>OX415252.1:34899013-35499013 GCA_948329865.1 Linaria vulgaris
ACAAAATAATCAACATTGAACATATTGAGACAACAAATCAGCTAGCTGGTATGTTTACAAAACCTTTAGATAGTGAGAGATTCTTCAGCCTGAGGAAATCTCTTGGCATGTGTGATATGTGAAAATGTTGAGAAAACCAGTGTTGTCATAACACCACTGACTAGCACTGGTATATTGGTTGTGGTGTAGTAGGTATTCTGTTGTTATTCTTTTGTTGAGTTGCATTTCTTTTTGAGTCTCATTTTATCAATGTTTTGTCATATTTGGTTTGTGTGGTTGAACTCTTTGATTAACAACTCTCTCTAGTTATCAGTTTCACATCTGTGTTTTGAAAAGTTAATAAAACTCTTTTGTTTGTCTGAGGTTGTGATTACCTAACATATGGAGAAGTTGGGGTACACAAAGTTCACTACTTTGATGTCTATTCAGTTGTGTCTTATTCATATGGAAGGTGTACAAGACATGTGGAGAAGCTGGGGTGCATGATGTTGACAACTTCACTGTTACTCAGTTGTGCTTATTTACATGTTTTTGTTTGTTTGGCCAAGGAACACATGAGGGTGATCCTTTCTACTAGGGTTTGAGGTTTCGGTTTCTTACATTTAGTAGCACTGATCACTTGGTGATTCTCTTGAATGCAGGTTGGTAAACAAGTATGCATGAGGAATTGGGGTGTTGGGGTGCATGATAAATGAATTGCCAACATTCAAGGCCTTTGTACTTGCCTAACTTGCTGTTGTTAATGTTGTTACTGGGGTGTGTGGAGTTCAGGCTGCCCTCATTCAGTTGTGACATTAACTTTGTGTTTAGCAACCTTCTGTTTTTGTTCAGATGAGTTATGAAAATAATAAAGATTTTAAAGAGATGTGACTGTGCTGGTTTGAGGAGTTTTTCATTTGTGTTTACCATCTGCCTATTTGACATTACATTGTTGCATTCATATAGAACTGCATTGTTTTCTTTCTTGTTTGTGAGTTGTGTCGGTTTAGGCTTAGGGGGAGTATAATTCATGTGTTGAGGCATACAATTGGGTGACATACTGCAGGTGACACACTGTTCTGTGACTTTCTATGTTGTGGAAGTGAATTGTTCCTTGAATTCATAACTGCTTATCTCTGTGTGTTTCTTGTTATCTATGTTGCTTACTCATGATTTTGATCTGAACAATATGTCTGAGGTACTCACTTGCTATATTGGTTAAGTTTCAGACGTATTTTTGGATGTATCTCAAGCTCTCACATGAATTTGCCTTGGTGAAGCCTATACCTCCACCTTCGGTTTTGAATGTTATCAAATGTTATCCCAACATTGTGCACAGTCGCAGGTCAACATTGAAAACATGAACTTATAAGTTTTCAGTTTTTTTTCTGAAAACCGCTCTGTTTAACTGTTAATTAAATATCAAAGCTTGTGCACGGGAAAACATAGTGGGAAAGTTTTTCATGGTTCAAATTTGGTAACTGCCCACTAACATTCATTCTCTTTCCTTAATTCACGATTAATTCAAAAATCAAAACCCTATTTTCCTTATTTGTGCTTGCAAGGTTATTATTTGTGCTTAACTGCAAAATTACTCTCTGCTCTCAAATTTACTCGTTTTTTCTCTCTGCAAATTCTCTCAAAACCTCTCTACTAACAATGGCAAGCAAGTCTCCCATGCAAACTCTTGCAGATGTTGCCCTAGGAAGCGAACCCACTGCTGCACGCACTCGCTCACACACTAGAAGTGCTGCTGCAAAAACAGTTGAGGCCCCTGTTGCTGCCAAGAGGAAGGCGATTCCCTATGTGCGACGAGGAAAGAAGACCAAACAGGGAGAATCAACCTCCAATGTTGAGCCAACAGTGGAACCAACCACTCCCATCACCAATGAGCCTGAAACCGAGGTAAACACTGTTGAACCCATCCCTGAATTTGATGTTGATATACCTGTTGAGGGGGAGGGTAGTGGCTCTGTTGAAAAATCTGTGGAGATATCCGCGGATGTGTCTGTTGACAAGATGGTGAGGAAGTGGAATAAGGCTCAAAAGAAAAAGAGAAAGGGCAATGGGGAGAAACTGAAAAATATGTCTGAGTCTGCTAAGGCTAGGGCTGAGGCCAGGAAAAGACAGGCTGAGAGATCAGCTAGGAAGAGGGCTGCTGAGGATGAGAAGAAAGCTGAGGAAGAGAAGAAGGCTGCTGCTGCTGCTGAGAGAAAGAGGAAAGGAAAGCAAGTGATGGAAGATGAAGTAGAAGTGTTGGATGTTGAGGATGAGGAAGAAGAAGAGGAGAAGGAAGAGGAAATTGAGGAGGAGCAGGATGTTGCTGCTGATGTTGGGGCAACATCAAGAACAGATGAGTACACTGATGGGCTATATGTGGTCTACCCTGAGGAGAAGGAGAACTGCTATTCTCCCTACTATCTCTTTCAAGAGTTGGAGAAGAAGTGGGATGCCTTCAAAAGAAGGGAGATTCACACTGAAAGAGCTATAGAGATGGCCAGTTTCAAAGAGAACAAAGTGATGGACTTGCTTGAGGCAAGAGGGCTGCAACAGTCAGTGATGGAGCTGAATGACTATGCTCCTGAGATTGTTATGGAGTTCTACCTTAATCTCTCCAAATGGATCAGGGACTACAGATCACCAAAATTTGGAAAGGCTTGGGTAAGGGGGAGAGTCTTCAATATTGACCCCTACACCATCAACAAGATATGTGGCTTCCCCACTACTGACGAATCTCAGGACCCCTACTATGATGATGTAATGGAAGACTTGACTGGAGGGTTGGTCAAAATCTGGAGAGATGCTCTGCCAACCACAAAACTCACCTCCCTGAGTCTTGTCTTACACAAGATAGCTTGTTTCAACTGGCTCCCAAGCAAGAATGTGACTGTACTTACCAAGGAATCAGCAATCTTGGTGTACAAAATCAAGAATGGGCTAGCTGTAAATATGGGGGAGAGGATTTTGAAGTCTATGTCTGAAGTTGTTGGAAGGAAGAATGGGATGCTACCCTATCCCTCACTTATCTGCAAAATCCTTGGCAGTCAAGGATTGAAGACAAGTGTAACTGTGGGCTGGAGGAAGAATGATACTGAACTAACAATTCTCCCAAGCTACTTGTCTGGATCAATGGTGAGAGACCTTCCATGGAATCCACAAGGAGTGGTGAGACCAAGAACTGAGCAGAAAAGGGCTAAGGAGTTTGCTGGAACTTTAGTGCCAATGTCCAAAGAAGAGGATTGCTTGGTTATCACTTCTGCTTTTGTGGATCATATGCTGAATTGGTATAGAGGGCAGATTGCTGACACTCAGAGAGAGATCGAGGAGAGGAAGGAACACCTCAAAGAACTGGAGGACATTGTGAAAAATTTGGAGGAACTCCCTTCTTCACAAAAAGGGGGAGAGTAGTTCCAATTTTAATTTTAGTCTTCTAGTTTTTGTTTTGTTTCTTAAGAACTGCTAATATCTTTGAACTGCTGGTACATTAATCTCTATTTGGTTTTATTTGATCAAGGGGCTTGTCCTTGATATCTAGCTATGGCCTGTAACTCTAAGTACTACTGTTGAACTGCTCTAATTGTTCTTAACTGCTATTCCTTGTGAAGGACCTTCTTGAACTGTTTTACTTGTTAACCTTTATGCAGGAAACTTACTGGTTTCAATTTTGAGGCAACATTGATGAATGTTGAGGTCTGAACATATGTACATATGTGATTGTAGTGATGACCTTTATTCATATCTTTGTTAATTTAACTTTGATTATGATATCTTGTATTAAGGGGGAGCAGTTTGGTAGTTTAATTTATTTCTTGTTGATTATAACTTTCTGGATATAAGACTTGATTGGAACAGGTATTGGTTTTGTGAAGAAAGGCAAAAAGGGGGAGATTAAAAGTGCAGGTTTTCTGGAATCAATGCTAGACGGTACAATGTTAGACGATGTTGGGTTAACATTGGATAACATTGAAAGCCGAGAGCTTTTGCGAAAACTGTTCTTTAGTTGCCAAAATTAAGTTTTGCCTTTATTCACTTATTAATCAAGTTCCACGGTTTTGGTTGTTTATGTTTATGTCCAGGAAAGTATCTTAAACATAAGGAAGAGCTTTGGAAGATTCCTTACTTGAAGTTTCCATAATTCAAGCTAAGTTGAATAGTCAACTCACACGGTTTCAAAAGAAGGAAACAATATTGGATTCTCTGCAACTGTGATTCTTTCCAAGATTCTGCGAATTGAAGAAGTTGTGTTGCCTTGTTAAATCAATAACAATGGAAACACGTTCTCAGGAAAGATTTGAAGTTCACAAACAAGGCAATATTCAACAAGGAAACAACAAGAGTTACCAAAACTGTGAACAACACATCTTGGCGTTCAAGACTCAAGAAATCTATAAAGATGTGAAGTTCATCAAGATGAAGACAAGACAATCGTGCCAATAATCTAAGAGATTAATTCTTCTTTGTATTGTCTTCATTTTGTTTTGCGAAGTTTTTGTATCAACTACTTAAGTCTAGTTCATAGAAGTTAAATAGTTCTTACTTGTCTGCTTTGTTGAGTCCGATCAACAAAGAGCGTGAGTGAATTGTTGTGAGGAACGTTTTTGATAAAACCTTTATGGTTATTTCGCCTAAGGCTCGGAAGTTTTTAATAATATTGAAAACTTCTTAAAATTATATCTTCTTGTGTTCTTACTTCCGCTGCACATTAACATTATCAAGAAGATCAAAATAGAGTTAAGGCAATTCCAGCTTAACTCTCAAAAAGTGTTGTGTGAATCCACGGTCCTACAATTTCAATTAGGACAAACAATTACAGTATTAAATAAATACTTCCACAGTCCTTAGCCAGCTCCTCGTCGGAACACCTCTCACTAAACCAATTAGTGGGCTTTCCCTTGTCCCTATCTTCGGCTTCGTGCACCTATTCCAGTGTGCTTCCCCATGCCAAGGCACTGTGCAAATTTTCTGGAATTCATCTCTTGTGCTTGGCACGCAACTTGGGTTGAGCATCTATCTTCTCAAATTTACCCTTCAAGTTGTTCAAAGATTGGCAGAAACCTTTGTTGCCTGCCCGAATCCATTTGTTCTTAATACTTGTCGTTTTTATCCCACTGATATTATTTCTACATATATTTAAAAAAATTGTAACGATTAAAAAAATTAATAAAAATACATCATATTAAATGTCAAATACTTGATACTCATTTTTAATTAAAAAAGTACCTCAAATGTTGGCCAAGCCTTCTTTTGATAATGCTGGCGGAAATTGCTTGAATGAAGTCCATGGCCCCTCAACGGCTTCTTCAAAGTAGCTAACGCATTGTCCCACAATCCGGTATGTGGATCCAATGTGATCCATTTTCGCTCATTGGGATTATGTGGAATACGCGCCCCCAATCTCTAACTATGAAAACTTGTAGCTTCGTCAATATCATTATCGTAAAATGCGTCTGGATCATCACCGGGGGAGGGAGAGTCTTACCTCTTCTACACCAAGAGACGAGGTCGGCCAGACAAAACTACTAGATTGGGCGGGCGAATCTTTGTGTATATCCGTCCCTGAAGCGTGAGCCGAGCCAAGAGGTGAGTCGCCTACAACTGTGCTCGGATCTGGCATCTGTAGCAACAAAGCACCACGGGTCTAACTCCATCCCAACCGACGTATCGTCACGGGGAATTTCGTATGGAAGATGTGCACCAGATATACGGGGCACCCTACTCCTAGACAGTGTCTTCCCTTCCTCTGCGACTTACCTCTCCCCCTGGAAGACAGTCCCTCGTGAGATCTGCCATCTATAAAAACCCAAAAAATAATTCAAGCTATGGTCACTTAATTTCACTAAACTATATTTCAACTTCACAAAATATTTAATACCCTATATATAGTTTTCTTAACTTACTAAAGACATCTAATTATATTTTCTACCTTATACATAGTTTAAAGACATCTAATTATATTTTCTACTCTATTTATAGTTTCTTAACTCACTTAATATTTGCAAATTAGCCCAAATATTCTAATTACCATATTCCTAAACCCAAACTCTAAATAAATTATATTTCAATGACACATAAACTTTAAACTTAACAATTGAGTCCTAATTTATTTCCAACAACACTTTCTTCCCCGGATCTTTTTTTAAACTACAAATCAATAACCCCTAAAAGCACAACTTTTATAAATATATCACAAACTAATTCTAAACACTAACATTAAACAACAATAATCATACCACACAAACATAAAACAACAATAATCAGCAAGTATAATAAAAAATAAATAAATAATTCAAATTTATCGTCACTAAACTTCACTAAACTACATTTCAACCTCACAAAAAATTAAATTATTTCCAATTGAATCATAATAAGATATCAAATTCTATTTTCTACCCTATAATTTTCTTAACTAACTTAATATTTGCAAAGTTACCTCAAATCTACTAAATATCACATTCCTACTAAAAAGTTCACTAAATTGCATTTCAACCCCAACATCAAGTTCAATATTGACAATCGAATCCTAACTAAACATCTAATTATATTTCTACCGTATAGTTTTCTTAACTCACTAAATATTTGCAAATTAGCCCAAATCTTCTAATTACCATATTGCTACAACTAACTCCCAATAATTACATTTAAACCCCACAAACAACTTTATAATTGACGATTGAGCCCTAATTGTTTCAACTACACTTTCCACCAAAAAAATGTCTAAACTACAAATTAAGCCCTAAACCAACATTTTCTCTAAAATACCCCAAATTAGTTCTAAAACCCAACATTATTCATATCACACAAACAGAAAACAACAATGATCAACAAGTATAATCACAAATTAAACGCAAAAAATCGAAAAAATTCGAAACAAGAAACTTTGAGAATTCACGAACTAAATTAACGAACTAAAAACTAGAGATAAATTACATTAAAATGATCCTTGAGATGAGTAGAGTTCTACCGGTGGATTTTTGAAGAAAATCGGTAGTCCTACTGTTGTCCTTTATGGTCAATTGTGGTCCGATAATGTGTGTGTTGTTCGAGAATGGCATGAATCCATTGTAGGATTCTTGCCTTTTAATTTTGCATCGAAATTTTTCGATGCATGTGTCAAGTGCATTGAAAATTTTCGATGATTACGAGGCAAATTTCTATTGCAGCCTCGTTGTCTGCAACGAAAGTTTTCGCTGCATGCGTTGCAGTGAAATATTTCTTTCCATGCCACTAGACTGCAACGAAATTTTGGGATTCATCCTATTATTATTTGAGTGTTTTGCAACGAAAGTTTGGGATTCAACATGTTTTGAATCGAAATTTAAAATTTGCTTGCAGGAATTTTGATGCATTTGAGTTGTTTTGTTGTAATGTATAAGGGTAGTGTAAATCAAGTCAAGTTAGCAACGAAACTATAAAATTAAAATGTTTCATTGTGTATAATTTACGAAACCATTCAAAGAAACTTTAAGGACTATGCTTAATTAATTTAGTGATACGCCTATTGAATATTATTTTGTCAATACTTTAGTTTCAAAAATCACAATTAATTGTTAAATAAATAACAATAATTGAAAAACAAATCTAAATATAATCAGTATTTTGAAAACCTTATCAGTTTTATGCCATTCGCCAGCAAGAAAAATGTGGGGTTTTTTTTTTTTTTCATTTTTGTAGAGTTGAAAATTGTTGATCGTAACGGGAGTATAACAGAAAACGAACCAGTATTTAAAGTCGAGGCAAGAGTCGAACTTTTTCTCTTTAAAACGATATTTGCCCCGCTCGGTGCTTACGGTTTGATCGGCAATTCGTTTCCCTAGATAACTCGACTATCTCTTAATATAGCAGCACTTCAAATATTAAGAACGGCGAAACAGAAGAACGTTTTGAACTCTCAGAACAAAACAAAAAGTAAGAAAGAATGTATTTGATTGTGTGTTTTTGGAAGAGGAGGAGCCTGCCTTTTATAGATGTCGAAAGTGGGCCTAGGGGGTGACTGGACAGATACATCCGTTCCACGTCACAGCTTTCCCGCTAAAACCTGCACCACTTCGGCTGACTGTACACCTATTCGGATGAAAGGTGGCATTGTTTCTGCTGACTGGGTGCGTAAGTGACTGTTTGCTGACTGGACATTTCCCGCCAGATTTTCAGCCACTGGACACACTCATTCGATCAGATATTTACACCTAATCACGATTTAATTAATTATTAATTTGTTGCTTTATTTATTTTTAGACAATTAATTAATTAATTAATTACTTAATTGAATTTTGTCCAAAAAGATAAGTATTTGATAGGGAAGCCCAAGCCCAGGCCCAAGCCCGGGCCCATGACCCACGACCTCGACCCCGGCCCAGGCCCGGGTTCGGTCCAGACGGACGGCGGCGACGGCGCGTGCGTGTGGGCTTGAATTAAAGCATAGCCCATCTAAGTCTTCTTTCCTTCAAAGACTTTTGGTACCCCTTGGGGCCCAAACCCTATCACAAACAAACAACTAATAAGGTGTAAAAGTTAGCTCTCTTTTTTCCATGTGGGATGGCGATTTTTCACCTTCCCACTTATTTCCTTTCCTTCCACCAATATAACATATGTCAACTAGCTCACTTTATCATTTAATTTCTCATTCATCCCAAATTGGTTTTGAACAATTAAATATACTAGGTTCATCTACACGAAATGTAGATTTCATTGAGCTAAAAAAATTTCAATTTCATAAATAAGAATTTATTGAAATAAATTATATAATATTAGTGCAACACCAATTTTCCAACAAAAATTCTGCCTTTTCCTATTCTTATGTCTCTTCACCTAGGAACCGAACATACCCCAGATTGTTTTGGTCGATAATGTGTCCTTGAAGCAGCCACGTTTGCTATTTTAAAATAATTAAGAACTTACAAAGATTTATTTTGCTTTTACCTGTTAAAGGAGATAATATCAAATTATATCGTATTCCCGTATGTGGCAAACTACTTCTCCACACACACAAAGTAATATAAATGCCATGGCCATTGGGACTTAACGATCTAGACATTAATAGGTAAGCACGAAATTTGACGTAATCTGATCAGGGAAATTAACGACGTAGCTCATAACCTTGCACGCTGGGGAGATGAACATAATTACGATGGGATAGTGGACATTGCATTACTTCCTTTCAATGTCTTTTAAATTCCTATTTTTAGCTGCTTTGTTGTTGTTTACTTGTATTTCTGTATTTTTTGTTTTTGTTGTAGCTCTTCAATTGTAATAGTTTATCTAATACAATTATGATTTACCATAATAGTTTTATCCTCGTGAACACCTATACTACCTGGACGGCATACTGAACTTGCACCATTTCACTGATAACGTGCAAGCAAGGATATATGCCACAACCTTAACTAGGGCGGCACTTGATTGGTTCACAAGGATAATCGTTGGCTCTACAGGAAGCTAGGAGCAATTGAGGCAGAAGTTTGAAAGCAAGTTCTCCAGCAAGAAAAGAATGCATACCAACATGAACCGCCTGAACTTGGTCAACCAAAAGAAAAAAGAAAGCCCGAAGGATTTCATGAAAAGATCCAATGAAGAATTGCTCAAGATGGATGAGCCGAAGCGCGAGTAGGTGGCCCTCATCCTCTTCAACGCGACCTTTTACAAGAGATTTGCGACATATCTACTCAATATGAAATCCCCTACTATTGGTTAGATTAATGCATTGGCATACAAGACGATCTACCAGGATAACATGATGGCAACCAAGCAGATGCCATATCAGGCACAGAATCGACTGAAAGGAAAAGAAAGATGGGGTAGAGACAAGAACAACCGCGAAGAAGACAAATCGCCTAGGAGATACACTCTTTTAAACAGGGGCATCATGATTGTGTTCGACGTGGCCCAAAGGAACAAGTGGCTTAATTAGCCAAGAAAATTGAGGGAAAGTCAAGGGACAAAATACTCAAGGATGTACTGTGAATATCATTGCCAAGAAGGGCACACTACCGAAGATTGCGTAGACCTTAAGAATGAGATTAGAAGGCTTATCCGTGAAGGAACATTGGTTTTATATGTCCGAAGCTCTAAGGAAATGGGACACGGAGAGGATAGATTTGACTCACCTCGGAAGGATCAATCTGACTCACCTAGAAGAGACACAGAGAGGATAGATTTGACTCACCTCGGCAGGATCAATCTGACTCACCTCGGAAGGATCAATCTGACTCGCCATTAAAGCTTCTAACGATCGCATGAGGGAAATTGTCAATGCCCCTTCAAGGGGAATGATTACTATGATAAACGAAGGTCCGTTAGGTGCAGATTTCGCAGAGGGATGCAAGAAGATTGTCCAAAGGGTCCAGGATGGCAGATATGTGGGTCTCACATCTCTTGCAGACGAGGATGAATTCCCCAACAAGGAGATCTTCTTTACCAAAGAGGTCCTCATGCAACTCACACCGCAAGCCCTTTAACAGGTAAGCTCAATTTTTCTGTCGTTGTTAGACTTGATATAGCTAACTATGGAGTGTGGAAGGCCTCATTGACGATGGCACTTTGTCGAATGTGATATTTGTGCATGTCTTTGAAAAAGTGGTCGTGGACCGAGACATGGTCGAAAGAATCTCCACCCCATTGCTAGGTTTTTTAGGAGAAGAGTTGATTCCTCTTGGACAAGTCACGATGTCAACCTCATTTGGCGAGGATCCCTGCAAAAGGACTATTGGTGTCAAATATACAATTGTCAACCTCTCAGTCTCCTACAATGTCATCATTGGTCGTCTCTCCATCAATGCAAGTCGGGCAGTGGTATCAACCTACCACTAGAAGATAGAGTTTCCTACTCAGGGCGGGATAGGTGAGATCATGACTAGAAATAGGGTTGGCTATGGTACATTGCATCACTCAAAATCCCTCAAATCAGAGAAAGACGGGAGGCAAAGACCACCACAACTGAATACCAGCCAGATACGGAGTAATCACCAATTAGTCACTTGGGCTTTTTAATTTATTGTTTTTAACTGTGTTGAAACAAATTATATTTACCTAATTGCCCTTCATGGGCTGTCTTGTAATTAAAACAGGGGGAACTATGCCGGTCTGGTTCCCTTATCACGGGATACATAGGTGAACTGGGATTTACTCAATTTTTGGTCGTTATCTGTTATTAATCTTTATCTTGAGAATGTCATATATCTCTTTCCTCCATATTATCATTATGATGACAGGGACGAACTTATCCTCAGGGTAAGGAAGAAATATACCTTAACAGGTAAGGTATGTTCTATCCAACGGCGTAGGCGAATTGAATAACACCCGCTTCCAAGCGTTATCTATCTAAAACTATTACATTGATATATTTTTGCATATATTATAATCATTTAACTGGCAGGAACACATAAAATCCTCCATCCACAAAGATAAGAAGAAGATCTGCAGTGATACGGAGGAGAAAATGAAGAGGAAAAAGAGAAATATCCCTTATCCTACAAGATACGGAGAAGACCAACCTGGAAAGGTTGGATATCTACTATCCTACGGGATATAATGACTCCACTATCCTACAAGATACGGAGAAAAGTACCTAAAAAGGTCGAATATCTACTATCCTAAGGGATAATGACTCCCCTATCCTACAATATACGGAGAAAAGTACCTGAAAGGTCGAATATCTACTATCCTACAGGATACTGACTCCCCTATTCTATAAGATAAGGAGGAGAGCACCTGAAAAGGTCGAATATCTACTATTCTACGGGATGCTGACTCCCCTATCCTACAAAATAAGAAGGGGGGCACTTGAAAACGTCGAATATCTATTGTTCTACGGGATACGAACTTCCTTATCCAACAATATACGTAGGAGAGCACCTGGAAAGGTACTGTTCTATGGGATACTTACTCGCATATTCTACAAGATACGTAGGAGAGCACCTACAAAGGTCGACTATTCACTATACTACAAGCTACGGCCTGACAACTCATTGGAGGGAGACACCACCCCTCACCACATGTCGCCATTCCCCACTGCACACAAATATATGTATGGGATACCATTGAAATAGACATGTTGTCGCAAAAGCAGTATGAACGACATGCAATGTGAAATGTGCTAAACACATGTGAAGACACAACAACGTAAGACAACAAAAGCTAAAAATGCTTCAAATTATAAAGGTCAACAACAATAAACGTAAGACAATTCGAGACATAAAATTATCCAATATTTATTACAAAATTCATTAAAATAGCAATGCATCGCTAGTACTAGTTCAGATAATCGCGTGCGCCTTTCAGGCCGATCAGAACAAGACTTTTCTTCTTCTTCAATTCTGGAAACGCATCTACTTTTCCCCTACTCTCATCGAGCGGATCACAGTCCCCGCACATAGAATCCAAATGTTGGGTATCAAACCCATCCTTGAACCCATCCTACAATTTGCCCAATAATGGCATTCTTGCTATCCTCCCTCTCAAGAAAAATGTGCTCCATACTGATATCCTTATACGTATCACTCAAGAGGAACTTTTTCTCCACGCGCACCATAGTTACAGAAGACGTGTCTTAGGTTTACAAAAATTGGTATATATGTTATACACGACAAAACACAATAGCATAACAGAAGGACAAGGCACTTACCGCAGCCTCTATATCACGCCCAGCTTGTATGAGCTCTGCCCAGAGATGCTCATTCTCCACCTTTGCCTTCTCAAGGTCCTAATCGGCAGCGTCCTTCTTACTCTGCTCTTCAGAAGCATACCCCTTCACGCTGCGAATCTCGTTTACAAGTCCCTCGTTTTTAGCACAACATGCATTGCATTCTTCCTTTACAAACCGTAATCGACACAAAGCCTCATCATTTTCGGCAACGATCTTTTCAACAACCATCAGGTTAAATTCACCTATCTTTTCAATGTCACCCACCATCTGGACTATCGCTGCATTCTTGTCCACTTCGGCATTGTTGGCTATCGTCATGCTTGTGGTTAAGAACTTGGCAATCTAGATACATTCCAATAAAACGTGTCACGACGAAGATCAATACATGCAATATATGGGATAAGGAATGTTACTTTAAACTACTTATAGATTGAAAGATATGACTACCACGCCGCACATTTTGAGCACCATCCTGCTTTTCTAAAACCGCCACCTTGGCGACGGTACGTAATGCCCACCCCATCGTACAAACTACTTCGCTCTCGCTAAATTCATGGTTCTTAACATTGATACTGAGACCAGAGATAGCACGCCCTTGTGCATGTGGCACCTAATGGGCTGCAAAACTTTTAGCTCGTGCTCTTTTACGCCCAATCAACCAAGGCGTCTCCCCCAGGGGTGCAGCCGACCTTTGTGTTCCACTGACACCAGCCCTCTCGTCCCCTTGACGGAGCCAAGGGGACAACACGAGAACTCCCCTCGCCCACTTATATCGGAAGAATAACAGCAAAACGTTCTTCGTCCAAAGCTAAAGGGACGTAGCGAACCCTCCTTCCTCAACTGATTGACTTAAGGAGACATCAGCAACCCCTTCATCCTTCATCCCTTCATCCATAGAAACATCCATAGCGCCTCCATCAACAAATGTTTGACCTGAAGTAACATCGAATGCCATGGCACAATCTGTTGGTAGCGTAGAAACACTCGCGCCAAACATTTTATCTCCAGTGTGAGACGACATTGGTATAGTCCTGATTTTTTAGAAGCACATTTCACGTTTTGGGGCCATAGGCACCATAAGCTCCTCAGCTATCGCTCTGTAGCTACCGCGGCCTGAGCTGCCATAGCCTCCTCAGCTGCCGCGACCTCTGCCGCTCGTCGCACGGTGACAAGTTGCAACATACGTGCACGAAGACCCATTGTGCGATTAAAATAAGATAATGGTACTCCCGTAAATCACAACCTGAAAGAAGATGAAGGATCAATTAGGATGATCATAAAACAAAATCTTATCAACCATAAGATACAACATTCCCGATAAAAAACATTTCACATCGGGGACAAAGTTTCGATATACAAGTTATATCGAATTCCGGTATTCCCGAGATTAAACTAATATCGGGTTACATATCGAAACATCATATTGAAACACAATATCGAAAGTATTCGATATACCTTTGCCAAAAGAGGTATCGGTTCGCTAAAGGACAAATAAATTTTCTCTCTCCTCTCGCTACCTATTTATAGACATTAGGCGCATGAATCCTGCAATTAAGGCCAACCATATCGAAATCAACATTCAATATAAGGAATTCGATATCGAAAATATCTGATATCTGCGATTTTTGATATAATTTTAAAACTGTGTTTCGAGACACGAGCCAATACACAGAGGGACATCACTGATAATTCAAATGCAGACATCATTGCTACAAAAAATTATATTACGAGTCTGCCATTGTTCTAAATAGAATTCACGTATCCGAGCTCCTACATTTGAACTGGGAGGACAAGAGGTATTGGTATTATAAATTTGATTTAGTTTACGAATTATCGTTTACAACGATAACTCCTAAACTGGGGGACTACATGATATGGGTAATATTTGAATTGGGCTGGTCCGCCTAATTACATAGGCCGAGCCCAACTGGCAGTCGGCCTAACGATCGTATATCGAAGATGGCACTCGATATACATACTGATATCAAATATCCATATTCGATATGGTACAAGTACGCCGAAAATTACGGGTACGGTCCCTGCATCCTGAGGCCTATATATATCTAGATTTTGCTAATCAAGGCAAGCATCATTAATTACTCTACACTGTTCACCAGCATATCGAATATGCATATTCGATATTGAGCACCCTTTCGATATACAACATCCGATATACACACCGATATACTACATTCGATATACACTATGATATATTCACCCGATATATACCTTCGACATACTTACCACCAATATAGAGACCTCCTGGACATCCGCCATATCCCCGACATAGGAGATATTTGATATGCTCATGGATTCGAAATATCTTTCCCTTGACATCGTGTGAAGTATCCTAGCTTTACTCTGATGTGTTCCTTACTAAAGTTTACCTAGAGCTAGTGTTAGTGATAGGTAAAATAATATGTAATAGATTGGTTCTTGTATTATTGTAATATCGCACTCCGTCTCTAATAAATGATCTATTGTCAAATTACTGGTCGACCGTGCTGATCACAAAATGTTTACATTTCTCATCTCCAATAAAATCATGCACCAAGTCCTCTATTATTATCCAAAAATATGCATCATTATCTTTCTTTTAAGAAACCATTTGCCAAATTCAATCTTATTAAGAAATAATATAGTCATTTCATATTTAATTAGGAGATTTGGTATATATTATTCGAAAATACGAGGAGGGTTCATGCAAAGATAACACAAGGTGATTCGGTCTAAGATTTTTGAAAACACCATGAGATTGGTGCTGAGTTAAAAAAAAATGTGCTTTCAAATTAAATCCGACGTATAAATTTAATACATAACGTGTAACTTATATATTATGATGGGTGGAAATACTGAATAATGAGGTGTGCCTTTCAATTAAAACACTGGAAGAAAAACAAGGCTATCCAAATAACAAGAGATGATGAACACACAGTAAGTCATTCACGAGAAACACTGAGTGTCATAAGTTTGGAACTTTTCTCTCATTCTCAACTAAACACGTGTTAGATAGTAAGAATGCTTCTAAACCCACTTAATAAAAAGGAACAACATACACTACAAGATTTAGGGGTCAATAGGACCGCAAAGGCGGTCCCTAATAGGCAATAGCGACCGCCTTTGGGTCGCTATTGCGCGGTCTCAATTGACGATGGTCGCTTGCCATCAGGGACCGCAGCGCGGTCGCTATTGAGGGTCAATAGGGACCAGAAAATCAGCGACCGCTTTCCGGTTCCTGATGACTTAACATCAATAGCGACCGCGTTGCGGTCGCTGATGTCTTGAACATTAGGGTCCGCATTGCGGTCCCTATTGTTTTTTACGAGATAGCGACTGCTTGTTAGTCGCTATTTCTTGAAAAAAAATAAAGACCGTCATGCGGTCCCTACTTATTGAATATTAGAGACCTAAATGCGGTCCCTAATAATAAAAACAGGGACTACAATTCGGTCCTATTAATATTCATAGAGTATATGAATATTAGTTGGGACCGAATTGCGGTCCCTAATAACAAAAACAGGGACCGCAATTCGGTCCCTACTAATATTCATAGATGACCGAATTGCGGTCCCTATTGACTCCTAGAAAAAATAAAAATAAAACAATAATATTCCGGATTAAATCCGAAATATTATTGTTTTTTTTTTGTAAATTTATGATTTTAACAAGATCAAAATAATAAAATAATGAAGAAAAAGTTAATATAATGACATGAAAGTATTAATGAATGTAAAAAGATGAATAAATAAAATATGAATGAATAAAACAACAAGTGAAAGAAAAGAAAGTGGTAAAATAAAGAAAGTGAAAGAAAAACAACAAAAGAAAGATTGTGTTGGTGATTTGTTTTTTAGATTTGTATTGGTAAAAAGAAGAAAAGTTTTTATGTTGGGTGATTTATGGAGAAGAGAAGATAATGTGTTTGTGTAGAAAAATAAGATAGTGTTTTTGTTTTGGGTGTTTTTTGGAGATAATGAAATGAGATGTGTAAGAGTAGTGAGTATATATAGAGGGGAGGGTGAAATTTCAAATTTTTGGAAAATTCAAATTTTCCGCCTAAAAGTTTTGCCAAAATTTCAAATTTTTGGATTCAGTGACCGCATTTAGGTCACTAATAAAAATTAGGGACCGAGTTTAGGTCACTAAATTTTTGTAGTGACTACATTGCGGTCCCTGTTGCTATTTTAGAGATCTAAGTGCGATCCCTAATAATATTCATCGATTTTGTATGAATATTAATAGGGACCGCAATGCGGTCCCTAATAATATTCATCGATTTTAAAGTATGAATATTAGTAAGGACCGCAATACGGTCCCTGTTGAGTCAATAGGGACCGCAATATGGTCCCTGATGACAGAATAGGAACCGCTAAATGGTCCCTATTGACTCAATAGGGACCAAATTGCGGTCTCTACTAGTTTTCATACTTTAAAATTGATTTTTTTTTAATTGATGTTGGTGTGTTTGTGATTCTTAGCAACCAAAATCATTGTAACATGTGAATTGAAGTAATAAAGGATTGCCAAACCAACCTCATAATAGTTTTGTGTGAATTAATAGATTGATTGACATTGAGCAAGTTGTTAACGTTCAAGATATATTTCATGTTCTACAACTAATCGCTAATAGTTAGTTGTAGTTGTTATTCGTTTTTATGCTTTACTTCACTAATGTTAGATTAGATATGATTATGAGGTATAATCATTAGATCAAGTAATCATTATACTTACATATGTATATAGAATTAGTTTGTCATTATGACATTCGTCGTACAAAATAGTAAGAGAATCTTCAAAGCGGTCCGTTCTCCTCACATAATATTTGGATTTACAATGCGTCTTTGTAATTATTGTTATTTGAACTATTAGAATGGTTATTATGAACTAAACAAACAACGCGGCACCTCAAACCATCTTAAAATTTCGATTTTAAAGTATGAATATTAGTAGGGACCGGAATTAGGTCGCAAATATGGACAATAGGGACCGCATTGCGGTCCCTATTGACAACTTAATGCGGTCCCTATTGACAATGCTAATGTCATTAGGGACCGCATTGCGGTCCCTATTGACTCAATAGGGACCAAAGTGCGGTCCCTAATAATATTCATCGATTTTAAAGTATGAATATTAGTAGGGACCGCAATGCGGTCCCTGTTGAGTCAATAGGGACCGCAAGTTGGTCCCTGGTGACAGAATAGGGACCGCTAAACGGTCCCTATTGACTCAATAGGGACCAAATTACGGTCTCTACTAGTTTTCATACTTTAAAATCGATTTTGTTTTAATTGATGTTAGTATGTTTGTGATTCTTAGCAACCAAAATCATTGTAACATGTGAATCGAAGTAATAAATGATTGCCAAACCAACCTCATAGTAGTTTAGTGTGAATTAATAGATTGATTGACATTGGGTGACTTATTAACGTTCAAGATATTTTTCATGTTCTACAACTAATCACTACTAGTTATTTGTAGTTTTTATTCGTTTTTATGCTTTACTTCACTAATGTTAGAATAGATATGATTATGAGGTATAATCATTAGATCAAGTAATCATTATACTTACATATGTATATAGAATTAGTTTGTCATTATGACATTCGTCGTACAAAATAGTAAGAGAAACTTCAAAGCGGTCCGTTCTCCTCACATAATATTTGGATTTACAATGCGTCGTTGAAATTATTGTTATTTGAACTATTACAATGGTTATTATGAACTAACCAAACAACGCGGCACCTCGAACCCTCTTAAAATGTCGATTTTAAAGTATGAATATTAGTAGGGATCAGAATTAGATCTCAAATATGGACAATAGGGACCGCATTGCAGTCCCTATTGACAACTTAACGTTAATAGGGACCGCCCTGCGGTCCCTATTGACAACGCTAATGTCATTAGGGACCGCATTGCTGTCACTATTGTCCATATTTATGTCAATGGGGACCGCAGTGCGGTCCAGATTGACAACCTTAGTTCTATCACAAATATTGTTCATAACCAACACAACCATAACCAAAACAACCATAACCAAAACGAAAAACGAACACAACCTTAACCAACACAACCATAACAAAAAAGAAAAATGAAATAGTCGGAAAATCACTATATAAGGAGAACGGAGTGCTTTGAAGATTTTTTCAAAGTGTTAATAGGGACCGCAAAGCGGTCCCTATTGCCAAAGGGTTAATAGGGACTGCATTGCGGTCCCTATTGACAACGCTAATGTCAATACTAATGTCAATTAGGACGGCATTGCGGTCCCTATTGACAACGTTAATGTCAATAGGGAACGCATTGCGGTCCCTATTGGCAACAGGTCAATAGGGACTGCATTGTGGTCCCTATTGACAACGCTAATGTCAATAGGGACCACATTGCGGTCCTTATTGGCAACGGGTCAATAGGGACTGCATTGCGATCCCTATTGACAACGTTAATATCAATACTAATGTCAATAGGGACCGCAATGCGGTCCCTATTTGCAACGGGTCAATAGGGACTGCATTGCGGTTGCTATTGACAACGCTAATGTCAATAGGGATCGCATTGCGGTCCCTATTGGCAACGGGTCAGTAGAGACTGCATTGCAGTCCCTATTGACAACGCTAATATAAATACTAATGTAAATAGGGACCGCAATGTGGTCCCTATTGACAACGCTATTGTCAATAGGGACCGCAAATAGGGACCGCATTGCGGTCGCTATTGACAAATGCAGTCGCTGAAGGCCAGCGACCGCACTGCAGTTCCTACTGGGCGGTCCCTATTGACCGCCCAGTCTTGTAGTGATAGCCCACCTCCAACAAGAACAAATGAGTGCGGAAAATGTTTAAATGTTACCCTGCAATGAAGAAACTCTGAAGACATCAAACACCACGCAAAAATAATTTATTAAGATTTTGAAGCTTCTATTGTTATTGAAGATTGGTGGAAGTTGGTAAGATTATATCCATCAAACTAATTAACCAAACATATTAATAGGACGCGCATGATTAACTATTTTCCTATAAAGATGCTAAGTGTATTATTGTTGTAATTAAGAGACAATAGAGAGCCGTGAGTTCTCTAACAAATACAAATGATATATCGCATATAATAATATCAAATCTTATCCTCATAATGCAGAATTTATCTTTAGCCCCAAATACCCTTCTTCTTTTTCCAATTTTATTTTGGATTTAGGGTACTGAACACCCAACTGAAAAATGCAAAAGATGGTTGAGCCTCAAGTACGTGCAAACTGCAAAGAAAGGAGTCCAAGATTAGGAACTACGTGAGTTCAGTCAAGAAGTATGATAAGTCAAGAAACTAAGAGCGTGTTTGGTACCGGAGATTAAGTGAAATACCGGAGCTTATTATACTTAGTAACCCACATGCTTCGTGAGAAAAAAAAAAAAAAAAAAGCTGGTCAAGATTTTAATAATCGGATGCTCGGCACTGTAGCAGCTAATACCACATATTATAATCGCTAACCCCCCCCCCCCCCCCCCCCTAAACATCTTTGACCCTGAAATTTGAATTAGTTGCAGTAAATCAAATTTCATTTTTTATTCCACATCAAACTTCATTCTATGCTGCGACTCTGGAGTCGAAAAAGCGGCAAAACCCTAATTTCTAAAATTTCCACAATTCATAGTCAATCTGTAAGTTTCACTAGTTCTCTACTCGCAAGTAGCTATCTCCTTCGATTATTTATGAATTTTGATGCGGTCGAGGTAGATTTACACCATGATTGTTTAACATTATATGAGTCAAATTTACTACATTAATATGACATACGAATGATCATTTGGTGTTGTGTGATGTGTTGTTGTTGATGTCATGTATGAACCCACATCCAAATGCGTGTGGTATGGTTAGGGTTTATATTTCGTGATTTATGTAAAACTTGATTTTAGGATTAGGGTTGAAATTGGGGTTATGTGCAGCAGGCGATGTGTGTAAATTGACGAATTAGGGATTTCTTGACAGTGTATTTATGGATACGGAGTGTGTTTGAAATATTATGGTGGGTTGCGTGAGTTTGGGTTTCAATTTGGGGATTTCATGTAATTATAGGGTTTCATGTAATGGTTTCCAATTGGCGAAGCCCACGGATTGTGTTACAAGCATATATTTGAAATATTATAGAGGGTTGCGTGATTTTGGGTTTCAATTTGGGGATTTCATGTAATTTTAGGGCTCACGCAATGGTTTTCAATTGGTCAAGTCCACGGTTTGTGTTACAAGCATGGATATGAAATATTATAGTGGGTTGCATGATTTTGGGTTTCAATTTGGGGATTTCATGAAATTTTATGGTTCATGCCATGGTTTCCAATTGCTGAAGCTTAGTTTTTGACTTATGATATTAACAGATTCTTATTAGTAAGGTTTGTATTGAATTATGTTTGGTGGATCCATTTTGAATCTCCACCTTTTAACCGATTATACGTGATAACGGTGTGACTTGTTGATGATCCATCATAGTGTATAAGTTGGTATGTATTGTCTTAATAAATACAGTTTGTAATATTCACATGTTTGAACTCAGGTAATGGCAGAGTTGACCAGCACATCGGATCAATCACAACCTACGAATGATGACATCAAGTGAAAAGGGAGTCTGTGTGCGTGGACACTAGAGGAAGAACTTGCCCTCATTTCAGTGTTGAAGGAACATAAGGCACAAGGATATAAAATAGACACCCTTTAAAGAGCTGAATATCCAGACAAGTTGGAGAAAGGGATCAAGGCCATCATATCTAATACGACGTTGTATGCCATCCCCCAGATCAAGTCAAATATGACGATTTGGAAGAAAAGATTCCATCATCTGTGGGAATTGCTTGACTCTACCAACGGTGTAGTCTGGTTGAACTTTAACACGAATGAGTTAGAAATCGACTGTGAGGAATGGTGGAAGAAATACATCAAGGTGAGTTGAGACAATGTATTAACGAAATGTGTAACCTTTCCAATTTCTCGTATGCGTCGTTGACAAATTTATGTCTAAAATGTATCCATAGGTGCACCCATACTGTGAGTGCTACAGGAACAAGGTGTTTTATTTCTACAACAGCTAGACGAAAGTGTTTGGCAAGGGCATGTAGTTAATCCGTAGGACGTCATCGATTCCTAAATTGAACCTTATTTCTACAACATTTGAAGAGTAATTATGTTGTTGTTGTTGTTGAACCTTTTTAGTTGTTTTATTGTTATGCTATGGTATTTGATGTTGGACACGTACTATGGTTTTACCAATGCTACTCTATCTCAACTGTTATGTTTCGCTTATGAATATGTTGACCCTTCAATTGTATGTGGTTTTCTCTATACTCTGGTTTGAAGTGCAACCTTCTGTCCTAATTTCAATTTTATGCGGTTTTAAAGAATTTAATCAATTGCTACTCAAAAAGTTAGCAATTGTTCGATTTTTATAGTAATATTTTTTTGTGTTGATGAATGAACATCTTAAACGTCCAGTCAAGCCAAATTACACTCAAATATAACCACTGCCAAAAAATTTCAAGCATTCGAAAAGTCACATTAATGCAATATCAGGCTAATCATTTCACAAAATATTGAAAACATATGTAGTGGCAGAACTAACAAAAGATAGCCAAATAATGATTACGGCTTCCCCCACATAACATCTTTCCGCAATAACACTGTGACCGCGGTGATTGGGATATCTTTCACAAAAAAATAGTAGAGGCAGTCCTCGTAATTTCGAATCCCACCATGTTGAAGAAAAGGTCAATGCGTGTTGGCTGGAAGTTTTTGACCAATTTCAGTAAAATCAAGAATTAACAGAAAATAGCATATTAATGTAGTTAAACTTACGGTGCGGTCGAAATGATCATACACATGGCGATCAATTTCCAGCTCATTCCTTTTAGGATTGAATTTAATTCGAAGACTACTGTAAAATTGCTTGAAGAGGTTGAACCGAGTCTTCATTATGATCAACCTTTTTTTGATCATATCCGGTGATACAACAATCCCCATGAATTCGCTCATGGCCTGAGCGAGTTCTTTGTGAATCTCCTGGTGAACCATTTCTCCCAGTTCAACTTGTCTCAAAATTCCTTAATGAGCAGCTTCTCCGATTCTTTGCTCCAAACAATGTAACAACAGAATATGCCAACTATGTCATCCTAATTTAGATGAAAACGATAGTCAGAATTTGAAGAACTATCGAGATTAATTCAGTTATTAAAATTTTACCTTCGTTGTGTCATAAACTCTGCCAGACTCCATAGTTAGATATCTGAAATGGTGTTGAGTGGTCTCGAGATATGCAGAATCATGCATTATTTATAAGGCTCGTAGTATAGCCAAAAGTCACGTATGTTGAACAACAAACAGTCACCTCCATTACGAACCAGTCTTTAACCACTCTAGGAAACCCCAAACGTTTTTGGAGCTATGCTGACAGTTTCATGCACTATTGCGGAACATGACTTATGTTCACCTATAGACACAACATTTGAATAGGTCACTTCAGCCGAAAATAAACGTGGCAATAACACAAAAGCTTAACAAGCTACTAAAACCCGTGCCATTACCAATCACTCAATATGAAAAGCTTGCTAAATCAGTATTATTATCCTCTGTTTATTAAATTGCCCCAACAAACATAGAGATTTAAATAATTTATATGGCAACAAACGGTACGCCCGATTCAAAATACTATTAATGCAAAAATTCATTGTTTTACAATACAACCGCGTTAAAATATGGATCACACAATGTGCCAGTTCTTAAGAAAAAAACATACAAGGAAGAACTACCAAGGTCAAAATGATACAAGCACCCACACAACGACACAACACATGACTGCCACTTTAGTGACCATCCTATCGTTTACATCTTGAAATACACTTGAAATTAGAGAGCTGAATTTCTTATTAGGTGCTACGATTTGAGAGACTCTGTTAATTTCTTCATTGTTGTTGTTTATGAATCATTCACCTCATGAAACGAATGAACGTCTCCCCCTACTCGCACTTTGTGTCAGACGTGTGGATGGATAACGTTTTATGTGAGCATATTTTGGTAGTTTAGGTGATCGGCCCAAGGAAAATAATAGGGATGGTCATGGTGCAAAGGGCCCTTGTAATAATAACGACCTAGACACGTAGCGGTTTCCCCTGCTATTATGTAGAGCATAGTACCGCAGCCACATATACATGCAACATTGTACTGGGCAGCTCCTTAATAATCTAATGTGCGAATTAGCAAAGAAAAAACTGGGAGTTTGATGGCCTTACCAATTCATGAAGTTGTTGGTGTATGAAATTCTGAAATGTGACTAGATTTCGAGTTGAATCTGAGGAAATTATATTAGGGTTTATGTGCTGCACAGTTCAGGATTCGATTGGACGATTGATAGAAAGAGATGAAGTGACCGTTGTAATGGGGTTAGGGGGTAAAATAGGAATTTCAAAAAAAAATGTGGCAAAATTTTTATTAAATGTCGAATCAAACCAAGAATTAGGAGTGCGCTTATTATGATAACAAACCCGTCACAAACTAATTTGGTTATGATAAAACAATTATTAGATTATTTGCAGAATAGTATGACTTTTAATAACTTTTCACATTATGTTATAACAAAACCAAACACCCTCTAATAAGTTTGAAAAAACAATAACTAACGATAATAACTAGAGTTGTATGCGAATGACTAAATTGGAAAGAAGGTTTATATATTGAAAGTGTTAGTATTTATGTGAGGAGTTGTGTTTACACATGTTTTTTTTTTTTTTTGTACTTTAAAGGTGGCCTTTTATGCCTCGACATGTAATTTCTTACAGCAAAAATTATAAAACCTTTATTGACCATTTCGATGATAGGATAACTCCACTCAAGAGCTTCACATTTTATGCGTTGCTCAAAACTAAATACTGGATTGGAACTTATCATAGACGAATGTGTTCAAGGAATATAATCATGTCCTAAAACAAACTATACAAGTTACAAAAAACGAAGAAACTTGGTTGTATAAATTTTGCATAATCTTGATAATTGCTCTATCACGAAAACTGTTTCTTGGGGTTAAGACAAGGCAACTTTTAACAGCACCATTGTTATTATAAGTTATTTTTTGCGCCAAGGTAGATTTTGAGTTTGTAGTTTAATGATTAAGGAAGATATGTGCACATATCATCATGGTGCCTTCATAGTGGATATGGAAAACAATTTCTTAGAATGTCTTGAAAAACAAAAATCGATCACATATACACACAAGTTAAATGCATGCAATGCGTACTCTATCAATTTAATTATGCACTTCGAGAACAACAAAACTATGATTAAGGAGGGACCCCTCTAGAGCGGATACAAAGATTACAATTGGTGAAGTTCTGTCATAAGCGAAGACATGGACATGATCTGTTTTACGTAGATTAATCACTATATATATTGCACAAACACTTCCAAAACTTACTTGATGCAGTGCCCGCTATGTATTCGATACATGCACTACTTGGACACCAAGTACATATGGAACAGTCTCAGATGGTGTACCCAGTAACTATAGATAAATTAAAATAAAGAATACAATCCAAACATCTATCAAAAACTCTGCAAGTGAACCTTTACTGCTTGTCCTAAGCCAGGATAAAGGAAGAGATTTTTGGTGGGCTTGTGACAACCAACGTAAGAACCTCGTCACATCTTATGATATGAACTATACTATGAATCTCGTTAGGCATCGTTCCCTACTCAGAGACGCACTACATCGGGCCCCAGATGTATATAAATGGGCAATAATTGTTAGGTCGTTGCCCGCAAGCAACGCGCCACATTGACGCAGGTGTGGAATCGAATCAGCAAGGGTTCCATCACCTTCCAAAATGGGTGGGGGTAAAGAAGTTAGTCTAGGAACGTCGACTCCGCCTTGCTTCGTGGAATGTAGGCTCGCTCATGGGGAGACTAGCCGATTTAGCTGAGGAGGATTTCAGGAGAAGGATCAACATCATGACTTGCAAGAGACCAAGTAGGATAGTGAAAAGGCCAGAGTTGTAGAACCGTGGGTTGTAAGCTTTGGTATACCGGGATAGACTGAAATAGTTATAGTGTTGGGATCATCACAGATAAGCATTGACTCGAGGATGGGCTGAAGGTGAGAAGAAAGGGTGGCATGATCTTGTTGATCAAGTGGGTCATAGGCGGTGAGATCTTGAATGTCATCAGTGCCTATGAGCCACAAGTAGGATTAGGCGAGGTTGTTAAGCGCAAGTTTTGGGAGGAGCTTGATGAGATGACACAAAGGATCCCAAGCAGCGATAAGCTCTTTATTGGAGTAGATTTTAATGGACATGTGAGATCTAGTCGTGATACTTTTGAGAACACCATTGCAGGTATAACTTTAGGGTCGCTATGAGGCGGGAAACACTATCTTAGACTCACCTATCCTCTGATTTGCTTTTAGAAACACTTGGTTTAAGAAGAGATATTCTCATCTGATTACTTATAGAAGTGGGTGAGTACGAGCCAAATATATTTCTTCTTAGCCAGGAGCGTGGATGAAGTCGTTTCCTAGATTGTGAGGTTATCACTGGGGAGAGTGTTGCTATGCAGCATAGGCTTCTAAAGTTTGATATTAGGTTGTGACAGGATTGAAGAGGAATAGGCGCAAGGTGGAGCCTAGAATTAAGTGGTGGCGGCTTAAAGATTCTACCTAGAAGACCTTCGTCGAGCGAGTGGTTCAAGAAACTAATCGAAAGAACGAAGACGACGCAGATACAACTTGGAAGAAAATGACGAATTGTATAAATTAGGTAGCTAAAGACCTCCTAGGTGAATCCCGCGATAGTAGCTTGCCAGGTAAAGACACGTCGTGGTGGAATGAAGAACTGAAGGCAGCAATCAAGACCAAACGTGATTGCTATAGGGATTTGAAGAAGAACTATAATGGAGCAAGCATTGATAAGTATAAGCTAGAGAGGAAATAAGCCAAGATATCACTTCAAATCGCACGAGAGGTTGTGTATAAGAAAATTTATGAGAAAATAGAAAACAAAGAGGTTGAGAAAGATATATACAAAATTGCTCGCATTGGATAGGGGGAGAATAGAGACTTGGGTGTAGTGAAATGCATCAAAGATGAAGAACAATCAATCCTGGTATGCGATAACCGGATCAAAGTGCAGTGGAGAGAGTACTTCGAGGGCCTATTTAATGGAGGTCCTACCCTAGAAGTGGGTGACTTATCGTTGTCCTCTCAAGATTTGAACCTCAACTTTATGCACTAAATAAGAAGATTTGAAGTCAAAGAGGCGTTGAAGAGGATGAAGACATGAAAAGGTGTTGGCCCATATGGTATCCCTTTCGAGGCATTGAGAAGTATGGGAGAGATAAGTATGACATGGTTAACATACCTCTTCAACAAAATATGACGAGCAAATAAAATACGAGATGGGTGGAAAAGGAGTACGCTAATATCTCTAACTATTGTGGGATAAAAATTATGTCACATACCATGAAGTAATAAAAGAGGGTGATCAAACACCGATTGAGACAAATTGTCCCCATATATGTGAACCAATTTGGATTCATGCCTTGAGATCGACCATAGAGGCCATCTGTTTGATTCGTCACCTCATTGAACGCTTTTGAAAAAGAGTAAATATTTGCATGTGGTCTTTATTGATTTAGAAAAAGACATATGATAAAGTACCTAGAGAGATATTATGATGGACCTTGGTGAAGAAGGAGGTACCCATTAAATATATCAGTATCATTAAATATATGTATGAAAACATTGTGATATGTCTTCATACTGGTGGCGGTTTAACAAACACCTTCCCAATTACAATTGGCTTACATCAAGGGTCGGCTCTGAGCCCATTTTTCTTTGCCATTGTAATTGATGAAATCACCAAAGCCATCCAAAGACCAAGTACCGTGGTGTATGTTGCTTGCAAACGATAGTGTTCTTATCGATAAGACGAGAAAAAGAGTATATGCCAAATTAGAGTTATGGAGACAAATTTTAGAAACACGAGTTTTTGATTAAGACGAACAAATATAGAGTACCTAGAGCAAGGATTTAGAGCAAGAAAGTTCAACAAATCCTCTCCATCAAGCTAAGCAATCTTCAAAGGTATCCTTCAATAATCTTCAAGGTGTTCTTCGTTAAAAACTCCTTTCAATCCGCCATTAAGCCTCAAGTTCATCCAAAAACTATTTTTTGAAGACCGTGTCTCTGCCAAGAAGATCAAATCTTCAACATATCCGAAAAATCCAAATCAAATTCATACCGTTCTTCAACAACATTCAAGCCAAAAATCTGTTTGATCCGAGACCAAGTCACAAGACCCTCGGAAAACCATTTTTGAAGATAAAAATTCGTGCTATAAAGATCAAAGCCCACATATTCAAAGAACTGGGGACGAAGATCATATCATCCTTCATCAAATTCTCAAGTTAAATCTGTGTTCATCAAACCTCAAATCAAATCATTGTTCATCAAATCCTCAAGTCAAATCATTGTTCATCAAATCCTTAAATCAAATCACCGTTTAATCCGAGATCAAGTCCAAGGACCCTCGAATTAATAGATCAAGAATTTGTCATTACAAACAATGCCGTGGACGACTTCACTTGGCATCTTCGTGGATGGATTAGCCAACAAATCAGACATCTTTCTTGTCTTGACTGGTGCCATATGGTTGACTTGTTGTTCTTGATGAAAGGAGATGAGAGGTAGAGAGGTCCCACTGGACGTGCAAACAACAAAGAAGCGACGATGGTACAGTCCAACTGGAGGGCGAAGAGATGGCGAGAAGCTCGTATTTTTGGAATATAGGCTCCATACTACGGAAGGATGGGGAGCTAGATGGTGATGTCAACCATCGCATACAAGTATAATGGACAAAGTGGAACAGAGCGACATAAATTATGTGTGATCACAACTTTCCTTTAAAATTTAAAAGGAATTTGTATCGGACGACTATTAGACCTGTTTTGCTATATGTCTCTGAGTGTTGGGCTATTAAGCAAAGTCATTTACATAAGAGGAACGTAACAGAGATGTGAATGTTAAACTAGATGTGCGGTAATACCAATGAGAGAAGGTGTGTCATGAATATATTCGACATAAATTGGGTGTGTCACCCATCGATGAGAAGATGCGAGAAAATTGCTTAAAATGGTTTTGGCATGTTAGACACAGACCCCTAGATGCACCGTTATGACGCGTTGAAGATCTCGACTTAGGGCATTCAGCTAGAGTTCGTGGGAGACTAAAGAAAACGTGGATGAAATTCATACGGAATAACATGAAGTGTAGAGTCCTAAATGAAGATGTACTTCTCAATTGTAACTAATGGAGACAAATGATTCATGTACACAACTCGGCGTGATTCAATCATGGTTCATATAGTCTACCCCAATATATCAGGATTACAGGTTTGGTTGTTATTATTGTTGTTGATCGGAACATCTATCAATGACATCCAATCATACATAGTAAATTTTGATTATATTGGAATGCTCTTTTGCATATTTAATAGACGGAATGTATAAGATTTGCTTTATTTAAATACAATGATAATATTTTCACGTTGTCTAGTATATCAATTCATTTAATTCCTTTTTTTATTTATGAATAATATAATTATATATATATAACTATATATAATAAGTTTCAATGTTGGTGGCCGTTAATCTTTTCTTTTCGATTTTGCCCTTGTAAATTCAAAAAATTACTGTATAGTGTTTTATTTTGCAGTAATAATTAACATGTGGGATCGCTCATATTAAACAATTGAGACCCGCGTACTGAAAAGTTCATTCGAACTAAAGAGCGTGGGGTCCGTTGTAAATCGACGAACAGTCATTTTAATTTTTATTTTTTCCAAACCTGTCTAAAAGATTTTGCACTACGCACTTATGGGCCCCGATGTAAATTGTCGCCCAGTACTTTTAGTTTTTCAATTCTTTTGGTTTTGCCACAAAATTTTTACTTTGTTTATCTATGTGCCCCACTGTAAATGGTTAAACAATTCTTTCATTTTTAAATTCTTTCGGTATTGCCCTAAATGTTTTATGTTGTTTACTTTGGTGCTCCGCTGTTTATTGTCGAACAGTCCTTTTAATTTTTAATTCTTCCAGTTCTACACTAAATTTTTGTGTTTTTTACCTGTGAGCCCCATTGTAAATTGTCGAACAATCCTTTTATGTTTTTAAATGTTCTAAATTTTGCCCAATAGATTTATGTTATTTACTACTGGGTTCCGTTGTAATTGTTGAACAATACTTTTAATTTTTAATTCTTCTACTTTTGTCCCTAATGTCTGGTTAAAATTATCGATCACAATAAAATGCCCTCGTGCTTCACGCGCATGTTCGTCCATTTACAAGTATGTATATATATGTGTGGGTGTGTGGGTGTCCTTGTCTTATCGAATCTTGAGATTTTAAAACTCCGTCTCCTTATGCATGTATCTGTGTATCTTATCATATTTGAGCAATGTATATGAGTTTGTTTGTTTTTTTTTTAAAACTCAAAATAGAACATATTATTACCTCAAAAAAGAGAAGCGCTTCCTAGTAAAGAGAAGCCCTCCCCAAAAGTCGAATACAAAAATCGCAAGATAAAGCGAACAAAGCCAAAAAAAAAAGATCAAACTATTCTTCCTCAAAACCATCCGCATCTTCAACGGCTTTTCTTGCAAGCTTGTGTGCAACCGCATTTGAATCACGCCACACCCAATGGATAAAAACACCTGGATATGTGGTGAAAAATATTTGGATATTGCCAATCACATTAGCTATACGTATGTCGCTCATGGTACCATGCATTACATCATAGACAACCCCTAGGCAATCCCCCTAAAAAATAACATTCTCCCAACCTCGTTCAATCGCCCAATGAACCGCACCTAAAGCGCAAAGCGCCTCAATACCACTGGGTTCCATCAACGATGTCAAGTGCCATTGTCGCCACGCCACCATCTCACCGTGTCGTTTATGAGCAACCATACCCATACCAATCGCCTCTTCGTCGCTAAATTGTGTCCCGTCAAAATTAATTTTAATCACATCACCCACCACCGCTTTCCAGCCATCCGAATTGAGATCGAAAATCCCTTTTCCCTATTTGCCGTTAAACCGCATCCACGTTGTCACATAGTTATGTGCAAACACTGCCATCTCATTCGGTTTGTGCCTCATCTCACCCGCAAGCACACTATTCCGATTACCCCCACAATGTCCAACAAATCGTGCCCATCAAACTAGTCATAAAACACGATGCGGCCTTCACGAAACGGAGCAGCCAATCACCGAAACTCTCATTAGGCCCAATCCACAATGTCTGAGGGACGAAATCGAGAGCCCACACCTGATGAAAGTGAGAGCCCACACCTGCCGGGCAACGTCGCACTCAAAGAAACAATGTCGCGCCATTTCAGTACCCATATGACAAATCACACAGTCACGTTCCCCACAAATTTGTCGACGAGCCAAATTCCACCTTGTCGGGATGATATCCACACAACAACACCACAAAAGAATCTTAATCTTATTTGCACACTCGATTTTCCCCAGCCGTGGCCAAACCTCATGAGAAGCCGATGTCGGAAGTGTCTCCCTCGTGTTCTTGAGCAAACATTGTGATATGATAAGGTGGTACGCGCTTCTTACCGTAAATACTCATTTTCTTTTGTAATGCCAAACTTGCCGGTCGTCGTTGCTCGGATCACCCAGCGGGATAGCAAGAATTTGTTCGACATCCACTTCCCATAAAAACTCCTCAAAACTCCAACACCCCACCAACCCGTATTACTATAAATAAGATCATTAACCAAAAGAAACGGTTCATCGATACTTACGGGAGTAAAAGGCCGAAACGTAGTCGGACGAGGTATCCACGCGTCATGCCAAACTGTAAGTGAAACTCCATTCCCCACCTGCCACGGAAGACCTTTCCTCAACACCGCGAGCAACTCCCAAATCCCGCGCCAAGAAAAGGAATGAGCTGCACCAAGTCGCGCGTCGCATAATTCATTATTCAGGAAATACTTCGCTTTGAATAATCGACTAACCAAGATATATGGCTCCGTGAAAATCCTCCAAGCTTGCTTAGTGAGTAGAGCCAAATTAAAAGCACGTAAATCCCAAAAACCAAGGTCCCCCTCCTCTGTTGTGAATGGTTGCAGCAAGCTTTCGTTCACCTCAGGGCTGACCCGCACGCTGATGTCTCGCAACACATCCTCAATAGCTACCTCTGAAGGAACGCTGGACTGAAAAATAGATGTAAAGTACTCAATATCGACCCAATCGACCTCAGTAGGAGACGTATAGAAAACACCACCCTCATCTCTGATACCCTTAATTTCGTTCTTTGTCTTTCATTCACTAGCCCGTCTATGAAAATATGCAGTGTTGTGATCCCCTTCCTTATGCCATTGAACCTTAGCCCGCTGCTTCCAATAAATCTCCTCTGACTCCAACAATTCCTCGAGTTTTCCACTAATACGCCTCTCCTCTAATTTGGATTCGGCCGAGATGCACCCCGTGCAAAGACGAACCAGTTCTTTCCTCAGTCCCTCAATCCGACGTTTCATATCAGTCCCATCCACTTTACTCCATCGTAACAAGACAACGCGACAACCCTCCAATTTATCCCGCAACTCCCCTTCCCCAGAGGTACCCAGCAACGCGATACCACCTCCTAGCATTTCGTTTTCATCAGCCAGTTAGCTTCAAACCAAACCGAGGGGGAGGCCAAGACTTCCCATGGCTGCCCCGTGAGTTAATGAAAATTGCTTGATGGTCAGAGCGAATAGTGACGATATGCTCCACCGTAGCTCCCAAAAATTGTTCTCGCCAAAGAGTGTCTGTGCAAGCTCGGTCCAGCCATTACCACACGGTGATAGGGGACGGCCTCCTACTACACCATGTGTAACGAGGGCCAACAAAATTCAGCTCACTTAACCCCGTATCCAGAAGCGTATCCCGAAAATTCCTAATTAACCAATTAGGACGACGTGCACCACCCTTTTTATCCTCATGATTTGAAATTTCATTATAATACCCCGTACACAGCCATGGTAATGACGAGACACCTCGAAGTTGGCAAAGTAAATTCCACGTGCGCATGCATTTAGCCCCGTCCGGCTCCCCGTAAAACCCCGTGAGTCGCCAGTCTTGATCCCCCTCCTTACCAACAATAATAGCATCAATATGATTCGCTGACATGCTCAACAACTCAATATCCCACTCTTTGTGCCATAATAAAGCAAGGCCACCCGACAAACCCTGAACCTTGACACAAACTCCAAAATAATTAAGACTTCCCTTCAACACCTCTATCTTCCTGGTCGTGCACTTTGTTTCAGATAGGAAGATTAGAGGGGGCAAAACTTAGAAACTAGCTTACATAGTTCTCGAACTGTCCAAGGGTTCCCCAAGCCCTGGCAGTTCCAACATAGTAGACTCATTGGAGAGCAGTCGCCGCCAAAAGATCGTCAAATTCCATGGTGAGTTCCTCCAATCTTGCCTTCTTATCCGCCCTTCGCATTACAGCCCCCTCGGCATTAAATAAGCATTTTTGCCCCGTCTGAGCTTCTAGAAAAGTAACACTCCGATTCGTGATCCCTTCACGTTGCACCACACGTGTTCCGTCCGTTTTCTTCTCACTAGTAACCCAAAGCTTGGTGGAAACTGCTGTTGTGACTTCTACCGATCCTCTTTGAGCCACATCCAAGCCTGTGTCGTCCAAATCTCCTGCGAGTCAGCAAAAAATCTATTTTACCCCAACTACGTTGCCTGATCGACCCTCGTTCCATGCATTCATGGGCGGCCGATCGTTGTTCTCAGCTGTTCTCTCCTCACGAACAACCGCGCGTGACAAAACCTGTAGCTAAGTATTTCGATCTCCCCCTTTACGGTCTTCACAAAAAATAGTCGTTGTGTGTGTGTGTTCCGATGACTGAGATGAAGAAACTGATCCAAATTGCGGGATTTGTTGTGAGCAAAAAAAACCCGACCTCCTGTGGAGAACCGTCCCCCATTCGAGCTCGTCGGACCCCCTCGCCATCCCTTATCCATAAACCGTTGACCAACGAACGTACCCATCCTACTAGAATTTTCCCGAAGCGAATCCCTGTATGGTAACAAAGATTCCTCTTCAGTATTCATCTCATATTTCAGTTTGCAATCTGCCATTATGTGTCCCAACATCCCAAAGAGATAGCAAAAATTTGGTAATATACTGAAAATAGACCACCATCTCATGTCCCTCACTCCCCCTCACTATCATGAAACGAAGGAGAGATTTTGTAACGTTGATTTTGACCCGAATCCGCATACTCAGCCCCCTCGATTATGCCAAATCCACCTCCTCCATAATACCGAGGAGATTCCCGATAGCATATGCGGTCGATCTTGTCTAACGTGCCAACGGTATGTCGTAGATTCTGACAAAGAAGCTACAGAAATCCAGATTCGTAGCGACATAGCTTTCGTTCTTATCAATCGGAGCAAGAACAAACACGTTTTTATCGAACGACCACGGACACCCCTGAAGCACTTTCGCCTTGTCGAGCTTATGAAAAAACTGAAAAATGAATGTTTTTTCACTAATGCGTGTAATCTCAAGGCCCACCCCTACCTTGATCAAAGTCTTTATTATCATGCAGAAAGAGTTGAAATTTGTCATTTTCCCGGATAAGAGCCGCCCAATGAGTACCAATTCTGAGTCCACATTATCATGTTGCCATGTAATATTAGGGATGAGGAAACCGTCCCCCACCCCCTCCTCATCAGTCAATATAAGGTCGTTACGAAGTTTACGAAACTCTTCGTCCATGATTACCCCAGTTCCAGTCAGTTCAGAATGTGGTGCGGTGGGTTACGGTCAGGGCAGCCAAGAGGTGAAAACGATTCTTTGACAGTAAAACCAATCTCACCAAAAAAGAAACACAAAAACATAGAAAGTTAGGATCCCAAAAACCTTCAAGACCTGGTGATCGGCAACGAGACAGAGAAACGAAAGAAAAAACGAAAAAAAAAAAAAAGGAAAGAGAAATCCAGCCGAAACCCTAGCGTGAGAGACAAGAGAACCAATGTGACAACAACGCATCCCCTAAAATTCCTACAACACGAGACAATGACGTCGAAAACGAACACGATGCCACGCCCAAACGATCGCAGAAGCCCTTCAATGGAAGAAGGAAGGAAAGTTGCCCTAAAAATAGAGACCCTTTTTTTATTTCTTATGATTATGAAACTTAGGGGTGAGTTGGGCCGGATTACCGCGGGGATCGGGAATCCGGCCCCCGGGAATCGGCGGGAATCGGGAGCTTGCCGCCGCTCCCGATCTGCACCACGGAGTGCGGAACTCCCGCGTTTGCGGGAGTTCCGCGGATTTTGGTATCCCGTCGGGGTCCCGAGATCCCGAAAAGTATATGTATAGTCACATCGTGCCAGTCACCGCCACCGCCACCCCTTCCCCTTCTTCTTTTCGCTGCCCTCAATGTCACCACCTCCACCTCATCCCTCACCACACCGTCTCTCAACCACCACCTCCGCCGCCAAGTACCTCAAACGCCGCCGAACTCTTCACCCACTACACCTCCGACGACTTCGACGACGACGACGACGAAGACTCCGATTACGAGTACGAAGAAGACGATTCCAATAGCTCCAGTGGTGGTGGTGGTGGTGGTGATGGTGGCGGTGACCTCTCCTTCTCAATCCCCAATTACACCCCTTTGTTACCAGCTCTCCAATCCTTTGTCGATTCGCCACCGATCAAACCCTTTCCCCCCAATCTGCCTTCTTCGCCTGTTCCATCGTGCTCTATTTGTATGGAGAAGCAGAAAAATCGGGACCCGTGGATCGGATCGGGAACCGACCGCAACTCCCGATCCGATCTACGGGAGTTGCTGCGGGAGCTAATTCCCGCAGCAACGGGTCGGTTTCTGGATCGGTTTTTTTCCGCCTCGGGAAAAACCCGATCGGGTCGGGTCGGGTCGCGGGTATCCGACCCGGCCCTCCCACCCCTAATGAAACTTACTTGAATTTATTGTAAACCAGCACAAACCCAATAAGGCAAGCCCATTAGCTAACAGCATATTGGTCAGCTTGGACTACAAGCCCACGGCGTCGGAAAGCCCATCTCACATAATAAGTAAGGGTAAATTACATCTATAGTTCTATACCCCCTTAGTGTTAGTATAATTACAAACACCCCCTTTAGTTTGAATAGCCAAAAATTATAAATGAACTACAACTTTTGTCCTTAATTAAATTATTTTTTAAGGGATTTAACAAAATTTTAAAAATTATTTCATAAATTTTAAATAAATATCAAAAGCAACTCGAAAATAATTTTACTTATCTATATAGTTAATGTTGTTACTTATTCTATGAAGTTTGAGAAGCAATTTGGTCATTAACAAGATGAATATGATATTACATTATACTTATGTGTTTATAGTTTAGAAACTGAGTTATTTGTATTAATAATATATTTTCATGTGTAGCACAAAAAAAAAATTGAATTTAGATTTACAAGTAATATGTTGAGTGTTCCAAGTTATTTTGCCAAAACTTTACAATAAATTAAAAGTAATAGTTAAACTGCTTTTAGAAAATTAAAGGAAAAGTAATAATGTTAATTATATGGTTGAATGAAATGATTTTACTAATATTTTTAATAGTTAATGTAAATTTCATTGGTAGCATTTAAAATAAAGCTGTCCACGCTTTATCAAGTGCAATGATTTTCTTTTGTAACATTCGTATAAATCCCTTACAAAATTAATTGATCAAGGAGAAAATAGGAGCTTTAATTGTACTTTAAATAACACACAAATATTTAAATAAACACCGCGTGGAAATAAATAAATAATGGTGTAATAACTCTCATCAGTACTCACTCATTCGTCGGAGAGCAAAAACGGCCGAGTCCTTTCGTCGAATATCAAATATGAATATTCAACTCCAAATCCAATCCACCCACCACACAGTTACCTTACCTTCAAGCACTTGTCCTTTTGTTGCCGTCCCAATACTTTATTCAAAAACGGCCACTATTTTAACCCCTCAACGACCAACCAATCACTCTCATCACAACTCATCTGACTATCAGTTACAGAAATGAAGCGTTATAGGAACAGAGAAATATGGGATTTTGAGCAGCAGTTGATGCTTGCAGCTCACAACAACAATGGGAGTGGAGACAAGTATAATAATAATAATAAGGTGGGGTTGAGTATTATTGATAGCGGGAAGAAAGTAATACTTGGTATTGACGGTGGAACTACATGGACTGTGTGTATATGCATGCCTTTGATACCCTTTTCCCAGCCCCTTCCCGACCCTCTTCCCGTTCTCGCTCGGGCTGTCGCCGGATGTTCTAACCATAACAGCGTTGGAGGTATATATATATATATATATATTTACAAGCTTAAACTTTTAGATGAGGCGGCATGGCTTTGTTGGTTTTGAGAATGTTTGATTAATATCAACCTACTTTTTGAGATCCTTATTTCATCTCATGCATGTGAACAAAAATAGCATGTATTTTGGTCTTATTTTGTCGGGGTTACAATACACCTTAGAAATGTTACATTGGGCTTCACTTATGCCAAAATAATGCTAATCAAATATAAAAATCGAACTAGCTTGGTCCGGAACACCTAATACAAGTAGACTAGGCAATACAAGTAGAAAAATAACTAATCAAATGATGATCGAATCACACGGATTCGATGGAGATGAGTCTCGAATTTCCTGGTAGATCGAGTTGCATCTGTTCGAGAGTGATGAGCCTCGAATCAGTAATAACTCGAATAAGATGAATGTCGAATCAGACGGGTTCGGTCCAGTGTAGGTCGAATGGGGTACGGTCGAATCTGTGCAGATCGAATTGGATCAATCGAATTGTTGAGGATCGAATCGCCAAGTTCGATGCTGAATAGTTGCTCGATAGTCAACGAATGCCTATCATGTTGATGTCAGAGGACAGGGTATTTATAGACCCTGTCTCGCGGGCCCCAGTGGTAGTTGACGAGGGAAGATTGAAACTTATCCATTCGATCTTCCTTATATAGGTCGAATTCCTTCTGTTCGATCTTCGAGTCTCTGGGTCCGAATAGAATTCCTTCTGGTCGATTTTCCATTGGGGCGGCCGAAACGTATTATTTGGCCTTCCTAGAATACCCCCATCAGCATGTATCTTATGTTCTGCATTTTTGTTAACGTGTAATGATCAAACTGTATGATAGTCAATGCTGTTTGTTAACCCCTTTCCATAAAATGATCGACCGATTTGTAAAGTTGCCTCAATGCTTGCTGGTGATGCAGAAATTGCTGCTAGAGAGACTTTGGAGCGTGTTATGGCAGATGCTCTCTCAAAGTCAGCTTCAACTCGTTCTTCTGTTCAGGCTGTTTGTCTTTCAGTATCCGGTGTTAACCATCAAACAGATCAGCATCGTATAATTAATTGGCTCAGGTTTACCTCTCTTACAACTTCTATACCATAAAAAACTCTACTCTTGGGTAATATTTATTGTGGGGGAAATCCTCATGAGTGGACTTCCATTACCACCTTTCCTCTCCAAGGGCACCTGACATAGGTCTACCATGGTTTTTATGAATGTAGAACAGCAGAAATGAAGATTCATTTTACTATTAAAGATAGATAACATAAGAGGTCTATGGAGATAGCAAATGGGCTTTAGTATTTACTTCACATTTACAGGCCTTATATGGGATAAGGAAATAATTATTATGTATTAAAAAAGCATAGTTAATGGCATCAACAGACCCCGTTTCATGTTCCGTAAGCGATAAGGGGTGAAAGAGTTTATTTTCATACGCTGTTTTTTGCTCATGTAGGTAGCACTTCCTTTTATTTTTCCTTTTTTACGTTTTGTAGTTGAATGATCTTTGATTCTCGAGACCATATGTTTCTGATATATCAAATGTTGATAGTTCACGTTGTCGCTCTCAATTAAAAATAAACAAATTTTTTGCTGGGTCTGAGATCATTCATTTCTTTTTTGTTCCCAGAGAAACATTCCCCAGCCATGTTAGGTTGTTTGTTCAGAATGATGCTGTGGCTGCTCTGGCCAGTGGGACAATGGGGAAACTTCATGGATGTGTCCTCATAGCGGGTACAGGTACCATTGCTTATGGCTTTACTGAAGATGGAAGAGAAGCTCGGGCTGCCGGTGCAGGACCTGTTTTAGGTGACTGGGGAAGGTACGGCCTTTTTAAACTAAGAGCCTAAGCACATGTAATGTTTATGAGTTGATGTGCTGCTCTGTTCCAATGTTGCAATTCATTCTTAACCTCAAAGTACCATTTGATTTTTGGCAACCTGAAAATCCCAAGCATTATTTAAATTCTGACTTGATACCTCCAATACTTTTTTCTTTATCACCTTTCTGTTTTTGTGAATACTTGGTTAAATTAGTGAAAATAAGCATTCAACTTAATTTTAGTTTTAGTTTCCTAATTATCTACTAATGTTCTGTCGGTTGAGTTGTTGAGCTTTAACAGTATCCTTTTTCTTGCAGTGGATATGGTATATCTGCGCAGGCACTAACAGCTGTAGTTAGGGCTCATGATGGCCGTGGTCCGCTCACTACTTTAACAAAAAGTATCCTTGATGAACTCAATCTCTCTTCACCAGATGAACTTATAGGGTAGGCACTCCAGTTCAGAGTTCATCACCACGAACATTTCATGTTGAGTACTAATTAACTCCTACTAACTTAATTAAGACCTTGCATGATTTTGATTCTACTTCAGAAGGGCTAGTTAGCAGGTACCAGCATTGCCACTGAGAGGATTCGTATCTTTTTTTGCTCTATTTTCAATCCCTTTTCGATATTCTTCATTATCTGTGTCACTGGAAAATTGAGCTCTCTCTATCCCTGGACAAGTAATTTTAGCTGTTTCGTTCAGTACTTTTGAATTTGAAACGAAAAATGATTTTGTGATGCAATATTTAATTCCTGCTGGTTGTTGATTATTTTGGAGTTATATGTAGTAAAAAGTGTACACATATGTTAAAACTCAGTAAATTTGAGTAACTTTAAATGCCTACAGATTACATGATTATGTCTCCAAAAATATATTTCTGGTGTCTTTGGATGAAGCTTGAATCTCCATTTCAACTTGTTGTTTTTTGTATTATAGTTCATGGAATGATAAAAGTTTCGCAATGATAATAACAGGATGTAGTTTGGACTTATCTTTTGTTTTAGGTGGACCTATTCAGATCCATCTTGGGCCCGGATAGCAGCTCTTGTTCCGAATGTCGTTTCTTGTGCAGAAGCAGGTGACCCTGTGGCAAACAATATCTTACATGATACTGTGCAAGAGTTGGCTTCAAGTGTGAAAGCTGTTGTTGAGAGGTTGGAGCTCTGTGGTGAAGGTGAGGTTATGAATTAAATTACTATATATCCCGGGCCTTGGAGTTTATAAAATATATAATGTCTTGAGATCTTGGTTAGGCCTCAATAAGCAATAATAGGATAAGATATGAATAAAGTTCTCATATACCCAATCAATAGCACAGTGCTTAATGTCTTCTAGAAATTCTCTTCCTTATTTTACCACTAACTGAACTCACAAATACTTGCCTTTGAGGACAATTTCACTATCCAGTCAAGAAATTTTGAAGCATTACTAAACTGTGCCGGATCACTTTCAAACATTTTTGCATTCAGAGGCAAGAATAGGATTTTAAAATGCTTATAATCATTTCTGTTTCTTTAATCTAGCCCTTTATGCATCCTAATTTCCAGGAGGCCTCTCCTCGTCTGTATGTTAGCCAAGAAATCTTGAGAGTAGTATTACTTTCACTTCAACTGGTGTTTTAACTCTTGTCATCGGTGTGGCTGGCGTGAAAAGATCTAGCATCCTATTTTGATGTAGTTCTTGTTCCTGTTATGTTGTACTCCGGTGGTTTCGCTTTTGGTCGAACTCTTTAGCTGGTTATAGACGAGGGAGTGCAACCTCTGAATTTTCCTTTATTTTACTAGTCAAACAAATAGTTATTTTGAAGGATATTACTCATTATGATCTTAGTTTGTTATATAAATGTGAAGGTGAAACTCGTGAACTACTAGTGATAAAAAATCAGCATCTCTGTATGTGAGCTGCAGGATAGTATGAATTCCCTACGTCCTTGCATCAGCTCTCACTGTATTTTCATCCCTTCGGTAAATCAGATGTTGTGTATAAATAGAATCCCTTCAGACTGAAACTTGCTTGCATTTTCTTGAAAACAGCCGCCTCTCACTCTCAAAGTTATTGAACATAGCGTGTCCCTTACTGCATCCACCTTACCCTCAAAGTCATTGAGCCTTTATTTAATGCAAAATGTTCCCAGAAAAGAATACTTCTTGATAAACATCACAGAGTTGGGGATGGAAGTCTCAGAAGTTTGATCACTTAAATTTTGTTACACAATCAGTCAAAAGATATTGCTGTAACGTATCTTCGTGAATTGAGAGTATAAGTTATTATGGGAATTTATTTAACAGCTCGTTCTAGCTGTATCCAGAGAGTCGCATCATATCTTTCTTTTTGACATATTATGTTAATCCTAAAACATGAAATTCAGCTGTTCATCTCAATAGAAGCATTTTTAGTGCAGATGGTAAGGGTCCTTTTCCTCTTGTAATGGTTGGTGGGGTTCTTGAAGCCAATGTGAAATGGGATATTGGCAACGAAGTAACAAATTGCATCTCCAAGGACTTCCCAGGGGCTATTCCGATTCGGCCAAAGGTATCATATCGTTGTTACTTCTACTCCTTGTTATGGTTATCACTGTTCGGATACCTTTTTTTTGTGAAAGTAAGGTCACTTGTGTTAAATGACTTTCACGACGTCTCTTACATGAAAATATGTCCGTGTATTGCAAAATATTCTGCATGTAGTTAGTTGTTTACAGGCTTTTACGTAAGAATGCCCAATACATATTTGCGAGAACTGGAGTTGGGACGTTTGTAATTTCTTATATCCTGTTACCTTGCCAGTTTATCCAACTTTGAGGAGCTCTTCTGCATTACTTTAGGAAGTCCCTTGAGTACTTGAAGTTCGTAATAAGGTAGCTATAGGCTGAACTGAACATCATATCAGGAATGATAGACAAGTTCAATCTTGAACTACTGGACTTGCAAGAAAGAGATCAACAGCACCAAGTATAAATCCCCTTACAGTTCTCCATCTTGACCTGGCTCTCCTCTCCAGTCAGTCGAGTGGCTTATGCTCTTCACCCACGATTGAATGCCTTTGCGGCTCTAGACTAATCATCCAAGAATAAGCTCTCCCTAAAGCGAAACTACTGATGCCAAACTTCCTCTATTTTCTCTTCTTGCCGGTAAGAGCAAACTAAGATCTCGGAAAATCATCTAGTAAAGATAGGATAGCTGTACCTAACCCCTGGAGAAGAGAGACATTGGGTAAGAAATATGTCCTAGCTCTCAAAATTTCTTTCAACTCTTTAAAAGAATTATCATGGATGCGTTCTTAATAGTATGCTTCGTGTAACTTCAGATAGGTATATTGTTGATGTACTCACAGGTTAATCATATTACATATACTTAAAAGTTTTAGACTTTCATATTATAGGAACTTTCAATCAATCGATGAAGAAAAGTGGATAGCAATAAATACAGCAAAACCCGACGGCCAGCAATTTGATCTTTGATTAGAAATCAATAGGTTTTCTATTCTCTTAATATGCATTTAGTGTGATTTAGAGTACTCCATATAAAACCTGTGAAACTTCTGATAATTGTAGCATCACTTATGTTGCTGATTGACACAACTAGGTCGAGCCTGCTATAGGTGCTGCATTGCTTGCTTGGAACTTTTTGATGAGACAATGTCATCAGGAAGCACAGGGAAGGTGACTACTCGTAGTTCGGGCAAGATCTTTTATACAAGTACGGAAGACATCACCAAAGGACATAATGTGCGAAAAATCAAGTGTTTTCAACCATGTGCTGATGTGCGACGGATTTCATTTTGGTAAATTGATTTATCTTCGTGTGTCCCATTATGGCAGTGTGGTTGACTCTGAATCTTGTTTGGGAAAATTAGAATGTTAGTAACTAAATTTTGTATTATAAACGAGTTAGTTGTCTATAGTTTTACTTCACGTTGGTAATTTGTCAGGCAGTGAAAATAATAAAGTTATTTCCTTCATCAGTTTTACTTGCTTTGGGTATTGTATGTACAATCTCACTGAAGTTATACTTGACTATGCCTTAAAAGATGAAAAACGGGAAGTTAGTTGGAATACTACCGAGCTTATTGTCCTAAATTTATGGCTTCATGGCCCTTGACTTAGGTGTACTAACGAGAATCGGTGATTTCAGTAGTATCGTTGATGGCTCGTTGATGGCTGATTCAAGTTTCAGGTGTTGCTATGTGCGTGTTTCATTATTAAAAATCGATACTCTTGTGTATACGATGCTATATATGTAGATGCAGTATATGCAAATTACAAGTACAGAGGTGGGATTGGTTCTCCTCAACCCCAATGATCTTCCGAACGCCTCAACTTGCCCAAACTGTATAAATCTTAATCCCCTTTTATGTTTTTGCCTCTTATGTTTTTTGTTCTTGTGCCTCCCTAGCTTAGGGGATGACTTAACACCTAACTGCCTAAGAGATATTGAGCATTGATTTGCTCGGCTTCACTTGTGGAATTCACTGATAACCCGATACACATACTTATCACTCCCATGTCCCAAAAATTTTGCAAGTGCTGAAGACAGCGAGTCGTAGAACCTAAAGGGATTTTGGCCTCACTTGTTGTGTTTCTGTTGTGAAAGGTGCGCCTCAGGGCTCGCCCGACGCGAATTTGACCTTAAAATGCTCATGAGCGATGTATTGGGCGCCACCTTTGTGTGGTGCACGCCCCAAATGTTGGGGCGTGCGCCCGAATCCCAAAAAGCGCTTGAGCGAGCACCCGAGATGATTGCAAAAGCATTATTTCTTCAATTTTTTTCTTTTCATTATTTTAAAGTTTCTTCCATAACGTGATCATACCAAAGTATGATATGAATATGATCACTTCTTTTGCTTAATTCTCAAGAAGCTTACGAACTATAATATTTCTTCTCATATGGTTCTTTTGTGAAAGCATTTATAAATGTTATTATGAATTGTGAGGAGTTTACTAATATTTTTTTTTGTTTTTGCTAATGAGCAATTTGGTTTAAGTTTTAACTCATATATATTTTGAATACAAGGCTATAAGTTTATTTTTGGTTTATTCCATATTTCTTTGTATTATTATATATTTATTTTATAATATTATGCTTAAATATATTAAATTGGCAACATTTGTTGGACTTACGCCCCACGCCTTGAGGCTTACGCCTCCAGTTATGAAAAACGCTTCGCTTACGCCCCGCGCCTTTAACAATACTGGTTTAAACATGATATTCTTGTAACCCTCATAAAAGAAAAAGAAAAAAAAAACATGATATTCTTGTGCCTGAGGGAGGCTTAATGTATATGTTATTTAATTTTCGGGTGATTTTGTTTCTATGTCGTTAGTCTTTTGACACTTTGATCATAGTTTGAACATAATATATTCAAGTTGTCTACAAGTGCTGCCCTAATTCAAAAATATCTTTCGGGAAGAAAAACAAATGCTTCATTGATTCTATTTTAGCAAGAAGCTTATTGAATGAACGGAAAACGTCATCTGGTCATAAGAGAATTGGTCTTACATTTGAGCTTCATTTGATTGGTCGAACTTCAACTTGCATTCGACATAATTTTATAGACCTGGCATATATTTGAATGGTCCATAAAATTATTAAATTTTAACTTACAAGTTATTTTCTTAATTAAGTAATTCATATTTTCAGTTTCAAAATAAAAAATGTTAAATCAATTCTTGGTATATTAATTTACACGTTGTTTAACATTACATGAATAATTTAAATACATCTTTTTTTTCTATCACAATAGGACTTTTTTACTTATAACGCACAAGAGTTAGGCAAGCCAAAAAAAAAGAAAGAGAGAACAACGAATAGTACCATAAACCAGTTACATCTCACAAAACGATTTCAAATAAGCGAACGGATTGTGGTGGGGGTATTTAAGGTGGCCCAAAAATAAACTGGGCCAGTCTGCCCCATTAAAGGCCCAAGAATAAGAGGGTCAAACGTGGGTCGTTCGATTATTTTTGGGACAATCGAACGTGGGTCGTTCGATTGATATGGTCCATAGCCTATAAATACCTCGGACCATGACCCACATTCATTCATTCATTCATTAGCGTTGCTCACCTTCCCGATAACTGTCTGATGATGCATAATCTGCTCCACCCTCGGAGAGGAGAGAAAAATGGGTACCCTACAAAAGTTATTCACCATCTTACGGAGAGATACGTCTAAGCCACGACCACTCTTGCCTGAACAGGGGTCGACGTTCTAGGCTTTGGAGAATGTACCCCCCGGGTCACAACTAGTAAATAACCCCCAGATGGTACTCGGTCTAAACACCCAGAGAAGGTACCCTTGAATCCCGACCAACGCCTCTAAAGGGGATACGGTGAGACCCCAAAGGCCTAGACACACCTCTCCCAACGACCTGACACCTACCAGAACAAGTTTACCCACGAGGAACAAACATGGAACCCCCCAGTCCAAAAGAATAATACTCCCATGAGCACTCAATACCTCTCAAACCCCCGATGGATCACCAACACTTAGCCAAAATTGAGGAAACAGGAGCACACGACAAACATTAAGGACATGAATAAGTACAAGGAGAAGTCAAGACCCACCACAAAAAGAAGCAGCCCATGACCACAACAAAGAACGACCCACGGGTCTCATCTGAAACAGACGATTCAGAAAAGCTACCCGATCATCCAGGGCGACCATGAACCACGATCCAACTCAAAAGACGCGTTAGCCATCATCATTCACCATACGTCCCAACCACCCTAATAATGAGGAAAGACTGCACTCCATTGGTCCAACTCATCCATTGGGATAGAAAGCAACAAACCTTATTGGTACAAATTAGTGATTGGGGCAGACTTAGGGCAGACTGATCCCCATGCATTGGCTCACTACCTCCATCAAAGACCATTGGATCAGCTATCATTATTACCCACTCAGACGAATTGCAGTCAACCCAAGCTATTGGTCACCTCCTGACAGACGACTCCCATTGGCGTAGAAGACCTCCATGCCATTGGTCACCAACACCCATGTAATAAAGATGGCAAGACCGGCCCCCATTGGCCAAAGACCCCTGCGACTAACACTATAAATAGTTCCTCATTCTTAGCCAAGAGGACAAGTTCAAGACTTCAAACTCAAGACAATTTCAACTTCTGCGGATAAACGGTTCGTCCTCGCTGCGCGGAGTGATAGGAAGGAACGAAGACGGCCGTGGGATCCAAGCATCCCCCCATGCAAAAATAGACTCCTCGTTCCTTACACACATCCGCAACCCCCTTTTCAACACCGAATTAGTCTGCCAAATACACCTTCAAGAAAAAAGGGAGTTCCCCAGACTCTCGCATCCAACAACGAGCAAAGAGGAAACTAACGCACCTTATAAAGGCGAAACACAAAGCTTTCCGAATTGTGAAAAATAATCCATGTTTGCTTCGCAAGGAGCGCCATATTAAAAGCCTTCAAATTCTGAAACCCCATCCCTCATTCATCCTTCCTGCAGCACAATTTATCCCACGCAATCCAGTGTATTCGATTTTTCTCTCCACTATCCCACCAAAAATTGCTAATAATTGTTTCAATCTCCTTAATTAAGGATTCGGGGAGACAGAAGCAAATCATAGCAAACATCGATATAGCTTGCATCACTGACTTAATCATAATTGTTTTCCCCGTGCTCGACAATGTCTTTCCTTTAAGGCCCTGCGCACGCTTCCAAACTCACTCCCGAATGTAAGCAAATAGTTCCTTTTTCGACTTTCCAATAACTAATGGAAGCCCCAAATATTTTTCGTGTCGTTCAGCCACCGCCACATCCAAAATTCCTCCAATCTCTCCAACAAAGTCTGGGTTTACATTCCGACTCATAACCACCACTGATTTTTGCAAGTTAATTTGTGCTCTCGATGCCGCCTCATAAATTTGAAATATCCTTCTAACCTCCACGGCCAATTCGCTAGTCGCATCACAAAACAGCAAAGTATCATCCGCAAAAAGCAAGTGGGATATGCGCAGCGCACCCCTACAAATTGCCACACCCCGAAGAAGCTCACAATTCTCTGCGCTAGTGATAACGGCTAAAAAACCCTCAGAAATAAATAAGAATAGGTAGGGGTATTTGGTCCCTCTACCTAATGCCCCTTTCGGGGACAAAAACTTTTGATTCCCGCCCCCCCCCCCCCCCCCCAATTAAAGTTGCATAAGACATTGAACGAACCCCCATCATAATAAGCGACACAAAAGAAGAAGCAAAGGCTAGTCTAAGCATTACCTTCTCCAAGAAGGACCATTCGACTCGGTCGTAAGCCTTGCTCATGTCAAGCTTCAACGTCATAAATCCACGGCGCCCTGTCCTCTTATTTTTCAAAAAGTGATTAAGCTCAAAAGCGACAAGCATATTATCAGTGATTAAACGACCTGGAGAAATAATATCCCCCAAGAAAGGCTTTAGTCTATTGGCAATAGCGTTAGACGCCACCTTAAAGCTAACATTACTGAGACTTATTGGGCAAAACTGTGACATCACGTCGAGGTTAGTAGTTTTAGGAATAAGAACAATATGAGTAAAATTCACCACAAGATTCAAAACCCGATCAATCAGATAAGCAAGAACAAAAGCAATGACGTCATATCCCACAATATGCCAATTTTTTTTATAAAATAATACAGAGAAGCCATCCGGCCTTGGGGACTTGTCAGGATACATATCAGTCAAAGCTTTAGTTACCTCGGCGATAGTAAATGGTTGAATAAGGCGCTCATTCACCTCCAGACTCACGTGCACTCCCACGTCCCGTAATACCTCGTCAACAGCTTCATCCGACGAATTGGAAGAGCCAAAAATATTCCTAAAGTAGTCAATTGCAATCGAGTCAATCTCCGCTAGGGATTGACGAAGAACACCCATGTGATCACGAAGTCCCGTAATTTCATTTTTCCTTCTCTGTTCACTCGCCCTATTATGAAAATAAGACGTATTCCGATCCCCATCCTTAAGCCACTGAACCTTAGCTCACTGCTTCCAGTATAACTCCTCGGTCGCATATAATTCCTCAAGCTCCACCGTTAAAGTTTTTTCTTCCGCCTTAGGCTTCACAAAAATCGGCCCCGCGCGAAGACCCAAAATTCGTTCATTCAACTTCTTTATTTTCTTGCGCAGCCCCACCCAGCTAATGATGTTCCATTTAAGTAAGCCCAAACTGCACCCTTCCAACTTTCCGATAAGTTGTTGCCCGTTCGCACTTCCCCCAACCCCAGCACAATGCTGCGCGATCACAGCCCCGCACTCCGCCTTACGAACCCACGAAGGTTCGAACCGAAACTGCCCAGTCCCCCTGCGATTACCAGCCCCCTAATGAGACCGAGACATAGTAGAGATAATCAAAGCCGCATGGTGTGAACGACAAAGAGGGATATGATCAACTTTCGTCGATGGGAATAAATTATTCTGTACCAAATATGCGCACGCACAATCCAATATTGCCCCAAAAGTATGCGGATGGGCTCGGCCATTGCACCACGTAAATTTAGGACCACCAAACGGTAAAGAGCTCAACCCTGACTCCAACAAAGCGTTTGCGAAAGTTACGGATTTGCCAATTTGGCCGAAGCGTGCCGCCCTTCTTTTTTGACTGATTAAGTATCTCGTTAAAATCTCCCACACAAAGCCATTGCCGATAAGAGTCCAGTTTAAGCCTAAGAAGCAAGTTCCACATTCGCATTCTTTGCGCCGCGTCAGGCTCCCCATAAAATCCTGTGAAACACAATGCCTCGTCGCATTCGCTAACCACAACATCAATATGATTCACAGACATACTAACCAACCGAACATCGAGGGTCTTACTCCACAGTAACGCCAAACCCCAAAAAGACCACGAACCTCAACAAAAACACCAAACATATCCAACCGAACCTTAATCGCCTCTATTTTCCTCTTATTGCATTTAGTTTCTGAGAGAAAAATAAGAGGGGGTGAAAACGAGAAACCAAGTTCCTCAACTCGCGAACTGTCCAAGGGTTCCCCAATCCCTGACAGTTCCAACTGAGGATATTCATTGAGAACGGCGGGGTTTCGTAGCAACCTCTGTCAAACCATGTGTACCACTTTCAGCCATCATCGTGTCCTCCTCTTTGTTTTTTTTTCTAGCCTAGATTCCACAATTCTCGTACTGGCTCATTTTCGCTGATTCTGATCGCCCTCTGTCCGCTTAACATTCACCTCACGGTGTCGGATTTTGACCATTCTAAGCTGCCCACACTAACTCCTCGAGTGCGCACTGAATTCCTCCAAAAGAGTAGCTTCGGAATCGTTCCCAGAATTAATTTCAAATTCTTCATCGACCCATATGCCCTTTTCTGCCCTTCTAATTGTCCATGCTCCACCCCCTGCACTGATTCAGCCATACCGTCCCCAAGTAACTGCACTCGTCGCACATTTTCCTCAGCAACCACCCCTCCCGCCCACGGACCAGCCCAACTCTCTCATGAATGGTGAGATGGAGTCCCGTTGTTCGAGTTCCAGGGCTGATCAAAATTATGAGGTCGAGCATACCGATGATCGTTGAACCACCCGTTGTTTGTGTTAGGCTGAGTGTTCCTGTCCGAAAACCGTTGTCTCGTGCCCGCCCGAATAGGAGGTTCCCTAAGCCATGAGCCATAAGGCAAGTTATCGTCGTCAACCTCCCCTCCGTTTCATATCGAGCATCACAATCATCCACAATGTGTCCGAGGAGGCCCCAAAAATAACAAAATTTTGGGAGGCGTTCATACTTAAAGAGACCATTAGTTCATGTCCCTCTGGGCCACGAATTTTGAGAACCCGGAAAAGGGGTTTAGACACATCAACTTTCACACGAACTCGCATACTCACCCCCCAGGATTCAAACATGTCGACCTCTTCAAGAAACCCGATATTCTAACCAATAAAGCTCGACATCTCCTTAGTTTGTCTCAGGAATGGTAGATCATAAATACGGACATAGAAGCTACAAAAATTCATACTAACGTTAGCTGGGTTCTCGTTCAATTCAATGTCCCACAAAACTAGCACATGTTTATCAAAAGACCATGGGCATCCATCCAACGCCTTCCGTTTATCAATGATGTGGAAGAATTTAAATAGGAGGCGGTCCCCGTCAATTTGGCTAATCTCGATCCCCTTCCTCGCATTAAACAAATTTCGAAGCATTGAGTAGCATGCATTGAAGTTGTATGTTCGACCTGTAAGCAATTTCCCAACCAGAACCAAACCCGACGCAACATTAGTCTGCTGCCAAGATGCCTCTGGGACCACATGAGTCGACTCCTCCTCCTCAGTAAAAGATAGGCTCTTTCGCAACTGATAGCTAGCCTCTTCCATAGTCGTTAGTGGAGCAGTTTTCCGAGATATTACGAAGGATGTTGTGCCCGGTAGCCAAACATCCCCTGTCCTCAACAATTTGTATCGACAAAGAAACAAAGCAAAGAAAAACAAGGAAAGAAAAAAGAACCACAAGCCCTAGCGCCGAAAAAACGCGTGGGGAGAGAAAAAGCTAAAAAAACCCTAGAAACTATTTTGCATGGGCAAGACGTGAGAAAGAAGAAAAAGAGGAACAAGGAATCGTGAAAATCTCCATTGTTGATTGCCATAAACGGTACACTGAGATCGAAAGAGCCTTGTCGGATGATAACGAAACTCTCACGTAAGAGACCTAACCCTCGTGAAGAGAGACGCTTTGCTGTACTATACTTAATTCTTGATAGAGTTTGAATTGCTGCATATTAGACATAAGTTCCAAATAATTTCCAATTTGCTAAAATATGAGCATAGAATATCATTTCTCGCAGGTTATATACACATTTCTTTTGTGGCCAGATTTTATAAATTAAACATTTCTTCGCTAATCTTACACCTCACGAATTGACTCTTTAACGTCAAGTCGTCCAATCACGCTTCCACGAAATATTAACATCAAAAACTACCGCCGAGGCAAATCAATACAAAAAAAAGTAAAAATGAATTCACATGAATGAGATTATCAATTCCCAATATAACACAGATAGAGAGTCCAGTACTACTTTATTTCATACAGAAGCATATAAATAGAGAAAACACCATATTGAAGTCCCGACTATATGATCACATCAAACCTTACCTAGGAAACAACAGACCAGCACATCAATGACGACTACACACATAAACTGATGCTCTGATCATTCAACTACGAAAATCAACCCATTTTTGATTTCCGCAATTATCACAAAGCAATCAGCCAATATTGTGCCAGCCAAATTCGATGTAAGCAATTTTAACTAACCCTGAACTAGAATTTATATACGGGAGATCAATAATGGGATAGAAATCCCAGACTCCTCGCCCATGACTGGCTGGAAAAGATCCAACTCCCCGTACCGCTCCAACACCCGCATCCTGCAATCTTCGGCAGCCATTAAACCGGTAGAATATGCACCATGGACCGAACCCGGGAAATCTGTACTCGTGGCTTCTCCAGCAAAGAATAGATTATCGACAGGGTTCCTTAGCCTATCATACAGATCATGGGGTTTCCCTACTGTATCATAGCTGTAAGAGCCCATTGAATTTTGATCTGTTCCCCAATGAGAAACGAGGTACTGGATCTGCATTATATATACAAAGAGAGTTTGTCAACAGGAGTGAATGAGACAAGGAAAGGAAATAATACGTCAATATATTTTTCATCTTATTCTTGAGCCTTTTTGCATTGACTGTAATTTTCGTATTAACTTTTCATTCATCAAACGGTATTTCACAACAGAAAAGCTCTGTCCCTGAAGCTACTATCAACCAAAGGTCGAACGAAGTGAACCATCATGCTTTCCCATGGCATTTCAAGTACTTCCTTTCTTCCAGGGAATGGTTGTGGAAATGATGCCATTAAAGTTCACCTTTATATTTTCAAGGTGGTACCAAATTGATTTGTGGTTCCACAAAGGTCACACCGTCTTTCAAACAAGGTAAAGTTCTACAGGTCATAAGTACTCTTTTTTCGAGCAACATGTCCTAGAGTTTAGGGTTTCCATTATACCAACGCTAGGTCTTTGCATTATACCAGGTGTTTCCTAGGACTTTGCATTTACCAACTTTTTCCTCTAATATTGTTCATGCTCGCCAATAGAACATGAGTAACAGAGTTAAAGAAGAAATAAGGAAAGAAAACATACCGGTGAGGAAGCATCTGGCAGAATTTTTTGGAGTTGAGTAAAAGCAAAATTAGCAGCAGCCTCATCTGACATTTTCTCGATGTCACGAGCCAGTTTTCCGGCAGGCATATAAACAAGGACCGGATGACCCGTGGCTTTGTGGAGATTTAAAAAATAACTGCAACCATAAGAGGTTTCTGCAACAACTCCCACAAACTCAACATTTGGCCAAAATACCTTTTCAAAGTGCAAAATTATCTTGTTCTCAATCCCGACCCCAAGGTCAGCAATGGCAGCTTCCTTCCACTCTGGTAATCTTGGCTCAAATTTTATGCGATTTGATTTTAAAACACCAAGAGGAATAGCAATGACTGCTGCATCTGCCAAAAATGTTCTCCCATCTTCTACGGTTACTTTCACTCCACTGTTGCGTCTATCAATCTTAGTAACTCTGAATGTAAATGCCAAAAAAAACTTACACAATTGATTACATATTTATGTGTCTGTTAAACGGGATTCGTATAAGTAACTGGTTGCATACCTGTGGCCCAAACGTATGTCAAGACCTTTGGCTAGTGTATTAATAACTGGGAGATATCCCCGGACCATTAGCCCATGCCCACCAGGAAGCAATTCTTCCTACAAATATACACAATATAGTGCTTGCATTAGTACCCAGGACTAACAGTTCAACAAACTAACTTCTCATGCACTGTGTTTTAGAATTTATTTAGGGCCATAGTGCAGGCACAAGATAGTCCCGAAGTGTTACGTAATGTAAAGTCGTGAAAGACAATTCATACAGAATTAGATTTTATACGGTTAGATTACATTTCTGATGCTAAAACACAATTCATACAGAATTAGATTTTATACGGTTAGATTACATTTCTGATGCTAAAACAAAAATTATTAATCGGGACAAACCTGGTCCCAGCATTTAAGAGATATTGTCTCGGCATCTGCAGCAAACCAGCCCTCCATTCTGCATAAATACCACTGAAGCACCTTGTGACCAAGTCCCTCCAACCTGTAGTGAGGATTATCTCGTTAAGACTTCCATATAAAGGAAGGGTAAAATTCACTATATTTAATGTTCCAGCATAGAACCTTAAATCTGGTCTTCTCTCGAAAACCATTGAGATTGCGCGTTGTATAGACATGTCCTCGGTAAATTCTTCTCTTACCAGATTCGCCTGCAGAGATAAAAGAAGAAATGCAGTGAGAAATTTAAGAAGTACAAAGAGGCTCAAAATAGTTCTTGCATTGAAAAAAGGTGCAAAAATCCATACAAGCATAAGCAACAAATATATTATTTTTTCATATCCTCCATCATGGGGATGGGAGGAAAGGAGAGCAGGTTACCTCTTTCAGTATGCTCTCAAATGTTTCGCCAACCTTTGTGACTAGTTCTTGAGGAATTTGGTCTCCATCTACATCATAGAGGGCATAACTGAAACAGAAATAAGACCTCAATTACTGCTGATGCTAGAAAAAATGCCTGTATTTACTTTAATGGAATGTAAAAAATTCACAGAATCTGAAACACCTTCCTCATTTCTAAAATTAAATAGAATACATAGCTGGCACTACTCTTGTCACCATTAGAAATACAAAATTCAGTAATTCAAAGAAATAACGACAGTGGTGCGGAAAAGGAGTAAGAAATAAAATAAACCTCAGAAATAAGAACTAAAGGTCATACTTTGCTTTTGTGTAAAAACAACAACAAAATATATACTCTAGAAAATGACCCAGCCAAGAGTTAAAGTGCAAATAAGAACCTTTCTAAGTCATGGTCATACAACACCGAGTTGTCCCCACTGGTGCGGTAAAGGGGTAGTCCCAATCTCCCAATAACAGTGGCTAAAGGATTTTCCTTGCAAACACCGTGTAACCTGGAACATGAATATATATATATTCAGTAGAGTAACATAAGATTTGAACGGAAAAACAAGAATGTACACCATGAGAATAAATTGAATTACCATGATGCACCCAAGTCAACAGGGAAACCAAAAGAATAATCAGTGTGAACTCGACCACCAATTCTATCCCGTGATTCTAACACCGTAACCTGCAAGATTTATTGTGTTAAGACAAATAGTTCCTCCAAAACCTATCCTTCCTATTACATTAAATAGCCTATATCTAACCCGAATCGAAGCATCATAAAGAGTTCGTGCAGCTGCAATGCCCGCAAAACCAGCACCAATTACAATGACAGATGGTGAGCCAACAGAGCTACTCCCATAGGTAGAAAAGCAAGGAGCTACAGAAACAAAAACAAAACAAAACAAAAAAGAAATCAATAAATAAATACATCATGGGTCGGCATTTTGGTGACCCTGCAACTAATTAACTAACTAACTAAGACTCAATCAAAATCACAAAATTAATCAGTCAGCTGAAACTTAGTGCAAATAAATCTGAAAAGTAGTGCAAAATCTAACAAATCTGAAATAATAATAATAATAATAATAATAATAATAATAATAATAATAAAAGAAGAAGAAGAAGCTGGATGGATGGATGGATCGTTCACCTCTGTGCATTTGACGATTGCTCTTATTATTATTGTTATCAGTGGACTCCATAGTAGTAGTAATCTCTAAATCTGAAAATTTAACTTAAATAATCTCAACAACAATAACAACACAAATAACAAATTGGAATTATATGAACAACCCAGCTTCTTCTTCACCAACCCACTCATGCGTCTCGCAAACCTAACCCCAAATTAAACCCCCCCAAAATCAATAATAATCAACGCAATTACAATACAATTAAGAAGAAAATAAAAGGGGGTGTTAATGTTAGTTAGGGCAATTTAAAAGGAGAAAAAGTGGGTGTGTGAAGAAGAAAAAGGACAGGAATTCCAAACAGAAACGGAAGCTCTAACGAAATCAAATAATAAATAATACGTTTTAATGTGCTTTCCCAATTATACTAAAATTTGTATGGGGATTAGATTGATTGGTATTGTTATATTTATAATGTGTGATTTTGATTTGATTGTGGGATCCAACTCGGAAAGTCACATGATATTTTCTGTTACGTATATTTTTTATTTCTTGTTGCGGGACTTGGCGTATCTTGTCATCATATAAATAAACAAATGTGAAAAACATGTTTTAAACCCCTCATTTATTGGCTCCGTTACACTTACCCCTAACCTTTCATTTGTAACCCTTATCCCTCAACCTTAATTTTTGAAAGTTAACCAATCCCTCCGTCACCCCCCCAGCCCAAGTAGTAAGGGTAAAATCGGCATTTTACCATTTCCAACGGCTCTCTTCTTTCTCTCACTGTGATAAAACTCTGAAAATCGATCAGTTCACTCAAAATCCCCAAATTGAAGAACCCTAATTACCAAATTCGAGCTAAATCCTCCATTCTAACAATCAATTACTACAAATTCGCAATTAGTAACTAAAGCCCACATAAAGTCGAACAAAATATGCACTTGTGGAAGGAACGCATCCGAGAAGACTTCGTGGACAAACCAAAACACGGGGAGAAGATTCGCTCGTTGTAAGAAATACCTAAAACATTGGAATTTCACTTTTTTTTTCCTAAACCCTACCATTCAGTATAAATACGCATTTGATTACTTAATAAGAGCTATGTTGTTTGATTTTTGAAGAGGCGTGGGTCATGTGACTTTTTTCTTGGACCGACCCTCCCATGTGTGAACGATCACGTGTATTTATTCCTGGGCTATTGAGGAGGGTTAACCGGCTTGAAGATGAAATTGGTAGATCAAAAAAATTGCAAAGAAAGTTATGGTTTGCTATTTTGGTGATATTGGTGGTGGTTGTGCTGAGAGGATGAAGCAGACATCCCCCTTGAATTGTTGGTGTTGTAGTGATGTAGTAGTTGTGGTGTTATAATGTTGGTGTTGTAGTGATGTAGTTGTGGTGTTGTAATCTGGTGTTGTAGTAATTTCTTAGTAGTAATGATGTGCTAACTGTTTTGTTTAGTTGGGATGGTATGATGTGTTTAGTAGGGATGTGGTAGTGGTGTTGTTAATTGTTGTAAGATAATTTGTTGCAATGCAATGATGTTATTTAGTTGCAATGGTTTTTTTACTTGATCTTAGTTGCAAATTTGTGTAATAAATCAAGTGACAAGAAGCTAGCAATCTGAGAAATTCTGAGTATAACCTAATTGCAGATCACAACACAAAAGCTCAATTACTTGGATCTCAATGATCAATGATCAATGCTTACTTGAGCTCAATTACTAAACACAAGTCACCTAAGAGTAACACTACTGGATCTCAATGATCACAACACAAAAGCAAGTAATCTCATACAAAATAGGTCAATAACAATCTCATCATTTCATACAAAATACCAGCAACAACAACCAAAGCACGTCAGGAGTACTAATGTCAATAACATCCAAATCATCTCAAGGTACATTAGGGGCCTGTTCCAATCATTACATACCATTAACATTCATAATCATAAATTAAAATAGGTAAAAGTTTTGCAAGATTTTCAATCATCATGCCCTAACCAAAAAATTCTGGTAAAAAGGTACCACCAGACACAAAATAAGGGTACAGTCAATTCTGAATGATAATTTACAAATCTTGCCACATTTCACCTTAAAATTCAGACATAATATGAACCACAATACATCTAAAATAAAGGATCTTCTACAGTCCCTGGACTTTTTTTTTTGGTACTCCAACAGTCTTCTTTGGAGGTTTAAATTGTTTTCTGGCAGGCTCAAAGAGCACTGAAGAATCATCATTAGTACCAACCACTGTAGATGTGGTTGTTTCGCTGAATAACACACTCTTTCTTGACTCTCTAGTAGTTTTACCCTCAACCATTTGGTACTTTTCAAGAGTACTTTGGCTCCTTGTAACAGGTCTACTACTTGTCACTGGTACAGTGGGCTGGATCACACTTTGGCTCAGATCATTAGGCATGTTACTTGCATTTTGACAGGAATTTGCAGCTGAAAGATTTGGTTGTTTGGCCACCTATTTCAACATGCATCATAAATTATGTAAGCAAATACACATAGATAACACCATTATTAATGAAGTACTGCACCTACTTAATTACCTTATGTAGCTTGCCCTTCTTTGTGGTATTCACTTCTGATGTTCCAGCTTGTGAGCATTGAGTATTGGCCACATGCTCATCTTGACCAGCAGCAGGAGTCCCACCATTTTACATAATATCAATCAACATGGTTAAAAGACAACATTGGTATGGATTCTAAAAGTGCATAGGTATGATAATAAACTTGTGCTACCTGGTTAGGGGTGGCAGTAGCAGTAGGGACCTTTGTCTGGCATTTCTTTGTCTTTTTGCAACTACTAGTGGGGTTTTCCTCCTAACATCACAACCCCTGATATTGTGCCCTTCTGCAAGGCAGAAACTACATGACATTTTCATGACATGTCTCCCAAATTTTCCAATTTCAGCAGCCTTTTTGGCCCTTGCTTCCTTAATCTCATCTGGTAACACAGTCCTCTTGTTTTTCTTGGGACTACCAGACATTTTTTGAGGAGCTGGTGGGAGAACCTTGGCAAGTTCATTTTTTGGTTGGGGCCATGCTTCTTTGCCATGCATAGGATTCATGAAGTCCGAGTAACACTTTAGGTATGTCTCTATTTTGTACAGGGGGTGGATGACTTCTTCAGGCTTCCTGTGATTGAAGTACAAGCAACTGATGGCATGTGGGCAAGGTATCCCAGTAAGTTCCTATTTTCTGCAGCTGCAAGTACCTTTGCCCAAGTGAACCACAAACTTATCTTGCCAAGGGGTTTGTACTTCAAACTCCAGATGTCCATTCCAAATAGGATTGAACCCACTTTCTTTCTCCTTCAATGTCTCCAAGATATTGTGTATTTTTGGACAGAGAACCGGAGTCCTAGTTCTCTCCATGGCCTTCTTCCTCAATCCTATCCTCTTCATGAGCATTATCCTTATGCTTTCACACATGTCAATGACAGGCATGCTTCTTGCCTTCACTATCATTGCATTAAAACTTTCAGACATGTTGTTCAACAACAAATCTGATTTGCAATGAGTCCTGAAAAAAGCCCTACACCACTGTGAAGGAGGCTTATCTGCCAACCAATTATATGCTGCCTCATCTCTTTCGTTCAACCTTTGCATCACCTTCTGAAAATCCTCAAGTCTAGAAGATCTAGCTACATCCCAAAGTATGTTTCTCAATGCTAAGCCTCTATGATCTTTCATGAAATTCTGGTAGAGGTGCATGACACAAAATCTATGCTCACAATTTGGTAGCACCTCATCAACTGCCTCAATCAAGCCTTTTTGTTTATTACTCATTATAGTCCAATGAAAACTGTTCTCTATATTGAGGTCATTAGCCAATATTTGGAGAAACTACCTCCAAGATTTCTTTTCTCTTTTCCACTACACCATATGCAAATGGGTAGATACTATTATTTGAATCCACCCCAACAGCTGTCAGAAGCACCCCACCATTTTCTGTTTTTAAATGAGTTCCGTCAAGACAAATGAGGGGCCTACAACCATTAAGGAACCCCCTCTTCAACGCTGCCCAACCGATGTATAACCTTTTGAACTTAGCTTCTTCTCCAATCACCTTTCATTTAATCTTAACAGTGGTTCCCACACTGGTCTTCATTATTTCCTCTTCATAACACCATAACATAATGTATTGTTCATTCTCACTTCATAGACCACTTGCAAACACCTTCTTTTTAGCCCTATACATATGTGACTTGGAAAAAACCAGCTTGGCATCCCTCCTATAACAGTGAGCATAGACTGTACTGGCCAATTTGGATCACTTATTATCTTGTCAAAGTATTTTTTGGCAATCCACTTTGAATTGGCCTGGACAACTGTTTCTTGCCTACAACAGATGTGTTCAGGATTCAATGTCTTGATCTTCATTGTATCCTCTCCAGGAATCCTTGAGGCATACAATCTCCATTCACAATGACTGTCTTTGCACTTAACCAATATCTTCTTCTTTTAATTCTTCTTGAAAACCACAGTCCAACCAACGTCAATTGCATGCTTTTTGATGGCCTGTCTTAGTATATCATCTTCAAAAAATACAAGACCCAGCTTGAATGTCACTTTATCCATGTCTAAAGTTGGATTGAACACTGGATCTCCCGTATATAGGTATGGAGTCTTGGGAGTTTGTGGAGCCTGGACTTGTCTATGTGTTACACTCCTGGTTGATGGTCTTCTAGGCTCTGGCACTCCCCCAAACTCAACCTCATGATCCACGTTCTTATCAAACCAAGTATTGTCTTAAGTGGGATCATTATCACAGTCCTCTAGATGGTCAAAATAGACAGAGTCATCCCCAACAAAAACTTCTCCATCACTCTCATCACTATCAACCACATCTATTATTGATGCAACCTCTTGACTACAGTGATCCCTGATGAAGGAGGGTAAATTTTTTGCTTGAGGGACAGGTGTGGAACACTCATTAAAGTCACTGGGAGGAGGGACAAAGGTGGAAGCTTCTTGTGTTTCATCTGGATTGGTCTCATTTGGTGGAGGGACAGATTTAGCTGCTTCATCATCATTTGGGCCAGTGAGTGGAATCTCATTTGGAGTTGGATTGGTACTCTGTTTGTGAGAGCAAGGGTTGCTGCATGTATCAGCATCACTATGTGTCAATTTCAGGTTTAATGGTGGTATTTTAGTATCTTCAGCATTAATAAAATCTAAGTCTTCAATGAGTTTATTCAGTTCATCCTGTGTGAACCCCTTTGCCTGGCTGGCCTCAACCACTTCATCACAAGCCTCTACCTCTTTGTGTCCACCTTTAGTCAGACAATCTACATGGGATTTTGGTACAACATAGATAGAGACAAGTCTTGCTTTACCAGCAGCCCTTACCATGGCCATTGAGTCTTCATCATCTTTAATGGCACAAACTTTTCCACATTTATCCCAACCGGTTGCATTGTAGTAGAATACCACATCTTTAGGTGCCCCTGCTTCTTCAGCCATTTGTGCAACCTCCATACTTGACATTTCATCTTCATCACAATAGTCTATGTGGCCCACTTTACCACCTAAGTAGCATAGGGTGCCTAAGTTCTGCATATTCCCATGATGGTGTAGTCTAATGCTAAAATACTCTCTGTTGTTACCTGAAACATAAGACATACATGATAATTAATAATTCTAGTCTCAAGTGAAAGTGTAAGAGCATGAATTTAGATAACAGTAAAGCCATAAAAAGTGCAAGGATATGAAGAACAATGGGGACAATTTGCAAAGAGGTGCAATGATTAAACAATAATAATTTATGCAAACAAATGTAAACAAATGTAAACGCACATGAGTACAACTATGTGTAGTGAACCAAAGCACATAATGACTATGTGCAGTGAACCAACTATTTAGGCACAAAAATTTACACTAATAAAGGAAAAGGCACCATCTTTGGGCACATGCATAAAGTCTGAAACCCTAAAAACTTTAAATGTCGTGAAGTTGGTGAACAATGGCACAAATTCGAGTATATGCCTCCTACTTTAACAACATTGGACCACAATAAGCATAAAAAAACCGAGGGACCACACAGTAAACTAATGAACACTAATTTTATACAAAAATCAAAGCTTTGTTTACCATAATCTTGTGTCAATCGGTCCGAAAAAATAAGGTCGAATTTTATGCGAATCTTCCAGCCCATAGCTTCCTTAGATCCACGAGTTTAGTGATTTTGGAGATAGATTAACTAATTGTTGGGTCTGATAGTGTAAATCGGGCGGACGGATTTTGTTAGGTTTTGCAAAGTGATGATTTCACCTCAATGATTTAGCGAGGGAAGTGATTTTGTGGTAAAATGCTGATTTTACCCTTACTACTATTAGGAACGTCACTACAAGAAAAAATGGTCATTCGCGACCGCCCGGGCGGTCGCGAATGACCCTTTTTCGGTCGCGGATGACCGGTCGCGGAAGACCTCGGTCGTGGAGGTCATCCGTGACCGCTGTGCGGTCACGGTAGTCATCCGCGACTGCCCAGCAGTCAAGGCAGTCAACCGCGACCGCCTGGCGGTCACGGATGACCCCAGGGTCATCCGCGACCGCCCAGCGGTCACGGCAGTCATCCGTGACCGCTCGGCGGTCACGGGCAACACCGCGACCGCCTGACGGTCACGGATGACGCTGACGGTCATCCGTGACCGCCAAGCGGTCAGGATAATATTTAAATCATCCGTGACCGCCGGGCGGTCACGGATAATATTCAAGTCATCCGTGACCGCCCGGCGGTCACGGATGACATTAAACGAAATAAAAAAATATATTCCGGTAAAATACCGGAATAAATATTTGTTTTTTGTGAATATAATGTATGGTTGGACGATTTTTTTATATAAACATCATTTAAGATAATGATTTGTGTTATAAGTAAAGAAAAGAAGAAAATAAGAGAGTTGGTGTTTTTTTTTTGGAGATATAAAGAAAGAGGAGAAGAAAAATTGTTGGTGTTTTGTTTTTTGAAGATATAAGAAAAGAGAAGAAGAAAATTGTTGGTGTTTATGTTTTGGATTAGGAAATGAGGAAATGAGGAAAGGAGGAGAAAGTGTTGGATTTTTTTGAGAAGATAATTTGAATGTAATGAAAATTAATGGGTGGAATGGTGGGTATATATAGAATTTTGGTGAAAATTTTGAATTTTCAAAAAATTTGAATTTCCCCCCAATTCCAAGGTCTTTCGCGACCGCTCGGCGGTCACGAGGGGTCTTTCGTGACCGCCGAGCGGCCGCGAAAGACTTTGGAATTGGGGGGAAATTCAAATTTTTTGAAAATTTAAAATTTTCACCATGAATATTATTCGTGACCGCCGGGCGGTCACGAATGACCCCTCTTTCGTGACCGCCCAACGGTCACGGACGTCCTTCGTGACCGCTGGGCGGTCACAAACATACTTCGTGACCGCCCAGCGGTCACGAAAGAGGGGTCATTCGTGACCGCCTAGCGGTCACGAATAAGTCTCATTCGAAAGTTTTGATTTTCGTTTGTTTAATTAAGGTTCGATGTTTGTTAAATTATTAAAATAGTTAATACTAAGTAAATTAAAAGAGATTTTATCTCAAAATGACACATTACATCTAAAACAACTTGGTGTATGTGATGAATTAGTTGTAGAACATAAAATAGGTTATTCGTTCATAACTCGCCTAATCACATCTAATTCGCTATTTTAATATGTTAATTACTAATGTTGTACTAATTTATTACTTCAATTCACATGTAGTATTGAGACTTATTGTTAAAAATCATAAACACATCAAGATGAATCCATAAAATCAATTTTTTTTATGAATATTATTCGTGACCGCCGGGCGGTCACGAACCTTCTTCGTAACCGCCCAGCGGTCATGAATAAGTCTCATTCGATAGTTTTGATTTTCGTTAGTTTAATTAAGGTGCGATGTTTGTTAAATTGATAAAATAGTTACTACTAAGTAAATTAAAATAGATTTTATCACAAAATGACACATTACATCTAAAACAACTTGGTCTATGTGATGAATTAGTTGTAGAACATAAAATAGGTTATTCGTTCATAACTCGCCTAATCACATCTAATTCGCTATTTTGATATGTTAATTACTAATGTTGTACTAATTTATTACGTTAATTCACATGTAGTATTGAGACTTCTTGTTAAAAATCATAAACACATCAAGATAAATCCATAAAATCTATTTTTTTTATGAATATTATTCGTGACCGTCGGGCGGTCACGAATGACCCCTCTTTCGTGACCGCTCAGCGGTCACGAACCTTCTTCGTGACCGCCCAGCAGTCACGAACCTACTTCGTGACCGCCCAGCAGTCACGAACCTACTTCGTGACCGCTGGGCGGTCTCGAATGACCCTCTTTCGTGACCGCCCATCGGTCACGAATAAGTCTCATTCGATAGTTTTGATTTTCGTTTGTTTAATTAAGGTGCGATGTTTGTTAAATTGATAAAATAGTTACTACTAAGTAAATTAAAATAGATATTATCACAAAATGACACATTACATCTAAAACAACTTGGTGTATGTGATAAATTAGTTGTAGAACATAAAAGAGGTTATTCGTTCATAACTCGCTTAATCACATCTAATTCGGTATTTTAATATGTTAATTACTAATGTTGTACTAATTTATTACTTCAATTCACATGTAGTAATGAGACTTATTGTTAAAAATCATAAACACATCAAGATGAATCCATAAAATCAAATTTTCTTTTATGAATGTTATTCGTGACCGCCGGGCGGTCGCGAATGACCCCTCTTTCGTGACCGCCCAACGGTCACGAAGTAGCTTCGTGATCGCCTAGCGGTCACGAATAACCCTCTTTCGTGACCGCCCAGCGGTCACGAATAAGTCTCATTCGATAGTTTTGATTTTCGTTTGTTTAATTAAGGTGCGATGTTTGTTAAATTGATAAAATAGTTACTACTAAGTAAATTAAAATAGATTTTATCACAAAATGACACATTACATCTAAAACAACTTGGTGTATGTGATGAATTAGTTGTAGAACATAAAATAGGTTATTCGTTCATAACTCGCCTAATCACATCTAATTCGGTATTTTAATATGTTAATTACTAATGTTGTACTAATTTATTACTTCAATTCACATGTAGTAATGAGACTTATTGTTAAAAATCATAAACACATCAAGATGAATCCATAAAATCAAATTTTATTTTATGAATGTTATTCGTGACCGCCCGGCGGTCACGAATGACCCCTCTTTCATGACCGCCCAGCGGTCACGAATGCCAACGTCTAGACTCATCCGCGACCGCGGCAATCGCGACCGCTGGGCGGTCGCGGACGCCACTAGGCGGGCCATAGGCGGGAAGTTTCCCGCCTATGGCTTCCCGTGACCGTTGGGCGGTCACGGGATTTATGTCCGTGACCGCTTAGCGGTCACGGGGCTATCCGTGACCGCTCGGCGGTCACGGCGTTGTTTACCGTGACCGCTCGGCGGTCACGGTGGCATCCGCGACCGTCGGGCGGTCATGGATGCTCGTGACCGCCCGGCGGTCACGAGCCGGCGGTCACCAATGACCCCGGATTCTTGTAGTGCGTGCAGCGAGTGTGATTGATAATAAGGAATATTCGGGTTGGGGGTGGCGGAGGGACTGGTTAACTTTCAAAAATTAAGGTTGGGGGTAAGTGTCACAAATGAAAGGTTGGGGGTAAGTGTCACAAATGAAAGGTTGGTGAGTAAGTGTAATGGAGCCAATAGATGGGGGGTTTAAGTGTGTTTTTTCTAAACAAATCATTAATATATAATACTATCGTATTCGTATCGTGTAGTATTATTAAGTACTGGAGTATATTTGTGGTGGGAATTTGATTTGGTGTAATCTTTTTTGTTTCTTTCCCTCTTTTGTTTCCTAGAGTTATTAGACCGACCACCGACTTTCTATGCAAACTAGCTTTGGGATTGGTGGTGGTTATGTTAAATGTTAACTGCAAAATATTATTGCATGTTTTGTGACTATTTTTTAATATTGTATTTTGAACAAGGTTTCAAATACTATAGTCCTATATAATATTTTAATGTATTTGTGCTCTTATTACAATAAATGAATTATTTTTGTGCGCCGAAATTGGTACAGAATGTAAGAAGTTGTTAAGAGGTGAAGTTTTCACATACTTATATCGAAACACGTACGTGAATGATAGATATACTATACATTAATTCAGTTTAATGATAATGTAAATATTGTACTAATCATTTTGTTAGTATCGTCTAAATCTTTGAAATAAGGAAATTTTTTTTAGGAAAACTTCGATGGAAATAATTTATTTCTTTATTTATATGCATTTGGCAGTATAATATTCTCTTCGGAAAATCATAATGAAAAAACAATGATTATACGTTAAACCTTGAAATATGTGGTAAAATAAATAAATAAAAACCATGCTGTTAACGGCTTAAAAATTTTATTTATGAAGTTCACCTTGACATTCTTTTTAGTAAATCCTCTACAGCGAAAGTAAAATAAATATTAAATAGTTTTATGACCGATATCCTAAATTAAAATTTGCATTTTACAATTTACACTCATTATGGATGATCCCACACACTAATATAAATTAGATAATATAAAATTATTGTATTACGAGTAACATATAGAGCTTCAAAGATTCGAGTATTGGGCGGCAAAGTGGCGAATCCAAGCGATCAAAACCAACCAGTGTCGGAGATGCAAATCTCACTGTGCCAATTTCCTAACCTTCCCAATAACAACAACTTTGTATCATGCAACAACCTTTTAGGGATTTCTGGAGAACTCAGAGCCCCGAAAAGACCACGTACCGAATATGAATTCAGCGCAACAGCAAACCCTCCCCCGGCAATTCCGCAATCACTGAATGAATCCATGAATGCAAGCAACTCGTATGCCAACAAAGTGCGCCCTAAGGATGTTAGAATTGATGAATCCAAATTGGTGGAGGAGTGCGGCGAAATTAGGGTTCGTCCCCCAACCGATGAAGATCCATTTGACTCAATTGAATTTTCCAACGACCTCGAAGCACGCATGAACGAACAGTGGAAGGATTCGATCGTGATCAAAGTTTTAGGACGCCCATGGTATTATCCTAGTCTTGTCAACAAACTCTCTGTCATGTGGAAGCTTACCGACGGCTGTGACTTGGTCGATTTGGGATTTGGGAGTTATTGCCTTAGAGGTTTGTCGAACATGCAACGCGAATTAATCCTTACGCAAGGGCCGTGGCAAATAGCCAGAAACTTCCTTTCAATTCGCAAGTGGACACCAGATTTTAGAGCGGACAATGATAACATTGAGCATGCGATCACGTGGGTACGAGTCTTGAACCTCCCTCTCGAAACTTTACGTGAAGCCGTAGTTTTGACAATGGCTAGATGCATTGGGGATTTAATCAAGATCGATGGGAGCACTTTTACAGCGTCAAGAGGTAAGTATGCCCGGTTTTGTGTGCAAGTTCCTACAAACAAACCTTTGAAGAGAGGAGTTCGGATTAGGGGACGACTTTACCAAGTTATGTATGAGAATCTCCCATCTTTATGATATACGTGTGGCTGCGTGGGTCATACCGCGAGTTCTTGTGGAGTAATGAAGGAGAAAAATCAGGAAAAAGAAGATAACATGGTGCAGGGAACTCAGTTGAGGATAATAAATATAATCCCACCCAATGGCTTATGGAGAAGGCGAATAACAACGAGTTTGGGGAGTGAATGCAAGTTTCTTATCGAAGGGGTGGAAAGAAGGGTAGTGTACCTAATGCTGCAAATACCAAAGGAAAGGAAAAAATTGAGGAGGTGCAGCCGAGAGACTTCCAATTTAAGAACAAAAAGAATACCTCTTTACCAAATACTTTTCACCCTGGAAAGGAAATAAATCAAAACGAGGAAGTGGGTGGAAAGAGAGTCCTACCAAATTACTACTCCTTGGCAAAGAAAACTGCACCAAAAGGGAAGTCTAAGGCAGTCACAATTGGAAACGCTAAGGCAAAATCAAAGACCTCCTCGGGAAACTCAAACAACAACTCCTTCTCGGCTTTGGCAGAAAACGAACGGGAAAATAATATCTCAACGCCCAGGAACTCGAGTGGTCCAATCCGTATACTCAGAAATCCAAGCAATGGAACCCGAGAACAATTTGAACATCGTCATGGAGAACAACATGCTGCAAGTGGAGGCTCTTCCTCAATTCTTGGAATTCAGAACGATAATGCACACGTTCGCAGGGCATTTGAGGGTATTACGAATAGAACCAAGGGACATCAGAGTGATCGAAATATCACCTCTAATCTGGGAACTGGAGATAGTCACAAGCATAGTAGAGAGGGTGGAGAATATCCCGGTTTGCTGGCAGAGATTGAATATGAGCAATTGGGAAAATCTTTGGCAGAATTATTTGATACAGGTGTTGACGCATCAGCTGATGTCACTATGGAGGGGCATGATTCCTGAAGATCCAATCCACCCTACTCACCTCTTTTGTCCATCCATGAAGATTGTATCTTGGAATTGCCGTGGGGTAGGAGACGACGGATTCAGAGTGAATTTTAGAGACCTTGTTGGGGTTCATAGACCTGATGTGGTATTTTTGTTGGAGACTCAGGTTGCGCAAGAACGGGCATATGAGATTGCCCCAACTCTTGGTTTTACGGATTACTGTATTGCTCTTACCGATGGCATGGATGGGGGTATATGGATGTTATGGAACGCCGCATTAATTGAGGTGAAAATAAAGGATATTGACGACCAAGGGATACATGCGTTGGTCAGACCGAAGCAACAACCGAAGTGGCGACTCTCAGGTATATATGTGAAACCAAATAAGGTTGATAAAACACGAGCGTTTGATAAGCTTGAAGAGATGGCGCAAAGCTTTGATGAGCCATGGCTTGTCCAAGGGGATTTCAGCGAATTTTGTTTTGCGCATGAAAAGGCTGGGGGTAGAAGGGATGTACATGCGAGGTGTCTCACATTCCAACAACGGATTCAATCATGGCTGCTCCAGAACTTAGGATATCACGGCCCGAAATTCACTTGGGTGAATAAAAGAGAAGGGGGAGCGACGATATATGAACGAATTGACCGCGCGTTGGCGAACACGAGATGGATGATGAAGTTTCCTAATAACGCAATTATACATCTTCCTCGAACACATGGAGACCATCACCCTATCCTTACTAAGAGAATAGACCGTTTCGCTTCGAGGCTATGTGGATGCACCACGCCGCGTGTAAGGGGGTCCTAAGAGAATTATGGGAGGGAAAAAATAAATTGATTGAGGCGGTTAAAGGCATACCGAGTGTGATGGGGGAGTGGAACAAGAATTGTTTTGGTAATGTTTTTAGGAGGAAGCGTATCCTCCTTAAAAGAATTGAAGGCGCACAACGGGGGATTGCATCGAAACCGAATAATTTTCTTGTCAACTTGGAGAAAGAATTAATAGAGGAGTATAATGGGGTACTTTGACAGGAAGAGATATTTTGGCATCAAAAGTCCAGGATTAAGTGGTTGGAGGCGGGAGATCGGAACACAACATTTTTTCACCGATCCACGATCACGCGAAGGAAGAAAAATCGTATTGTAATGCTGAAAATTGAAGGGAATTGGGTGCGGGATCATGGGCTGCTACGTATGCACGTGAGGGACTTTTATCCAAGCTTATTCACGGGTGGAAACCAAAATACCCCGTATCTTCGGGTTTCACGATTCCAACGATGTCTTGATGAGAAGGAGATACGGATAATTGTCCGTGAGGTGAGTCTTGAGGAACTGAAAATTACAGTTTAGAGCATGCACCCAAATAAAGCCCCGGGCCCGGATGGATTACAGGCAATGCTCTTTCAAATATATTGGGAATGGACGTGCGAATCTCTTATGACCTTTGTACACAACGCTTTCAATAATGGCTCGTTCGACCCAATGGTATGTGTTGCATATTTATGCCTCATCCCTAAGATTGAGAACCCCTCGCTAATTTCACAGTTTAGGCCAATATCTCTTTGTAACGTCACTTATAAGTTTATTACTAAGTGCATCACTTTGAGGTTTCGGGATATTATGCCTAACTTGATTGCACCGTCTCAGTCAAGTTTCATTAAAGGGCGTAGTACGCAAGATAACATCTTTCTCATGCAAGAGATCCTCTACTCGCTGCGTACGAAGAAAAATAATAAGAAGGGATGCATGCTCTTGAAGCTGGACCTCGAGAAAGCGTATGATAAAATAAGTTGGAAGTTTCTTGAAGAAACATTGTTGGCGTTCCGAGTCTCGCTGAATGTGGTCAAGTTGGTGATGTTTTGTGTTCGTAACGCCTCAACGAAAATACTATGGAATGGGGAACCTCTCGAGGAGATTAAACATGGATGCGGTTTGCGACAAGGGGATCCGTTGTCACCATACCTTTTTGTTTTGTGTGTTGAACGACTGGCGTACATGATTGAGGAAGCTGTAGAAGAGGGAGCATGGGAACCGCTGATTCGTTGCCATGGAGGACCAAAAATCTCCCACGTATTCTTTGCAGACGATTTGATTTTAATGGGAAAAGCAACTTTGAAAACCACGAGACGAGTTAAGGAGATTCTTGATATGTTTTGTGACTGTTCAGGGTTGAAGCTAAACAAGGAAAAGTCAAAAATTTATTTTTCGAATAGGGGCGGTGCGAATTTGAAGAGGCGAATTTGTGCTAATTTGGGTTTTGCGCAAACTCAAAATCTCGGCAAATATCTAGGAGTAAATTTGACACACGGCCGAGTGGAGCACGAACACTACAACGAGATGCTTGATAAGATCCTTAGTCGGTTTTCGGGGTGGAAAGGGAATACTCTATCCCTAGCGGGGCGCGCGACTCTCATCCAAGCGGTTTCCACCGCTATCCCGATTCATATCATGCAATCAAGTTGGCTACCGGAGAGGATTTACAATAAACTTGATAAATTAAATCGGGATTTCTTGTGGTCTAATAATCCGGAGGTAAAAAGAATCCATCTCGCGGGATGGAATAGAGTGACTCGGGAGAAAAAAGAAAACGAACTTGGGCTAAGGAGAGCACGAATTAATAATGAGGCACTTCTTGCGAAACTTTGTTGGAATATATTGAAGAACAAACCGAGCCTTTGGTTGGAATTGGTAAAGGCCAAGTATCTCAAATCCGTGAAGTTGAGCGAATATATAATTCGTCCGGGTGATAGTGCGACCTGGAAGGCCATAGTGAGGTGCATGGCGCTGATTATACCCTTTATACGATGGAAAATTATGAATGACAGATATGTCCGGTTCTGGTTCGACAACTGGCTTGGTCAAACTCGGCTTTGTGATGTTATTCCTAACATCAGTCATGAGGAGTATGGGCTGCGAATTTCGGACCTAATTGACGAAGCTGGTAATTGGAGTTTAGAGTCCATTCGAACTAATATTCCGGCATTTTGGGTGATGGAAATTAAGAAAAAGGCGTATAATTTTGCAAGAAGGAGATGATAAAATCCTTTGGAGTGAATTGGCGAACGGTAATTTTTCGTGTCAAAGCGCGTATAAGGCTCTACACCGCGAGTACACGACTGGTCCTGCCCAACGCCATCGAATTGATTGGATATGGAGCCTCCCGTGCAACAATAAATTACGTTTTTTCATTTGGTTAGCGGCTCAAGACAAGTTGGCAACGAACAAAGTCCGAAAGGGGAGGAAATTGACTGATAACGGGGATTGCGACTTGTGTGCGGGATGTGAGGAATCAGTTGTTCACATTTTTCGTGACTGCCCTGTAGCAAAGAAGATTTGGAAGCGGATTATTCCACCCGCGTACACTGCGTCATTCGCTAGTGAGAACGAAGGAAATTGGTTGCGCAAGAATTTAAGTCATGGTAGGCCACTGGGAGATGTATACACCAAAGAACCGTGGAATATTGTTTTTATCTCGGGGATTTGGTCGATTTGGAAGGCGAGGAATACAAGGATCTTTAGAGGGAAGAAGGAGGCGACGAAATGCAATATTACACCAAATCAAGTACCTTGTGACGGATTTGGTATACGCATTCAAAAGAGGAAAAATAAAAGAGAAACAGTTGGGGACTTGGGAAAAACCGAAGAATGGATGGTTAAAACTCAATGTAGATGGAAGCGTTGTTGAGACGGAGAACCGTGGATCAGTGGGGGGTGTAGTCTGCGACAATAGGGGCAGATGGATATGGGGATTCATGGCGACAATGCTGAGTCCAACAGTGTTAGAAATAGAGGTCAAGGCAATTAGAAGGGGACTTGCGCTTGCATGGGAGAAGCGAATTGAAAAACTGGAGGTTGAGACAGATTCTAGAGAGGCATATAATCTTATAGCCGAACATCACCAGGTCTACCAACCGCTACAAAATGAGATCGAGGAATGTCACGTACTACTCCGAAAGCCATGGACTATTGAATTCCGTTGGGTTCCAAGAACGAAGAATCACCTTGCCGACGCGGTGGCGAAACACGCGGAACATACAGATGGAGGCGCTAGTATTTACTGAGTTTATCTTCATTTTAGAGAAAGATGTAGCCTAAGGGCATTAGTTGTTTTTCATCCTTTTACCAAAAAAAAAAAACATATAGAGCTTCTATTAAGGTTCTTTATTTTCCATATATGTAAGGAGTTAATTTATTTACTTTACAATCAATATAAAAAAAAAACTGAAAACCCGACAATTATCACATCTATTTTTAAGAAAAGAAGATAATATTTTAAACTTTTTAATTTAATACTATTCTTTTCTTATTTTAAGGAGGAAAACCAAGATATTTTCCTAGTTTTCTGTAGATTTCCTTTATTTTTTGGACAAAATTTAAGTTGCCAAATAATTGCAAAATTAAAAAAAAACATCATTCTCTTTTATTTGCCCAATTTTCCTGGCAGCAAACAGAGCTCAAAATGAAGAAATTATAACAATTGAGAAATCTGATCAAACAAATACAATCAAACTGATAAAATGAGGTTCACGGGTTACTGGTGTCTTTATCTATTTTTATTAGAATTGACAGTGAGTAATGCTAATAAAAGTTACTCATTACGAATGATTTTTGCAATCTTAAGAACTTTAAAGATTCAATAGAATTTGCAAACATAATTTGGCAGCATTTTATATAAACTTATTATATTTTTCAAACCAGAATGAAGCTACCGACAACAAAAAAAGGGGTCATTCGCGACCGTCCGGCAGTCGCGGATGACCCAAATGCGGTCTCGGATGCTCATCCGCAACTGCCTGCCGTCGCTGATGACCGGTCGCGGAAGACCCCGATCGTGGGTCATCCGCGACTGTCCGGCCGCCACGAAAGTCCATTGCGCAACCGCCGGGCAGACATAGGACTCAGCGGCGACCGCCCGACCGTCGCGGCGGTGACTCGTGACCGTCGAGTGGTCATGGATGACGCCGCCGTCATTCATGACCGCTAGGCGGTCGCGGATGAGCGCGGGACTCATCCGCGACCGCCGGGTAGTCACTAGGGTGTTTCGTGATCGTCGGGCAGTCACGAATAATATTCATACTATTCGTGACCGCCCGTCTGTCACGAAAATCCCAAAACGAATTAAAAAAATATATATTCCAATAATTTACCGAATTTTTTTTTTGCAAATAGAAAGTATGTTTGGTCTATTTTTTTATATAAAAAAGAAAAGAAAAGAAGAAAAGTGTTGGTTTTTTTGGGAGTTATAAGAAAAGAAAAGAAGAAAATAAGAGAGTTGGAGGTTTTCTTTTTTTTGGATATAAGAAAAGAAAAGAAGAGAAGAAAAATTGTTGGGGTTTTATTTTGGATTTCCAAAAAGAAAAAAAGAGAAGAGAAAGTGTTGTATATTTGAAAAAAATAAAGAGGAGAAAGTGTTAGGCTTTTTTGGAGAGGATAATTTGAGTGTATTGAAAATTAGTGGGAATTTTTGGAAATTTTGAAGTTCCCCTTCGAATCCTGCCAAATTCTATTGTCTTTCGCGACCGCTCCAAATTCGAAAATTCCAGAATATTCGTGACCGCCTCCGCGATCGCCTGGCGGTCCCGAGGTGTCTTTCGTGACCACGAGGTGGTCGCCCCATTTCCTTCGTGACTGCCAGGCGGTCACGAAAGCCTATCATTCGTGACCGCTCAACGGTCACGAATAATCCTCATTCGACATTTTTTTGATTTTCGTTTGTTTATTTAAGGTGCGTTGTTTGTTAAATTGATAAAATAGTTACTACGAAGTAAATTATAAGGTTTTATCGCACAATCGCATATAACAACTAAAACAACTTGGTATATATGATGATTAGTTGTAGAACATAAAATAGGTTATTCGTTTATAACTCGCCTAATCACATCTAATCTACTATTTTGGTAAGTTAATTACTAATGTTGTACTAATTTATTACTTCAATTCACATTTAGTAATGAGAGTTGTTGTTAAAATTATAAACACATCAAGATCGCTCCATAAAATCAAAAACTTTTATATGAATGTTATTAGTGACCGCCACGCGGTCACCAACTTTATTTCGTGATCGCCTGGCGATCACGAAAGAATCCACGATCGCCTAGCGGTCAAGAACGCTTTTTGCGACCAGCAAGCGATCACAAAAGACCATTATTTGTGACCGCTTAGCGGTCACGAATAACCATCATTAGTTTTTATTTTTTGCTTTTAGGTTGTTTATTTAAGTTATGTGAGGCGCGTTGTTTGTTAAATTGATAAAATAGTTAAAAAGAAGTAAATTATAAGGTTTTATCGCATATAACAGTTAACACAACTAGGTATATATGATGATTAGTTGTAGAACATAAAATAGGTTATTCGTTCATAACTCATCTACTCACATCTAATCTACTATTTTGATAAGTTAATTACTAATGTCGTATTCATTTATTACTTCAATTCAAATGTAATAATGAGACTTGGTGTTAAAAATCATAAATACATCAAGATCGTTACATAAAATTAAAAACTTTTATGTAAAATGTTATTAGTGACCGCCGGACGGTCATCATCAATATTTTGTGACCGTCTGACGGTCACGAAAACATCTGCGACCTCCTGGCGTTCACGAGGGGTCTTTCGTTACCGCCAGGTGGTCACGAAAGACATTCGTGACCGCCCAGCGGTCGCGGTCACGAATAATCTTCATTCGATTTTGTTTTGTTCCTTACCATTTTACCCTTTTTCAAATCAAAATAATCTATTTTTCTTTTCTAATTCCTTAATATCTCATATCTTCCTTTTCTATTTTCACAATTCTCTCTTATTGGAATGCTATTAATCTTTAATCACAAAGAATAGTAAAAATATTTTCTTGCTAATTATATTCTCTTTCCACGCAAGAACAAATATATATAATTTTCTATTCTACGTTTAACTAACTTTTTATTATTAAATATATTCTACTAGGCACATATTCTCCTTTTGAGTTATTAGGATGCTTTCTTTTAATTTCCTCGGTGCAAAATGAATCATTTCTAGTGGACATAACTAGTACTCCAAAACAGTTTATTTAATTCTTAAAAAACAAAAATGACAAATTGTTCTTTCTGTTAAGTTTTTTATTTAATGTTTTTATGTATAATCTGTAGTAAAATTAGTTGTTGTAGCATTTTGCTAAATATTTTTCAACTATATAAGATAATGATAAACCACCAAAAACATGACGAAGATGATTAAAAAAGTCAAAGACATATCTAAATTCAAGAAATTTAAGCCTAGCTATGCGAAGAAAATAAAAGAAAAGAGGTGAAAATGTAACGGTTTAAAAGAAAATTAATAATTAAAAGAGGGTAAAACTTTTTTTCTTACTATTATCGTTATGTCTTAAGTTTCCTTTCTTTTATTAAAATAATAATATTTCTTTGCAAGTGGAATCACTCATCCGTGTGAAGTGAAAGTCATTTTCTCTTAAATTTTGTTGAATAGCTAATAACTTATTCAAAAAATTATCTACTATTTTTATATAATGAAAAATATTTATATATAGTTTGTGACGTACTTTATTTTTATACTATTATTTCTAAAAGTAACATTTTATATGTGATAAAAGTACACTAAAAATTTAACATAACGGATTTAAATTAAAAATAAAAGCACACAATAAGCCAAAAGATAAATTACAATAACAGTCCAACATTACAATAATGAAAAGTACACAATTTAAAATTTAACAGTACGAATGCAAATACAAATACAAATAAAAATACTACTCATCATCCGAACTATAAACGTCCCCACATGCAGTTGCGACCTCATCAGCACCATCATCCTCACCACCCAAATCTACAACATCGTCATTCCCATCTGCGTGAGCATCACCTCCTCATCGGAGTCGTCATCATCGTACTCTTCGATATACGCAGGCCCAATGGAAGAATTGGGAGCAAATGGATCTGGCCTCGAACGCGGCGGCCAAAGAATCGGCAGAATCGTATACCCAACTCCATGCCTACGTGCATTCCCATGAATGTCGAATCTAGAATCGATGGAAGGTCAAATCCCATCTTGTCTTTAAACACGTCTCTCCAGCGCTCCATAGTGGTATGCACATAGCTCATCTTTCAATTTGCGCACGAGATAGTTTGCTGGTTCTGCTCATGCAAGTCCTCGATGGTGGCCCGTGCATAATCTTTATGTTTTCGTAATGAATGTTGTACGCCTTTGGGCGTGACTCCCTCGGTAAGCCCTTCACCTTCCCCCTCTTCACTGGATCAAATGCCTTGGTCCAACACTCAGAATCGAACACCGGGAGCTGATCTGGTTTCGGATATTTCTTCCTCAACTCACTAATGTACTTCTCTTGCATTAATATTTGAAAGGATTAGTATTTAGATTAGAATAAGGAATTTAAAGCTAGTTGAGGAAAAAATAAAGGAGTACTAGCAACGTTGACACACGCTGGACTGCGTGTAAACTATATAAATTATCAAATAAATTTTTATAATGTAACACATGCTTTAATATAGTTTATAAAATTGATACAAATAATAAGGAAACTAAGTATACATTAAAAATCACGTAAGAATTAGATTTGTTAAATATGTGGAGAAATTTTAGGAGTGGTGGTAGTTACTTATTTTAATTCTTTATTTTTAATTGTTGAAAAGTCAAAGCAAGGGTATATTTGGAAACTCAAAATTTGGTATCCAAACTGTCATTTTGTGAGTAAGAGGGCTTTGCTTTTAATATAGTAATAGATGAGGTTGAAATAACTTACGTAAATGGCCTTCGCCACAACATCTACCCACTCGCGCCTCGCTGGCACTCATGTCTCCCCTTCACCCTCTGCGTGTAACCACGTCTGTAGGCCTCATCGTATCGGATAGGGTCCACTAGTTGAGGATCGGCCTCAGCCTACACATTTCAAGTAAGGGTACGTCAAACTTAATTACACATATATTAAGATTACTTAATTACGCCCATATTGTTAGCTTTAATAAATTATACCAGCCGACGTCTGATCTCCTATGTGTCAATGGATCCACCATAGAAAGTGGGAGGTGCCTTCTTCCTCTCCACTGGATCCCATATATATTCTGCAAATTGATAAAGTTTTAAGATTATTCTTATTGCGTCTTTAGATTTATTGATACATTAAATTAAATAATATGTTATATTTGTGAAATAATTCCTCACCAAAAATTTGATAAACATATCGCCTCGCACTCCCTTGGGCATCGTCAAGTAGCTATGCCAGAATTTACTAATGAACTGTCTAATCAGATCTGTGATCATCGTCACAACCTCGATGCTAGTGGGAGACTCAAAGAGGCCAAGAGAAGACAATCTAATGGGCTGCCTCTGAGACTGGTCAGGGGGTGCCATCACACCTCTGGAGGGCCCCCTAGCTGGGCGCTGCTGCGTGGCAGTGAATACTCCTGATGCTGGAGTCTCTGTCGACCTCTTTTAAGGAGTTTTCTTTTTCTTTTTCTTTCTCATGGAAGTAATTCAGCCCGAGCTTGATCATTTACTTTATCCTATTTCCATCTATGATTAATGAATAAGTTCTTTTACCTCTACTCATTTGTCAATTTTTCTTAATTACTTAAGATATTAGTTTGCAGATTATTATGTGATATCCATCAAATCTAGAGCAAATAGAGTTGAGATGCAAGAATTTCAGATTTCACATAATTATAGTGATGGGGGTATTTTAGGAGGCCCGAAAGTGTATTGGGTCGGCTAACTGAAGAAAGGCCCAAAAACAATATTATCGAACCGGGCCCGTTCCACTGTTATTGAGACTGTCGAATCGAGCCACGTTAAACTATTACGCTCTGCATTTGTGTGGGTCCTATGGGACAGGTCTATAAATACCCCGTTCCCCGATATTAATGCACGCATTGATTACTTGGAACCAACTTAGAACAATCAAACTCTGATGTTCGACTTATATTTTTGTTCGACTATTCCACCGTTCGACAGTTCACCATCGAGTTTGCCCCGTTCGAGAGTTCTTACTATCGAACTGAGGGTGTTCCACCAATTTCCAGATTCAAGACTTTCGAGTATCGAATCACTCAGATTCGAGGGTTTTTAGCATCGAACCGTGCACGTTCGATAGTTATGCAGATTTAGCTTATTTAGTAGTCTTGAACGCCATCGTTCGACCGTCTCCTAATTCGAGATTTATCCATCGAACCCCCATCGTTGGACTGTTTCCTCAATTCGGCCATTTAGGGTTGTCTAGGTTATTCTTACATTCTATAATGCGTAGCTGGTGTTCTGGGCTAAGCTGGTCAGTCATTTGTAATAGACTAGCATTATTTTGGTTATGTCACACTCTTTTTTTGTATTGTAACCTTGACGAAATAAGAACAAATATTGGCGTCGTCTGTAGGAACACCATTTAGTTAACACATGAGAGTCTAGTAGCATAGATGGCGAAGAGCGGATATGGCCCAACGGGGGAGGGGGGAGACGCAAACCGGTAACATCAGGCCTGGCAGGCCTGAGAGGGAAAGAGAGCCCTAACATCAGGACTTGCATGGGATGGTCCCCAGGATTATAGTGCTTCGATTGAACGTGAGTGCCGAGGCAAAACCTGTTAGGCAGAAGAAGTGGAACTTCAGTAAAGAGATGAATGAAGCGGCACAGAAGGAGCTTCAGGAGTTGTTAGCAGCACATCATATCTGTGCGATAACATTTTCGGAATGATTGAGCAATGTAGTGTTGGTACTCAAGAAGGAAGTGACATGGAGAATGTGTGCGGACTACACGGACCTTAACAAACAATGTCCCTGTGATCCTTTTCCTTTGCCCATGATAGGTTTGCTGGTGGACTCTACGACGGGCTGCGGTTTGTTGAGCATGGTGGATGCCAAGAGCGGATTTCACCAAATCTTTATGGCCGTAAACGACCTGATAGGTACTAAAGTTTACTGTTATAGGATGATGCCTTTCAGTCTCAAGAACGCCGAGGCAACTTTCCAAAGATTGGTAGCAAAGATGTTCTACCATCAGATTGACAAATCCATGGAAGTCTACATAAATGACATGCTAGTCAAAACTTTGAAGGCGGAGGACCATGTCCAACATTTGGACGAGGCATTTGCTATTATGACAACATACAAGATGAAGCTGAACCTGAAGAAGTGCGCGTTCAGAGTCACGACAGGAAAGTTCCTCGGTTACGTGGTAAACGAGAGCGGCATAGAGGCCAACCTTGATAAGATCAAGGCGGTCATGGATCTGCCCTCACCTAGAACATTGAAGGAGGTGCAGTGTTTTGTAGGCCGCCTAACGGCTTTGGGAAAATTTATATCAACTTCAGTAGAAAAGAATCTACCTTCTTTTAAGGTCATAAGAAAAAGTAAGGACTTTGCCTGGACGACAGAATGTGAAGCGACTTTCCAACAAATGAAGAGATATTTGGTCAGTCCCCACTCCTCGCCAAGACGAACAAGAGTGAGATGCTGTATTTGTATTTGGCCGTGTTATCACATGCCATCAGTATAGATTTAGTAAAAGATAAGTGGGTTCAGCAACTCCCGATACATTATGTGAGCAGAGTTCTTCAAGGTGCTGAAAGAAACTATTTGGGTATAGAGTTATTCGCTCTTGCCATAGTAGCAAGGGCACAAAAATTGAGGCCTTATTTCCAGTCACACCCGATCACAATTGTTACAGACAAGCCTCTAAAACAAGTGTTGGCAAGGCCCGAGACTTATGGGCGATTGGTCAAATGGGCGGTAGAACTTAGGGAATTCGGGCTCGAGTTCTGCCCGCCCACCTCCATCAAGGCTCAGACGTTGGCTGATTTCATGGTCGAGAAATTAAGCAATATTCTAGCAGGGTCCACAAACTACATCTTGGCTATTTCAGATCAAGCTAGCACGAGCCAAGAGAATACCACATGGATTCTACATACAGATGGATCAGCCACGAACCACGAATGGGGAGTGGGGGTGCACCTACTCTCTCCTGACCCTCCAGAGTTTGAATTTACTATAAGTCTAAACTTCCAGGTAATCAACAACGAGGCTGAGTATGAAGATGTGATAGCGGGGATTAATTTGGCGCTAACCCTCAATGTGGAGGATTTGGAGGTGTTCACGGATTCACAATTAGTGACACATCACTTTTCGGGCAAATATGAGATGAGGGAGGAAAAGATAATATTATACGCAGCGAAAGTAAAGGTTCTAGCGCGACAATTCAATTTTTTGACATCTCTCAAATCCCGCGCGACAAAATTACCTGGGCCGTGAGAAATCCTCGTGAAGAAATGAGTCACACCTTTAGCAACCGACAAGTCGTCCATTGGGATATCAAAATACAACAGTACATGTGCCAGGATTGACTACATATTGCCTATCAGGGAAGCTCCGTCTTGGAAGGACGAGATCATGAGCTACCTCGCAGATGGGGTGTTACCCGCAAACTCTAATGCCCGGCCCAGAATGCGCAACAAGGCCCACAGATTTACGATCCACAATGAAGAGCTATATAAATGGTCGTTTGAGGGTCCCCTCTGCGTTGTCTAACTCCACCGTAGGAAGATTATGTGATACGAGAAGTACACTCGAGGAGTTGTGGAAATCACTCAGGGGGTCGAGCACTGGCCCAGAGGATTCTACGTTAGGGATACTATTAACTGACTTTATTGAAAGACGCAACAACATTCTCACGACGTTGTGAAAGCTCTCAATTTCATGCCCGACACATTCACATGCCGGCACAGCCCCCGCAACCACTCGATGTAACTTGCCCATTCGATTAATAGGGAATCGACATTGCGGGTCTGTTACCAGTTGCCAAGGGCCAAAAAAGATTTCTAGTGGTGGCGGTCGAATATTACACCAAGTAGGTAGAGGCCGAGGTCAGGGCATCAATTAAGGAAAAGAATATGATCGAATTCATTTGGAAGAATATCATATGTCGCTTCGATATTCTTGGTAAATGGTGTGTGACAACGAACGACATTTTATTGGCAAAGAAATCAAATCCTAGTTTCAAGAGCTACGTATTTCTCACAATATGACCTCAGTCTACCACCCTCAAGCGAACGGGCAAGTGGAGTCGACCGACAAGACACTGAAAGATTATCTTGAGAGGAGATTAAAAGACACTGGGAAAAGTTGGACGGACGAGCTTCATCGAATATTGTAGGCCTATAGGACAACACCCCGAACACCGACGGGAGAAACCCCTTTCATTTTGGTATACAAGACAGAAGCAGTTCATTTAGCAAAAAATGGTATGCCCACACGTATGATACATGACTATGACCCAGAACAATTGGCCAGATTGCGTCAGATGGATCTCGATATGATCATCTCCGCTAAGGAGGATGCTTACCACCGTACGGTAACTTTAAATGGGGCCATGGCCAAGAGCTACGACAAGAAAGTCAAGTTTAGAGACTACGAAGTAGGAGACTTGGTGCTGAAGAGTATCACAACAAGCAAACATGTGGGAGAACTAGAACCAAAATGGGAGGACTGTACAAGGTCATATAGGCTAGTTCACGGGGGTATTACTATCTCGGGGACATGCAGGGTTGCAAGTTGCCTCGCCCGTGGAACGTAGAGCATCTAAGACGCTATTACACGTGAGCGATGAATTACCCAATAAAACCGAAGTGTAATAAAGGAGACATGAATTACGAAGTCTTGAGTCCCGACACAACAATCGGGAAACGTAGGAAACTCAGCATGAAGCTGAGCTCAGCCCTATCTTAATTAAAAATCTTTATTATTGCAGTTTCTAACATTGTAGGAAGAATCATAAAGAAGCAATGATTTCGGGACTATGGAACACAAAAATGGCCACGACAAACGTCGGTACTAAGATGGACATTTGACCTGACAAGGGCGAATGCAAATCTAATATCTCATTCTGCAAGAAACCAAGATGGACATTTGACCCGGCGAGGAAAAATGCAAACCTCATATCTCGTTTAGTAAGAAGCCGAGATGGACATTTGATTCGACGAGGACAAATGCAAACCTAATATCTCATTCCACAAGAAACCGAGATGGCCATTTGACCCGATGAGGACAAATGCAAATATAATATCTCGTTCATCAAAAAACCCAATGGATCATTTTGCCTATCAAGGCGAATAAAGTCAGGTATCAACACCCTCATATGAAAGTGCCGACTTCTTCTCCAAACGACTCTTGCGGCAAATCAAACTTATGACAGCAATAGCTCAGCGATAAAAAGTACGACGCAAATGCAACTAAAAATAAATTGATATATTAATCACAAAATTGATTTCTTGAGGATACCGTTACAACGATGTTATCAAAATAAACATGAAAATAAAGCCTCATGCCACCAACAAAACCATATACGCAGTTAAACACTGCTACTCCGTTGATTGGGGGAACTCCGGGTGCAATACGAAACCAAGGGACCGCGCATAATTAGCACAATTCTTCTCAATCTCCTTCTCAAACAAAATGAGCTCGTCCATTTGGTCCCATCCATCTGGTAATCTAAGTTCCTCCTTCTCAACAACACCGCCCCATGCTCTTTCGAGCTGATAGATGCTCAGAGAAATTAAATCCTCATCATTTGGGATAATAGTCGGCCCCAGTCGGATGGATCCTCAACCCACAACAGTAATGAAAGCTTGCCCCACAACGCCAAGGCGAGACGAAGTCTCCCCCGCAACATAAATTAGGGTTGATTTGTTAGACGGAATGGGATTAACCGGAGCATTCCGTGCAGATGAGTTAGGGCCATGCTGCACCAGTTACATAGCAATTGGACAATCGCGAGAAGGGATAATGCCACTAGGCTCCACGACGAGTTTTCGAGGCTTCTCCACCAACGGTGCCAGCTCTATCACAGGCGATGGAATCACATCATCATCGCTACCACCAAAAGCAGCACGAATGGCGTTCTTCACCCTACTCGGGTTACCACGGGACTCGCCTATACTAGCAAACTTTGCAGTTTCTCGCCTCTCAGGCGAAACATGATTCTGTCTACCCCAAATCAGGCATAGCGTTAGAATGTCACTCTTGTCAAATAAGAAAGAAGGGGTCACCAATCTTTAGAGTAGTAAATTCTTCCTCATCGCCATCATCACCCTTGGGAGTTTCCATTTGGGGACCACTACTAACGTCAAGCATATCTTTTTGGAAACCTTCCTTTACGAACCCCAGATAATTAGCCTGGTCTACTCCAAGTTCCACACCGACTTTTACATCCTCCACCCCCTGGCATAATTTGAGCCAGCGAAAAACACTACTCTTCATAAAAGATATAGCTACCTCAGATCGATAGCTTTACGATTCGAGACCTTATTACCCAATCTAACAATCGCGGGCTCAGCCCCTGTATTTACCTCCTTCAGGGAATCTCTCTCATTTTTCAAGGCATCCCTCTCCCTCTTAGAACGACAATTTCGGCATGAAGGGACCCCATGGTGTCTTCAGCCTTCTTAACATTTGCGCCAGCAGCAAGGGCATCTTGAACGGCTTTGCTCTATGCTCTCTCTGACTCATGAGCATGCTTAAGTGCTGCAAGACGTCTAGTATCATTACTCTTAACAATCGCATTTAGTTTATCGACCACCTCATTATGCTTACCCTAGACCTTAATCAACCTAGTGTAATCGCGACATAGTCTGTAAACCACAATGCTGGTAGCAGCAAAGAATAAATGCCCAAAGGGTGTCAAATTGCGGCAACCGATCCCTTCAAGCAAGGCACGACGATCGAGTCGAGACCATATCCCTTTCATGATTTTGACAGGCTGCTCCTCCCGTAGTCGATACCCTAGCAACTTGATGTTTATAGACTCTGAATTCTCATCATTGAGAAACCCATAATCGACCCTACTACTTGGTGGCGGTGGCCTCAGATTCCTAGATGGTCGAGGACGTTTACGAGGAGGCAGCGGGATTCTGGAAGCTTCAGCGGTAGCCTGGCCCTCCACGACGCGTCTCTTAGCAGATGCATACCAATCCTCGCCACCCATACCGGAGGCTCCCGCGGTAGCTGACCGTGGAGTACGATTTACAAATCGATTCTCTGCATTGAACCGTGCCTGTTTTGCGGCGATCCTATTGTCGACCGCGTCAAACTCCTTCATCATCCTTATTTGAGTGTTTGTCCCAACCTTAACTATTCCTCCTAAAGCGGTGGGAGTCATTAGGATCCTACAAGGGATGAAATTCTCGTGCCTCTCAAAATTGCATACGCAGGGCCGAGACTTCCCCGAGCCTCATAGTTGAGCGATCTATGGGTTCCGGCACTACGTGTCTGGCACCCCAGTTAGCAGATAAACTCCTAGGAGGTCTTGCAATAGGTCCCCTCCCTGGCGCAACTCTTGAAGAGTCTTCGGTCGGCATGGTGTTACTTCCAAATGGGCTTCCATTCAAAGGGCCATGCCTATTTGCACACCTTTGGAAAGCATAGATGTTCTCGGGCAACATGGTTGTCTTACTACGACCCTTCATTTTCCTTCGAGCCATCTATAATATTCAAATAGCAAGGTAAGTATTCTGTGGATTATTAAAGAACTGTCGAATCACCAAGATTCGACTCTGATCGAACGATCAAATCCTGATCGTACGACTGTCATTCATAACGATCGAATCTTGGGGGTTCGACAGTTATTTTCAGCGGAAAGAAATTTGCCGCAAGTTGTAAATGAGGTGGCAAGGGTGGGCCTTTATATAGGCCCACCTCCGGCATTACTCTCGATTCGGGAGATAACGGTCGAATCGAACAACGTTCCATGTTCCCTACGATAACAGTTAAACCCCTCGAATTCGACCCTTCAAAAGCAAATCAGCAGACAGTCGAATTCGTTCGAATTCGACAGTAATAAAATATTTTCAACTAACAGTCGAATCAGAGGATGTTTGACATTTATTTATAAAGGTCGAACTTAGCCAGTTCGACTGTTTCAACCACATTTTCAAGATAAACAAAATCTAGTTGTTAACCAATATCACAGTGTCATGGCCTATGGTTGAAAAGGCAATCTTTGAAGAACGAAGCGAACCACTGCTCAAAACAGGACAATTTTTAGAGTTTGGAACCCGCTCTTAAATCAAGACCGACTCCCAAACTGGGGGGACTATATGATGGGGGTATTTTAGGAGGCCCAAAAGTTTTTTGCACCGGCCCATTGAAGAAAGGACCAAAAATAATACTATTGAACCGGGCATGTTCGACTGTATTGAGACTATCGAACCGAGACCTGTTCGATTATTATGATCCGCATTTGTGTAGGTCCCATGGAACGGGGTCTATAAATACCTCGTTCCCCGAAATTAACGTATGCATTGATTATTTTGAACCAACTCAGAACAATTGAACTCCGATGTTCGACTATTATCTCTGTTCGACTGTTCACTATCGAGTTCGCCTGTTCGAGAGTTCTTACTATCGAACTGAGGGTATTCGACCATTTTCCAGATTCAAGGCTTTGGAGTATCGAATCACTCAAATTCGAGGGTTTTCAGCATCGAATCGTGCAGGTTCAATAGTTATTCAGATTTAGCTTATTCAGTAGTCTCGAACCGCCATCGTTCGATCGTCTCCTAATTCGAGAGTTATCCATCGATCTCCCATCGTTCGACGTTTTTCTTAATTCGGCCATTTAAGGTTGTCTAGGTTATTTTTACATTCTGTAACGCGTAGCTGGTGTTCCGGACTAAGCTAGTCCATCATTTGTTATAGACCAGCATTATTTTGGTTATGTCAGGCCCACTGTAACGAGATTCTTTATGTATTGTAACTCGGACGAAGTAAGACAAAAAAAAAATAGTAAGCCCGATTCTCGATTTGTTTCCATTTAAAAAAGACTGTATAACCATAGGATATGGACAAGTTTTTATGGTAACGAAATAAGTACATGATACACCTATCCTCAAGAAGAATATGATTCTTACTTTGCAAAAAAATAATGTTTCTTATTTCAACGTAACCATTACTCATTGGTATTATGCAGAGTTTACATGGAACTGTTTCTGTAACTTAAAACCATTGTCATATAGAGGGATTGTGTATATTAAAAAATTCCATTCGCAAAGTATTTTTTTTAGAACTTTTTAGATTAATTTTATTTTTCAATGTAAATTGAGATGTTTTGTATATACTCCTGAAAATTCACCATAATCATTTTTCTCAATTAGATTTTGTTCTTTGGTGATGATTTTTGAGAATCAATATTTTACTCTTATTTTACTCAATACTTACGTTTCTTATATTTGATTAACCAAATTACGATCATTCGATGATGATTTTTCACTAAAATGTTTACGATATGCGTAGATGAGTATAGAGTAGCCGTTCAAATTTTCACTAAAATGTTCTCATGTATCACAAACTATCCCACCAAGCTACACTTTTCGTCCAATATTTAACATTTCACCATGTTCCATCACGCTTATAAGATTGTGTAGTCAGTTGTCACTAACACATTTAGTATTTAGTAAAGCTGGGTACCAATTTTTTGTGGTTGGACAATCCACTGTGCTCACGAGCCAGGGAGTTTATCCCTGTACTACCTCGGCAGTTGGAAAAAAGCGAATCGAAGAGGAAGCAAGCCGAGTTGACTGTTTTGTTGCTCGAAGAGAAGTCGATGAAATTGGAGAAAAGGAACATGAGTTTAGGGAATGAAAATAACTGTATTCTTAAGCAAAGCAAATGATTAGGTTCAAGGTGGTTTGCTATGACAATTCTAGTAATGTATGTGTGTGTATTTCTGAAATTTGTTTCATTTTAGTTGTTGTTTGTTGTCATTGTTCTGATTAGATGGTAGTACTTGGGATGAATAAAAGAAAAGGTTGGAATTTTTTGCATTTCCTTACATCTCTTGTCTACTTTTTTTTTCGTAGAAATTTAAAAGATATTTTTAAACCCAACTCAGAGTGTTTACAAGAAAGAGGTGGAAAACCTCAAGAAAGTAAAACAAAGCGTACCACTAATCCAAACCACCTAGCTAGAGGTTATCCGGGCTCTAGACTAGGTCTATGACGCCGGATAAAGCCTACAACACTACCAACACACTACCAACTACTCCGTGGTGTCTTAACTACATGTCCTCAGACTGCAAAAGCCTTTTTCCCTCTTGGCCCCAGTCTAGGATTGTAACCAAATCCTAGGTTATCACATTGTCGAGTTGTTCAGCCTTGTATACTGATGGTTGCCTTCCATGATTAGTGGTCTCCTTTTGGGGGGTTAGAAGAATGAAAGAAAGGTATACCTGTCTCCTCACCCTATCCAGCTCTCCATTGGATCACCTGCATTAAAAAAAACATCCCCAACCAAAGAATATGTCCCTCTAGTCAAGAAGTTAGCATTAATTTTCGAAGTTTAATACAAACCCTCCAAGTTATTCTATTCTCATTTCCTTTACTATGTATTCTACTATAGAAAGTATGACCAATCTCTTGTCTACTATTGAATTACAATGAGTTTGATATTTTTATATGGTAATTGTAACAGGTATGTTTGATATTTGGTAGAACCAAACTAATGAAGGGAAAATTGCAAAGACTCAATTCAATAAGATCAACATAATTTATTTGCAACACATGTGCACAACTATTAACTTCAAACATAATCCCGTATAGTGTGCTTATGCTCTGAATCTGAATATGTCAAACCTCTAATGCATCAAAAGCTAGCAGGCAATGGCTAACTCTCAAGCAAACAAAAGAACATATAAAACATGCTTTAGTGCATGCCATACTAAACAAAACAAGCTAAAGTAATGTTCATGAGTCTTGAATCTCTCCATAAATTGTTCAACACCCCACTTCTTCAGTCATTTGCCATGCCCTTCCTCATCCCCTTCTTCACATTCTTCAGTTGTTTTATGTCACTAATGGCATGGACTAGATTGGCTAGCTTCATATATTTCTTTTCTCCGACCATGAAAGTTGGGGAAACAACTTGTATTTGCATATTGACAGAAGTTGGTGGGTTGCTTTGTATGTGAGTGCCAATTATTGGAGTAGGAGCTCTTATACAGACTCCCCTATTAACTGCAGGTGGAAGAGGCTGCAAAGTCTAAGTAAGCTATGAATGTATTCTTGGTCCTGGAATTCTCGAAAGGTTTTTCAAGTGTTGAACCTAACCTTCACATTGTAGTGGATCAATACCAAGGCCTTGATTAGTTATATCAGATTCTAGACCATGCAGGTCATGTTTATTTAGCTGTAAATACATTTTGCATAATGAAACAATACAATACTACATTAAAAATAATGTAAAAAATACTATACTGCATTACAAATTTTTGGATTACATGTGACATAGGGAAACCAATAGTTGGGCACTGTTTCTTTAGCAATACCTTGAATGCTCCATTCTTTTTGTTGGTCTTTTTCCCTTGTCCTTTAGTATCCTTGACTTGTTCATTCAAAGACGCTCCTATAGTCTCATTCACCTACTCAATTACCCATCAAGTCTCATTCATTTGTTGAGGCTCAGTCACGCCTTCAGTCTCATTCATTTGTTGAGGCTCAATCACGGTACCAGTCTCAGTCACTTGTTCAGAATTAATCATTCCTCCAGCATCAGTCAAATCCATAGCCTCATCCGGTCCAAGTTGTACAACTTCTTCATCCTCCATAGCTTCACCCAATCTCGTAGAATACTAGAATCAGATTAATAAGTTCATACTAGAATCGGATTAATAAGTTCTAAGTTAAAATAACTAAATATTTTACAATTATTATAGCAACTCTTTACTTTTTCACTCCCTGTAAGAACTCAATCAACTTATTTTCCAGCTTGTTTGTGTCCTCTTTCTTTAGGCTTGGTAGTCTTGGAGCTTTCCCTACCTCATTATACCTTTTGTCCTCATTTTCATCACATTCATATGCAAGTGCATAGGTGACACAATTATGGCCATGTATCCCACACCACCTGCATGTAACTGTGACTGTTTCCTATTAAATTTCATTGGTTTCTTACCCTCTGTTTTCTCCTTCTTTCTTTTTCTGGCTTCCTCTTCATCAAGGCCGTTTTTCCTTTCTTTCTTGGGTTCTTTCCTTTCCTTCCAAAGTTTAGTGGCAGTGGATGCATATATGCAGTCTCCCCCATGATTTACCACCAAAAACACCTAGTAGCCTGCCTATATTTCTCCACAGTATACCATCCAGATACATAGTATATTGGTTGCTTCCCATTGTGTAGTAATGCACAACATGCAAGCTTGCATGGTATTACACTGAAATCCCATCCTCCGCAAGTACAACTCTAGTCCTCCAGGTTAACACAATGCTGAAAACCATCTGCCAATGATGTAGTCCCGTAATGTGTTTCATCATATCTCATTGATACACACTCACCTACGTTGTCTTTTATCTTGTAAAGTATGTAAATAGTATTTGGACAGATGATGTGATCCCAACACTGTGCAACACACATGTCTCTATTGGTGGTCAATCTTTGCATTAGATACTCTTAAATCCACTCAAGCATGGTTATCATTGGCTTCTCCCTGGCAATCAGAATTGTTTCATTAAAGGATTTAAATGTGTTGCTTAAAATGAGATCACGTGTTGGTTGTGTACCAAAGTGTGATTTGCTTCAATGTTCTAGACTTTTATCATCAAACCATGCAAGCGGTCTCTCACTCAACTCCCCCTCTCCCTTATTGCATCTTTGAACTCACCCATTGTGGTTGTGTTTGCAGCCTTCCACACAACATCATTGTAAGTCTCCCACTTAATCCCAACATTATAGAAGTTCTTCAAAAGATGTCTCACTCAAAATTCGGACAGAAAGAATGAGTGAATGTCAGTCATATCTTATGCAAATATTAGTTATATTGTGGTAGAAGGAATAATATAGATTGTTAACATATACATGTGAGTTGCATCAGAAAATACTTGAATAAAAGCCATGATTAAACCCTTTTGTTTGCCTGACATAAAAGTCAGATCCTTATGCATGTGCAACCCCAAGTCTGTTTTTATTAAAGAAAAAAACTATTCCCCATTTCTGAAGTTTACACTGCCAACAACTGCATAGCATATCGCGAATGTATTGTTGGCAGCATTCACCTGAACTACAGTCAGCAACACACCTCCATGTGGCCCTATTAAGTGATACTCATCCACTATATTATATGGTTTGCACCCTCTCAAGAAACCATCTTTCAGTGCCTTGAAACACACATTCATACAAGCAAACATGTTCTCACCACCATCATTGTCAGTACAAATGCACACAGTAGTGCCATGATTTGATCTCATAAGCTCAACAGCATAATCCCATAGCATTGCATATTGTGCACCAGGGGTCCCCTCTAACCAGTCCACTACCATCCTCTTTGCTCTGTATGCCTGAGTTTTTAAAACATTAACTGGCAGCTCCTTAATAGCATCTAACTTGAAACCCTCAAAATTTCAACTTCGATCACTCTTGAACATATGCAAGAACTTGGTTGACAAGCATGGAGATCTCACATTCTTCACATAGAAACGCTTGCCGCATGTATGCTTGTCATTGCACTCCCAAATCTCAAATTATGCTTCATTCTTAATTTTCTTAACATTCACTTCCCATGGGCAGTCTTCATTAGTGCATCCAATATGCATCTTCCTTGGATTACTTTTAGCAACTCTCATAGTTCTTCAATGCCTAATTGCATGAGATTGAACAACGATCTTAATATCCTTCTTATTGCTGAAAATCATACCTAACTCAAAGTGTGGATTGAAGATATCATCATGGTTAAAAAAAAACTCTCCAGCTGCAGTTCTCCATTCTTATCTCTAGCTTCAGTAACCCTAATCTTATTAGTCTTGCTAACAACATCCTCATCACTGCCCTTACAATTTTCATTCTCAACTGTCTTATTGTGAACACAGTCACTCTTTTCATTTTCAACTATCTCATTTTGAACTCCATCACTCTCTGCACTCATATCAACATAGTCATTGAATAGCCCATCATAAATACTGTACTCATTGGACCTCTGATCATCATCTTCACTATCAATGTCACCATGCAAACCAATATCATTCTTATTATCAATGTTTTCATCCTCATTCACGTCTGCCAGGTTTACTTCACACAACTCTTTTCCACCGCTAGTCACATTATCATCAATAACATCATCATTAGCAACACATTGCTCATCTACAATGGAATCCACATTATCATAATACACTTGATCATTTAAATAGTCCTCATATGATGCCACAAAGATCTCATCTTCCCCATTCTCTGACTCAAAATTCTCTACAAGCAAAAAATCACGACATACATGGAACTCTCTGTCAGTAAGTCTTCAAGTCCTCATCACTAGATATAAGTCTAAACCCATAAGCATTTTTCATGTAATACCTTAGACCCCCAATAAGTCCTATATCATAACATAGCCTAACCCATAATTAAGTGGTCAACTTCCTCAAAACTCATATAGTCGGATTTACTTTCATTTCCTCCAATGTAAAACACCCAACCACCATGATGCATCGTGATTGTGATATGAAAACTCTCGGAATCTACAACAAGACATTACATATTAAAGTTAGACCAAAATTAGGGTGACATGTTAAAAAATCAGTATTTTAATCACTTGCCCCTTTTTAAATGAAGAAAGCCCTAAACTCGATAAGGAAAAGTAATTAAAAAATGGCGTGGGACCATATAATGTAAGTACCCTAAGGACTTTTCAAGAAAAGTAAATAAACTCTCATCCCCACATAACCCCACCAAGACCCACAAAATAACGCATTACTAACTAACTTTCTCGTTTAAAATAAACAAATGCATCGACTCAAGACAAAAAAAAAGACAAAATAACTTACCATATGTGGGGCCTATGAGATGAATACACTCCCTGCTACCCATATCGGCCATTTCGTACAACAAAAACAACATTTGATTCATGGAATAAGTGCATAAAATGTCGAATTTGAGAATTTGTGCAAATTAGGGTTTTGAGGAAGAAATTGTGATTGAAATGGTATGAACTCGTTTGACTGTTTAAAGCGTTTTACTATAAGTATTTAGAGTTGTTGAGAAACAAAAAAGTACAAGGGCTTTTACGTGGCATCCGTCGTAAGCAGCGTTTTATTCAAGTCAGATGCCATGTTGGCACTGAGCCGAGTTTGCGGCCCAAAGGGCATAAATTGTCGAATTTAAAAAAGATAAGGGACTAATTTTCAACGGCCCGATTTTATAAGGGCAAAAAACAACTTTATACTGAATTAGGGGTACACCATGAATTTGCCCTAATTTATATAAGTAATTTCATGAGATTTGGAAAACTTGACGTTCATATTCCATATAGTTGAATGGCTTAAATTACACACGTCTTAGTCTATTATAACTAACCACTTCATCATCGCAAATATTATTTCACTAACGTGAAAATTAAAGGTATTAATATAGTACAGATCATTCAATGTCAGAAACACCTGGTCTAATTTAAGATAAAGTTAGGTCGGAGCGGCCTTATTAAGCTAAAGAAACATCAAAGCGTATTTGTTAGTTATTGATAATTATAATGTATATATTTCTTCTGATGATATTGTGATGTATCATTATTACACTGCTAAATATAAACGTTTTGTCGGTGCCAATGTCAATTTGACCATTAATTCATCAGAAACAAAATTGCGAACAAGATTTAATTTGAAGATCATGCATGTGAAGTATAATTAAATAAATAACTGTGTTTGAAACTTAGTGTATTTTCCAAATGACGATATTAGTATAGAAGTTAGCTTATCTGCTATTTGGTATAGTTTAAAGAGATTAATTCTAAAGTAAAAATCGTTTTCAATTCACTCTAAATTAACATTTGTTTAGACCACTCTTTTCTGCTTAATATTCTGCCTAGTCTATTTATAAGGGGGATTTTAGCCTTTAACCCTCAAGCTAAGCCGTCCTTGAGAATTAAGGAAGCCACATTAAAGGTGCATGTAATTTATCTTTATTTCATGTCCTCGTGCATACTCCTTGAGCCTAATCCAATCTGTTGGTGCTGGCCTGGAGGTCCCATAAAAATGGACAAGAAGTGACGTACGTCTTACTACGTGGAGCATTTTCTGTTTTCCCATAAAATATTTAACAACTCACGTCATCTGATAAACTAACAAACCAAAAAGTATATAATTTTAATGAAAGGAGGAACGATTACTCGGTGATAGTGTGACAGGGAATACACTTGGAGTAGAGATGGTTTTTTATGATATTTTTAGAGAATACGAAATTTAAATGGATATTAAAAGACTGAAAATAAACAAACTAGCTAGTGCTCCACTGTTATTCTTTTCAGTGACACGCGCGAAAAGATTAAAGACTTCAGATAATGAAAACGACGCGAATATATTTGAGTGTAGTTTTCACAATTTTGAAGACATTGTACGGTAGTTAGATATTTAGTAACTAGTTAATACTTAAAAGGTATTTGAAATTTCTCTAATTTAAGAAAATTGCACGAATATATATATATATATATATATATGTGTGTATCTAAACAAATATATAACCTATGTTGCACGGGTTTCGAAAAGCGGTACGGATATGGTACGGTACGAATACGCTTCGCAGCTAGGCCGAGACTTTCCGATCGAATTTCGGTCGGGAATGGGGTCATTCCCGACCAAATTTCACTTTCCAAAAACTCTCTCTCCCCTATTTTTCCCGACCGCCAAGCCCATTTTCGCGACCGATTTTCCGTTGCCACTTTCGATCCGTTAAGTTTTTTCGCTTTTTCTTTTTTTTTATGTTATATTTAATGTTTTAATAATAATTATTTAAGTAAAATTTAATGTTTTAATATTAATTGTTAGATATTGTAGAAATTGTTAGGATTTAATTAGGAATTGTTAGGCTTTGGGAAATGTTAGATTTTTATGCCTTTAAAAATTGTTAGGCTTTAGGAAATGTTATAGTTTTATGATTTTAGTAATTATTTATGCCTTTAGGAATTGTTAGGCTTTAGGAAATGTTATAGTTTAGTAATTATTTATGACTTTAGGAAAACTATATATGATTTTTATGTTATGTTTAATGCTTTAATATTAATTATTTATGTTATATTTAATGTTTTAATATTAATTGTTAGATATTGTAGAAATTGTTAGGATTTAATTAGGAAATGCATTTAGCAATTGTTAGGCTTTGGGAAATGTTAGATTTTTATGCCTTTAAGAATTCTTAGGCTTTAGGAAATTTTATCGTTTTATAATTTTAGTAATTATTTATGCCTTTAGGAATTGTTAGGTTTTAGGAAATGTTATAGTTTAGTAATTATTTATGACTTTAGGGAAATTATATATGATTTTTATATGTGTTAATTTATTTATTAGGACGTTAATTTTATGAAATGAGTTTAGATATCTTAGAAATGATAGTTTATGTACCATAGTTCATAACTTTAGGAAAAAACTATATAACTTAGTATTGATTAAATTTAGGTCATCTCTATAATTAGAAAAATTCTAACTTAGATGTTTTTACTTAGTCCGTAGCACTTTCATCGACGACATGTCGTCCCGTGATAGCGATCGTGGCCAGCCCTCGAAGAGAGAGCGTAGTGGTCCATCGAGCACTCCATCGAGTACTCCACCTACTAGTCCACCGAGGATAGGTCCTCGTCTACGGATCATTCATTCTGGCGGTGCACCATCCGATCCTGTCGATGCACATGATACCGATCTTGGCGAGTCCCCTACTTCTTCACATCCACATAGGCGTACTATTGGACTGAGCGACGGTACTCCACCAGATCTAATAGTACCATTTCGACTAGATGATGATCACGTAGCATCGACGCCATCGTCATCATCTAGGCCATCGTCATCATCAAGAACACCATCATCATTGAGGCGTACGACACCTAGGCCACGCTCTACTGAGTCTACCCCGGCGGGTCCTAGTACTTCTTCCCCTGCAGACGATGCCGGTGCAGGACCATCTTCAGCGACGCAGTAGAGACCGGGCCAAGGCATATCGAGAGGCCCGGAGGTTCCGGCTGACCGTAGAGCCCGTCGTAGGGTCGAGCTGGATGAGCACGACGTATTTGTTGATGGGAACAAGATAGCAGCGACGATTACCTCGATCATTAGGGAGTTTATGAAGACGTGTATTCCTTCATACACCGAGGTCGATCCAGTAGTCCAGGGACAGATGTGGGCTAAGTTTAAGGTGAGATTTTGAAAGTTTACTAAATATATATACATAGTAAGATTTTTATTTAACGAAACCTTATTTAAAAACCTTATTTAATTGCAAAACATATACAACATTGATCCGGCTGGCATGGTTCGGGCACATTCCGCATACGAGATGAAGGCTAAGAAGTGTTACGAGGAAATCATGTATAATGCGAAGAAGAGCTATTACGATAGGAAGGATGGTCCGAAGTGGGCGACGCGTCCGAAGAACAGTTGGATGAGCGACAAGTTAGGGAGAATGTTCGTAACGCATTGGGAGTCGGCTGACCATGCGAAGAAATCAGAGTCATGACAGAAGAATAGGCAAAGAGGACAGGCACCAGACCCTGATCGTCCTGCACGAGCTACTCATGCTAGTGGGTCCCGGAGCTACACGGAGATTTGACGTAGGATGGTATTGCCTTATTAAATTGAGTTTCTATACGAATAATATTATTGTCTTAAATTTAAATAGCTAAAATAACAAATGTATATCAATATGCAGGCTGCTTCGAGACCTCCAAGGGGCCCTTGAGCCTCGGCACGATGAGGCATATCGTTATCAGCATACACATGTGCCCAGTGGTCTGCCAGAGGGAGCTCCACGGCGCCGCGTTTGGGTTCACCTAAGTATAGGGCTATCTACGTAAGTATTTAACTTATAAAGCATTTTTTATTACTATATTAACATATGTCTTCCTTAATTATGTACTAACAACTCTGACAAAATAAACAGGAGGACTACATAGGCCGTATGATCGAGAGGTACGAGGCGGATCGTTCTGCATGGCCACCACTAGATCAGGAGCTGTGGAGTTTGGAGATAGGAGGAGTGAAGAAGGAAAAGGTTGTGGGTATCCCTACGGATGCACGTCACGATCGGTAACAAGACAGACACGACACATGACTATGCGAGGGCGTTGGAGCGGGAGAACCGTCGTCTTAGGACTGCTACTGATGAGAGCGTTGACGAGCTTGTTACTCACATAGAGTACTTGTCCTAACACATCACCCAGACTACAGGTACTCCTCCTTCTCGACTCATGCCTACTGGATTCATGCGTGATTCTCGTTGAGGCGGCCAGCGTTCCTCGCCCCCTCTTAATCCTTTTACGCATGGTGCTCCAAATTTTATGATGTATGATCCTGAGTATGCGGATGACCACGAGGATAACCCTGAGGATGACACTCTCGATGGTGATGCAACCGATCTTGGCGGTGATGGTGATGATGGTGCTGGACCCTCTACGTATGATACATTTGGGTTTCATGATGAGGACTATGAGTAGTAGTAGTTTTATTTGTTTATTTTATTTAAGTATTGAAAACGATGTTAGTTGTTTTTATTTATGTAATTCGTTTGATGCTTGGACCAATTATGTAATGTTAAACTAATTTCGTATTTATTCTGTAATTATGCGGAGTAGTAGTGTATTATTTGTTCGTTTGATGCGGAGTAGTAGTATTATTTGTTCGTTTTATCTAAGTATTGAAAACTGTGTTAGTTGTTTGTTTATTGGTAATTATGTAATGTTATTATTACTACAAGCACTAATACAAATTATAATATGAAATTAAACAATGTGAATCAAATTTTTTTATAAAATAGAAAACGACCACTAAACCATAATCGCACGCTAGTCATATATACTATCCTCAGAATCTGAGTCACTCATTATCTCTTCCTCTTCCTCTTCCTCATTGCCCTCCTCGTCCTCGTTGTCCTCCTCGTCCTCGTCAACCGCATCAAATCCCTCGTTGGCCAATTGGATATTCATATCGAATGAGGAAAGGTCCACGCATAAGTTAAACCCTTCAGATGCATTCTCTTGTAGCACTTGGTTCGGCATCCCCGCGTCGACATCATTTGATCCCGCAACTGATGACATATCAATTATGTGTCTGGCAGGAATAGTGGATACGGCCAACCATCCTCTCTGTCCCGGTCGCCCCGTCGTCTTCTTTGGATAGGGCACATAGTATGCATGTTTTGCTTGGTTAGCAAATACAAACGGCTCATTGGTGTTGAGGGTACGCCTCAGGTCGATGTCAACCAACTTGTACGTTGAATGCTCATGCGTACCTGCGTTTATATCATACCAAACACATTCGAACAAGACTATGTACATGGGTCTAATTCTGCCCCAATATTCCACCTGTATAATGTCTTTCAACGTTCCATATAAGTTGGTAGCATCGGATCCTCCCATGTCTTCCTTCACATAAACACCGCTACAATCACTCTTCTTCGGGCCCGAAATCATATCGGGGTGAAATCTGAACCCATTCACAATGTATCCATCATAGGTTGCCACTGAATTAGCCGGACATGTGATTAGATGATCTATTCGTACGTCGGTCTCGTATTTCCCACTTGAATATGTCTGCTTGAACCATTCTACGTACTCTTAGTTCCTATTGGATTGTATTTCCATTGGACTAAGTCCACTGCGCTCCTCTTCTTCAAACAGTCTGCATATGAAAATTTTCATAAGTTAGTTGTCTTTAAAGCGCTTAATCATTTCGTTATTAAAAATAACTAACGACCAATTACTCGACCCATTCGTCAAGCTCTTGACAGTTTAGAAGTGTATAAATCTCTATTTGCTCCATCTCATCGAAAGTCAAGTATCGCCTTTTGTTTAGTGGCCCTATTGGCGCCCCTTTCTTGTGAAATATACTAAGCTCGTCATCCCACTTCATGCTATCTAGTGTCTCGTTCCTGTTGAGTTTTTTATATTTAGTCTGAAAAGATACATCCAAATATTGAGAACACATATTGGACAGCTCAGCAAGTAGGTATTGATTGGCTATGGATCCCTCCACCCTCGCCTTGTTCAGTACTGAACCCTTCATGTCGAACATCCGCCTAATTCATAGAAACATAAGATTAAGCAAAGAATCGATATTTATAAAAGATAATTGTTATCAAAATTATAAAACCGTACCTCTCGAATGGATACATCCATCTATAATGAACTGGACCACAAACTCTAGCCTCATATGGAAGGTGTATGGCTAAATGCTCCATAGAGTCAAAAAATGAAGGAGGAAATATCATTTCCATCTTGCACATGGTAACAATAAACGATTCCTCCAATCGCTCCATATCCTCGGCGAACACCTCTGAGGCGCAAATCGCCTTGAAAAAAGGCTAATCTCTACTAAGGACCCCTAAATCTCGGGTTCTAAGAAGTCGCAAAATGCAAACGGGATCAATCTCTGTATGAAGGCGTGACAATCATGACTCTTCATACTATACAATTTTTCTTGTTGTTTTTGCACACATCGTCCCAGATCCGAGGCATATCCATCAAGAAATTTTAGTTCGGTCAGCCAATCAAGCACCATGTTCTTTTGATCCCTCGTAAGACAATATTTTGCCTTTGACTGTATATACTCACTTCCTCTGCCACTGGGTTTCAAGAACAATTCTTTACGGTTGGTCAACAGCTTATAATCGTGCCTCGACTTAATGTTATCCTTCGACTTAGCATCGTCCAACACCGTGTTGATGATGTTCTCAAAAAAGTTCTTCTCACAATGCATGACATCTAGATTGTGGCGAATCAAGTTCGTGGACCAATAAGGTAGTTCCCAAAAGATGCGTCGACGACACCTGTTATGAGTTGTGTTAAATCCCGGAAGCTTTGGGGAGTTTTCCCTCATCTCCGCTCCTGTCTTCCTTCGAATGGGCGCTTCAAGTACCTCCCTACCCTTGTAGAAATCCTTCTTGTTGTACCTCAATTTATGACCCTCTGGTAGAAATCGACGATGACAATCGAACCACGAGGCTTTTCCACCATGCTTAAGTGTAAAAGAATCTGTCTCACCCATGCAATAAGGACACGCCAGCTTACCATGCGTGCTCCACTGGGACAACATTCCATAAGCATGAAAATCGCTAATAGTCCACATTAGAGTCGCTCGCATTTGGAAGTTTTTCTTTCGTGAGCTGTCATATGTCCACAAATCATTCAACTCATCAACCAACGGTTTCAGCAAAAGATCCAAGTTCTTTCCAGGACTCTTTGGACCGAGTATAATAAGGCTAAAAAAATGAACTCCGGTCGCATGCATAAATCCGGCGGGAGGTTATAAGGGGTAACAAACACGGGCCAACAAGAGTAGTTCTTCCCAGATTGCCCAAACGGTGTGAACACATCAATACATAGGCCAAGTCAGACATTTCTAGGCCGTGCTGCGAAGTCCGGATAGGTACGATCGAAATGTCTCCACGCCTCGCCTGCAGCTGGGTGAATCATTCTATCAGTTAACTCTCGACACTTCAAATGCCAAGTCATATGTCTCGAAGTGTCTACAATATAAAACAACCTCTGTAATCGAGGGCCTAGGGAGAAGTACCACAATTTCTTCCTTGCGACCCTGGACTTTCTACCAGCTTCGTACCTATCGATCTTGCATATCGGACACGATGTGAGATCCTGGTTGGCATTATCGTCGTAGTACAAGAAACAAAAATTCCAACATACGTCGATCCTTTCGTACCCTAAACCCAAACCCGCGAGCATCTTATTCATGCATGGAATCGTATTCGGTAGAATTTCCTCAATCTCTGGGTCCATAATATCTTTAGACAACCTTAAGTACTTTTCGCCAGCGACATTAGCTACTTTGTGCTTCGTCTTGGTAGTCAAGAACTCGACAAACCGCTGGAGCACAGTCTTCGGCTTCTTACTGTTCATTTTTATGTCTCCCATCTACATCAATTTGTAGAACTCCTTTGCCTCGGGACTTGGATCTTCGTTGCACACCTCTCCCTCAACAAATCGACCCCCATATGCATCCACAACCAATTCTCTAAACGAAGTATCAGCACGAATCGGACTATCAATGTGAATATTAGAGGACGGTGATTCAGGTACATACGATATGGATGCCTCGCTCACCTTCTCTCCATGCAACACCCATATCCAATATTGATACACAAACCCCGACTTATGAAGATGATCCCGTACTACGTTTCGATCAAAAAACTTTAAATTGATGCATCTATGGCACGGGCACCTAATACGATTTCTTAGATCAAAGTAATCTCTCTGTTGTGAATTCATGAACCCCAACCACGTAATGTTGATTCAAATAACCAGTGTTACTATTTATCCTATCGTACATCCAAGATCTATCGGGACGATAATCCATTTCTAATCTAAGAAAATTAAAAAAAAATTATTACAATTAATTTCACCAATCAATATATTTATTATTTATATAAAAAATTTAAAACACGAGTACATAGGAGCCAAGGCAATTAATATTTACTTGTTGTAGTGTAGAAAATACTTAGATCAAGTATTGTTTGCACACACACGCCCCTCGTTGCATTTACCGCAATATCTAAAACAAAGAAACATGAAAAAATTTAATAAAGATGATCTTAATTGAGAAAAACTAAGAAAAAACAGTTATAACAAGAGGAAATCGTGGATACCTTAGCAAGTGATGAATGTTGGAATGATTTCTCAAGTGGAATAGGGAGGGGTATTTATAGGGGGTGACACTATTCCCGACCAAATTTTGGTCGGGAATAGTAATGACCGTTTTTATTGCCGACCGAAATTTGGTCGGCAATGATAGGGTTTAGGGTTTAGGGTTTAGAGTTTAGGGTTTAGGGGTATTGGCGACCGATTTTTGGTAGGGAATAATATTCATATTCTTAATTTCACAATTTCGCTCTCTATTTTAGATAAATCGTTGATTTAATGATCAAGTACATCAATATTAGTTATATATTACTGAAAACCTCAAAAAAAAATTAAATTTAGTTGCACGTTGATGAATCGTTTGAAGCGTTGATTCATATTGTCACTTATAAATAGATTGGTATATGTAGCTGCTAATAACGTAACTACTTATGATTATGTTAAACATATGTTAATGTATATATCACAATTAGCCTCTCTATACTAACGTTTGTAACAAATGTTAATCGCCAATTGTGAATACTCTATACTACGTATGATTAATATATGTAAAACTCCAAACTAACTTAACTTCTATTTCGATAATCTATACTGATTTCATAATTAAAAGTACATTAAACTAACTAACTATTAGTGTAATTCACGTATTTAGTGAGATTCTATAGTTATACTTAACAAACACATCAAGTTTTTCCAAAAGATCGAAAAAAATTAAAATTTAAGGAAAAATATTTAATGTCATTCCCGACCGATTTTCGGTCGGCATTTACACTTATTCCCATATTTAAACTTATTCCCGGCCGATTTTCGGTCGGGAATAATATTCAAGGTCAATGCCGACCAAAATGCGGTCGGCATTGACCGCGTATCTGGGCAGAAAAGTGATGCCGACCGAAATTCGGTCGGCAATTTTTGAAAATTTGGCGGGTTGGCCAAATTTTGAATTTTTTCGACCGATTTTCGGTCGAGAATACTCGAAAAAATTGGAGGGACTCAGTGAGAAATTCAAATTTGTTGAAAATTTAAAATTTTTTAACTTTTTCTATAAATACACTTCATTATTCTCCTCAATTTTTCATCTACTTTACATTTTTTCTTCAACTTTCTCTTCATTTCAAAACTTTTTTTTTCTACAAACACAATTTATTCTTTCATCTTCAAACACTTTTTTCTTTCAACTTCAAAGCTAAAATTTTCACTTCTTTCTTCAACTTTCAAATAATCAAACACTTATTTAATTTTTTTTTGTATTTTACATGGAGCAATGAATCCAAAATTTAATTGCTCATCTAAAACACAAAAAAGCTAAAGAATGTTTTAAAATATTTCAAAATAGTAAAAAAAAAAATATTCCAGTAATTATTACTAGAATATTATTATTTTTTATTTTGATGAGTTTTATTCCCGACCGATTTTCGGTCGGAAATAATATAAATATTAACCTTGACCGAAAAGCGGTCAGTAATAATATCAATATTATTCTCGGTAAATTTTTGGTCGGAATTACCGCAAAAATAATTCCCGACCGGACTACGGTCGGGTTTACACGTAAAGGTATTCCCTACCGGGAATCGGTTCGGAATACCGTCACCAGTATTGTCGACCGATTTCCGGTCGGGAAACAAGTTACGGGATTTCTGACAGGGAACGGGTCGGAATTGGTGAAAAAAAAATTTCGACCGAAAGTCGGTCGTGATTTATTTTTCCGTCCGTCAGCCGATCGGGACTATTCCCGACCAATATTCGGTCGAGAGTGCCGGTCGGGAAATTCCCGATCAATATTCGGTTGGGATTGCCGGTCGGGAAAGGCCCGGGCCGACCGAACTTCGGTCTGGAAAGTATTTCCGACCGAAGCAATGTCGATCGGCCTGTCCCGATCAAAAAGCGGTCGGGAAAGGTCATTCCCGACCGAAAAGGTGTCATTCCCGACCGACTTTGCGGTCGGGAATGACCCGAAAATCCTGTAGTGAAAAACAGTCGATACCGATACGACAAGGATACGTCTATATATAATAAATTATTACTACTTTTTTTTGTGTATTTTTTATTTTTAACAAACAATGGAATTAAAAATTTAAACAAGAAAAATTAAAAATACACAAAAAAAAAAATGTTTAACATTAAAGAAACTCATGCATCAAAACTAAAAGAAAGCATACAAACGTGAATTATGACTAACAAGTTAAAACAACGTGGTTGTTTCTGGTGTGGTGGTGAGTAAAACCTGCAAGGGAAATTTCCCTTGCAGGTGTACTTTTATGCAAGGAAATTTTTCCTTGCAGCTTTTTCTGCAAGGAAAAATTCCCTTGCAAAATATTGCACCACTCAGAAGTTGCCACGCGGCGGCTTCTAGTGTGGTGTTGACCAATGTTTGCAAGGAAAATTTCCCTTGCAGTCGTCCTTTTATGCAAGAAATTTTTTCCTTGCAGCTTTTTTTGCAAGGAAAAATTCCCTTGCATAGAATTAATTGCTGGAAGGGAAAATTATTTTGCAACCAAATTTTCCCTTTGTTTCTTTTTGCAAGGATGCCTAATGCAAGGTAATGTTGCACTGAATTATTTCCTTGCATTAGGCCTAATGCATCGAAAATTGGCTCTAATACAAGGAAATTTTTCCTTGCATTAGCCCTGTTTTGTTGTAGTGAACAAGTTAACAAGCTTGTTGTAATATTACAAAATCAAGATGTTCGATACTCAACGATTAATGACTACATAAATTTATAAAAAAGACTCATAATAGTTCTGATACGCCTAAGAAAACGTATTGGATACGTATTGAATTTTTTTTATTTTCAAAATTAAAGGATACGCCACGTGGCGTATCGGATACGTTAGTACAGGTATCGGTATCTAAATCGGTATCAATATGTATCGGGTATTGAATAGCCGACTTAGTATTGGTATCGGTACATCACCGTATATAACTAAGTGTTACTGTTACAAATTAGACATATGGAGTGTGGAATGTCTGGTTGAAAATTAGCTAATGTACGAATGGTGTGAGTTCTGCACGTAAATATTAGAAAGAGAGAAAATGGGTAAAGTCCGAAACATGCACGTAACTATATATTTGATAGCGATGGTTCAACTAAAAGTGCCAATTTCTCTAGTACTGTTTGTCATGGCGTGTTAGGGGTGTTTTAATGCAAACCGACCATGCACGTGCTGCACACTGCCTATTGGCCCCGACGAACCTGGCCAAACACCATATGCTGAAAAGGATGATTTAATTAACTATAACTAAATTGCGGGTAAGATATTTGTTGGAAACTATGAGATATTTGTTGACAATAATCACTGATCGCATGATTGTTTCGTGGTATCGTTGTAGAATGATATAATTCCCTTGATCTCATTAGTCAATAATAATTACAATATATTGGATACAATAAATTATAATTAAAGTAAACTAATTAAAGATATTGACATATAAGATATGTACAAATCTATAATTAATATATCTAACACACCCCCTCAGTCGAAGAGAGAGGTCGTATGCTAAGACTTAGACGAAAATTATCAAATAAAACCCAAAAAAGTCCATTCGTAAAGATATCCGCTAACTGGTGACGTGAAGGAACGTGGATGACACGAGCTTGGCCGCGAGCCACCTTCTCCCAAATAAAATGGATGTCGAGCTCGATGTGCTTAGTGCGCTGATGTTGCACCTGGTTATTTGATAGATAAATCGTACTAATGTTGTCACACAACCAATGTGGCTTCGGCGATCGAGATATGTATTTCAAGCAACAAATTTTGCAGCCAAGACGATTCAGACACAACATTAGCAACACTATGATACTTAGCCTTAACATTGGAACGGGACAACGTCGGTTATCGCTTAGAAGACCAAGAAATCATATTGTCACCGAGAAACATGCAATAGGCTGATATCGAACGTCGTGTATTGGAACAACCCGCCCAGTCGGCATCAGTGTAAGAGACTAGGCGGTTCACATTAGACTGAAAAAGGTGAAGATCAAACATGAGTGTACCTTGAACGTAACACATAATCCTTTTGAGAGCCACCATATAATCAAGTTTTCGGTTATGCATATGTAAACAGACTTGCTGCAAAGCATAAGAAATATCCGGTCGTGTGAATTGTGAACGTAAGATACTGCAATACACTAGCCAAGCCCCGGTATAACATGGCGTCAAAAAGGGAGAACTCGGAGAGCTACTGCGTTTCGGCTTAGTGTTAAAAGGAGTAGCGGCCGGTTTGCGAGGAAACATTTTGGCCCATTCAATAATCACAACAACATATTTGCTTTGGTGGAGAAAGAGGCCATCCTTATGACGAGTAACAACAACACCTAAAAAATAACTCAAAGGACCGAGATCCTTCATTGCAAACTCGAAAGCAAACTGAGAGATAATCGAACGTCGCAAAGTATCTGAAGAAGTCGTGAGTATAATATCGTCCACACATAAGAGAAGGTAAGCCGTGTCCATACCTCGATGTAGAATAAATAATGAGTGATCAGCCCAACTGTGAGAAAACCTGATAAAAGATGCATAGTTCGCAAAGCGTTGATACTAGGCACGAGGCGTCTGTTTCAAACCATAGAGAGAACGATTCAAGATGAAAACGTGATCCAGATAATCACGGTCCCGAAACCCCAAGGATTGATGCATGTATACTGTCTCGTTGAGATTACCATGTAAAAAACCTTATGAACATCACAAGTTGTTGTATAGACTATGACTTTGAGAGAGCGATATTGAAAACGGTTTGAATGGTGGTGGGCTTGACCACCAAACTGAAAATATCATGACAATCAGTTCCAACTTGCTGCGACCTGCCATCACTATCAAGGTGAGCCTTATAACGCTCAAACGAACCATCAGATAAAAACTTATGACGAAAAATCCACATACAACGAATAACATTCACACTAGGGGACGAGGGACTATCTCACATTTTATTTATAATAAGAGCATTAAACTCGTCATGCATGGCGTGCTTCTAATTCGGATTAGACAAGGCAACGCGTGAATTTTACGGAAGTGGAGAGGGAGAGGAAGAGACGGACATATTTAGAAGGCGTTTCAGAGTGAAAAACACCGCACATGCTACGGGTAATGATGGTGCGAATTAAGGGGTAGGGTGGGGGGGGGGGGAGGACGTGTTGAGGGATTGTCGTGTGGAGATGGAGGAGCTGATATGGCTGGTGGTGGGGAGGGTTGTATAGGAGCCGTGGGTGGAGGACACGGGATAGGGGATGGAGCAACCGCGATTGGAGGACATGGGGTAGCGGTTGTAACGCGTCATCCAAGAATGAGTATGATGGGGCATTGTTTGGATTGTGGAAACAAGGAAGACATTCTCATTGAAAATTACATGGCGAGATATGATGAATTTCTTTTGTGCCATGTCGTAACATTTGCAACCCCTATGATCCAAGGGGTATCCTAAAAACAGGCAAAGAGTGGAGCAAGCCTCTATATTGTTTATGGTAGCAGCGGGAAAAAGAGGGAAGCATAGACACCCAAGAATTCAGAGTTCTGTATAGGTGGGAGCACGATTGTGTAGTACGTGAGTTGGGGTTTTTAGGTGGAGTAATTTAGAGGGAAGAATGTTGAGGAGATAAGTAGACATTTGCAAGGCATGGTGCCAGAAATTATGCGAGATTGAGGCGTGCACAAGGAGGGAACGTATGAGATTATTAATGCTTCTTATTTTTCTTTCCGCTTTGCCATTTTGAGAAGAAGCATGTGGGCAAGAAAACTGAAAAGTCATCTGAAACGTATTACATAAAGAGTGAAATTGGGTATTGTCAAATTCGCGTCCGTTGTCACATTGAATATTTTTAATTGACAAGTTAAATTGAGTACGAACAAACGAACAAAACACAACAAATACAGAAAATACGTCAGATTTTTTGCCAAGAGGGAATGTCCTCAAGAAATTAGTATAAATCATCCAACAAAAGAAAATAATACTTATGTCCCACGGAACTCAACACCGGAGATTTCCACAAATCACCATGCAAAATATCAAAAGGACGTGAGCAAGAATTGGACGACAAAGAGAAAGGTAACTGAACGTGTTTCCCAAAAATACAAGAATTGCCAACAAAAAAGATAAATTATTACAATATATTAACTTGTTCGCGTTAAGAAATTGTAGAAGAGCTTTTCCCAGATGCCCCAAACATTCGTGCCATAGATTTGGAGTAGAGACGGCGAGGGAGAGGGAGAGAGGTGAATGAGGACGTGAGGGTTGCGATGCAGAAGAAGGGGAGGTGGTGTTGGGATAAAGGTTGTCGGTACTATTACACCTCATGAGAACCATCCCCATCATAAGGTCCTTTATAGAAAAACCAAAATGGTGAAATTCAATGGAAACAAGATTGTTAGAGGTAAATCGACGCACAAAAATTAGATTCTTTATCAGTAGAGGTGCATGGAGGAAATTGTAAAGGTGGGAAGGATGGTGATGAGAGGGAAGCGTTGTCTTGCCAGGATCGTGAATAGGGATCGTATTACCATTACCAACAAGTATAGAATGATTAATGTTGGAATTAGAGTAAGCCGAGAGAGTATCTCAAAATGACGTCATATGAGACATTGCACCAGTGTCCATATACCATTGCCTATTCGGTGGACATAGTGACATGGTGTGCATAGCTGATGCATTGATATCCATCAGCATGTAAGAGGGTGCAGCTGATCCTTGCGCCGAGTACACTAGTTGTGGGTGACTGCTAAAAATTATCGATTGAGAAGAAGCCGAAGGCTGAGTCCATGAGGAGTTAGGGTAGGTGCTAAGTGGATAGGGCCATGAATAGGAGACCAATATGGTGATGCACCCCACGATGGAATAGGGGTTTGTGGTCGCGGATAAGAGGAGTGATGAGTCGTGGCATGTTGAGAATAAGTGTCACGACCTCGACCGCGTCCGCCCCTTCTACCACAGGAATTACCCCTACCCTGGCACCGGTGTTGTGGCGTGGAACCACGACTAGAAGACATATTGACACCCGCAATTAATTAAAGGTCAAGTCGTTGATTCAAAATCAATGCCCCAACATTGGAGAGCTGATCTGCTAACATCTTAATTAAGCTCTTGATAGTAGGTCAACACGTTGGGGAAGTCATCCATGTGGATGTGGGTGAACTAGTTCTTCAGATAGACCGCTCTCGAGTTTTTGTTATCCTATAAAATATTCTAAAGTCAAATCCATGCTTGTTGAGCCGTGGAGTTAGTCTCGAGGATTTATGAATTAGATAATTGGAGATAGTGCCAAAAATCCATTGTAAGACAATGGTGTCGAAGTGAGACCAAAGTGCTTCATCTACCTCAGGGACGACGCGACAATAGGTTTAGTAGGCGCGGTTGCCATTTCAAATTCGATCGCGGGATCCTTGCTAAAGGAAGAAGTAGGAGGAGTCAAAAAAAATTAGCGTCAAGAGGCGAGGAAGACAGGATAATATGGTCAATGACATGGTAGGCCCGACAATGGGTCTTGAAAAGCTCCACCCAAGAAGAGTATTGGCATTTCTCCATTTCGAGGGTGATAGGAATAAAACTCCATCATTGGGATGACCAATGCCAGATGAAACTTGTTATCAATCATTGGTGGCGTGAGGCCGAGAGAGAGAGAGAGAGAGAGAGAGAGAGAGAGAGAGAAGGTTGGTGGCGTAAGGCCGGTGGGGAGAAAGAGAGAAAGAGCGTAACTAGGGTTTGACTCGTGATACCATGACTGATATGATTCCCTTGATCTCATTAGTCAATGATAATTACAATATATAGAAGTACAACACATCTTAATTAAGGTAAACTACCTAAAGATATTGACATATCAAAAAGATCTATACAAATCTATGATTAATATATCTAACAATCGTGCTGGTGATATGCAGAATTTAAACTCCTCAAATTATAACTTAGAAGCTCCTCTAAGGAACCCCCCCCCCCCCCCCCCGAAATATGTCCCCCCATAAAGATCAACACAAGACAGATACGATGCTGACAAGAGAACCTTCCAAAACCTATCCCCCCACAAATATCAACACAAGACATATACGATGCTGAAAAGATAACCCTCCTCCCCCTCCTCCCCCTAAAAAAAATAATAAAATCCATCCTCCCATAAAGATCAACACAAGACAGATACGATGCTGACATAGGACCCCCCCCCCCCCCCCAAAAAAAAAACAAATCCTTATCTTATCTTCAAAATCCACCACTACTCAAGACACATGTCAGACTCCTATTGGTCCATGCATACACCGCTATTTGAAGAGGCTTAATACGAGCGACCCGCGACTATCTATAAAAAGTCCCCATTTTTATTGTTAAAGAGAGGAATATTTCTTGTAAGAAATAGAAACACTAGAAAATCTAAGAAGTTCTAGTCCCGCCTTTCTTTACGCTTATTTTTTATCCCCATCCTCCGAAATGGGGAAAGGACAACCCACCTTTGTATAATTGTTTTTATTATAAATGTTTATAAAATCCCCTATCAACAATGGTGTCGTCTGTGCGAAAGGTCCCTTTACCCCTTATAACATATTTGGAGGAAGAGGAAAGTAAACTGCTTAAAAGCCCCAAAAAATAAAGGAAAAAAGTATCAACTCGAGATTAGAAACTTATCGAACAACGTCCCCTCTTATCAGAACCGTTAAAACCCTCTCTTTACATGAAGTTGCTAATCAAGATGATAAGTATAGCTTTCGAATACTTATCATCTTGAGTAATTTTCGTCATTTTGCCCCTAGTTGTAAGGTTTTGAGGCGGTCATCTATCCAGGGGAAGTTTGGGACTTATCACGTCCCCTCTTATCTTGATAAGTATTCGAAAGCTATACTTATCTCTTTACATGAAAGCTATTCGAAAGCCGCTTCCCTTCTTGCACAGCAGCTCGGCGCAATCCCTCTAATATCTCCGGCAAGAAAACCACTAAGGGAGCAATATTTGACATCGACAAGCCCCCCTCTTCCAATCCAGGCATGTCGACGACACCTTCCTCCACGATCGACAGGATATGAGACACCTAAAGGCCTTCTGAAGAAGGATCCACCACCAATCTAGGAATCACCAGATCCGGTGGGAGCCTAGGCATTGATTGAACTACGTCTTGGCAGATTCCGTAGCCTATTAATAAAAATTGTCGTGCCTCTTCGCTAAAAGAACTATCCAAACGAGCGGCATGAGCCTTAGCCAACTTCTCTCTAAATATCCGACCCAAGTTCATCAACATGCGCTGGTACTTGTCCTATTCCGCTCTCACCGTTCAAAGTGACTCACCCGACTAACCCAGACAATAAAGTAGACTTTCTAACCACCTTTCCGCCTGCTCTGGCCGCTCAGTCACAACCTTCAAATTCCTTTCTAACACCTCTCTACTTCCATCTGAATTCCACACATTCATAGCTCGAAGAGCTTTGATCTTAGTCTCGTTCTACTTCAATTGACCCTGAGCTTCCTCCAAGCTACTTTAGGCTCCCGACAGCGTCTTCGTAAAACTGGAACCTAAAAAAGAGCGGTCTGGAAGCGCTCTCCCATAGCCTCAACCAAAAGTGATAGTTGTTTAAACACCCAAGTCAAAGACCAATAAAAGATCTGGGTGAGAAAGGCGGAGCCTAATATGAAGAATGTCACTAGTAACGTAATACAATACCAAAACAAAAAAATGGCCATACCTCACAAGCATTTTTTACTGAGGACGTTCTGCAAAGCTGAAAAGGTGAAGGGAAGGAGAAATTCCCTATCTCGCTCTTTGCACAGACCACACAAATACGACCGGCAATACACCAATGTAATCGGACCCCCGTAAAGAGAGAAAGACCATCGGTCATACTTAGCAAATAAGGTTGGCCTAATTCTCTCATTCGAACGCCAGGTGGGCAAAAAGTACGACTAGAGCTATCACTTAATTCCATGGACAGATGACCCTCCGGACCGAAGAAATCCCTACCCAAACCCGGGGAGAATCCCAGAAGCACTTCCCCCGACGGAGCAGGAGAAGTAAAGATAAAGGTCATTGAGTCAAACCCCCTTTACAACGGTACAAACACCCTCTTATCCTCTGTATATCGTGAATACAACATAGGAGCCAAGGCAAAAGACTCTCGAGCGTAAACCTCTATTTTTGCCCCAAGGATCAATTCGCTCGTATTCGTAAAGAACGATGGCATCCCTGAAAAGAGAATATAGAGCAATGGGAGAAACAAATTAGTAAAGAAAAAAGAACACTTACTGGAGAAGGGGCTCGTGTGAAGAGGGGCCTCAGGAAACTCCAGTACCTCAACGGCCTGTTGGAGCCCAGCCATGATCAAAGCCATCGGGTAATTTAGCATAGAAAGCGTATCGTTGAGACCCGTGTATAAACCCCTTTGCGCAAGATCTTGTCGCACTTATCCCTCCAGAGAAGAGAGTAACCGTATCACCCCTAATCCCCATCGCGTACGAATTCCCCACTCCATAATTCGCAAAATTACAAGGAGCCAAGTAAAAGTATTCCTCTTGCCAAACGCCGCCCTCGTTTGCTAAACCCCCAACCTTTAAAAAAAAAATGGGCCCATAGGTTCGAAACAAATAAATAGAGGATTTGATAAGGTCGCTTGTAAGGGGAAAACCCCCGCGAATTGAAAGGTAGAATACTCAATATCCAGCAACATAGCACAAATCCAACCACATATTGGAAGGAGGAAGGAAGTAGTTGGCTAGAACAAACCTGCAAAAGTTGCAATAAGTCCCGCACGAAAGGATGAAAGAACCAACGAAGACAATTTCAAACATGTCCAGCATATAGTGTCAAAAACCCCAGCACAGGATCGTAAGCCCACTGGTCAGCCGTTGGAATAATAAAGTCAAACTTAGACACGTCTAAGGATTCACTTTCCAATAATTTACGCACGTATTGCTCTGACACGGTACTAGACATATTTCCGATTCTCCTCGTACCTACTATAGAAACCCGGCTCGAAACAACCCGACTTCAATTCCATACCCATAACATGAGGGTTATGAGGTTCGCCCCATAAAAAGTCGCCCTTATTTCCTCCACAACAAGAAGGGACGTGGGTGATGAAGGTGCCCTCACCTGAACCTATGCCCTCACTCTTTAGTAGCACAGAACCAGTGGGATTAGAACGACGACGGTGTAACCTAGCCATAGTTGCCAACCGGACTGCCCGTTGACAACGAGTCCTCAAAGCGATACCTGAGTCAAGTATGGCAATCTCACCCCGACCCGAAGTTGGGTGTCATATTTGAACTTTGTCTATTTTTTGTCGAAGAAGGAAAATGCGCCGTAAGTAAACTGGAGGTTCTTGTTAAATGAGGTTCTTCCCCTTGAGGATTAAACACGTCAGAAACCACGGGTTCCATAGAGACTTTACAGAAAGAAAAGAAAGGCCAAGCGTTTCTACTCGCTACACTAAAAAGTGTTTGAAAGAAAGCAAATATGACAGTATGCTCTGAAAGCAAAGGACATTAGAAATGTTGACAAAATTGGATGAATTCCTGCCACTATTTATAGGTGACTCCTCCATAGGTACCTCCATGCTCAACATTAACACCTCATCGAAGGAACTGCCACAACCTTTAAATAGAACATGAATAGATCACGGCAGTCCGCGTGAATGGGTAGAAAAACCATCGCAGAAGAACCTTAATGCACTTGAATGAGAAAAAATATGACGTATATCCTATGCAAGCGTGGCAGCCAAATAAGCTGGATAAATCAAAGTTAGCACCGCCAACGTGACGAATATCCCCCTGCCACGCGTCTCTCAAAAAGCATCCGACTTTTTTTCAAAAAGAAAGCCCGCCCTCTGCAACACTCCCCGAAGAGATTTGCGCCTCCCCAAAGAGATTTGTGCCTCCCCGAAGATATCCGCGCCTCCCCGAAGAGATCGAGACCTAAAGAAACTGAAGAAAACCAACCTTTTGAAGGCAACAATGCTCCAAAGCAAAATCAAAAAGCCTGCTCCAAAAAACTACACCACTTCACCCGATGCTTCTGCAACCCCTAACCTAACCCGCAAAGTGAGAAGGCCCTCAACTCAGAAACCTCCTTCACCCAAGGAGACGCAAAATAAAAAAGGGGGAAAGGATTAAAGCTTCACTCATCCTATAAAACCCTCATTAATATTGTAAGACCATTTCTCTCTTACACGCATCGTAAATCATTACATCATCATTATACCAACATATTCATAGCTCTAAAGGAGACTCACGACTCCCATAGAGCCCATCCACCACAAGGGATCTCGTGATCCTGAAACTAGTTCGGGGAAAACTGCGATTCCCGTAAACGTCACTTAATGAAGGGGTCTCGTGGCCTAGGAGACGGTTTGAGAGCACCCCTTTACGCCCAAAACAACCTACCATGTGCAAAGAAAATGGAGAAGATTATCACCTCTACCTCGCACCTTAACGGGACGCTACGTATCCCAAGAACTACTTATAGGAGAGACTCGTGACTCCCCTCATAGTACCCCAAGTACAAATAATAGTGGCACTATCACAAAGATACATAAATATGCCCATATAAACCCATAGACGAGCCCAATAAAGACGATTAAACTTAAAAGACACCAACAATTCGAAGGAGGCCTTTACTCTACTAGACCAATATACGCATTCGATCAGACACTTCCTTTTATTCCTCTCTCTCGAACTGATTACCCAATACCTTAGCTCTCCTTCTTTTTATTATATTATGAATTATCCTCTGCCTCCGTGATCGCATTGCTTAAGATAAATATATACATATGCAGTTGCATAGACAAGTTCGACCACAAAAAGTTGCAAAGAAAAAGAAAACCCTTTCCCCGTATCCCAAACCCTCTACAAAGAAACATGTCTAAAATAAGAAACTCTATTTATATTCATTACAAAGTACTCTACTACAAAACAAAAATACACAAATTTCCCTTAAAAAAAAACACCCTTTACGAGGCCGGCTTCTTCCCCTCTCTCTCCCGTCGTACTAGATCCTTTCGAGGCACCAGCCCTCCTCACTCCTCATCTCCCTCATTTCCCACCCCTTGGCTTCGGAAAGTGAAGGGACCTCCAAACCCACTCTTGGAGCAAGAATGGATGAACTCCTCCTCTGTCCCAGCAAAGGCAAAACGTCATCAGGATCGACCGACATCTTCAATTCCCGCGGTAGGAGCAAGGACAAGTTTGCATCCTCCTAATACAATCCAAGCTCCATCCCCTTGTTACGACAACTCCAATAACCAAACAAGGCATACCCAATGATGTGCCGGCAAAAGGCCGAGTGATGTTTCGCGGACCTTTTATACTTGTCCAATGTACCTAGGGGGCTCTTCTTGACCAGCTCATAGGTATGATTGTCGTACATCCAGATCACCTCGGATTCCTGATCGACAAAGTCCTGATGCAACCGATATATTTAATCTGTTGCCCGTTCTTCCTCCATCGCTGCATCAAAATGAGTCTTTGTTAAGGCCTTCTGGAGATGAATCACTTCCGCTGCATGTCCCTCCACGGCCTTAACCAGTTTATTATTGGCCTGACGTAGCTGTCGGGCTTGAACCAAATCCTCTTCATTCCTCATCTCTGGTGCATCCAAAGCCAGCTGCATCTCCTCTAAATCATGTCTACGAGTCGCTGCTTTCTGAACTACCTCGACCCGACAGTCTTCCAACTCAGCATACTCTTACATATGATGGTCCCAATGCTTCAGATTAACGCCCTGATAATGACCCTCCCTCGTCTCCAGTACAAGCACTCTTTCTTCCATCCCTCATATCCAGTCTAGGGGCCAATCGTACAAGCTCCACACCTCCCCCACCGAAGTGAAGGCCTACGAAAACGAAGGCAAAAATGATAGCAATGGTAAGAGAGTTATGCCTTCTAAGAAGGAGAATTCTCAAAAGTAAGCAAAATAAGCCTACCTTGTCTAGCGCCTGACGCAAACGATGATGCACTCCTGCCACCGAAAAAGATTCAGCCGAAGGCAGAGGAGCAGCCCTTTAGCTGGACTCTGCAGCCTACCCAATTTTAGTTGACACTCCAGTAGCCTCCTCCTATGCCCGAAGTTCAACTCCCCCTACTGACTCGTCACTGTTTAACACTATCAGCCCCAACTTTTGGCCCAACGCCTTCTCGGCTTCATCCACCGGATCCCCCACCTCCTTCAACCCGGGTTGAGAAGGTGAAAAATCAATCTAAGGACCTTTCTCGATGCTAGCAAAAATGTCGCCGAAATCCTCATCCGAAAAAGATCCCCCCAAAAGGCTAGATTGTGGGGCGTCCGTGAATGCCTCCTTCAGAGAATGTTGAAGAGTCACCTGCTGAAGTGCAAACCGCTTCCCCACCTCAGTGCTCGAGAAAGGTGCACCCACCTCCTTCATCAAATAAGCCTTTGAATTCGGAGGAACACTCTCCTCCCCTTCTTCTTCTTCTGTTGGAGGTCCACCTGCCCAGACTCCACCATAATCCCTGGTTTTCCTCCTTATCCGGACTCTCTCCTCGAAGCCACTCCGCCCTCGTCCCCATCCGCTCTCCTAAACGCAGACTCCTTCCCACTTTGTTGCTTCAACACATCCACGCTAATATGAGCGTCTGGAGTAATGGCCCCAAACCGACCACATAGTTAAATCTGAGCGCAGCAAAAAAGAAAGAGAAAATGGGGTATTTAGGAGAAGAACAAGAAAAGAGAGCCCTCTTAAAAACTTACAGATAACATGAGAATCTATCTGCTGAAGCCCCCAAGGACCAGCACTCACTAGGGAAAGATCATTGCTCCTATAAACCAAGTCGAGCACGTTCGGGTGCAAGAACTTTGAGGCGTCGTAGATGGTACTAAAAAAACCATCGGCATGCATCTCCTGAGCTACCACATCCAAACATTTGGAGTCCTGTGCCAAGGGTTTTTATTGCCATACGTAAAGAATCATCCATGCCGCTCCCAAGGGATGAACGAAGAAGTAACGGGGCTTCCAATTCCCAAACGATGACGATGTATTGCACAAGAATCAAAATTGAGACTTTTGGGGCCTAAAATAGTAAAAAGAGCACCCAAAGGTGAGAGGCTCACCCCGTATATTGTCAAAAAGCGCTCCACCGAGCATTCCGCCCCCTTTAGCAGACACACAAACACGAAGCAAGCCAAACAAGTATAGATATTGAGCGCTACCTGACTGGAAGTCAACCCTCATGCCCGAAAAACGTCACAAAAGAAGGATGGCATCAGCGCATGGAAACCTTCCTTAAGTTGCGCCTCGTATCTGGTCACGCACTCCGCCGTAGGCCTATTAGCCCAATCCAAATGAGGAGGAATTCTAAATTCCTCCACCGAAGCATCCACTGCGTATTCCTTAAGTTTATCCACCACAAAGGTATCTGAGGCGGACGAAGAAATGTCACCCATTGGAGTATGTTTAGATTTAACCACATCCCCCCCCCCCCCCTTGTCGCCGAAAAGAAGACCCCCACCGCCCACTCTGTTCAGCAACCAATGCTCTCGTCTTTGAGGATACCACCGCAACACAAACTGCATCTCCCAAAGCTCTCTCCTCCCTCTCAGAAGTAATCATCGAAACTGGAATATCTGAAGCCATGGATATTTACAAAGGCAAAAAGAAGTAGCAAAGAAGAAACTGCAAAGCATGAGAGGATTAAGCTCAAAAAAGGCAGTACGAGATTGTGCTTTTGCGATAAAGAAAAGATATGGAGGGATTCACTTTTTAGGCTACGAAACAGAGTCATTTAATTCACGCCCAAAGACGAATCGCGTCGTGAAAAGGCACTCCACGTCAAGAGACGCAAATCCCATATCAACACGTACCTAATTAGATAGAAAACCTAACCCCCCCCCCACTTGTCGCCGAAAAGAAGACCCCCACCGCCCACTCTGTTCAGCAACCAATGCTCTCGTCTTTGAGGATACCACCGCAACACAAACTGCATCTCCCAAAGCTCTCTCCTCCCTCTCAGAAGTAATCATCGAAACTGGAATATCTGAAGCCATGGATATTTACAAAGGCAAAAAGAAGTAGCAAAGAAGAAACTGCAAAGCATGAGAGGATTAAGCTCAAAAAAGGCAGTACGAGATTGTGCTTTTGCGATAAAGAAAAGATATGGAGGGATTCACTTTTTAGGCTACGAAACAGAGTCATTTAATTCACGCCCAAAGACGAATCGCTTCGTGAAAGGGCACTCCACGTCAAGAGACGCAAATCCCATATCAACACGTACCTAATTAGATAGAAACCTGGATTCATTTTTATGAAATAATAATTACATTTATAATGTTATATTCTCTGACTTTTATAATAAGTTTAATATATTTTGTGTAACCGGTAGAACACTCCGTATGAGTTTCTACAGACTTTCAATAGTTACAAAGACACCGCTAAAATTTCGAAGACAGAAAAAAAATATGAATTTGTGGATTTGTTCCGTAACTATCAACACGAAAATGTCTTGCATATGTTCGGTTCTATCGGAGATCCATTATAAAAGGATCTTATTTGGATCTGATCCAATGGAGATTCATTATAAATAGAGCTTATTTGGATCGAATCCAATTATTGGAATAGATTTGGATTGGATTGGATTGACTCATTTGGCACCCTACCTTTTATTTTAAACACTCTCAAGAAAAAAAATCCCTTCTTGTGTTAAATTTATAATGAGGATGTAAAATAAATGATATAATATTTAATGAATAATGTTTTTGTATATATTACATATATACAAGAACCAACAATATATACAAGTTACAACTCTGTGGCAATGAACTAGTCCTAATTTTAAGCCTTAATAATCGTGATCCACGGTGAGATCTAATTTAGACTAACTATGGCAAATATATATTACAAAATATTTTTATAATAATAGTATTTACATTCCTTAAGGTCAACGCGTGTCACTTGTACTTTAAGGCCAAGGCAGGGACGGGCTCAAGGGAAAGACTATCTTGAACTGTAGCTCGGGGTCAACCTCGGGCCTGTAGTTTTTACATATGTATATATCCTTACGGCTAGCCCATCAAATTTTAATTTAATCCAGCTTATGTAATTCATAAAATAGTTAAACAGGTTCAATCTTCAAGAAGATGACCAAAAATCGAACAGTTAGCAACTCATTCCTATTTCCTTGATGATATACTCATCATTCTTTTATAAATGGTTTTCAACAATAAATATGAAACCATTCAAAAATCCCTCTTCATTGCCATATGGTCATGTGAAATAATTCCAGCCATAAGCCATATTGTATTTGAATTAAGGAACTTGCAATTTGGAACTTTCCCATGGAAATCATACAAGAGAAAAGAAAACAGCTCTCTCAGTCTCTCTCATTAGTGAAACTTCAGCTTAGTTGATGCATGCATTATGGTGATTGAGAAACTCAAAGTCGGTATATGTAACATTTTGGATTTCTAGGCCAAATCCCAACTTAGTACTTACCTCGGAAATCTGGTACTACGAACTCTAACGGCACATTTGGTTGCCCTTAACAGCTCATATTAATTAAATAGTATGGGTTTATACCACATTTGGTTGGCAAATAAAAGGTAGAAGGGGCCCAACATAAATTGACTTTTTGGAGCATTTTCCAAGATAACTAATCTCACCCTCCCCTCCCTTTGATAATTTAATTCCACAAGCACCAACTTCAACCACTAAAGTTAAATACCATTCTACCCCCACTTTTTTTAAAAAATTACATTTCTTACCCCCAAAAAGGTGTTTACATCACAATTGAATGACATAAAGTAGAATCACGAATTACGAAGCAATTTAATGGTAGTTTTGGTAATTCACGAAATAATGTGGATGTGTATGTGCAACCAAACATGAGTTTTAGTAAAATTAAAGGCTACAAGGTGAGATTTTTTTTGGCAACCAAATGTAAGATTAATTATTTTATTTAATATAATCTTGACATTAAATTATATGGGTTTTAAGCTCACGGGGTAACCAAATGTGCCGTAATAAAATCTGTTGCATTATATTTACACAAGATTTGTTTTCCTCAAATCAGTAAAGTTAGCATGAAAATTTATACCCGAGGAAAGATTGTGTTGCTAACATTTTGAGGTTTTTGGTGCTTACCTTCGAATTTGACAATATATCATATATATAGAATAAGGTCGGTTAAAAGTGTGGTACAACGAATCTATCTCAAACTATGTCTTCTATCACTAGCTATAGGACGACTTTAGTCCGGAACACCAAATACTCGAGGTGGAGGCTTGGTTGGATAACTCTGCTGACGTCGAATGTGACGTAGAGGATATGTCGAAGGTCAGATTGGGATGATATCGTAGGTCACTTCGGGACAATGTCCACGTGCTGGCTAGCCCTAACGCTTTTTAATAACAGGCCTCCCACTTGGAAGTTGCCAAGATGTACCCGTTTATCAAATGTGCGGGCCATAACTGCCTTGAAAGCCATAGTACGCTGATAAGCATGTTCTCTCGTAGATCTAATCATATCCAGATCCATCTGGCACAGGCGCGCCGAGTGTTCAGGGTCGTATTCTGTAATGCCATAGGTCAGCATGTCTATCTCTATTGGTACTACTGCCTCGGAGCCGTATACTAAAGTATATGGTGCTTCTCCGGTTAAAGTTCGTGGCATAGTACGATAAGCCCAAAGAATGCCTAGGAGTTCCTCTGACCAGCTTGTCCTTGTAGCATGTAGTCGGCGTTCTAGACATTCCTTTAAGGTCTTGTTGGTGGACTCTACCTGCCCATTGGCTTGTGGATGACCCATTGCTGCGAAATGCTGAGAAATTTTCAATTCCTTGCACCATGAAACCATTTTCTTTCCACGAAACTGAGTTCCATTGTCTGAGATGAGGACTCTGGGTAGGCCAAAACAACATATTATGTTCTTTCATACGAAGTCTATCATGTTATTTTTCAGTTATGTGGGCCAATGCTTCTCCCTCCATCCATTTGGTGTAATATTCAACTGCAACCAAGAGGAACTTCTTCTGTCATTTGGTACTGTGAGAGGGCCCACTATGTCGATTCCCCACTGATCGGAAGGGCATGTAATTTCTAAAGGCTGCATCAGAACTGCCAACCTGGAATGAGTCTCGCATGGTATTGGCAATTTTCACAAGTTCGACAGTACTGTGTCGCATCTTTTCCCAATGTTGGTCAGATATACCCTTGTCGTAGAATCTTCTGCACTAGACCTCTTCCGCCAGAATGGTTGTCACAACTTTTTGCGTGTATTTCTCTCATAATGTATTGTGCGTCCACTGGAGATATACATATCAATAAGGGACCCCCGAAAGATCGCTTGAAAAGTTCGCCCTGATAGATGGTAAACCTATAGGCATTGTACTTGAGGCGTCGCCATGCGTTTGCATCCTTTGAAGTGTCCCGTTTTAGAGATATTAGAATATATCGTCTTTCCAGCAAGGGATGTCTGCAATAGGAAAAATGAATTCTACGTCAACCCACACCTTACTAGCCTTAGTAATACCAATTGCAGGCCTTGTAGTAGCCAATAGGGTGACGTGCTTCTCAACATAGTTATCTGATGAGCTCGCAAATTTTGATAATGCGTCAACCTTGGTGTTCTCAGATCCAGGGATCTGGGTTAACTTGAAAGTGGTGAGTTGAAAGCTAGCGCCTTCAGCTTCGCCAAATATAAGACCATTGTCTCTTCCTTTGCCTAAAAAAATCCCGAGAAATGATTTACCACTAGTTGTGAATCCGTAAAGACCTCTAATTGGTCTGAACATAGAGTTTTTGCCATTTGTACACCCGTGAGGACCGCCTCGTACTCCACTTCATTGTTTGTTATCGGAAAATTCAAGCTTATAGCAAAATCAAACTCTCTTCGATCTTGAGAGATCAGGTGGATTCCTGTACCGCTACCATTTGCGGTCGAGGATCCATCCACGTGGAGCAACCATGATAAATGATAGGTACTAGGCCCCGGATCCCGTGTTATAGTAAAAATGTGGTTACATGAGTGATCCAAGCTCTTTCCTAATGTTTCCGCCATAAAATCTTCCAAGACCTGCGCTTTAATGACGGTACAGGGGCGATACTCTATCCAAAATTTACTTAACTCAATTTCTCATTTCACCAATCGCCCTGAAAATTCTGACTCGCCATAATCTGGCGAAGTGGCTTGTCTGTGATAACCGTTATAGGATCTGACTGAAAGTACAACTTCAACTTCCATGTTGTCATTACGATTGCCAGGGCGAATAGCTCAATCTGTAAGTAATTCCTTTATGTGCCATGAAGTACACGACGAACATAATGAATGGGCAACTGCTTGCCGGCCACGTTCTTGACCAGAACCGTGCTGATGGCATTGGTTGAGATCGTGGGGTATAGGTAGAGCGTTTCGCCTGGTTCATGCTTTACCAACAAGGGTGGGGCCATCAAATACTTTTTCAGTTGTTGTAATGCGACCTCACAATCGTCTATCCATTGAAAGTCCGTTACCCTTTTCAATACCTTGAAGAAGGGAAAACTCTTCTCTACTGACGTCGCAATAAATCGCCCCAATGCCGTTTTGCGTCCTACTAGACATTGTACATCTTGTACCCATCGTGGGGAGGGCAAACTCATCACTGCTTGAATCTTATCGGGATTAGCCTCGATCCCCCTCTCATTAACCATATATCCCATAAATTTTCCTGCAGGGACGCTAAATGTGCACTTCTTCGGGTTGAGTTCCATTCTATAGTTTCTCATTATGCCGAAAGACTTTTCCAAGTGCTCCACATGGTCTTGGGCCTTCAGGCTCTTGATTAGCATATCGTCTACGTAAACCTCCATGGATTTGCCGATTAATTCATAGAACATCTTGGCGACCAACCTCTCGAATGTAACGCCCACGTTTCTCAATCTGAAGGTCATCATGCGGTAGTAGTACACAGTAGTATCGTGACAAAGGCCGTTTTGGGCTGGTCTTCTGTTGCCATAAAAATTTGGTGGAACCCACTCTTAGCATCCACGAAACTGAATAAGGCACACCCCGTCGTCAAGTTCACCCGGAGGTCTATTCTTGGCAACGGAAAAGGATCTCGCGGACAATGCTTGTTCAGGTCGGTGTAATCCACAAACATTCTCCATTTTGCCTCTTTTTTCAGAACCAAGACTATGTTACTAAGCCATCCCGAGTAGCATATTTCGTAAATGTGACATGCCTTGAGGTTCTCAACCACTTCTTTCTATGCTGCTTCATTCTTCTCCTTATTGAAACTTCTCTTCTTTTGTCTAACTAGTTTGGCTCGAGGGTCGAGATTCAACTTGTGTACAACGCGAACATATCAGTGTTCCTCCTCAAACATTCTATCAATGTTGTCCTTATGCCGGGTGACATCGTAGCTCTGATTCATAAGGTATGCTTCCAGGGCACTGGGTCGATACTGACAGTAATGAAGTCCCTCACCGGTTCCATTTTTGGCTCATTCTGGAATGGTATGATCGCTCTCTCTCTCTCTTTTATAAATCTCGCCGGACGGTTTAGCCGCTAACTTCTTCTTGCCTATGTCCATATTTCTTTTCTTCTTTTGGTCTATCTCCTTTGCGTTCTGCGGCCTCTTCATCTTCAGGTTACCATGTGACCCTCCCATCTCGAGAACTAGTGTTCCCACAGACGGCGCCACTAATTTGACAATAGATTGTATATATAGAATAAGGTCGGTTACAAGTTTGGTACAACGAATCTATCTCAAACTATGTCTCATATCACTAGTTATAGGATGACTTTAGTCCGGAACACCATATACTCAAGGTGGAAGCTTGGTTGGATAACTCTACTGACGTCGAAGGTGCCATCGAGGATATGTCGAAGGTCAAATTGGGATGATATCAGAGGTCACTTCGGGACAATGTCGGGAATAACGTTGAATCCGTGTCGGGCAGGATGTATGATGTGATGTCGAATTTCATACCGAATGGAATATCAGAGTCTATATTGAAGGTGATATTGAATATGAGTATTTGAAATCAACGAATGGATTCAATATACAATCAAGTATAATGAACATGGGCTTTGCCCATGGCCAGCCCAATACGGGAATTACCCATATCATGTAGTCCCCCAGTTTAGGAGTTATCATTGTAGATGATAATTCGTAAACTCGATTTGTATGCTTAAGTATTTTATTGAGGGATACCCTTCACTCCCCCAGTTTTCGAGTTGCATGAACAACGAATTGGGATAGCGAAAATAGAGCTCGGATGTCCCCCCCATTTTCCTGGAAAATTTTGTTAAGATGGAAGTCGAAAATTCAGTGATATCAGGTAGATATCAAATATGCGTTTTTTATAAAAGGCATCTATTGCCGCCTGAGCCCAAGTGTGGTTATTATATAAGCTGGTCCCCTCCACTTGTCCGGATGCAAATATTTGTCGAAGTGGTTTATCGTTGGCGTCCTTGACCATGACGGTGCTGATGGCATTACTGGAGATCGCTAGCGGGTAAGTAGAGGTCGTAAACTCTATTTGTAACTATGTTTGCAAGATATATAATGTACAGTTGCTCGATGTTCTGGATTGGCTCTCAATGTGATGATCTTTAAATGTACCAGCGACCATTAAGATTGTTGCCATTCGATGAGATTTTTGAGACGTGATACTTTAAAATACATTGCTTCTCTATAATCACTTAAGGTGGTGCATTTCGAGTAATATGCCTATATTCGATGCAAATGACGATATAGAGGTGGATGTGACGTGTGGTCGCAAGAGGACTACGTTGAATAATGTGCGTATCGAGGTGGGTGCTTGATCATTTCATGTAATGGGTTGATGGGTAAGAGTGCCCATAATAATATAGGGACAAATATGTCTTAGGCGAGAGTAGTGTAGAACACGAGGAGGCTGTTCTCCGCACGAAGCCGTCATGGCCCCAAAAGCATTATTGCTAGAGCAAAATTGGACCGCTTGGGGTCTTGTATGTGCAATGTTTGCATGTATTGTTGTGATTATAGCTTGCGATTGTGTATACGTGACTGTTTATGAAAATCAGGCTTTTTCCAACCTTGCGTTAGGTTGGCGGGTGATTGAGAGACTCAGGGTTACTGATGAGAGCGCTTTTTATTGCTTATTATGATTTTACCCTCATAACAATTTGGGATATGTGAAAATATTTGAATGTTCTATCCCGGCCATAGTATTAGTGTGGCTGGGTCTCGCGTTTGGTAAGGTGGGTTCATAACCAACTCAAACTTTGTAGGTAGCTCTTGAGGTATTCGAGTACTTTATCAGATGTAGTATCTGACTGCACTTCCATTACCTTTATAGGTAGATGTAATTGGCATCGTATCACAAACGATTCTTGTTATACATTGACAGGCATGATCTATGATAACGTGTTTAGTGTGTCCTACGACATAAATACCATGCAGAGAATATTGCATTGTATCGTGAGAGGTAAATGACTTGAATACTGCTCAAGGTGTGTTTCACTATACAATAATTAGGCAGTTTCTAGCTGAAGCTATTGTAGAGTGTAGCTTCCAGTATTGTTACATCTCACGGGTGGTGTTAAGTTATCACCAGCGCAGAGTGTAGGTATGATAATGCTTAGCCTGATGGCGTTGTCGAGATTCTCAAGAAACATAGTCTCGTGTTGATTGGTGTGAAGTGTGCACGCAAAATCTAAATTAAGAGTGTGAGTGGCGCTATGTCGCCTCTGCTATGGTTGTCTAATAACCTTTAGATAATCGTAATCTTTGTTTTGCTATTTTGTTTGAATATTTGATTCTTGTGAATTCTAGCATTTGCCTTGGGTAGATATCTATAGTCGTACATTGTATGATAAATATGCCGGTGAAGGTGTCTGTTGGCATATCAACATATGATAGGAGAGAGTACGACCGGTTAAGGTATTCTCTGAATTTTCACATAGGATAGGAGATTTGTTTACCCGTTAGGGTGTTCACTGCCATTTCTGGTAGGATAAGAGGTATCATCTACCGTTTGAGGTATTTTCTGCCTTTTTTCGTATGCGGATCAATCTGATAATAAAGTGTTTGAAGTCAAGCAAGATTGCAGCGAGAGAAAAATTATATGAAATGTCATTGGGAAAAGTTAAAGCCCGTCATGACTGGAGCCCCTGGGCCAATGTTCGTAAATGATGGTTTACGTCCATATCATTTATATGTCCAATGAGAGATGTCAACATTCCCTACCATGTAACTTAAGCATGCGCTTTGTCAATCTTAAAGAGGATAATATACATATTGAGCGAGAAGTCATCGTAAGGAAGGTTCTCGGCTATAGTAATTGTGAAAATGATGAATGCGATGATGGGCGCAGCGAAGTTTCTTGACATTCTTGGGTATGCGCCTAGTGTGTATTAGATCGTTTGCTTGCGCTACTAAGGAGTGTAGGTTGGTCACACTTTAGGTAAGTTGTATAGTTTACGATGATGTAAAGTGTAATATATTATGCTGGTTGGTCCCAGTACGATGACGGATGTAACATCACTGTCATAAAATTATGGTATGAATGATTTAGTCATTTAATCATGTTATCGCGTTGGTTTTGAGAGTTTACCAGTATTCTGCCATAATCTAGGTGTTATCTTCAGTTTATTATAATTATGCATAGTAGGTGTCTAGCTAACTGCTTGACCTTTGCATCCTCGGGCCATATTTAGAGGAGGCATTTGGCGACGATTATGTTACCTGTAGAGTCGGGGTCTCATTTTGGTGCTTTACTGTGCTTTAAGAGGCGGGGGTACCGCATAAGTACTTGTTTTTGTGTCGTATGAGGTTGGGATACCGCGTAGGTACTAGTCGTTGTACATTAAGAGGCGGGTTACTGCGTAGGTACAGATTCATTTGCATTTTAGATTTGGTACCGCGTAGGTAAATATTCCTCTTGCCAATTTAGACATGAAATTATATAGGTTGACATTGCTCTGCCATTTATGGCATGTTACCGTGTAAGTAGATGTGACTCTTGCCATTTATAGCATGTATCCATAAAGGTACATGTTACTCTTGTCATTTGTATCATTTATCCGTAAAGGTACATGTTACTCTTGTCATTTCGGGCATAGTACCGTATAAGTAGTTATTACTCTGCCATTTTTTGCCTTTCACCGTATACGTAGAAGTGATGCTGCCATTTCTAGCATGTCTCGTTTGTGTTGTCGACATTGTCCGTTTCCACGTTTGAGTTCGTGAATAAAAGAGGGTTTGAGAGTCTAGGTAAATATTTTCTGTTATACCCTATCGGATAGTAAATAAACAAATTACCTGTTATGGTATTTTCTGGATTATTCCCATAGAATATGAGATGACTCTTATAATTTTGAGGCATTTACTATATTGTCCCGTAGGACAAAGATGAGTCTACATGTTAAGGTATTCTCTGCCGTATCCTGTAGGTATGAGGTATGTTGACCTGTATAAGTAACCTCTGTTGTTGTATCATCGTACCCACCATGAGGGTATATGGATATTCGTTGTTGTAAGAGATATGTCCCGAGGGCGAGACCTCTGTGTTGTTTTACAAGTATCTTTGTCGTGGAGGCTTATGGACAGTCGTCTTTTCAAGTGATATGTCCTGAGGGCGATGCCTCTGTGCTGTTTTGTTAGCATCTTTTGTCGTGACGGCATATGGACAATCGCCTTTTCAAGCGATATGTCCTGAGGGCGATACCTCTGTGTTATTTTTTCAGCATCTTTTGTCGTTGCGACATATGGACAGTCTCCTTTTTCTAGTGATATGTCCTGAGGGCGATACCTCTGTGCTGTTCTGTCAGCATCTTTCCTTTTATCCTCCTTATCTCGATGGATAGGGGATAATTTTTTTTTATTTTTTTTCTTTTGTCCTCCTTATCTCGTAGATAGGGGATATGCTCCTCCTTGTCTTGTTGATGGAGGATGTCTACGTTCCTGTCATTTAAACGGATAACAATATATGCAACAATATATATATCAATATAAAAGTTCAAAATGGATGACAGGAAAGAACCGGATAACCTCCGATTTGCCTATCTTTTAGGATAAGAGGTACCTTTACCCTTTACGGTATAGTTCTGTCTTATCACGTCGGATATGTGTGTACCTGCAATTAGTCTATCACTATGAAAGATATATATATATATATATATATATATATATAACATTCTATAGATAAAGATTAATAACGGGTAACCAGCGCCTATGTGTCCCGCGATAAGGGAATAAGACCTGCGTGGTTCTTCCTGTTTTAGCTACAGGCCAGCCCGGAGGGGCAATTAAGTAAATTAATATTGCTCCAATAATAATTAAAGATAGAAATTAAGGGATAACATAATTGATTGTAGAATATGCAGGTGAATAATATAATGTAATTGATATGATTTATCTTGATTGGCGAGGCGGAGTCCAAACTTGATATGCTCCAAGGTTTTGATGAGTCCGAGTCAGCCCAGAGTCGTAAGGATGAGCATGAAAAGCATAGGCCCAATTGTGCTCCAATTTTCCATTGTTCTTGATGAACACGATTGAATTTTACGGTTGCGTGCTTGTTTTCAAGTACATTCTGGTGTGTTCTCACAGACAGCGCAAATAATTTGGCGCGTTATCGTCCGCTGGCTTGGCAGGCTGACGAAACACTCCACATCATGCCGGTTCTAGGCCATGCTGGAACCAGCTTTGTCCTTAGCACACATGTACTCCAAGCAACGTGGTGAGGGGACGAATAGATCTTTCATGATTTCGGGCTGGACTCGGGTTATCCCAAGCTGCCTATGTATCCCCTTGAGGGAATCAAGCCAAATGTAGTTCATTAGTGATAGGTTAAGTATACAATCAAGTATAATGGTATGTCGAGTATCTCGTGGATATCGAATGTGACATCGAAGATGATATCGAAGGCCTTCTATGTTGGGAATGATGTCGGGTACAATGTCGAGCGTGATGTCGATAATATATACCGATGATATATATCGAGTCCTATATCGATGATGATATCGAGGGTCTTCGATATAGAGTGAGCAGTGTATGAGTATCATTAATGCATATCTTGATTAGCGGAGCCCGGATATTTATATACCACGGGATGGAGGGACCACTGTACTATATTGAATGTTATATTCGATATACATATCGGAGGCCATCCCCAATATAGATGAACATGGGATTTGCCCATGGCGAGCCCAATACGGAAATTACCCATATCAGCATGCATTAAAAAACTTTGGACGACGTTCAAATTTTGTCCACGCTTCTAGTTAAAACATTTTCTGGTTAAAACATTTTTATTGCAATTGAGGTACGTTCTAGAGCATATTGTTTTCATGTAATGATTTTGTCGTAATTGTTTGAAGCTACAACTTCATGTTGGAAATGTGTATTAGCATTTGAGAGTTTTTTTTTTGGGACTATAACTTCTAGCACAAGAAGTCGTTAGGAACGATTTGGTCAATAATATCCGTTTAATCCTCAACATATAGTATGTTTTGCAATGTGTCCCCTAACGTTTAATAACGAGAAAAATATTCTCTCACCTTTCGATTGTCACTCTTTCCTGAACTGTTAATCAGTCGTTCATTTCGAACACGTGTACGCATTTTTGTTCGTTAGATTTGATCTCATGACGAGTCCACACATTTTTCAATAGGTGTGGGAGCAGCTTTTTCCCTTTAAAACATTAAGGTGCACTTCGCAAAGCACACTATTAGTCGAGGGGTTTAATGAAATTTATCCATATAAATAATGCAAGAATGGTTGCAGTTACGTAAAAATACAATTTTACTTCCTTTTTTTTTATCAGCTACAATTTTATTTCTTATAGTGTCTAAACACGTGTAAATTTCATGCGAAAGAATATTCAACTTCTTTCATATGATCCTCTTTTGCCTTTCTAAAACAAGATATTAGTTTTCAAGCTCAACGTCGAAAATGTAACATGGCTAATCCAGTCGCTAACCAAACTCGAGTGGTTATGCTTTTAACTAATACAAACTACACCGGAATATTTCCAGAACCATTAAGAAAGAAGAGAGAGATCTCATCCACAATATATCATGCCTTTATATATGGTACAACTATATATATGTTTATAGATGGATTAACATCTGGTACAAGGATTATGCCTATTGAGTTCTTCATCAAAAAAATATTCTCTAACATCGCTTGTTGTCTTCCACAGGATCTTGGACCAGTGTTTCTCTCGTAAGCAAGCACTCAGGCCATACAAACATTAATCAACACAAGAAACGTGTCCAACATGCTTATGAACATCAACAGAGTTCATGTGTGAGGGACCATACATATTTATGTCGGATCGCTTCAATTCTTGATAATCTGATCATCTAGCATACATTAAATCCTTTCATGGTCCGTCGTTGTTTAAGATTGAAGTTCATCCTATGTAGCTGTTGCCATTAGTAGGTTGAGATAATAAGTGATTCGGCTGAGGTACATGGGAACTGAAGTTGAACATGTTTACTGGCTGCATAAATGTAGCAATAACTGTTTAAAGCAAAAAGAGTTGTGCTTTTTGCAATGATATAATGGGAATAGTTATAGTTTTTTTTGCAGAAATTGAGGAAAAACAAACATTGAAATGTGTTCTTCTTCTATTTATATAAAAACTAATGGAGTTTACTTGATCTTGTGTTAAAAACAATGGGTGGGGAGTATTATTAAGAACTGGATGACTGAATGGTCCATGACCCAATCACTTCATGACTACATATTTCACAGACTGAGAGATAACTGGATGGATATTAACAAATTGGCTTTCTACAACGATGATATTTAAAGTGGTGAAGGAATGATGTGAAAAATCATTAAAGGTTTATGGCCTTGGTGCTATATGACAATGAGGTATTGAAGCTGAATGCAAAAAATCGTATTAACCAGAGGAACAAACCTAACCTGTGAAGTATTTTGCCTTGAATTGAAGGCCATGTAATTAGCAAACTGCTCAGGGAAACAGGTATTTTGCATTTGGTTCTGATAATTAACTGGATTCAACATAGGAATTTGGCCAACAGTAGCAGTAGCTGCTTGATTTGGAGTTGGAGCTATTTGATTGACTAACGGAAACCTGGATATACGCATGAGGTCTGGAATTTGAGGAAGCGTAGGAGCAGCCATCCCGAGTCCGAATCGGGACATGTAATGTTGCATTCCAGGAATCATCATGGGTGCCATTCCTCTTCCCATCCACATCAACTGACGAAATAAAATGTAAGCACAAAAAGTTTCAAAGTCTGAATTGAACGCCTTTACTTGATCAGTTTCGAGGATAAATCATATACCTGAAGTTGAAATTGAAGGGATTTCATGTACTCAATTGCTTCATCCAACACAGATGCTTTATCAGACTGCAAACAAGATAACTCAGAAATAAAATGGAGAGTTGTTTATAAAAATGAAAAGGTACAGAACAAGGTCTGTTGGTGAAAAACGTAGATGTAATTAGATTCTTGTACCTTGTTGGAATGAGGGATGAGTTCTTGCAATGCCCTCATTTTCTCGTTGATCCTATCTCTTCGTCTCTGCGTGTTCTTACAAATTTGTATTAAGTATTCATACAGAAAATTTTGAATAAAATTATGGAAATACTCAGAGTCCTACCCTCTCTGACATGTTATGGACTTCAGCCACACGGCTCCTGCGTGTTTTCTGGGACGACTTATCTCCAGCGCCCGACTCCAATTCAGTAGCCTACAAAGTTAAACTCACATGTATAAATATCCCTTGACCACAAACAATAAGAAACTATTAAAGGATAGATATTAACATACATCACTCCTGCATTCTAATTCCTCCAAATCTCCACTCTTCCTTTTGTGCCCAACATTGTCATTCGATAGATTGCTTGTTTTCCAAAGGCTACTACTACCTGAACCCCCCGAAGAGGAAGTAATAGGTTGCTCGAACGTTTCTTGTTCCGTGCTCTCTCTTTGCGGACTTATTTTCCAAGAACCATTTGTCTCAATAGGATGACTATAACCCCGGCTCATATCCGCAACTTGATTGCTACCACAATGACTAGATCCTATCGTCATAGCCGAATGCTCCGGGACTTCACCCAAGGCCACGCGACTAGAGCTCTGCCCTTTGTGGGGCAACATAACATCTGCAGTTTTTAAGCTACCCTCTGATTTTTTGTGATCTTGGGGCGGATCAAAAGACGGGAATCTCGGTGGTGGCAATAGGATTGAAGAAAAATCTGGTTGTTGAGAGGTTGGAAAAACAGGATTTGCATTTGATGTCCCGAATTTGAAAAGGTCGCCATCGAATTCGGGAAGGAATTTGTTAGGATCAACTGATGGAATATCTGACATAAACTTAGTGCAGAAGTCTTTATCAAACGCTTCGTCAATAGGGCAGTGGATCCATGAAGCTGTTTCATCGTCTTGAATCGGATTAATTGAGCATGTCGATAGATCTTGCTTCTGAAATTGCTTGAATTTAGAAGAATCATTTGTTGGTTTTTTGTGGTTTTGACTTTGCAACACCACCTCCCCATTTTGCCATAAGAGTTCAACAAGTTCATTCCCTACTCTGTAGTTTTAACCAATTCATCAAACTTACTAAACCAAGAACCGTACAAGATCATAGTACAACAAGCAATTCATGATCATCTAGTTTGTGTGAATCAATAAAATTCTCACCCGAGTGGTTTTCTCTGACAAGGCATAGGGAGTTCAACTTCAACATCAGTGTTCCAATCAAGTAGGCAAGAATCCATAATAAGCTAAAATTCTGCCAAGAAATAAGGGGACAGTGAGGTATTGCCTAAATAAAGTATTGTGGCACTAATCATTGACTACTACTACTAATGATCATCATCCCTATAATTAAATAAGTGGTCATAGTCATTAATAGTAACCCAATCCCTTACTATTTGCAGAAATTAATTTATAAAACGATCATAAATCACCACAAACAAATCAAGTAAATTACCAGTAACAGTTAACTAACAATAAAATCCAAGATCACACTACATGAATACACACATAAAGCAGAGAAATTTCCCATTTTATGATAGCTTAGCTAGACAAATTGGATAAAAATTGAGACAACAATTGAGTAATAAGAGCAATAATATAATTCTACAACAGAAGAAACAACACGATAATTAAATTACTATAAAACCAAAGATCTTACGGGAAAACCACACAAGAATAAAAGGAAGGACGTTGAATTTTAGGAAAGAATAATAAAAAAGACGTCCCACCTCAGAAAACTATGCAACTGAAGAATACTTTCTGTTACTTCCACTCATTGAAAGAGCCAAAGTGAATCTTACTTATTATTATTATTATTATTATTATTGACTTTATAATTTACTGGCTTAAGTTCAGACAATGAATGTCCTAAAATGACATGCAACAGTAACAGGCTCCACCCTCTACTGTTGATACTCCAATTTCGTCCGGTTATGACGTGGACAGTGACATCAGCAGACGATCTGCGGCGTGGCGGCATCTTATTAGTTGGACTAGATATCGTTGGCCCCACGTTGGAAAATCCACAGCTGGATGAGATCAACAACTGTTATGTGGTGAGAGGATGATCTGAAAACGAACACCCAACTTGCCACGTGTACTGTAGCCCTTTTTCCTCGCGGGATTCGCTGTAATGTCTCTCCTTTATTTATCTATTATTATTATATATATATATATATTTGGGCGTGGATTTCAAAAGTTACTGGGAGCATGCATTAAATAACATCAATTTTATGTACTTTAACGAAAAAATATTACTTTCTTTTGGCCCGAAAGTTTAAATTTTCGATATAAAAGTTTTGGACAACTTTCTAATTATAGACACTGAAAATTGCATATTTCAAGCAATAATCTTTTTTGCAGTTTTTTTCTTCCTTCCTTTTCATAATTGATTTGGTGCGTTATCGTCCGCTGGTTTGGTAGGTTAACGAAACACTCCACATCATGTTGATTTTAGGCTACGTTGCAATCAGTTTTGTCCTTATCACGCATGTACTCCAAGCAACGTGGTGAGGTGACGGATAGATCTTTTATGATTTCGGGCTGGACTCGATTTATCCCAAGCTGCCTACGTGGGGCTAAACCAATAAAACAAAAGAAAAGAATAATGGGACATGAACGCAATAAGATTATTCGGTCAGAGATACAACGCCTCCTTAGCCTAAAGCAGATCAGGGAAGTCATATACCCCGAATGGCTAGCTAATGTAGTCCTAGTCCCCAAACATTGAGGAAGATGGCGGATGTGCGTGGACTTTACAAACCTTAATGAAGTTTGTCCAAAGGATTGTTATCCACTGCCGAGCATAGATCAACCCTAGACGGAGACAAGGGATACAACCAAATCCCGATGGCCGCGGTCGACCAAGACAAAACTAGCTTTATCACCGATGTAGGTACCTTTTGCTATTTAGTAATGCCTTTCGGACTCAAAAATGCCGAGGCTACTTACCAAAGATTGGTAAGCCTCATGTTTGCAGAACTCATCGGAAAATCGGTAGAAGTCTATGTGGACAGCACGGTCGACAAAAGCCACTCCGCTGAAGATCACCCCGAGGATCTGCGAAAGGCACTAGCCATTATGGACGTCATAAACCCACGGAAGTGCTATTTTGGCATCCGATGAGGAAAGTTCCTGGGTTTCATGGTCACAGAAAGGGGAATAGAAGTTAACCCCGAAAAGGCAGAAGCCATCGCAGGGTTACCCACTCCGAGGACGGTAAAAGATGTCCAAAAACTGATTGGCCGAATGGCCTCTTTGAGCCGGTTTGTTTCTAAATCAGCAGAAAAGGGACTCCCCTTTTTTAAGGTACTCTGAAACATCAAAGAGTTCCAATGGACTGCACAGTGCGAAGAAGCTCTGAGGTAGCTAAAAAATTATATGGTGAACCTGCCCTTGCTGGTAAAACCGTCACCTTAAGAAGAGCTCTTCGTCTACTTATCCGTCAGAGTGGAGGCCATGAGTGCTGTATTGGTCAAAGAGTAGGACAAGGAGCACTACCCCGTGTACTATGTTAGTAAGACTCTCCTCGGAGCCGAAACTATGTACACATTAACTGAGAAAGTTGTCTTGACCTTGATTACTACGGCACGAAAGTTGTGTCCATATTTTCTTTCCCATCCGATTACTGTTCTAACCAAACATCCCTTGCGTGCAATCCTCAATAAACCCGAGACATCAGGGAGATTGATAGCAATAGATCTTACGGAGTACAATATTTCATACGCCCCGAGGCCCTCCATCAAATCGCAAGTCCTGGCAGACTTCGTGGCGGAACTAGCGAGCATCGGGGCCGAAGAAAAAGTGCATATATGGCACGCCTACGTAGATGGATCCTCTGTAAGTACACATGGGGGAGCAGGAATAGTCCTAGTCAACAAAGAAGTTGAAGAGGAAATGCTCCACTTCGTTGTCAGGATTGATTATCCTCTATCAATTAACGAGGCCGAATATGAAGCCCTTCTCATCGGAATGAGACTCGCACAAGAAGGGGGGATAAAAGGGATACACATCCACAGCGATTCCCAGTTAATCGTTCAACAAGTTAACGGCTCTTACGAGGCCAAAGAAGAAAGAATGTGAGATTACCTTCGGGTAGTCCACCAAAGGCAGGGATGGTTCGATGAGTATAGAGTCCTCCAGATTCCCCGAGAGGAAAACCAGGAGTATGACGCTTTGTCCAAAATGGCCACTCAAACGACCACCATCCACACCCGAAGAATCACCCTCCTCCACGTAGGCGAGTCAAAAAAAGTAGAAAACAAGGGAGTAGATGCCACGACAGACTCCCCGAGGAGTTGAATGATTTCCATCAAAGCTTACCTATCCCAAAGGTTATTCCAAGGACAAATCTGTACAGCAGATTATGTCTAAGAAAGCCATACGATACTTTCTTAAATATGGGGTACTATTTCAAAGAACTTGCTCTTGCCCGCATGCGCGATGCCTTAGGGAGGAAGAGGCACAACAAGTCCTATCGAAAGTTCACGAAGGAACTTGTGGGAGCCATATCGGAGGCGAAAGCATGGCCGGGCGCTTGATTCGGCATGCCGAAAAGGGCAAACTGTGTAAAGCTTACGCCCCGCGGACCTACCAACCAGCGGCTCCATAGGAGCCTAACCTAATGCCTTGTCCCTTCGCCAAGTGGGGCGTCGATATAGTAGGACCCCTCATCCCCGATGCAGGTCAAAAGAAATTCCTACCGGTAGCGGTAGATTACTTCACCAAATGGGTAGAAGCAGAACCTCTAGCCCGAATCACAGTCGGTGCGATCATCAACTTTTTATGAAGGAATATCATGTGTCGATTCGGCATTCCTCAGAGCCTTGTGAGCGACAATGGGCTTCAGTTTACCAACAACGAGTTAGAAGATTGGTGTACCCATTGGGAAATCAAACATCGTTTCGCTTCGGAGGGATATCCCCAAGTGAACGGTAAGTGGAAAGGACTAATCAAACCCTCCTAAAGAACATAAAGGCTAGAATGGATTGGCACAAAGACAAATGGGTCGAAGAGATACCCGACATCCTGTGGGCCTATCAGACTATGCAAAGAACGTCCACATGTAAAACTCCTTATAGCCTGGCATATGGTAGCAAAGCCGTCGTGCCCCCGGAAGTGGTAAGTTGGCGAATCCGGGAGTATGAAGATGTGGCTAATAGGTCCAACTTAGCCCTTGACCTTGACCTCCTCGAAGAAAGGAGAACCCGAGCCGCCGTCTGGATAGAGGAGTATAAGGACCGAATGTCACGATACTACAACAACAAGGTAAAATCTAGGATTTTTCAAGTTGGAGACCTAGTACTGAAAAGAGTGGGAGCTTCCAAAAACGTAGGAAAACTCGATCCCCGATGGGAAGGACCCTACAAAGTCGTGGGAATCGTCGGACCGGCAACATATCAGCTTGACAACTCCGAAGGCGCAACACTCCATAATACCTGGAATGCCCTTAACCTTAGAAATTATTATGCCTAATGTAGAAGTTTGTACATAAATAAAAGAGAACGCCAAACCCTCGGAGACCGCTGAATTAACCTCTGAAAAAACTTGATGAATGTTGAGCTCAGGGATCGCCAATCCCGAGGGAAACCCTGGCAAAACTTGAACGGCATCCTAGCATAGCCGATATTCGATGCGGACTAAGTCACGCATCTCTCCTTGAAAGGACTCACGAAGAACGGGCGAACCCACTATACCCAAAACTGCCTTGACTTTGGCCATCACCACCTCCACCTCATTACTACGGGTCATCTCTAGTACTCTTTTGTTTGTCGCGTCCTGTTCCCTCGTGACACACATCAACTACTCATCGGAAAAGCATATTTGATCCCTCAGGTCTCTCATCCGCTCTTCCAAACCTAACACCCGAGCCTTCTCTAACACCAATTTGCGTTCCAGCTCCTATGACTTGTTCCTCTCACGTTGTAACATTTAATCGTAAACTTCCTGAGAAGTCTCACGATCTGCCTTAAGATGGGCTAACTCCTTCTGGGCTTTCAGCAAACCCCTCTCCAGCTCATCCCAACGATGATACACCAAGCCTGTATCGAAGGAGGAGCCCCCTCGGGAACCGATGGCGTTCAGTACCCATAAATCTGCACAAATCAATCATATTACCTCAACGAAAGGATAAAGGTTAGTGTTATTGTATGAACAAATACTATACCTCGCATAAATCTTTACAGGCTAAGTCCTAAAGACTGGATAGAGGAAGAGTCTTCATTAACTCGCAATCCAGCACGTTCAATAAATCGCTCAGATAGTTCCGACAAAAGTCTGCGGCTGAAGTAGCCAGAGGAACGGAACCATCGCCCTCCCCGAAGGGCTGGGACCCCGCGGGAATAGGATTTCCCTCGAAAAATTAGAACCCTCTTGATCGGAACCCTCCCCGAGGGGATGAGACCCCCCGGGAATAGGAGAAGGAAGACCCTCCTCTACCACGTTTATCATATCAAAGACATCTTCCTCGGGAGAAAATCGCGCTATCAAATGAGGGGTAGAAGGACCCATCCGAAAAGCAGTTACTATCGGACCCTCGGGCACGATAAGTTCCAATGGATTTACTGGGGGGGGCTGCTATAGGCAAAGCCCTCTGATCCTGCTCCTCTGAATAAGAACTTGCCACTACCTCAAAATTCGAATGGTAAGAGCCCTCGTCCTCGGAGAGGGCAAATCCGCAATTCGGTATATGGCCCCAAAAAAGCCTTATCAAAAGGCTTGATGGCAAACATTTCCATCTCCGCACCTATCAGGAGCACAAAAGCGTTATAAGCCCAAATTATCAAGGAGTACCATAAATAAAAAAGAAGAAGAAGAACCTACGAAAAAAGAAGTTACTATGAAGGGGCTGATGAGAGAAATTAAATATCTCTACCCCCTCCTGAAGACCAGCCAAGATCAAAGACTCGGGAAGCTCTAGCAAACCGTTGATATTGTAGGTACCCGAGAACAACCCCGAACCCGACAAAACCTCCCATTCACGTACCGATGTCTTAGGATTAGGGACGATATATCCTAAGCCCCATTGGAGAGGCACTCTCCACACACTAGCCGATAGGCCCTTCGGACGGACAAAGAAGAACCTACGCCTCCAATCTCCTCGATGAGAATGATGATTGGAAACATGCATGATGGCTTTGCTATTGTCCCGATAAGCCAGGCTAAAAAAGGAAGGGCTACCCAAACAAGGGCATAGGATGAATACCGCCCCTACCCGATAGGGAGACATCGGGAGGTTTAAAAGTTCGCAACACAGAACATACCCTGCCAAATGACGATAAGAGTTAGACGTCAGTTGGCTAGGGCATATCTGCCAGTATCGGAAAAGGACCTAAAGAAAATGATGAAAAAACACCCACATCCCACACCGCACTTGCTGACAATAAACGGTTAAATAACCCGAAGGGGGATCATATGCCATCTGATCGGGGTGGGGTATAACTATGTCGTACTTATCAAAATCTAAAGCATACTCAGCAAAGAGGGTCATAATAGACTCCCCGTATTCGGTACTCGCGGCGAATCCGACGCGCCCTCGGCCCATTATCCTTGAAGGATTCAAGGGAAGCATATTGAACACCGATGAACGATCAGCGGAGGAATAAGGCTATCTAACCATAAACACCTCCCTAATATGATTCATCCTAATCCTCGTACAAAGTTCCTAACATAGCCCTCGTTGAAGAACTCCCCACTATGGCAATTGAACCTTCATCGGTCCTATCCCTCAGCCCATGGGACAAACCTTCGGAGGAGTCATGACGGACGCCCAGTCGCAATTAAAGATTTCGAGATGAATTACGAGAGGAATTCCTTGAGGAAACAGAACCGCCTTGCTTATAATGAGGAGGCACCATCTTGCCAAGTAAGTTCCTTATTATTTTGTAATGCTTAGTTAAAAGCTAAACCAGAGGAAAACAAAAGCGAAAAGAGAAAATCTAGCTTTTCGGAAAAAAGGGTAAACAGCTCAATACAATAACTTGGAATTTTTGAAGAGAGTGTGAGAATATTCACTAAACTCCAAAAATATATATATATATATATATATATATATATATATATTATACCCGGACATTCCTCTTGAGAACCGAGTTAAAAACTTGAGTTGTTAAAGTAAAAATATAAGCACACACAAGTGTGAGTGGATATCTCTATTTAGAGAAAAGTAACTCCAAAGTTTGCCATGTAAATGGACACGTTCTGCTAAACAAATTACTTGGTCGGCAAGAATAAGAATATTAACTAAAGATTAATGAGGGGGTCCCAATATTTATATATAATAAAGAATTTCTTTTTTAGTCGACTACAAGCGCGAAAAGAAAGAAATTAACAAAGAAGAAAGATGTTGATAAAGGCTAAAGGACTGTTCATTCATAAACCCGAGAAGCCCTCGGAAAGCTCTTACAATCTAGAAAACTAATAATACCTATGAATGCTAAAAATACGAAACAAAGAGTTTGAAAAATAAAACCTAAACAATCTAAGCACTGAAATTCTAAAACAAAAAATTCTAAACTCCCGAGGACGCAGGAGTAGAAGCAGTGGTCCCCTCGGGTGGAAGAGTCCTCGGACTCAACAAACTGGTCGGCACCACTATCGGAGGAAGTTGGGTATCAAGTGAAAACACCCCTCCGGACCTGCTAGGCCTCGGACTCGCACTCCCCAATCTGGTGGGAGAAGTAAAGGGAGAGTCCCGAGGAAAGAAGCCGATATGCCTCTCGAAAATGGCATAGGCCACCTCGGGGCTAGCTGGGTTCTTCAACTTGCGGATGTTGAAGGCCTTCGAAAAGTCAACACCCGGCCGCAATAGCCCCATTGCCAACTTGACACACCCCAGGTAACCCCATATCATATGACCTGTTAGAACGCCCTGGTGCCTCTTCTCGGATAGATCTGAGCACTGCCTAACAGTTTCCGACTGGGCGTACTTCACCACCGCTTCAACCTTGGCCTGCAATTCCTCGAGAGAGATGGCCACTGCTAGCTTCTCTCAGGCCGACTCGGCCCGATCAAAGGCTTGGCCGAGTGAACCCTTTCCCTTTATTGAGCCTCCTCCTTCTCCTTTTTAAGGAGTGCTATTTCAGCCTTCAAAGCTTTCTCCGATTCGTCAGCCGAAGTCTGCAAGCATTTCATCAGTTCACCCTGCCTCGCTATATCCTTTTGATGTTCTTGCCATCGGAAGTCATATGAGGATATCTTCATGCGAAGAACGTCCATATCCATCAGATCCTCCTCCCTCTTAGCAATAAGAGACGCCACCGGCCCTCCGAGGATTTTCATCTCCTCACCGCCATGGTTATACCCATGGTCGGCCACAGTAGCCGCCTCCCTAGCCTTTCCGACCTGAAAAACAAAGAGATATCAGGCGTAAGTTCTTCTATCCAAAAATTCCTACAAGGATAAAGTTACAAAAAAGGACAAATAGAAAGGAAGAGGAAAACTTACCATGAGCCGCATCCAGTTGAGGTATGTCTGCATAAAGTAGAAACCATCGGAAGGCGTTGCATGAGAGGAAACGAAGAAGCAGAGGACTTCTCCGAAGGCATCCTCCAAATTCCGTAGACGACAGATCTTCTAAACTGGGAGGACCCCCTGGAACAAGCATCCAAAAAGAGATGCCCCATGGGGAACCAGTCACCGAAACCGAGGCAATGGTAGCGGAGTCAGTGAATAAAGCCCCATGAACACCCATAGGAAATGAAGGATGCGCCGCCCCCAAAAGAGAATCCAAAAGCGAGACCTTGACGTCCAGTTGCGATGAATCACCGGGCTGCGCCTCGGGAATCTCCGGAACATCCTCGGAATCACCTAACGATATTTCTGAGTGGGACTTGAGGAGCTGCGCCAACAAATCCTCCCATACAAGAAAAATCGTAAGTTAGAAAATTACAGAATAAATAATTAATAAATATAAATCAGAAAAGAGAACCGAATAACTACCAAAAGAAAATACTCCTGTTTCTGAGTCATCGGAGCCTTTCCCTTATTTACGTAACCTATAAAAAAATGAAGAGGTAACTTAGCCTAAGAAAAAACGAGAATACCAAAAACACTTGAAAAAAGAAGCGCAAAAACTTACTGGGGCAGATGGCTCGGAAATTGGCCCCACCAAAGGCACCAAGAAAGACTCTTCCATTTCCTTCCGAGGAGAAGATGAAGGATTGTCGGAAGAAATGGTCACGTACTCTGACGAAACCGCCGAAGAAGGTCCCTCTGCAGTCGGACTTCTATCCGTAGGGACCCTCCGAAGCAAACTCCCCTGCTGAAGTCCTCGAAGAGCCCTCTGTGGCAGAAATGGAACCCAATACCGGAACCAAGATTGATCGTGGGTCCACGATGGCCAAAGGGATGACTCCGTGGATCACGCCATCCTCCCCGATGACGAATGGCGAATGATCCTCCTCCTCTTCTACCGGAGGCACGTCCATGTCTTCAGGTGTGCTAACCTCCTCATCATCTTCCTCGGGAGCCTCGAAGGCACCACTAGATGAGCGAGCCAAAGAAGTAGAATGGGCCTTAGACCTCTTCCGACCGCTCGAGGTTGGAATATCCTGCTTCGATGGCCTCATAGTCATAAATAGGTCCGAACGACCCTTGCGCGAAAAGTACCTTGCCAAAATCTCCCCTGCAATAAAAGAGAAAAACTCCTTAAGGACCTTAAACAAAAGAGTTTACTCGAAGCAATAAAAGAAAATAAAGTAAAATTACTTGCCAAAAGTAGTCAGCTCTTCAGAAGGTAGGGATAAAGGATCCTGAACAGCAGCATCAGTAAACACCACATGATGAAGCCCCGATCTCTCATACAACCCCCCAAAATCCTCCGACTCCATCAGAGCTTTTGTCGAAATAATCGGAGAGAAAGTCATCTCTGAGTCCAGAGGGCACACTAGAGCCTTGGCCTCCCCCCAAGTGAATGGCATATCCCATTCACCATCCACAGGCTTCACGAAAAAGTAGTTGTCCTTCCAAGTACTGTGGGACCTGAGTGTCCCCTCCAGAATCTTCTTCGTCGAGTGGCAGAATCCCGATGACAAAAATGGTAAAAGGGAAGCCCCCCCGAGTGAGACCGCGATATCAAAATTTGAAAAGAACCGAGCCACAGTGCAGCTCAGTCCCTTCACTTGTCACCAAGAAACAACGATACAAAGTACTGCAAAAAATGAAAAATGTTTGATTGTCAGGGGACCACTCAAACCGGTTGGCAAAGGTTAAAGGGCAAAGTACTTATTTATAAAGTTTAAGTAGTGGTGTTCAAAAGTCAGCTATAGTTAAGGGAGTTTGAAGAAATTATCCATTATTTAAATTATTCTCTATCAACGCCTACAACATTGAGCTAGTGCCTATAAATAAACACTTGTAAGGATGAAGATAAAAACATAAATATCAAAGCACTAATTTTGTTTCCCACCGACCTCCTTGGCCTCCGTTGAATGTGTCTTCGGGAGAAACATTCAGCTTCACAACTTTTTATTTTAATATTACAACATACTCGAGACTCGAGAGTGTTGATGTTTTTCTTTTACTTTAATCAATGATTAGTTTGATTTTAGAAAGCTGGCCCACAATTTATTATTCATATGAAGTTACGTTCGTCCTACTAATCTGCGAACTATCAAAACTACAACATATTTATTGAAAAAAAAAATATATACTATCCTAATATCTTTTATCTTTAACTATATAGAATTAGTAGTTAATAGTATTTACCTTCTTGATTATGTACTTCTCTTCAATCTGAAATGCATTTCTTTTTTACCGTTTAGCCCAAAATTATAATGATTTTTTCTTTAAATAGTCGAATGGTGCAATCAAAATCAGCATGGTTCCTGGGAACGAAGGACAACCGTGAATGGGGCGTAGGGTGGAGAAGGGATGGGCAGTAGGGTTGAGTCTGTGGGATCATACATAGGCAACTGTTATAGTGGGGGTAGTTAGGGCTGTCTTCTGTTGGTCCATTCTCTTTTCTTAAATAATGAGAAATTAACGGTTTTTCTATAACTTAAAATCAAGTAATACCAAAAACTAGCTTAGGTTACTTTAAACTGTTTAAGAGTGTTTGTAATTGTCGGCCAAAGGATCTTCTGCTCCGTTCTAACTTCGAAGTGCCACTTAACCATCACATGCACCAAGATCAATAACAAGTCACAACAGACAGACTGGAACGAAGGATCCTTGCCGACTGCCGTATCGGTCATGCACGTATTATACATGAATTATTTTATCGAGTTTTGACCCAGAAAAGTCTTTGCACGAATATATGTACTAAAAAGATCAATCATGCAGAAACTTGAATTTTTACTATGAACTCCACTCTTCACAGTTAAAAAATAAAAATACACACTATACACATAACTCTTTAGCAGTTTATACTTTATACTTAATACATAGTAATTCAGTGGGAGAGAGCCTTATAGTTTTTCAACCGGAAACCCGATGACAGGTTTGATTTCCGATGCCAATGACCTGAGCTCCTCAACTTGATCGTTGCTGAGTCTCCACCCCACTGCACCTGCAAATTCTGTTGCCTGCTCCGCGTTTCTGGCCCCTGGTATTGGGACCACATTCCCTTGTGCCATCAGCCAGTTTAGGACCACCTACGAAAGGTTACAAATCTATATCAAAGAATTCCGAGAACATCTGCTCATATTAAACACAAAAATTGATTGGTTTCAAACATCTGCTGTCATAATAAATGTCCCATCCCATCTACTAAAACCATGCTGGTTCCCTAAACAAATATGGGAACACCAATTTCTGTTCTTGGGTTTTGCAATTTATACTCCTGTGTTCATTCATGTTGACAAAACCCTCCGTGTAAAGGAAGACAATGCTTGAATGCTCAATTCCTTGGGCAGACATTTGAAAGTTTTCAGCTTTATACTCCCTATGTGAAGTTAAAAAAGAACGCTATGTTTATAACGACAATTTTTTAGGTCTTTCTAACCCGAGATTTGAAAGATCTTTGTTTTCTGTCACTGGATTTACATGTGATCCACTCACAAATTCACAGGATTTACGATAGGAAGTCTCAGGTCTGTTGTGCCATAACAACGTGCCAGTTCTTGTGCCACCAAAAAACATTACGACATTCATATCCAATACGCGGTGGCATCTTAATGCACTACTGCTTGGTCAAATAAATTAGCATATACATATTTAGCTAATAACCGAAGAATGTATCTCTTAATTATTTCAGCAAGTATTTTTTCTGCATTCCTGAGGCTACTAAACAAAACACTGCTGAATCATCAGAGAACGGAGTAAAAAAGGGGTTCTGGCAGCTATTTTTAAATGTTCAAAAAACCCAGAGCGACCACGCAAAATTAGTAGTGTAAGTTGGATATCGAGTTCATCAACTGAACACTGTCAAATGTATTGTAGCGGTTGAAAGAAACGAACCTGAGTTGGAGTTTTATCATAGTCCTGTCCTATCTCCTTTATTCGGTTTATAAGAGGTTGTAGCTGCAAATAACACAATAAATTAAATAATATGTGTGTCAAACATCCATGTAGAATACATTTTCATACATAAAACCCCTACTTTAGTCATGAATTCCGGAGTGTAGATTCGTCCTCTAGGCCCTGACGGAGTGTTATTTGGAGTATATTTTCCAGTCAGAGCACCTGCAAATCCAGAAATCTCATATTATGCTCACTGCAGACAAACTGGAATTTCAAGTCAAACTAAGGCCAATTGTCCACCTTGTTAGTTAATTATGGAACATCACAAAACCATGAGCAAGACTGAAACCAAACAATTCTCCTCCCAACTTGCACAAGGCAAAAGGAGACAAAAATGAAAACAATAATTCATTTTGGTCTATGTCCAAATTTGTCCATATCACTCAGAGAACTATCTCAGGTCATAATGCTATATCAATAACCTTCTCCTCTTTCCTGGTGGCTAGAGTGATTTATAATTTCAAATTCTTTGTGTGTGGTGATTTCTAAAAGGTCATATATTCTGATGTGATATTAGAGGATTCCCCAGATCATGTCCAAGTTAAAAGTTCCGAACCTGATACACTAGCTCATATACTTGTCTCAAAGGTCAGATTCTTTGACTACAAAAGCATATTGTTGTAGGAGAAAGCACAAGTTCTGAAAATCTATTTCGTTTTCAATTATATGATCTTTACAAAGGAAATATAGAATGAAATAATTTGTAGAACTTTCAGAGTGGTCCCAAAAAATAAGAATAGTGGAGCTAATTGGGAGTTGGGACCATCTTGGCTCTCTAAATAAATATGGTTGGTTGGGATTCAATTACTCAATAAATGAGATCAAGAAGCTGACTGCACCATGCCTGAAACAATCTGGACACAATGAACTGAGTCTAACTTTCTTAATAGTCAAGGCCCATGGGCAGTTAAACCATCATCTGCATGCTTAATGACGTGGTTAAAACTTCTAGACTAGAAATAAGTGTTATCCCGATTCAAAACAATGGTTGTGTGCGTAGAACAACGTTTGAAGTTTGGACAAGCATTCACTATTCTGTGGCTGGAAGTTTCTGCGAGACTCGTGGAGTCAAAATAGAATGCATGAGTTTCAGCTATTACAATAGTATTTTGTCTATTTGCAGAGATGATGATGAGAGTCACCATTGCCTAGTTTTTTCATAGCATTCTACTTTCAAAATCCGATCTTTCAGAGTTAAGTAAACGAACATGTCCCTGCAAGGCAGCTTCAAAGAGAAGAACATGAAACCTGGTACCAACTAATTAGTTTTGATGATTGGTGTTTATCATGTATGAAATGGTAGAAGACATAGATTGAATATGTTACTAGCTTCAGAGGTTACCAATAATGTCATTAGGAGTAAAGGGTTTTAGCAATTTTCCAATCAACCGAGAACTTTCTCCCATTTATGGCTGAGTAGAAAGTGGAACTTGCCTTAATTTGTCCATTCGTTTGTCTCAATTAGGAGGTGCTTTGAAGTTTATATTCAGTTTGTCTTATAGGTCAGACTTGAGTCTGGAGTGAACTCCTTTGAACTAGTGAGGGTATGTCTGTTTTTTGATGCAGCTTTAATTTCCCGTGTATTGACTCTGAATTATGCGACACCGTCACCACCATCAGAACCGCCTCAACGAGAGGAAGGTTTTAGTCAAACTTTAAATAATTTTTTCGATGATTTTTGGTCGAAAAATTGCCAAAAATTGAAAAATGGGGCAATTCGCACAAACTATCAAAGTTTAGACCTCACTAGGTCTAAAAATAAAAATCTGACTCTGAACCCATAAAGTGGCCATAGTTTAGAGGGTTTGATGGAATAATTCCTAGAATTAATGCAGACACATCTTTTGAGGATGAAGAGAAATAGATGGAATTTTAGAAAATAATGATGAAACGCTGAACTACTTTTTCCAAGAGCATATAATTAATGATGGCCTACGGTTTCTGGAGAATAAAACTGAAGTTTGGTTGCGATTGTGAATTGGGGACAATTGGACAAAGGATTCCACTTTGCCCGCCTATCCTGGTCAAATGAATTGGAAAGGGGTTGATTTAAGGATTTTAGGGTATTTTTGAGATATTGGAACAGGCCAAAGTCAAAAAGGTTGATTGGAGCGAGTGTGCTAGTATGGTTGCAAGCTAGTAATATGTAACACAGGGAATGTTTTGCTAACAAAGAATAACAAATGGATAGTTTTTTGCATTTAATTCTAAAAAAGACTAAGTTATCCTAGCATCCTCGCAATCTAGCACTCAAAACAATTCCAAGTTTAAGACTCTTAGCTCCTCCATCCATGTTCAGGACTCCTCGGGTATATGCATGCGGGACAAAAGAAAAATAAATTAAAATATAGGCAGGTACAAGCTAAGCACACCTGAGCGGATCTCCCGCTTGGCAATTCCTGAATCATCGAGGAGTTGAGAAAAGAGATACTAATCTATTAGCTGAGCTATTGCGCTACAAGCTATGTTGCTAAGAGGTATGCCTTGAGTTAGCAATACAAAATATGCATTTAAGCCATGTTACAATATGTTATACATCAAAGACACCAAACAGATGATTGATATTGATTCTATACTCACCAATCTAGTGAAATGGATATTCAAGGACATTGGTTTCAAAGAGAAAAACAAGAACGAGGACACGACGGCCCCACCCTTTTTCGATGTCCACCCTGAGGCAGCCTAAAGGGGGGACGGTTTCAGTGATGAAGGAACGAAGTGAACGAGCCAACTGTGTGGTAGAAGTTTGATCATCTACAAACATCTGATTCTGGTGAAGCAAAAGTCATAAGTGCACTCGTTCCGGTTTAAGTGAATAATCAGGGCCACCTCATTTTCTATTATCGACTTTTCTGCTATTATCTTGAGAGAGATCAGAGGGAAGATCTGACCTAAAATAAAGTAGAAACATGTGTTTCCCTCTTTTCCTCCTCAACGTTCCCCTTGCTTGGGGAACTGCTCTGAGCAACCCTCTATCTTTCTAAAGACTCTTCTCTGGCCTAAGTTTCTACATAATTTATTTTTTTCTTTTTCATCAAGTAGAAAGCTCATAAATAATGTAAGGAGGCGGATGTTGACAATGTTGCAACGATATATAATAATCATAGATAGGTTGGCTCACGGGCTGAGATCTTGAAACTACAAAACCAAAGAGATAAACGGCACTCTTCTTTCAGTACCAATCAGAGCTTTGAATGTTCAGTTCCATCATTGTATGCCTATTACACAGATTGTCTTAAGAAGTTCATTAAGAAATTCAACAAATGGTGGAGAAATAGATCCATGTTCCAAAATCACAAGATGAGACTTAGAACATCACGCATATAGTTGGTTGTACTTCAAGATAGCAAATTATGCACTATACAAGTTAAAATATTCAATGTACTATATATGAAATAATCGTGGTCACATTGCATATTCACATATCCAAATTTGGAGAAGGGGTTTTAAGTGCTCACCTTGAGCAAGTGGTGAATATGCAATTAAGGTGATCCCAAGTTCATCGCAGGCAGATTTGACACCATTTTCCTCTGGCAGACGATATATCAGACTGTAGTTTACTTGGTTTGAGGCCAAGGGTATTCCTCTCTTTTTGAGACGATCATATGCGTCACGAAGCCGCTTCTCTGGAATAAGAAACAGCTCAACTAACCATACACATCTTATGGAAGAATACTCATATAAATGAACCACAATCCTCCAAGAACTCATGTATCACTAGAAAAAAATAAACCAATATTGTTTGAGGGATCACTATGTTACATAGGCTTGCCAATCCAATAAAATCTGGGACTGAATGATGGATCCAAAAAACCTGGGGGCTATGACAACTCGCTTTAACAGTCTTAGAATCCACCGATATTACGTATCACAAAGAGAAGCATTATCTGTTATTTCCCAAAAGCATTATGTCCAATGAACAGACGTGGGTTCTTGTCTATCGATGATTAAAATTTCAAAAGAAGTACATGACAAAACCATCTATCCTTTAAGATTGCAAAATTTATACTAGAATTTATAAGATAGTTCTGGATCCATGCATGGATTAAGATTCGGTCCAGGTTGGCTGGATCCAGATAGAGATTTTAAAAAGATTTTCAAGAGGCATACCACTATAGTTTGATACTCCTACAGCCTTTACAAGACCCTGCTCCACTGCATCCCCCAGACCATCAATGTATCCTGCAAAACAGTTCCCAATTTTGATAAAACACTTGTAACTTAACTGTGCATATTTCAAATTTAGTAAGAGTAAGACCAGTAGATAGTCATCAACAACCTTCATTTCCCCATATGCCAGGCCTGAGATATTCACGAGCAAAGAAAAATGATTAATACATGTCCATCCATATGTACGTCACCATAATTACACGTGCAAAGGCTAAAGTAGCAAACCAGTGGAGCTGATAGAGGTCAACAGAAGACATTCCAAGACGACACAGAGAATCCTTGAGAGCGGAAATAACACTCTGGCGACCAAGCCTCCACGGTAAAGCTGCATATTTCGTGGCAACGGCAACATCTACATCTGGATCACTTTGTTTCCTTTCCTTGATGAATCTTAACAAGCAAAGAAACTTTTAGTTACAAACAGCCAAGGACGAGGAATGTAGAAACAATATATCATTCGGCTTCAAAATCTACCTTCCTAATAACGTTTCAGAACTAGTAGCACCCAACGACATCTGCAAAAAAATTAATGGAGGTCGAATGTGGTCCTATAATTTGATTAAAACAACAAATAAGTAGAAACCATTTCCTCACCCTTGAGCCGTAAACCTCGGCAGTATCAAAGAAGGTTATTCCACTGTCGAGGCTAGCGTCAAATGCAGCCTTGGCAGCCTTTAATTTCCTATCTGTTGTAATCACACGAGCCACGAGGATTATTATATAAGACCATTTCCCAATAAACATCGAAGTACTCCGTCATTTGGTCAAATTACAACAACAAAATCAATTAACAATGCAGAAAATGTTGATCGAGAATTACCATCCCAATCGAAGTTATTCCAGTAGCTGGTGTCGCCCCACGACCAAGCACCGATTCCGAGCGTAGTCACCTTCAAGTCGGAACCCCCGAGTTTCAACTTCTCTTCCACATCGACACTGGCTGCAGCAGAGGCACGAACTACACGAACCTTACTCTGACTAAAAGCAGAGAAGCTCGCACAGCTGAAGCACAAAGTCATTATTATTATTATTACGTTGTATCAGCAACGAATAATGTCATGATATAGGCAACAGAAAAAAAAAAAGAAAAGAAAGAAAGAGTAGAGAAGTGAACAAGTGCGCACTTGTGGTCCGTGGAATTCAGTTATAACGTACTTTTCCAGAATGAGAGAGGGAGAGAGAGAGAGATAGAGAGAGCGGGGAGATATTACTTATATGGTGTTTACCTCCAACACGTAGGCTTGCTTCTTTTTTCTTAATCCCAATTTGAAATTGTTTAATTTACACTATTAATTCATTGCTTAGTATTAGGTAATATATTATCTGAGTCTTCCTCATTGTGGTTGAAAAATAATTTGTTCAACGATACGAACCTATTACAATAAGGGAAGAATCGCTCACACTCGACTATTACAAAAAATTGACCCATAGCTCAACGACTTTTTTCTTTCTCTTCTCTCTTATATTTGTTCTTCTCTCTTGTTACTTTCTTCATTACTTTCGTAGCTTGTTATAGGAGGAAGAGAGGAAGGTGACATGGTGTGATGTTTTCATCTTGGCCATCTCTATCGACCAACTAGAGCGTTGAATGCATGATGGTGTATAATTTGACAATAGATCGTATATATATGACGATTCTATAACAAGTCTGTGTATAGATCGTATATATATATATATATATATATATATATATATATATATATATATATATATATATATATATATATATATGCGTTGAATGCATGACAATAGATCGTATATATATGAGTATGACGATTCTATAATTTGTGGGATATTACAAGTGTGGTGCTACAATTCTATTACAAACTAGGTCTACTTTGGCTAAGGCTAGTGCTAAGTAGACTTGGTCCGGAACACCTTGAACTGACGATTAGATGTTTTGCTAGATGTCAAGGGTGATATCAAATATGACGTCGAAGGCGATATCGGGGATGATATGGGGGACCTTCTACGTCGGGGATGATGTCATGATGGATGTCGGGTATGATATCGGGTAGAATGTCGGATGTGATGTCGATAGGTATGTCATGCGCGCGTGAGCTGTACTATATCGAATATCACATTTGATATTCATATCGGGGGTAATCCCCGATATAGGCGAAATATGGGTCTAGCTTGTGGGCCGACCCAATACGGGAAATACCCATATCATGTAGTCCCCCAATTTGGGAGTTATTATTGTAAATAATAATTCGCAAATTACATCTAAGTTTGAATTATCAGTACCTCGTGTCTCGCCATTTCAAATGACGGAGCTTGGATACGGGAATTCATTCGAAGATGTTGGTGGACCACCAATGCGATTGACATATCGTGGACCACCAATCCGTGTTGGAACTATCAGAGAAATGTGCTCCATGTCGAAATTATATTGCTACATCGAATGTTTCGATGTCATATATCAAATTTGAGATTCGATGTGGCCTATAATAAATGCTTGTTCATAGGGTCTGTAGTCTATAAATAGTAGCATGCAAAAGAGAGGAGGGTTCATCTTGTCTTCTAGTGCTTTCAGGCTTCCTTCGGTAAAAGTATGTCGGGGATTTCCGATATAGTTTCGATGTGATTTTTTGACATCTTCTTCGATATGTACTTTCGATATCGGTTTTGATATGCACCTTCGATATCTGTTTTGATATGCACTTTCGATATTGATTTCAATACAGATTTTGATATCGTGTTCGATATAGATTTCGATATCGCGTTTGATATGGATTTTCGATGTGACATTTGTATATATATATATATATATATATATATGAGATGTATTTCAGCTCGACTCTGATACTAGTTCTTATTCCGTTTGATGCTTTTGTGCATATTTATAAATCTTTAGCGCATTTTTTCCAACTCATTTACTCGAAGTCATGGCTGGTATTCGTGCACGTATGATGTGGGTTGCTGCTGAGCGTCGAGCGGCTGAGGCTGTCGTAGCAGCGAAAGCGAGTGTCGTAGAAAAAATGGTCGTTTCGACCGAATCTGCTCTGGTGGCCGAAACTTCGTCGGGTCTAGAGGTCAAAATGACAGCTCTAGGTGACGGGGTTGCCTCCATAGCAGATGTGGGAAAGACGACTCTGGTCGTTAATATAACGGAGGCTGCCGATGCGTCCTAAAATGTTGCACATGATGTGGTGATCACACATGTTGCTCCAGCGACGGTTGTAATTGGAGGCGATGAGCTCCTCTGTATTTTCGGAGGTGTGGGTGGTGCGCAAGTGGCTGAAGGGGAAATCCCTTCTTCTACTGCGAGTAAGAAAGTGGCTTCAGGTGCCTCTCCTAGGCAAGCGCCAACTGGTGATGATATTGGTGATGGCCCCTCACTTGTAGGAGTTGCAGCTGGGTTGTGCCCCCAATTTCCATCAGTGATAAAGGAATGGGAGGCTCTTTGGAGGTCCCAATAAGGTTGGATGATGAGGTTTCTGACCCTATATCCGTCGCTGCTAAAGGCACGGGGATTCTTCATAGTGTTGGGTGAAAGATGCCTCAAAGTCAAGGGGTTAGTGGTAGTCGTGCCTAGAACCCAACTGCACCGGCCGTCGACACATCTGGCCTTTCTTGAAGAAAAAGGGCACGAAGTGAGGGTTCATCATTCTGCGACCACCCCCCTCGCAGGGGGTGTTATGCCAGAACCTAGTATTAATGTTAAGAATACAGAATTCAGTGAGGCCGACGCGGTTCGTGGAATGAGGTGGACATTTCCACTTTCGCTCAGGAATCTTGTGTTAGGTGAGCAAGATCGGACGCAAAACGTGTGTCGCAATATGCAACTTTTCCAAAATGTAAGGGAGTGAGGTCCTCTTTTCTCTGGTATGTATATAGCATTAAGAGTTGTTCTCACTACTTTTGTGATATGTATAGTTCGGGAAATTCCTGGCCATTGTTATTAAGGGCGCTGCCCAGAGCACGCTCGGGGCGCGCCCAAGCCAAAATCCACATTAAAACGCCTTGAAGCGTTAAAATGGGGCGATATTTTTGTTGGGCATGCGTTTCAACATTGAAAGCGCACGCACCAAGACAAAAGCGCTGCTTTTTGCGCTCAAATTAATGAGGGAATGCGTAGTAATATTGAAATTCAACCTAAAACGTCACACAACAGATGACCTATAAATAGCATTAAATGTCCATGAAACAAAAGAACTTTTTTGAAACGTGCATAGGGAGAATGAAAGGCCAATAAATTAATAAAAGATTTCTAAGAACTTTAACAAAAGCCTCAAGTTTTATTCGTACATTTTTTAAATATTTAAATTTATTCCTCTTTTTTCTTCTTTCTTTCTTCAAATTATTAAGGCTAAATAAAAGATTTTAAAAGTTTTGCCTATCTAGTAATTTTAAATTAGCCAAAGCATTGTTTTAAATATTTATTACCTTTAATTTACCACTTTTTGATTTATTTTAATTACCATCCGCATATCTATTAACTATTATTTATATATAATATAAATAAAGATCAGCGTTTTAAAGGCTTACGCCCCACGCCCAGAAACTAACGCTCCGCCTTTAGGTAAGCAAAACGCTCCGCTTACGCTCAACGCCTTTAACAACACTGTTTCTGGCCACCTCCATGAGATTTGTTAAGCAATCTGAGGGGGATAAAGATGCTATAACTGCTCATCTTGAGCTGACATTGAGAAGATGGGTGATTGCAACCCCATTGCCATAGAGAAACTAGTAGCTGAGAAAGAGGAAATCCAACGCCGGTACCGGGTGCTCAAGGACTTGTATGACGAAATTTTCTTTGAGAACGAAAGTCTCACCAACTAGACTAATGAGTTCAAACAGCATGCTCACAAAGAGCAAAATGATCAGCGTCTGGCTGATCGTGAACTCAAGAAGGTGAAGGCGAAGAACGAGCGTGTGCTAGCTGATCTTGCAAAGGCTCGAGCCGACCTGGAGAATGCTGTGAGTAGGCTCTTCTTGTTATTTAGTTCTTGTTCTTATAATTCGTCTTCTAAATGATTCGTATGTCTAGGATGAATCTCCTAATGGTACGTGTTGCTAAGATGTTTCTCGCGAGCGACACCTATAAAGAAATTCTTGCGGAGCGCGCTTTTGTGGAATGAAGGATGCCAGGAATTCAATCGTCGGACAAATCACCGCAGGGAAAGGTTTCAAAGATGGGCTCGACTATATGGGGTTGAATGCTATGTATGGTCCGGACTGCCTACCTCTTGAAGACATTGAACCCACAGATGCTGTTGTTGAGAACCCTGATCCATTCTCAGCTCTGTTGAAGAGAAAAGGTCCCGTCTGAGTCAGACTCCTTTCCTTTGTGTTGGCGTTGCATTTCCTTTTATTCCGTGTTAGGGTCCTGTAGGATTTGTAGGTACTTGCCCTTTTGGGTGCTCTTCTCCCTATCTCGGTGGATAGTGGAGTTATCCCGTAGGATTTGTAGATCTTCATCCCTTTTAGGGTGGTTGATATCTCGTAGGATTTGTAGATCTTCACCCCTTTTAGGGTGGTCGATATCCTGTAGGATTTGTAGATCTTCATCTTTTTTAAGGTGGTCGATATCCCGTAGGATTTGTAGATCTTCATCCCTTTTAGGGTGGTCGATATCCCATAGGATTTATAGAACTTCATCCCTTTTAGGGTGGTTGATATCCCATAGGATTTGTAGATATTCATCCCTTTTAGGGTGGTCGATCGTTGTCCCTGTCATTTATCAAGGATAGCACAGCACGTAGTGAAAAATATTAATATTTTTGCAATAATCTAGGATTTGGAAGGTGGTCGGTTCTGGACAGTCCCCTTTTCACCCTAGTAGGTGGAGAATGTGTTATGTGCTCGGTCCTATTGATAGGGAGTGTCATGGCCACATGTACTTTACACAGATATCCGCAATTACGACAATATATAGTAGTGGAGTCCCCTTTTCTAGGGATTTCGACGTCCCATCATATGGGATATGTTGTTCCTGGAGAGAGTGTGGCAATACCATAGTGCACATATATATATATATATATATATATATATATATATATATGTTTTTAAAAAGATAAGAAATAACGATAGATAACGTCCGAGGGCTAGGTAAATCCTAACCCGCCTACGTATCCCGTGGTATGGGAATCAAACCGACGTAGTTTTTCCCTATTTTAGTTACAGGCCATCCCTTCAATGGGGCAGTTTAGGTAAATAACATTGTTCAGCAATATGAAAAACAAAAATAAAATTGTTCGGGAAATAACAAAGCATAATTTAAACCAAGGGCTCACGACCCCTAGTTGCTACAAAGCAATCACTCCGTGTGTGGCATGTACTCTTGTTTGGTTGGTTCCACCTCCTGCACCTCCCTAATTCTGGGGTGTCTTAGCTATGCAACGTAGCACATCCACCCCTCCTTCTGATCACCTAAGTATCTATCCCACCCCGCCCTTAGTAAGAAATTTCATTTTTTTTGTGGTAAGTGGATACCTCTGCTCTTATCTCATTGAGGTCGGGGCGTCCGATGATTACGTTGTAAGGAAAATGGAGATTGACCACGGTGTACTGGACCTCGATTGTTCTCCTGCATGGTTCATCCCCAAACGATGTGGGAAGTACGATTTGTCCTCTCGTGATAAGTTATCCTCCCCCAAATCCAGTCAACGGGGTTGAAACAGCCTCAACCATGTTTTGGTTCAACATTATGTTCTCCAGGGCATATGCAAATATAACGTTGAAGGAGCTTCCATTGTCAATTAGCATCTTCCATACCTCATACTTGGCTATATCACTTTTAACAACAAGAGGGCAGTCGAGTTTACCTGCGGCGAGTGCATGTGGCGTGAGTTGTTTCAAGTTCTCTTTGGTGAAGGATATCTCCTGAACCAGAAAATTCTCCTCATTAGCGAAGGTAGTGACACCCATATATTGCCCTTGTTGCACCTTACGAGTTATACTCTCGCGCCCTTTGGTGGAGTCAACACCAAGCGGTCCTTCGTTGATCACATTGATCATTCCTCTAGTAGGAGCATTGACTATTCCTCTCCAGTGCTCCCTACGGGCTTCGATGGCCATCTGCTTGTCTTTTCGGGGTGAATGTGAACAATTCCTTTTAGGCGAACGTGATCTATCATCCCTATCATCCTCGTCTTTTGAGCTCCTCGCGAACTCCATCAGTTTGTCTTCTTTGATAAGCCTTTTGATCTCAACCTTAAGGTCAATACACTCCTGGTGTTATGTCCAGTTTATCGGTGACATTCGCAATATTTTCTGGAAAATTTCATTCCCTTGCTCTCTCTCAACTTCCTTGGCTCACTGAGCCACCTATTCTTTTGTGACACAGCGAATACAACCAAAATTCCTCTGTTTAGAGGTATATCTTTTAGGGGGCCTGTCTCTGCCTTTGCCTCATCCTTCGTTTCCTTGCGCCCTGTTCTGCGACTGATGTGGGTTCTGCTTGGTAGCCATCATATTATCCTGATAAACAATATCATATGCCAGCGCGTTGATTTGGTCAATAGTTGGTGATCTAAGTTTGATTAGTTCCGCCGCGAATCTCTTATGCGTCATCGCGTTAAACAAAATAAGAACAACATGGCCGCCCTTTGGCTCATCAACTTTAAGCAGTTCATCGTTGAACCTTTTTATGAAGTCCTCAAGGCTCTATTTGTCTCTCTGTTGCATTGCATTCTCTTTTGGCTGGAGAATTATCTTTCTAGCCTCTATCTCATCTCTTCATAGCTGGCTACAGAACCAACTTCTATTCTTGTAAACCAGTCAAAAGCCGCTCTAATTAGAGTCGTTGCCAAAATCTTTGCCTTAATGTTGCGTGAAACCCTATGTAGGTTCAAGATACTATCCACGCAGTAGAGATGCTCGTTCGGGTTGCTTTTCCCATCGTATGCTTTGATAATAGGGATTTTATCTTCTTTCTCTAGTACTTATGATTCAATCTCCTCACAGAATGAGGTCAACCTCATGTGGCCTTCTGTTAATGCTAGTTTTCAACCGACCTCTGTCTTCTTGCGGTCCAGCTGCTCCATCCTTCTCGCTATGTTCCTCTTGTCCATTATTGGGTCGGGACCCTCCTCCACGGGAATTCTCGATCATGGACGTTCCCTCTTGGATTCTCCTGCATCCACACGTTCATTAGTTCTATGTCCGATTTTAGGGCCTGCCTCTAGCTCTGGATTCCTGGGGTTGCGGTGGCACGTCGCCTGTTCTTCGGTTGATCAAGTGTGGTAACAATGTCTATAGGGCATCATTTAATGTTGCCTGGACTGTGGCGTTGATCTGCGCCATGATTTCAGGTGCCAAGACAGTAGGGTCCACAGGCGCAGGCACAAGCACCCTCGGCGACTGAGGATGCAAGGGTTCATTCTTCTCCATTTCGGGCTCTAGAGCTTGAACTAGTGGTGGGGGCGCACTCTCTGCTACTAAGTTGTCAACCATTAGACTAGTATACTGCGAGCAGGTCATCCTGCGTTGCATCTTAACCTCTTCGTCCGGGAACGTGGTGTTCCCACAGACGACGCCACAAATTTGACAATAGATCGTATATATATGATGAGGTGGGATATTACAAGTGTGGTGCTACGATTCTATTACAAACTAGATCTACTTTGACTAAGAAGAAGAGGAAGGTTTATAAAAAAAAAAAAGAGGGGGGTACTACAAAGGGATCCGAGTGATGTACCCACTCACTCGGTCCAAGCAAAATAAAGACTAGCTATCTAAGGGGTTTCTAAGAGTACCCCAAGTACTTAGCCGATTCGACTAGATCCGATATATCAATCCTAACTAGCACTTTCGCACAAGAGCAATGACCGCCCGTGAGATAGAAGTATCTAGAAGTCACACCCAAAGCCGAAGTGTGCAATCCAAATACCCTCTCCCACATAGGGAGGCCAAGGCCTTTGTGAGATAAGCGCGCTTCCTCGTAAGTGTGTACACCGCCCGTGAGAGTAAGATACCAAGAGGTCATACCCAATGAGGGCGTATGCAATCCAAGCATCCTCTCCCACATAGGGAGGCGTAGACAATTCTGAGTGAAGCAAGTGTGACCTAAACTATTACAAAGAAGAGCGTGTCTCGAAGGCGGACACCTCGTAAAATATCCTAAACTATTAGGGAAAACAAAGTTGTACAACTTATTACAAGAATGGTACTAATTAACTCTATCTAGAGAAAACTTCCACACTGCTCTACTATCTCTATTCTTCATATTTTCGGCTTAGGATGCCGGAATGTAGACCAACTAAGCTTGTCTTTCTCAATAAGGACCCGAACCTTTTGGCTAGCCAAGTTGCTCGGGTGTCGGCCATTGATGCGGAGAATGCATGCTTCATTAGCAAGTTGATCCGCCACATGGTTGCCCTCCCTAAATGTATGATGCATGGATCCATTGATAAGAACCAAAAGGGTACGGATCTCTTCAATTTGCCGAAAAATCTTCCAAGGACCTCATCTCTTAGCATTCAAAATAGGTAAGGTAATAAGAGCATCCGTTTCGACATCCACATCGCGTACTCCAAGAGTATGACAAGATTGGAGGCCTTGATGGATGGCCAAGAGCTCCGCTTTCACATTAGTCATAGGCTCCAATGCAACGTGGCAAATCCAAGCACAATTACCTAATTGATCTCGAAGAACTCCACCACCACCGGCCATACCGGGATTTCCTTTCGAACTTCCATCCGTGTTGAGCTTCCATCGCCCTTTCCTCGGCTTCTTCCACACAACCTCAATGGGGGGCTTGATATGGACTCTAGCAAGTTTGATATCCCACAAATCCACCACGTATTTGGAGCCTTGCCAAATTTTCTCCTCACACGGTTTGATGGTGAATAGGTCAAGGATATGGCGGACAACCCTATGAATAATGATTTTGGCATTCATCGGGATTCCATTATTCCTAGCCGCGTTTCTCGCTGTCCAAATGTACCATAGTACCAAGATAGGAACAAGAATACGAATATGACCCGGGGGGTGTGGTGTCTCGCTTTTATCCAATAAGCAATTAAATTGATCCAAGAAATAAAGACGGGTTGCTTAATATGGAAAATGCGAAGAAAGTAAGACCATACCTCTTGGGCAAGCGGGCTAGACCAAAATACGTGATCCTTTGTCTCTACATTCCGGAACAATTGCATTGCGAGACAATCTCCATCTCCAAGCATTTAGCGATCTTTTGATCCGTAGGTAATAGATTTTGCACATATCGCCACGCAAAGAAGGATATAGTTGGAAGGAGGAGACGGTGCCAAAGGAACCTATAGATACCGGATGGCTCATAAGGATCACAAAGGGAGCAGCGTGCGGACTTAGTAGAGAAAAGGCCATTAGAATCAAGCTTCCAAAGAGGAGTATCTTCTCCTTCTTGCCGAGTGGGTAGACCCACCACCCGAGCCACCTCATCATCGTCCAAAGCCTCCTCAAACTTAGCAATATCCCATTCACTGTTGGCCCAAAAGTCACAAATGCACGTTCGAGAGTTAATATGCATCCCATCTCGGAGTTTAAGAGGGCCATTTTTCAACCATTGATCAACCCAAAAGGGAGAGGAGCCATCCATGATATTCCAAAATATATGAGGTTGAGCTTTAGGAGCCGATTTAGTCAATCTACGCCATCCTCTAGAGTCCCACGTTTTGCTATCAAAGATAGGATCACGCGTAGCATACCTCTTTATCATGTATTGAGCCCATAAAGAGTCTTGCAAACGGAATCTCCACCAAAGCTTAAGACCAAAAGCTTCCACCAAGCAAGCAAGAGAGGAAATATTAAGGCCTCCCATGGCGAACGGCTTGCAAATTTTTTCCCAACTTCGCCAATGAAGCTTTCTTCTTTCCTCGTTGGAACCCCAAAGAAACCGAGCAAATATCTTCTCCAAGTGTTCAAGAACACAAGCCGGCGGAAAAAGGATTTGACAAAGGTAGATCGGAATGGAACAAAGGACACTTTTGATGAGAGTGAGGCGGCCTCCAAAATTAAGAAATCTCAATTCCCAACCACTTATAAGACCATGGATTTGATCAATCCACATGTCAAAGTAAGATTGTTTCATACATCGACGGATAATAGGAGCACCAAGGTAAGTTATGGGAAACTCACCTTTCTCAAAGTCGGTAAGGTCGTGGATAGCATGAGAGTGCGCGCCATGGACTCGGGGGGATGTGATGAAGCAAATCTTGAAAGCATTGATATGTTGGCCCGATACCATTTCATAAAGATGTAAGAAGTCCATGAGCTTAGCCATATTATCTAACATTCCCTTGACAAATATAATGCAATCATCCGCATAAGCCAAATGTGACACATCCATATTACCTCCGGTGTTGAGATAGAGATCCGGATTGCGCTCATAAAGTTGATTTAATCCTCTAGATAAGAATTCGGCGGCAATAATGAAGAGAGCGGGAGATATGGGGTTCCCTTGACGAACTCCATGCTTAGACTCGAAGAAGCTGTGGCATTCACCATTGACAAGTACGATGAAGAAGCAATTCTCAACGCAATTCTTAATAAGATCAATCCACTCCCGAGAGAAACCAAACTTTATAAGGCATTGATATAAGAACCCCCAATCCAATCTATCATAAGCTTTCTCCATATCATGTTTCACCACAAGTTTATGCTCATCTCTTTTAGTATTGAGATTAGAGGCCAATTCTTGAGCGAGAAGGATATTATCACCAATAAGGCGACCTTTGACAAAACCACTTTGATTAAAAGAAACGATATTGGGTAAAAAGGAAGCTAACCGGTCATTGAGGAGTTTGGAGATTGAAATTGTGGATCGGGTTGATACGTTGTTGTTGTTAACTTAACACTGGAGAGTTAACAGCAGATTTGCAACGTTGTTAACTCAGCGATGTTACTTTAACAACAAACCAGGAGAATAGTGCAGCGGAATAAACAAACACCAAGTTTAATAAGTGAATATAGAATTATATTAACTTCCGAGCCTTAGGCAAAATAACACGTGAAGGTTTTAACAAAGGTCGTTCTCTCAATTCTCAAGCTCCTCACTCTTAAATTGATTGAACTAAGCAAAGCACACAAGAATTGCTTCGTCTATCTCTAACAGCTCCTCACTCTTAGATCTATCCTAACAATTCACAAACTTTGCTAAAGCAAGACAACACTCAACAACTGTAAATTAATCTCTCGGATTGATTGGCTCTTGTCTCGTTTTTGTCTTGATGTACTTCACACCTATATATAGGTTCTTGATCTTCGACTTCAAGGTGTGTTGTACACGGTTGGTAATTCTCCTTGTTTCCTTCTTGAACTCTTCTTTTTTGTTCTCGCAGTCCTTCTTGAATAATAGTTCCTTCGTTAGTGATCTAACTAGGGAAAGACTCCTTCTTCAAATCAGGACTTGAACTTGGAAAGCATTCCTAGTTCCACTCGAACTCTTCTTTCCTTGTAGAGTGGTTTGCGTAATTAAGGAAACTTTCCTTCTTGGAAACTTGAGCATCCAACCTATGACAAGTTTGTTTCCTGAATAATAATCAAAGACAATTACAACTGTGGAACTCAGTTAGTTAAGTGAATAAGGCAAAACAATAATGAAGAAATTAATTAAGATTGTAAATCGGATTCTGCTCCAGCAATGTTATTCTAACATTGATTTCTCAATGTTAAACTAACATTGACAGAATACCTGCACTTTCAATGTTAAACTAACATCGACCGAATACCTGCACTTTCAATCTCCCCCTTTTTGCCTTAATCACAAAACCTAAGAACGTGTTCTAACCAGATCAAATTATTCAAACAAACTTAACTATCAGATCATAATGGAAAATAAGTACGCTCCCCCTGAAACTCAGAAGGGACCATTTCAATGTTATTCTAACATTGATACTTTCAATGTTATCATAACATCTGCCTGTCTTTGTCAATGTTAGCTTAACATCGAACCCAGACAGATGCTCTAACATTGAGCATCTCAATGCTATTTTAACATCAGAGAACAGTTAACACCTGCAAAACAGAGTTAGTACTTTGTATCCAAAGTTCACTGATCATAAGCAGAAGCAGTAAGCAACAAGATAGAATTGTACTTAATTACAGACCATACTCAGTAGCAAGGAACACACTCCTTGATGAAACCGAAAAATAAACAAAGAAACATAATTGTTCATGCTGACAGAAACATAACAGAACTCAGAAATTATTGAAATTTGATCATTCTCCCCCTTTTTGTGAGGAAGGCAGATCCCTCAAATGCTTCCTGAGGCAGTCTATCTCTTGCAGCCTTACTTGCTTGTCTGCAATTTCTCTCTGGGTATCCTTGAACTCTCTGTCCAGCCACACCAAGGTCTCCTCCACAAAGGCATCAGCAATGACAGAACAGCTGTCCCCACTAGCCACATGAACTGAAGAAGCAGCAAACTTGTGAGTCTTCTTCTTCTTCTTCTTCCGGCTTGGACCAGCTCCATCCTTGGGATTCCATGGCAGATCCTGAATCCTTATCTGAGTGAAGTAGCTCCTGGTGATGATCATCTTGGCCTTGTTCTTGATCCAGCCTTCTGTCTTCTTTGTCTTGAAGCCTTGCTTCACCAGAATGCTGGATATCAGAGAGGGATATGGAATGATTCCCTTTGCCTTGGTTGTGACTTCCCTCATGTGCCTCAGAACCTTCTCCCCTATATTCACACTCAGCCCATTCTTCAGTTTGTACACCAACCTTGCAGATTCTTTTGTCATCACAGTGGTGTTGGAAGAGGGCAGCCAGTTGTAGGTGGAGAGTTTGTGAAGGACAACACTTAAGGAGGTCAGCTTTGTAGTAGGAAAACTGTCATTCCATTTCCTTGTCAGTCTACCAGTGAGGTCAGTGATCACCTCATCCATGCTAGGATCCTCAGTCTCCTCAGGGTCAGGGAGTCCCCAAGCCTCATTGATCACAGAGGGGCTGATGTCATAGACATTCATCCTGACCCAAGCTTTGCCAAACTTGGGAGAGTCCTGGTGGGACACCCATTGAGAGAGGTTCATGTAGAACTCTCTGATCACATTAGGGACATATGATGACTGATTCATCACAGAGCCCAACACCCCTCTAGCTTCCAGCAGCTCAAACAACCTATTTTCTTTGAACATTTCCTCATCAATGTTCCTCTCAGTGTGAATCACCCTGGCTTGATAAGCCTCCCACAGCTCTTCTGCCTCAGCAGACACATAGAAGCCAGAATAAGGCTTCTTGGGATACTCCTCCTCAAGCAGATCAAAGTATTCATCTGATGTTGGAGTAACATCAGCAGGGTCATCACCTACCTGTAGGCCTTCATCCTCAACTTCCTCCTCAACTTCCTCCTCTTCTTCATCCTCTTCCTCCTCTTTTTCTTCTTCTGACTTAGACTCAGAAGCTTCAACCACCACCTGCTTTCCCTTTCTTTTCTTAGCAGCAGTAGCTAAGTCAGTGAGAGTCAGGCTCTCTTCTTCTTCTCTCTCAACCTCTTCAGGTTGACTGTCATCCTCACCAGCATCTTGGTTACCTTCAGTAGTAACCTCCTCAGCCACAATCTCCTCAACCTGATCATCTTCCTCAGGAAGATTCTCCATCTCATCAGCAGTATCCTGCTCATCCTCATCAGCCTTAGTAGGCTCAACCGCTTCCTCTGCAACCACAGATTCATCCCCAGCATTGCCCTCAGGGACATCATGTACCACCTCAGACTCACCCACAACAACACCCGAGGCCTCTTTCTCCCCCTCAATACCAACAACAGTAGTATCAGGTATATCCAGAGTAGGGTTAGCCATCATTACCTCGTTTTCAGGGTTGGTGGGAGTGGAGGTTTGCTCAGATGTTTTTGGTGTTGAATCAACATCACCCTTAGCCGCTTTCTTGCCCTTGCGTCGTTGATAAGTGGATTTCCTCTTTGGTGCGGCGGCGGTAATGGCTTCAGCAGTTGCGCTTCTGGTCCTGCGGCGTCTAGGTTGCTCCATCTGTTCTGCAGCTGCTGCAAGAGTGTCAATGGAAGACTTGCGTGCCATTGTTAGTGATTTAGAGAAGAAAAATCGAAACTTGATTTTGCAGAGAGAGTTGTTTTTTGCAAAAATTTTGAGCGCGTACACAGTAGAAGAAGATTAGGGCAAATTATACAATAATCAGCTGAAGAGTAGAGATAGTGGTGTTGTAACATGTTACCAACATAATCGGACCACTGTCACACGATCACACCCATGTTCACCTTACCACGTGTCAGTGTTGGATTAACACGTAACCAGAGCGGTCTTCAAACCTGAAAACTTATAAGTTACAATGTTTCAATGTTGGACTAACATTGGTAAGTTAACATCAGGGAGGAAAGTTGTAGGTGCAGGGCTTCATCGAAGGCAACATCATGTGAGAGCGTGAGATATTCCTGTATACAGATCTGGAACCTCACCCAAGTACTTAGGTATCAAGACATAAATTCAGACCATCAGTATGAGTAAGTAACACATCAAACAGAAAAACACAGAGTGGATATACATATCCAGGGAAGAGATGTTCCCATAGCATAGAAGATCACAAAACATAGTGTTTTACCTGCAGTGAGTCACCCACAAAGTATGCCTCAACACATGATTTCCTAGGATTACTACTCCCCCTAAGCCCAAACCGACACAAGGAAAAAAGAATACAGAACTAGAAAGCATGCAACAATGTTAGATTAACATTGGGAGATGATAACCAAGTGCAAACAGCTTTACTGACTGGGATCAGGACACATCAATTTATCTTTATGAACTCTTTTGAACAAAAAACTAGTGAATGTAAAAGGATAGTTTCATCACTGAATGTGGGCAGCACAAGACCCCACACACCCCAGCAACTTAACCATCATCAACAAATTAGGCAAGTACAAAGGAATTGAATGAAGACAATACATTTATCATATACTTCTCCACCCTAGTTCCTCATGCATACTTGTTTTCCAACCTGTATACAAGCGAAATACCAAGTGAGCAATGCTACTGAATGCAATCAGTCGAAACTTCAAACACCCCAGTAGTAGAGATCACTATCATGCATAACCTTGGCCATAGACAAAACACAAAAATAAGCACACTGAATGACAATGAAGCTTTCAACATCATGTACCCCAGCTTCTCTTCATGCTTTGTCTAACCTAACACGGATAAGTCACAACTGAATGACATCAGAGTAGTGAGCTCTGTGTACCCCAGCTTCTCCTGGATGTTAGGTTAACATTCACAGACTAACAGCAGAGTTTTACTTAACAAACCTCTTGATATGTACCTGTCCACCAGTCAACTCAGCTCTCCATACAGTTTAACCACACAACCCAACAGAATCTCCAACAAATATGTAATATGCAAGAAGAAAGAATGCAGAAGGACACAAAAAGAATTACAGATACACCACAACCAATAACCAGTGCTAGACAGTGGTGTTATGTCAACACTGGTGAACTAACATCCCTAAACGATGCACATGCCAAGAGAATTCCTCAAACTGAAGAACCTCTCAGAATCTAAGGGTTTAGTGAACATATCAGCAAGATGATTGTTAGTTTCAATGTGTTCAATGTCAATGAGCTTATCTTCTACCATGTTTCTCAGAAAGTGATGTCTTATGTCAATATGTTTAGTTCTGGAGTGTTGCACAGGGTTCTTAGAAATGCTTATAGCACTAAGATTATCACAAAACATAAGTAAGGTATCACTGTCTAACCCATAATCCAGTAGCATGTGTTTAAGCCATACTAACTGAGTGACACAACTGCCTGCTGCTAAGTATTCAGATTCAGCAGTGGAGAGTGACACACAGTTTTGCTTTCTACTGTACCATGAGACCAAGTTGTTCCCCAGATAAAAACATCCTCCACTTGTAGACTTCCTGTCATCAGTGTCACCTGCCCAGTCTGAATCACTGAAACCTACAAGATTTGTGTTAGTGTCATAGGAATACCATATACCAAGGGCCAAGGAGCCAGAAATGTATCTAAGTATTCTCTTCACAGCAATCAGATGTGACTGCTTTGGACATGCCTGGTACCTAGCACAAACACAGACAAAGAACATTATGTCAGGCCTTGAAGCAGACAAGTAGAGTAAGCTCCCTATCATTGAACGGTACAATGTTGGATCAACATTGGCACCATTAACATCCCTGGATATCTTCACAGATGAAGACATGGGAGTCTTGCAAGGCTTTGAATCTGCCAATTCAAACCTTTTCACCAAATTTCTTGCATACTTTTCCTGACTTAGGAAAATCCCATTACCTGTTTGTTTCACTTGAAGACCAAGAAAGAAAGTTAATTCTCCCATCATACTCATCTCAAACTGCCCTGTCATTGATTCAACAAATTTTTCTAGAATAGAATTGTTAGTTGAGCCAAACACAATACCATCTATATATATTTGAGCAACACAGACATGAGAATCTTTCTTCAAGACAAACAGTGTTCTATCTCCATCACCTCTAACAAAACCAAGACTTAAAAGGAATTTTGTAAGCCTTTCATACCATGCCGTAGGTGCTTGTTTAAGACCATACAGTGCCTTTTCAAGCTTGTACACATGGTTTGGATACTTAGGATCTGTAAACCCCTTTGGTTGTTCAACATATACTTCCTTATCAATCAGCCCATTCAGAAACGCACCCTTTACATCCATTTGGTACAGTTTTATCTTAAGACAACATGCTATGGCTAGAAGTAACCTAATAGATTCAATCCTAGCAACTGGAGCAAATGTCTCATCAAAATCTACACCTTCAACCTGTGTGTACCCCTGAGCAACTAGTCTAGCTTTGTTTCTAACTATAACCCCTTCCTCATTACTCTTGTTCTTAAATATCCACTTCGTCCCTATTACATTAACATTAGGTGGTCTAGGTACAAGTATCCAGACATTGTTCTTAGTAAACTGTAATAGTTCATCCTGCATGTCATTAATCCAAAAGTTATCAAGAAGGGCTTCATTCACATTTTTAGGTTCTATGGTGGAGACAAAACAAGAGGCATTATCAACAGTACAAGTGAAGTTCATACATACACACAGTTTTACCATATCTCTATAGTCAAGTCTTTCTCTGTTGCGTGTCCTTACCCGTTTAGTGAGTTCACCTATTACCTGGGATGCTGGATGGTCTTTCTGAATCCTAGCCGGGGGGTCTCTTCTGGGTTCAGAGGCACCTTCATGTTCTGAGTCAGAATCCTCTGATGTTATTCTAACATCTGATCTCGCTGGTGTCAGTCTAACATCATTCCCTGACTCTTGTTCAGTGTTTCCAGCTTCCAGTTCCAATATTGGTGTAACATTGTCAGGAGTAACATTCTCGGTTTCCACTGTTGGTTCAACATTGGGAACTAAGATGTCACCAGTACCTGTATCAAGAGTGAAATCATCAAACACAACATTCACTGATTCCTGAATTGTCTTCAATCTAAGATTGTAGACTCTAAAGGAAGTACTATTGGCTGAGTATCCTACAAAGATGCATTTTTCACTTTTAGAATCAAATTTACTCAGATAATCCCTGTCATTCAGTAGATAACAATCACATCCAAATTGATGAAAATATGCAACATTTGGTTTTACACCCTTCAAGAGTTCATATGGAGTCATGTTAGTTCCTGGTCTAAGATACACCTTGTTACTAATGTGACAAGCAGTATTTAAGGCTTCAGCCCAAAGTCTTTTGGATAAGTCTTTGGCATTGAGCATAACTCTGGCCATCTCTTGAAGAGTCCTGTTCTTTCTCTCAGCAATCCCATTCTGCTGAGGAGTCTTAGGAGCTGAAAATTCATGGAAAATACCTTTAGCATTGCAGTAGTTATCAAAACTAGCATTTTCAAATTCTTTACCATGATCAGACCTAATCTTAGTCACAGTGGAGCCATACAAGTTTTTAATACTAGCACAAAGAATTTTGAACTGATCAAAAGCTTCTGACTTTTCTTTAAGAAATTTTACCCAAGTGTATCTAGAGAAGTCATCTACAATCACAAAGGCATATTTCTTCCCACTGAGACTACTTACCTCAATTGGACCCATTAAGTCCATGTGCAGCAATTCAAAACACCTACTAGATCTAGGGTTAGCATTCTGTACCTGTAGGGGTGTATGAACTGCTCTGGTTTGCTTACCCTTGAGGCAATCACCACACACAAGCTTACCTGGACAAGACAGCTTTGGTAAGCCTCTTACAGCATCAACTTTCTGTAATTTCTCAAGGTTTCTGTAGTGAACATGTCCAAGTTTCCTATGCCAGATAGAAGCCTCATCTATCTTGGCATGGAAACATTCTGCTTCCTCCAAGGCTAGGTAGCAGTTGTCTTTGGATCTAGTAGCAGTTGTCTTTGGATCTAGTACCTGTCATCACAAGAACATTGTCACTAGCATAAACATCACAAGATATCTTATCAAATGTAACCAGTAAGTCATCATCACACAGCTGACTGATACTGATTAGATTTGCCTTTAACCCATCTACCAACAACACATCCTTCAAGGGAGGGAATCCATCAACATTCATTGTCCCCTTGGCAATGGTTTTTCCTTTGGTGCCTCCTCCATATGTCACTGTTCCAGCACTCAAAGGTACCATTTGCTTAAGATTCTTTTTGCTGTCTGTCATGTGTCTTGAACATCCACTATCGAAGTACCATTTACCTGAAAGGTTAGAGTACACAGCAGAGAAAACAACATTGCACACAACTTTAATCTTAGGGGTTTTAGCCTTTTCTATGCAAGTTCTACTTTTCTGTCCTGCACCTAATGTTTGTCTAACATCAGAACCTGTTGTAGAATTAACATTGGATGCAGAGGCTGTTTTCTTACCACATTCTTTTATAAATTTCCTACAGAATGGTTTAATGTGACCTGGTTGAAAACAGTACTGGCAGATAAAGGTAGGTTTACTTTTTACAGTGTTAATGGTTCCTGTACTCTCATTATCAGATTCTTTAACAAAGCTTGTAGTTAGATAGGCAGAATTAACATTTGAAGTGGAAGGTTTCTCAACAAATCCCAGACCACATGTACCTGAGTTACTCATGTTCAGTACCTCATCAAGTTTAGAAGTACCTCCATTCCATTTGGCTATGATCTGTGAATCCTTTTTGAGCTTCTCCTTTACCTCTTTCAGCTCAGCTTCAGCTTTGTCAAGATCCCTTTCATAGAGTTTCAACATGTTCTTCAAACATTCAATGTCATGCTTCTGTGCTTTATTTTTCTTCATGAGTCTGACATTCTCTCTCTCAAGTCTGAGAAAGGTTGTATGTTGGTCATCAAGAATTTCCTCATGGGACATCTCATCTTCATTGAAGTACTCCTCTTCTAGATCAACTGAGCCATGAAAACAATCAAAGTTAGTATCATCACAATCAGAGAGTGTGTCATGGTTAACCTGTGCATCATTGCAGTTCCAGTCTCCAAAGAAGATCTCCTGCTTTGCTGTTGGTTCTCTAATGTTAGAGTAACATTGAGATTCTTGGCAGTTTCTGGAGTCTTCTCCTGACCAGATGATCCGAGTGCAGAGCGCAGCAGTGTTGATTTCCTCTGATTGTTCATCAGCACTTGTTCAAGATTCGAAGTCAGCTTCATTAAAGTCATCTACACAGACCCAATGAGAATTCCCTCTTGTTCTGAGGGTGTTAGCACATTCATGTTTAAAGTGACCATACCCCTTACATTCATAACACTGGACATCTTTCAATTTCTTAGCATCTTGAGGAGTGCTCTTAGATGCCATGTATTTTACAAACTTTGGGGGCAATTTCTTATAACTAACAGCAGCATTACTGGGTTGTTTTTCTTTACTTTTGTCTTTGTAACCCAATTTACTAAACTTCCTAGTGAAGTTACCATAGTTAGAAGAGATCAACTCATATTCATCCTCATCACTCCCTGTAGAATTTGAGCTAGTACCTAGTAAGGCTAAAGCAAGTTGTTTACTGGACTTTCCTAGGAATTCTAGTTCAAATTCTTTTAGAGTGTTCATTAATGTTTGAAAGTCCATGTTGGCAAGATCTCTAGACTCATTCATAGCAATTCTTTTGACAGTAAACTTAGAAGATAATGTTCTAAAGGCTTTGTAGACCATGGTTTGATTAGGGATGATAAAACCTAAGTTTTGGCACTGGTTAGCAATATCTAGAAGTTTCTCAAAATAACTATCAATGCTTTCATCCTCACCCATCTCTATCTTCTCAAAGTCCCTCAAAAGTTTTCTATATTTAGAGTCCCTCACAGCCACATCACCCTCACAATGTAATTCAAGAATTTTCCATGCAGCTTTAGCAGTAGAACAAGTTTGAATAAGTTTGAACATATGATTACCTACCCAGCTAAAGATAGCATTGAGGGCCTTTTCATTGAAGTTGTAGAGAGCAATTTCGTTGGCTGTCCATTGTCCCCTTGGCTTAGGTACCAGATCAGCATCTCCATCTCTTGGCAAGTAGGGAATGGTGTAGCCTTCTAGTACTGCGTCCCAAGCTCTTAGGTCGATGGATTTGATGTGGACTCTGAGCCTGATCTTCCAGTAGGCATAGTTGTTGGGACCCTCCAATACAGGCAACCTGCTGGTATTGGGGTTGGAATTGTCCATCTTGTCGTATCAACGCCAAACACCGGTGAAGTTGGTGCTTGGCTCTGATACCAATTGAAATTGTGGATCGGGTTGATACGTTGTTGTTGTTAACTTAACACTGGAGAGTTAACAGCAGATTTGCAACGTTGTTAACTCAGCGATGTTACTTTAACAACAGACCAGAAGAATAGTGCAGCGGAATAAACAAACACCAAGTTTAAGAAGTGAATATAGAATTATATTAACTTTCGAGCCTTAGGCAAAATAACCCGTGAAGGTTTTAACAAAGGTCGTTCTCTCAATTCTCAAGCTCCTCACTCTTAAGTTGATTGAACTAAGCAAATCACACAAGAATTGCTTCGTCTATCTCTAACAGCTCCTCACTCTTAGATCTATCCTAACAATTCACAAACTTTGCTAAAGCAAGACAACACTCAACAACTGTAAATTAATCTCTCGGATTGATTGGCTCTTGTCTCGTTTTTGTCTTGATGTACTTCACACCTATATATAGGTTCTTGATCTTCGACTTCAAGGTGTGTTGTACACGGTTGGTAATTCTCCTTGTTTCCTTCTTGAACTCTTCTTCTTTGTTCTCGCAGTCCTTCTTGAATAATAGTTCCTTCGTTAGTGATCTAACTAGGGAAAGACTCCTTCTTCAAATCAGGACTTGAACTTGGAAAGCATTCCTAGTTCCACTCGAACTCTTCTTTCCTTGTAGAGTGGTTTGCGTAATTAAGGAAACTTTCCTTCTTGGAAACTTGAGCATCCAACCTATGACAAGTTTGTTTCCTGAATAATAATCAAAGACAATTACAACTGTGGAACTCAGTTAGTTAAGTGAATAAGGCAAAACAATAATGAAGAAATTAATTAAGATTGTAAATCGGATTCTGCTCAAGCAATGTTATTCTAACATTGATTTCTCAATGTTAAACTAACATTGACAGAATACCTGCACTTTCAATGTTAAACTAACATCGACCGAATACCTGCACTTTCAGGGATGATCTTGTAACTCATGTTGCAAAGGCTAATCGGTCTATATTCCTTCCACTCTTTGGGATCTTTCTTCTTTGGGATAAGCACAATGTTGGTCGCCTTGAAGATGCGAGGAAAGGTGGTGCCGTGAAAGAAATCCAAGACCGCCTCAAGAATATCCTCTTTGATAATATCCCAACAAGATTGGTAAAAGAGAGCATTGAAACCATCCGGTCCCGCCACACTATCCGAGCTAAGACCAAATACAACTTCTCTAACTTCTTCAAGATTCGGGGGGCGACAAAGCCACGTATTGTCACTCTCGAAAATAAGAAAGGGGATAAAATTGAGATTGTGGCAAGCGGGAATGTCAATATGAGAAGCAAGGAGGTGTTCATAGTACCTCACGGCCGAGTTGCCAATCTCTTTCGGGTCGTCCACCAATGTACCATTCTCATGAATGCGAAAATCTTGGCCTTGGCTTGCTTTTTCTTGGCCATGGCTTGAATGAGCCTTGTGTTGCGCTCCCCTTCGATAGCCCATTTGCATCTCGCCCGTTGTTTCCAATATTTCGATTCCATAATGCGAGTGGTAGTAAATTCGGCATAACACTTATTCACCAAGGATCGGGAAGTAGGCGTGGGGTCTTGATCATGAAGGGTTTCGGCTTGTTTGAGGATATCTTCCTTCTCCTTAATATTTTTAAAGATATTGCCGAAGGTGTTCCTATTCCAAGGTTTGAGCTCCTTTCTCAAGCGAATGAGTTTATCCCCAAGCTTGAACAACCCCACACAAGAAGTAGGTTGATTCCAACACTCCTCCACTTTCCCAAGGAAATCCTTGTGCTTGATCCACATGTTTTGAAACCGAAAAGGCCTTGGCTTCCGAGAAAGATCCCTCTCGAAATGAATAAAGAGGGGATTATGATCCGAGTGGAGTCTAGCCTCATGAACGATACGCGTGCTAGCAAAGGACGAACTTCAATCATAATTGATGAGTGCTCGATCAATCCGAGTGTGAGTCCCATTGCTAGCCCAAGTAAAAGGGTTCCCTTCATATCCGGCATCTTGCAACCCACAATCATCAATACAATCATGGAAGTCATCCATCTCTCCAACAATAGGCGGACTTCTACCCATTTTCTCATCTTCCTTAAGAACAACATTAAAGTCTCCCACAACTAACCATTGCTTTTGCTCATCGTTCCTTCTAATACCATCCCAAAGAGATTGACGAGGAGTCCGAGATTGAGCGGCATAAAAAAAGGTGCATAATAAAGGATGGGGGAGGATATGAGATGAAATGACACAATGAATAAATTGGTCATGATCCTCTAGAACCTCAATATGCATATCACTATCACCAAACACCCAAATCTTATTATTCCTACTCGACAAGGCCGACTCGTAGTGGAACTTTTTCCGAAATTTATGAGAATCAAACTTGGCTTTCGGTTCGAGAAGAACAAGAACCTTAGGCTTGTTTCTTAGGACCATATTTTCCACATTATCCCTATTTTTCTTCTTCCCAACTCCCCGAACGTTCCAACAAACAAATAACATCAATGAGATGGGTTGTGAGACGTACCTTCAAGCAAAGTTCGTTTGGCTTTTTCCTTCCTTCTCTCCTTCTTCCTTTGTTTTTTGCTTTTCGAAGAATAAGAAGATCCATTGCCATATTTTTTGGTGTTAGAGTTTTCAAGATAATATTGGTTAAGATCCGACTCCGCCACTATAGAATCATTGCTCTCGGCCTCTTCATTGGTGTGCCAAAGTGCGGAGATAGGAGAGATCGGGGGAGAAGAGATATCACATGAGAAGGAGTCATCATGGTATTGCGCCCTAGGTGACATAATCTTAGATTTTGGTCGATAGTTGGAGTCCGAAAGTCTAGCACCATCATCATTATCATCCTTCAAAATCCTATCTTCAATATCCTTTTGATATGGTTTTCTCGAGGGTTCGGCAACAATCCCATCATCGACATTAGCAACCTTAAGTTGCATTTCTCTACTCACATCCTCGGACGCTTCAATCATATCTTTGTTACATCGAATTTCTTCCTCAACCATGATGATAGCTTGTATAGTATCATCACTCCACTCATTGCTCAATGTATTGCCATCAACTTCTTTATTGCTCTCCTTGTGGACTTGCATTTTCTCTTCAACCTCATAGATGGCCTTTAAAGTGTTATCACTCAAATCTTGGCTAAGGTCATTTCCCCCTTCATTGATATTGGATTCCCCGAGTTTTTCCTTCCCTTTCCCAATGACGGTTTCTTGCTCAAGAATGCTAAAGGGATTCGGGTCACCCCTTTTTAGAAGTTTCTTAGGAGATACATTACTAGCATGAGATGTAGCATGAGAGACATTTCTTCTACTTTTTTCCTTCCACACAAAGGAGGAAGACTCCCGTTGTTTCGGACCATGATTGTCGTCCCCTTTTTCTCCATCCTCCTTAGGTTTTTCCATATCGCATTCCTCAATCTTATGTCCAACTCTTTGGCATTTTGTGCAATAGTTAGGAAGGTTTTCATACACCACCTTTTGCTTGATGATGTCAACATTTCCATGCATATCCTCCACTCCCCACTCTATAACTTCTTTAAGAGGTTCAAGAAGATTCACTTCGACTCATATTCGAGGGTAGTCGGGTTGAGACATGGTCGCCGCTCCCTCATCAAGACGCAATGGTCTTCCAAAGTAATAACCAATATTCATGAGAGCACTCCGCTCAAAAAAGCGCATATTCAAGTTGGGTAGACCAATCCATACGGGTGCTATTGGGGGCTCAAGATCGGGATCAAAGTCCGGTGTCCATTTGTAGATAGATCCATTTAAATCGAGGAACCGAATGTTCTTTTTCAACTGTAGCCTAGTATAGTCCTCTTCCATAGTCAACTTAAGAATCACATGTCGCGGACCTATAGGTCCAAGAGTGTATACCCCTTTTAGCTTAAGCTTAGCCATCTTGTTGTGAATGTAGGTGTAGCTCGGCTTGAAAAGGGGAAGCGAAGAATAAGGACGAATTTGAGCCTTTCATCAAGAGCTTTAACCTCCTCTTTTTTGAAGACAAGCATGGATCTTCCTTTGACAAATCAAAAGTCCATCGTCTTGAGAGAAGGGTCATCTAGAAGAGATCGATTGATGTCATAGTGTCTTGTAGGGGCGGCCGCTTGTGCATAGGATGCTCGTCGTAAAGGTGCACGTACTTGAAATGGACGAGGATTGTCCGGAGCCGAGACCTTGTTCTTATCAAATGTTGGCGGCACAAAAGATGATGATAGAGCTAATAATGGCTTCATAGCTTTAGCAAAATTGTTAGATAATGGCGGGAAAAGTCCGGATCCAATCTTTGAAGTACTCGCAATATTAGAAGAGGGAATTGCATTCGAATTTTGCTTAGCTTGATCAAGAGAGATTATACCATTAAGAGAGTTTTCCTTACTTGTTAGTGGCAATCCAAGAGTGGATGATGTGGCTTCCAAGGTGGAGGTGTGGGCACTTGAGTAGATATGTCAAAAGTCAATCTTTTCTTTGGAGAGGTGGGGCCGCCCAAAGGAAGAGGGGCATTGTCCTCCATGTCACACATATTCTCGGTCAAAGGAGTCTTGATGTGAGGAAAAGAGAATTTAGGCTTTAAAGTATCTTTTGATTTGTCCTCCATGTTGGAAAAATGGGGCTCATTTGCATCATATACTTCATTGACTTCATTGACCGAATTCAAATTACCCTTACTTGAGTGAATTTCAGCCATATGTAGTCCAAAAGAGAGAAGGTCACGTTCAAAAAGCAAAAATTACCCAAAATGGCAAGGAAGTACACAGCGCGTGGCCCGGAGCAATGCAGGCGCCCGTACGGAGTCCTGGCGCCCTGACAGGAACCCTGACAGGCGCTCTGATATATATCGGGTACTATGTCAGAAGTTATATCGGGGATGCTCGATTTTGGTGTACAATGTTGCAGGATAACTAAAGCTCACCTTGATTAGCGAGATTCGGGTATTTATAGACCTCGGAATGTGGGAACCGCACACACGATATGCACGTGAGCTGTACTATATCGAATATTACATTCGATATGCATATCGGGGGCAATCCCCGATATAGGCGAAATATGGGCCTTGCCTGTGGGTCGGCATAATACGGGAAATACCCATATCAGTTGGATGTTTTTCACGAGTTGCCAGTTGACAGCTGAAATGAAGACTCGATAATCGCAGTGTATACTAGTACGGAGCCCTGGCGCCCTGGCCCGGAGCCCTGACAGGCGCCCTGATATATATATCGGGTACTATGTCAGAAGTTATATCGGGGATGCTCGATTTCGGTGTACAATGTTGCAGGATAACTAAAGCTTATCTTGATTAGCGAGATTCGGGTATTTATAGACCTCGAAATGTGGGAACCACACACATGATATGCACGTGAGTTGTACTATATCGAATATTACATTCGATATGCATATCGGAGGCAATCCCCGATATAGGCAAAATATGGGCCTTGCCTTTGGGTCGGCAAAATACGGGAAATACCCATATCAGTTGGATGTTTTTCACGAGTTGCCAGTTGACACCTGAAATGAAGACTCGACAATCGCGGTGTATACTAGTACGGAGCCCTGGCGCCCTGGCCCGGAGCCCTGACAGGCGCCCTGATATATATCGGGTACTATGTCAGAAGTTATATCGGGGATGCTCGATTCGGTGTACAATGTTGCAGGATAACTAAAGCTTACCTTAATTAGCGAGATTCGGGTATTTATGGACCTCGGAATGTGGGAACCGCACACCCGATATGCACGTGAGGTGTACTATATCGAATATTACATTCGATATGCATATCGGGGGCAATCCCCGATATAGGCGAAATATGGGCCTTGCCTGTGGGTCGGCATAATACGGGAAATACCCATAACAGTTGGATGTTTTTCACGAGTTGCTAGTTGACAACTGAAATGAAGACTCGACAATCACGGTGTATACTAATACAAATTATTTTAAGAATTAATAACATCTTTTGTAAGCAGATAGTCAGATGTTGTTTCTTGTAAAAGTGGACTACATTGATAACACTCATCAAGCAAGCCATGATCTTACAAGACAAAGAGGAATCTTACAAAACAATGAATGTGTGAAATTACTAGGGTTTACAAGAGAAGGCATATATATACAAGATAACTAAAAGACTAAACTACCCTTTAGACAATTAATATACAAATATAATATATGCTAACACCCCCCCCTCAAACTCGAGAAGGTACTACACTAAGTAACGAGAGTTTGCCAACAAAGAAGTTGTGGGCTGAATCGTATGTGCCTTCGTAAAGAAGTCAGCCAACTGCATCGATACGAAATGAACGGTAGAGAGATAACACCATGGAGAAAATGATGTCGAGTCACATGACAATCAATCTCAATATGTTTGGTACGCTCATGAAAAACAGAGTTATGAGTAATTTGAACAGCACTTTTGTTATCACAATACATGGGTGTGGGGGATGACAACAACGCCTCCATATCACCTAACAACCGTCGTAACCAAACAAGTTCAGTTGTAGTGGAAGCCATAGCACGATACTCTACCTCGGTAGAAGAGCGAGAAACAACATCTTGTTTCTTGCTTTTCCAAGAGATGAGAGAATCGCCTAGAAAAATACAGTATCTAGTGGTAGATTTTTGATCGGATGGATCACTAGCCCAGTCTGCATCCGTATATGCTCAAAGATCTTAGGAAGAACTTGAAGGAAACAATAGACTCTGATAAATAGTACCACGAAGATAACGAAGAATGCGGGTAACAGCAGCCCAATGATCAGAGGTAGGTGCAGCAACAATCTGGCTAACAACATTGACCGCATAAACAATATCCGGTTGGGTAATAGTCAAGTATACCAAACTACCAACAATAGACATGTACAAAGTGGGATCCAAAAGAAGTGTGCCGCCAGTAGGAGTATAACGAACATTTATCTCTAAAGGAGTAGCAGCAACACGAGTGTCTATAAGATGAGCTCGCTCTAAAATATCTAAAGTATACTTCGACTGAGACAAAAGATAGACCTTTGGAGATGAGGCGACTTCAATACCTAAAAAGTAACGAAGAGGCCCCAAATCCTTCATATCAAACAAATGAGATAAGGTGTGTTTCAACACCTTGATACCCTCAACATCGTTACCTGTAATAATCATATCATCAACATACAGTAAAAGCATTATGCGACCAGCAGAACTGCATTTAACAAATAAGGTTGAATCATTAGGACCAGAGGAGAAGCCAAGAGAACAAACAGTTGTAGAAAACTTCTCAAACCAAGCTCTTGGAGCTTGCTTAAGCCCATATAATACTTTCTTAATTCTACACACCTGCCCTTTGTCATGAGGAACACCCGTATGAGGTGTCATGTATTCTTCCTCATGTAAATCACTATTCAAGAATGCATTTTTTACAACCATCTGTGAAATATACCATTGTCGTACTGATGCAACTGCAATAAGAACTCTGACAGATGTCATCTTAGCAATAGGAGCAAAGGTCTCCTCATAATCCATGCCATATTGTTGAGCAAATCCTTTTGCCGCTAGACGAGCCTTATATCGCTCAACTGAACCATCAACTTTGGTTTTAATTTTATAGACCCATCGAGAACCAATTGACTTTTTCCCTACTAGAAGAGGAACCAAGTCCCAAGTGTGATTTTTGTTCAAAGCTGATAGTTCCTCAGACATAGCCTCTTGCCAAACAATATCTTGTGCCGCCTCAGAATAAGAGGTAGGCTCACAAAGAGGCCAAACAGATGCCAAGAAGGAAACAAAAGGTGCGGGGAATTTTATTTCAATTCGCAAATGGTTGGTTGACTTTAGGGCAGATAGCGACAAGATCGAGCATGTGATTACTTGGGTTAAGGTTCTTCACATGCCACTTGAGATCTTTCATAAGGCGATCATTGAGAAAATTGCGAGTAACATTAGTGATCTAATCAAGATAGATGGAAACACATACACGGAAACTAGGGGTAAGTATGCGAGATTTTGTGTACAAGTTCCGACCAACAAATCGCTTAAACGGGGGATCCAAATCCGGGGGCGCATCTATCAAGTCATGTACGAGAATATTCTCTCACTTTGCACCACATGTGGGTGTGTTGGGCATATATCTAAAGAATGCAACATGAAAGAAATTTTCAAGGAAACATCAGAAAACGTGGATGTCATGAATCGCACGTCAAAAACGGACCGAGCAAAAACTAGCTTCTCATCTTGGGATGATCCCGCCTCACCATAAACTCCAACGCCTTCTCGACTGCATCAAATAGCAAGTGCAATTTCTGGAACTCTAATATAGGAAACATACATACGAAAATTGTCGTATGATCTGCACCCATGATAAAGATAACCACTCCAAGATTGAAAGTCTGACATATAACTACAATGTAAAATTTGGTTACAATAATTTTTTTACTTCATTCTTAATTAAAACCATACAACAGACAAAAAGGATCAGAAAAAGAGAGAAATATCTTTGATAAAATTTTGGCCCCAAGACTCCGGTCGCCCGACATACAGAAACTGCAAATGTCATTGCTAACCCTTAGCAACTTGAATGATTAAGTGTCTTCTTGTGTTCGAAAAGATCAATTTAAAACTTCGGCCGCACAAATAGTTGTCTACTATATATATATATATACAAAAAATATGTGCCTGATTTTTTAGCATTTGAGGAATAATTTTCCAATTCTGCCAATAATCCAAGAATGCACAAACGTATTCTTTCATCCTAAGTCAACAAAAAAAATAAAGAGCCAAACACAGCTTCTGGATGTGCTTTTCGGCCACTTTACTATAAACAACTAAAGAAAAGAAAAAGGAAAGTGTTAACATGATTAATATAGCTCTTGTTATGTACACAAAATAGGAAAATGTGGCAGTCGTTTGAGATGGATTGTTTCAGCTTATGTCGTACAACAGTCCCACATGTTTTCTATTTAAGGTATCGTGCTGATTTAATTTTCACTTGTTTCAAGTAAGTTTTCTCTTATAAGTTAACTATCAAAAAAAAAAAGGTTTTCTCTTACAAGTTTCAAAGTTCTTTGATAATCTTTCTACTTAATTGATCGTAAGTTCACGAACACAGATCAATGGCAATTCAAGGTTCTTTCGCACTTGTTAGTGCAATCTTCCTTTCATGTTGGGTAGCCACTTGCAGCGACGTGCTCTCCTCTTCGCTTCAAAGAACGCTAATTGTCACTGCTGATTAACGAGTAATCATATTTAACTTATAATTCCTCTACTTTAGATACAAAATAAAGATATAATATATGACATTAAGACTAAAATATGAAGTTAAAAAATAAATGATCAAATAAACAAATACATATCAATTTCACATGATTAATTAACCTTATATAGAAATATTGTGCCAATAACGTGAAATCCACAACCATTCATGGATTAAAATTTCAATTTTGAAGTAAGTTTCGACTTGCTAAAAATTTAAAATATTTTGTAATATTTCGAGAACTTTTCGGCATGTTCGAAGATTTCGTAAAAATTGTAGTCATATACCATAGAAATTACATGTATATTTCGTATCAGTAAAATCTAAAAGAAAAACGTTTCGGTACTTTTTGAGAAAATGCATGAAAATTTTGATTCATGCAACCATTTATCCACATCATAACGTCCATATCATTATTAGTTGTAATATAACAATTATTAAATACCGCAACTCTACTTAACATGTAACTGGACAATCTTATCAAAACACACATGTGAAATCAATGGCTTGGGTTGCACTGAAAATGCCCTAGGAATATTATGTGAGATTGGAACTCTCGACTAGTAGAAACTAAGAAGGCAAAAACAATCAAAGTGTATGGCCTCTCTAGTCTCTGCACATACAAATAGCAAATAAAACCCAACCTTGATTTTTCATTTGTTGTAAGTTACAAAAAATGAGAGCCAACATATCAACATATTACAAAATAATATATTTACCGATAGACAGATAATTGTGGGTCATAGACAACAACACCATAAACATTACTCGATGGCATCACATACATTATTCGATGGCGTCTTTACGGATAACGATACGTCATTTGAAACTAAAAACTTGGATAACGATGATGGAATCTTTTCGAATAACGATGATGGCATCTTTAAGGATTACGATACACCGCTCTAAAATCTTGGATGGATTTTTGTTATGTTGAGTGTAATAACTTCCTTGGATCATATGTTTTAACTTTTTCGGTGGTTGATATACTTTAACTTTTTCAGTTTTGTAATCTTCCAGAACACATCAGCCCTTTTGCAGTTAATGCTTTTTGGATATTTAAAAACTCCTAACCATCTAAAATAATGATAACTTTAAAATAGAATACACCGAACTCGTCCAAAATCATCTACAGTACTATCATTAGAGTTTAAAAACCTTATACAGAAATATGGGCAAATTCTGTTTCCCACCCAACATTTGAGGGTTTTCACAAGGCGGCCTTTAATGTTTTAAAACAGTGCGGGTCTTGTTGTCTTTAACGGCAAATTTAGATTGGCCATTAGGAAAATAACTACTATTTGTTGGCCCATTTCGGATGCAATTGGACTAATCGCACGTCAAAAATGGACCGAGTCAAAACCAGCCTCTCATCTTGGGATGATCCCGCCTCACCATAAACTCCAACGCCTTCTCGACTGCATTAAATAGCAAGTGCAATTTCTGGAGATTTGATCCACAACTCTAATATAGGAAACATACATACGAAAATTGTCGTATGATCTGCACCCATGACAAAGATAACCACTCAAATATTGAAAGTCTGACATATAACTACAATGTAAAATTTGGTTACAATGATTTTTTTACTTCATTCTTAATTAGAACCATACAACAGACAAAAAGGATCAGAAAAAGAGAGAAATATCTTTGATAAAATTTTGGCCCCAAGACTCTGGTCGCCCGACATACAGAAACTGCAAATGTCATTGCGAACCCTTAGCAACTTGAATGATTAAGTGTCTTCTTGTGTTCGAAAAGATCAATTTAAAACTTCGGCCGCACAAATAGTTGTCTACTATATATATATACAAAAAATATGTGCCTGATTTTTTAGCATATGAGGAATAATTTTCCAATTCTGCAAATAATCCAAGAATGCACAAACGTATTCTTTCATCCTAAGTCAACAAAAAAAATTAAAGAGCCAAAAACAGCTTCTGGATGTGCTTTTCGGCCACTTTACTATAAACAACTAAAGAAAAGAAAAAGAAAAGTGTCAACATGATTAATATATCTCTTGTTATGTACACAAAATAGGAAAATGCGGCAGTCGTTTGTGATGGATTGTTTCAGCTTATGTCGTACAACAGTCCCACATGTTTTCTATTTAAGGTATCGTGCTCATTTAATTTTCACTTGTTTCAAGTAAGTTTTCTCTTATAAGTTAACTATCAAAAAAAAAGGTTTTCTCTTACAAGTTTCAAAGTTCTTTGATAATCTTTCTACTTAATTGATCGTAAGTTCACGAACAAAGATCAATGGCAATTCACGGTTCTTTCGCACTTGTTAGTGCAATCTTCCTTTCATGTTGGGTAGCCACTTGCAGCGGCGTGCTCTCCTTTTCGCTTCAAAGAACGCTAATTGTCACTGCTGATTAACGAGTAATCATATTTAGCTTATAATTTCTCTACTTTAGATACAAAATAAAAATGTAATATATGACATTAAGACTAAAATATGAAGTTAAAAACTAAATGATCAAATAAACAAATACATATCAATTTCACATGATTAATTAACCTTATATAGAAATATTGTGCCAATAACGTGAAATCCACAACCATTCATGTATTAAAATTTCAATTTTGAAGTAAGTTTCAACTTGCTAAAAATTTAAAATATTTTGTAATATTTTGAGAACTTTTCGGCATGTTTGAAGATTTCGTAAAAATTGTAGTCATATACCATAGAAATTACATGTATATTTCGTATCAGTGAAATCTAAAACAAAAACGTTTCGGTACTTTTCGAGAAAATGCATGAAAATTTTGATTCATGCAACCATTTATCCATATCATATCGTACATATCATTATTAGTTGTAATATAACAATTATTAAATACCGCAACTCTACTTAACATGTAACTGGACAATCTTATCTAAACATACATGTGAAATCAATGGCTTGGGTTGCACAGAAAATGCCCTAGGAATATTATGTGAGATTGGAACTCTCGACTAGTAGAATTTAATAATGCAAAAATAAACAAAGTGTAGGGCCTCTCTAGTCTCTGCACATACAAATAGCAAATAAAACCCAACCTTGATTTTTCATTTGTTGTAAGTTACAAAAATGAGAGCCAACATATCAACATATTAGAAAATAATATAATTACCGATAGACAGATAATTGTGGGCCATAGACAACAACACCATTGATTTGGCAATAGGTCGTTTTATATATATGCGAGTCCCGGTTACAAGTGAGTGGTCCAGTAATATAACGAGCCTATCTCAAATCAAACCTACACTACGAGTCTCGTGTAGGCTTGGTCCGGAACACCTCGGATCTTCGACTCGATGCTTGGATGGGAGCGGAATATCGGTAAATAGATCGAATGGACGTCGGTGATCGCCTTCGATGTGACGTCGAGGATGACCCCCGATGTGAGATCGATGATGAAGTGGTATGACGTGTCACAGCCGTGTGTTGTAGTCAAGATGTCGAATTAGATATCGAAAGAGACATCGGTGATGTATTTCGATATGGCGAGTGGTAGCTGAGGGATAATAAATTACTTGTTTTGGGATCCGGGCACCGCGTATTTATAGACCTCGGGATCCGGGGACCACAGTAACATATCGGTGATGATTACCGATATGACATCGAAAGTGATCCCCGATATGCTCCAAAATGGGCCTGGTTTGGGCCTGGCCCAAGATGCGGAAAATGCCCATATCATGTAGTCCCCCAATTTGGGGATTCTTATCTTAGAGATAAGGATTCACAAATTTTAAATTAAAATTTCAGGGTTACCTGTACCCTTCGTCCCGCCAGTTCAAATGACGGAGATCAAACTTGTGGGGAGTGCACTTGTGATAAACGCCGAGTTTGATGTTCTCGTTTGAATTCTAGTTCTCTTGGTATTTGGGTTCCTTGAAAATTATGATGGGGTTGCCGGAGCAGTTGTTATATTCTCGCGGCTCTTCGCGTAGTAGGGTAGGAGGTCGGTTTTACCTTCGACATGATGTCGAAATTCATACTCGATATGATGTCAGCCCCCATGTCCTTTATCTGTACATCGAATATTAGTACCGATGTGATATCGAAATTGTGTTTCGATCTAGCATCTCCGATATCTATAAATAGGTTGTCGGGAAAGTGAAAACCCACTTTGGCTTTTAGTGAAATTTCGTTGTCCCTTCGAAAGACACGTCGAATTTGACTTCCGATATAGATTTCGACCTCGCTTTCGATATCTACCTTTGATTTGAATTTTCGATATCGAATTCGATACCCTTTCCGATATCACTTTTGATCTTGCCTTTCATTCTTTTAGAGCGTTAATATGTCGTTTGCCGGGGACAATGTTGGCGCAGATTTGCCTGAGATAGATTTTGGAGAGGGTGGAGCCATATTCTCCGAAAATGAGATGTTTGGACCTGAACAACTGACTGGTGAACAGGGGGTGCCGAATTTTCTGCTCCGCCCGAAGCTGCCAGCCCTGATGTGGATGAATGGGGCTTTGAGGCCAGCCCCCCGAAATATAAGACCTCCGAGAAGTACGAGGATATGAAGTCTCGTGTTCCTCGTCATGCCGGTTATTATTATGAAAAGTATGACATTCCCGAGGGGTATAAGGTCATATTCCCCAGTGCGGATCAACGAATGCATACTCCACCAAAAGGCTGCATTACTGTCAGTGCCAAGCACTTCAAGAACGGGTTGCGCTTCCCGATTGATCCTGCGGTTAGTGCTATTATAGCAAGTATTGGGGTCTGCTTGGGACAGCTGTCCCCCAATTCTTTGGGCTACATTGTAGCTTTCATTTGTGTTATGAGGGTGTTGGGTGCCCCTTGTGGAGCTAACGAGTTCTGGGAAATCTTTAGTGTTATGGTAAATAGAAAGGGTGGTGATAGAGGGTTTTTCTATGTGCGATCCCAGACGGGGCTTAGGTTCGTGCACTATACTCAATCTAGCTACGGACTTGGAAATAAGTGCGAGTATATGTACATCCAGGAGAGGACGGCTGGTGAGTTTGCTGCGCTTCCTAGCGTGTGGTGTGAAGACACCAAATATGAGAGACGAACCGTTGTTGGGCGTACTGCACACAGCCTCGATTTTCTGAGGAATTTGATCAACCATCCATACGACGGTACCTTGCTTTGTAGTGACGTAGTTTTGCGAGCAAGTGGGATATCTCACGTGCGGTATAACGGTCCCTCTACACTCGGTAAGTGTTATATCTTTGTAAATTGATATTCTCCCCTAGACTTATTTCTTGATCCTCTATTTTGTGTGTTTCGCAGCCGAGCTGGTGGAGTATTGTAGTCTGGATGCGATAGCGGAACGCAGACAGCCGGGGGCCGAAATCGCTACGGATGACGCCCCTCCACTTGTCAAGAAGAGGGGTCATGAGGGCGTGCACAAGAATGCGAAGAAATATGTGCCCTCTTCGAGTGAAAATACTGTCGGGGGTGGGTAATACTTCGCAATCTCAACCTGACGTTGGTGTTGGGACGTCCATGGGACGAAAGAGAAAGAAAGAAGAGGGTAGTTCAAGTGGCGATCACGGTGGTCTCTTTCCCTCTGTAAGTAGTCTTTATGCCATTCACTGTGTATCTGCTTTGGGTTTTCATTTGATTGAGCGATCAAGTCCTTATTGTGGACATGCAGGTGGCTGGCTTTCTGAAAGGTTTCTTGATGATGGCCATTAAAGGTCAAGCAGACCACGCCGAGTCGCTCCGAGTTACCAATGGTTTTCTCGAGAAACTGGGCGAATACGATCGTGTTGCCGATGTACAGCTCCAGCATGAGAGAGACGAGGCCATGGATATTTTGAAGGCCAGCGAGAATAATGTGGGCGCTCTGTTAGATGACAATAAGAGGTTGATCGGAGAGCTTAATGAGTCTCGACTTATCGCTGGTCAAGAAGCATCTCGTCGGGAGGCCCTTGAAGCTGAGGTCGCAATTCTAAAGGACCAATTAGCCCAAGCTGAAAGGCACATGCGGTGCATGACGCTGAGCAAAAGCCAACTGACCAGTGCGGCCAAACAGTTCCTTCTGAGTCGGTCATATAAGATGATATGTGCTGAGCGGGGCTTGCTGGAACGGGAGGAAGCCAAGGCCTCTGTCATAGGTCAAATCTAGCTGGACGGTGGTTTCATGGATGGTTACGACCCTTCGGCCGTAAACCCATTGAAGGGGCCGGACGGGGAGTTTCCTGAGGATTCCGATGATGATTTCGAAGATCTAGAACCGGAGGCGGAGTACCACGAGATCGTTGAGCAGAAGAGTTTGGCGTTAATACACATCAAAGGGGCCCCTCGTTATCCTGGTTGAGATTCTAGGAGTTTGTATTTTTTCTTTCGGCTCAGTTGCCTCATGTAATATGATTACTAGTTTTACCTGTTTATCCAATCGATCTTTTCTGCGTGTCCTGATATATATTTGTTCATACATAATCCATGGTGTGATTTCTCGTGTTACTGTTGGTTCTCCTTATTATGTCACATGTCGGTCATACCGAATTATGTCGAGTAGTCATGGTTATCGCATGAAGGTGCCTCTGTTTCCGTTTTTTAACGTACAACCCGCTGTCACAGGGGAACCGTTGTCGTTGCCCTGTTGTTGTCGACCCTGTTATTACAGGGAATTTTTTCTTGAACCGACCCCGTTAGCACAGGGAACTTTTTCTTGAATCGACCCCGTTATCACAGGGGATTTCTTCTTGTATTGGTCCCGTTATCACAGGGAATTTCTTCTTGTATTGGCCCCGTTATCACAGGGAATATTTTTGTGGGTAGGGATGCGTCCCGTTATCACAGGGATCCCACTACCGTTGCATTGTTTTTGATCGACCTCGTTATGACAAGGGATATTTTTGTGGGTAGGGATGCGTCCCGTTACCACAGGGGTCCCACTACCGTTGAATTGTTTTTGGTCGACCCCATTATCACAGGGGATATTTTTGTGGGTAGGGATGCGTCCCGTTATCACAGGGGTCCCACTACCGTTGAATTGTTTTTGGTCGACCCCGTTATCACAGGGGATATGTTTGTGGGTAGGGATGCGTCCCGTTATCACAGGGGTCCCACTACCGTTGAATTGTTTTTGATCGACCCCGTTATCACAGGGGATATTTTTGTGGGTAGGGATGCCTCCCGTTATCACAGAGGTCCCACTACCGTTGAATTGTTTTTGGTCGACCCCGTTATCACAGGGGATATTTTTGTGGGTAGGGATGCGTCCCGTTATCACAGGGGTCCTACTACCGTTGAATTGTTTTTGGTCGACCCCGTTATCACATGGATATTTTGTGGGTAGGGATACATCCCGTTATCACAGGGGTCCCACTACCGTTGAATTGTTTTTGGTCGACCCCGTTATCACAGGGGATATTTTTGTGGGTAGGGATGCGTCCCGTTATCATAGGGGTCCCACTACCGTTGAATTATTTTTGATTGACCCCGTTATCACAGGGGATATTTTTCTGGGTAGGGATGCGTCCCGTTATCACAGGGGTCCCACTACCGTTGAATTGTTTTTGGTCAACCCCGTTATCACAGGGGATATTTTTGTGTTGTAGGCGAGCCTTTTCATTGTCTTTTTGACTATGTCCCTTGGTGACTGTGTCGTCGTTTAATATGTAGGTCATTGAGCCCTGTAAAACATCATAGACAAGGAAAATTTTCGACATAAAAGCTAATACGAAAGCACGAAATGACGTGCATGTGTTATTTGAGGGATGTTCCCTCAATCTGGGAATATCTGTTATACCCAATAAATAGTGTTTTCGTAGTGCTCTATCATGCCCTTGGTACCCGTTTGTACCTGTTGTACCTGTTTGTACCTGTTGTACCTGTTTGTACCTGTAAGAGGGCGATGTGTTAAATATATATCTAGGGGGATATTCCCCACTTGTTTGTGCGATTCTCTGCACTTCTGTAATGTCCGCTTAGGACATATCCCTACATCGAATATGAGATTGTGCCAAGCAACAAAAATAAAAAGGTAATAACAGATAACGGTCGAGGGCTAGGTACCCCAGCCCGCCTACGTATCCCGTTGCACGGGGAATCAGACCGGCGTAGTTCCCCCTTTTTTAAGTTACATGCCGACCCACGAAGGGGTTTAAATAAGAGATAACGGTTGAGGTCTAGGTAGACCTAACCCGCCTACGTATCCCATTGAGTGGGGAATCAGACCGGCGTAGGTCCCCCAGTTTTAAGTTTACAGACCAACCCGCGATGGGGCAATGTTTTCGTCGTTCGAACATAATTTAAAAAGTGCAGAAATTTAAAGTATTGTTCTGTTTGCTCCTCATGGTGATCATCCCCTAGCTTGTCGATCCTGATTTGGTCCGGCTGCTTCTTCCTCTGCTTCTCTAATTCTTGGCAATGCAAGAGAAGTGACGTAACAGAGCCAAGCTTCCTCCTGGTTAGCGACCACTTCTCCAACCCCTCCTCCTGCTGGGAATTTCATCTTCTGATGGAATGTGGATACCACCGCTCTTATCGCATTCAGGGCCGGTCTGCCGATTATAACGTTGTATGCAAATGGTTGGTCCACGATTGTGTATTGAACATTAATAGTTCGCATGTGCGGTTCTTGCCCGAATGATGTGGGAAGGTTCACTTGTCCTAGGGGAATTGTCTCCGCTCCCCCAAATCCTACCAGTGGCGTACGGACCTGTTCGACTGCGTGGTGGCCGAGTGCCATCTTCTCCAAAGCATGCGCAAACATAATGTTAGTGGAGCTGTCGTTGTCTATGAGTACCTTGTGTACATCGTAGTTAGCAATATCAAGCTGAACAACCAGGGGCAGTCGAGCTCTCCTGCCTGAACGGCCTCGGGGCTGAGGTCCAAGAGGTCCCTGCTGGAAAACATAATAACCTCGTCTGGGAGCTCCTCCATCAACGTTGTAAATCCAACGAATTGGTCCTCGTTTAATCCGCGAGTTATCTTCTTCCTCTGATTGGTGGAATCCGCTCATGCGGTCCCACCGCTTATCACATTGATGACCCCCCTCGAAGGCGCACTAGTTATCGCATTGCGTCCTTGTCCACTTTCAATTGCCTTTAGGCCCTCCCTTCTTGGGGATTGGGACCGTTCTCTTGATTCAGCGTACTGCCCGTTCGCCTTAACAAATTCTATCAGTCTTTCGTCCTTAATCAGTCTCTCGATCTCATCCTTCAGGTCATAGCAGTCGTTCGTGTCATGGCCTTTTTGGCGGTGATACTCGCAGTAGCGTCTAGATTTCTTGGTGAAATCCGTCTCCTTGATTTTTCGAGGTGCACTTAGCCAATTCCTGCTTTGCGCAACGGCAAAGATAGTGCGAATGTCGCGATTGAGGGGGGTATATCTCTTTGGAGACCTGTCTCTTCCTCCACTGTTCTTGTTCCATAGCTCTCTACCCCTTTCCCTGCCGTATTCCTAGGGTCTAAACTTAGCTGCCATCATCGCATCTTAGATCACACTATGCGCCAACTTGTTTATCCGATTGATGGTAGGTTCTGCGAGCTTGATCAACTCTTTGGCGAATCTGTTGTGCTTCGTTGCCCTGAACAGGGTCTGCAGCACTTGTCCCCCGTAGGGGTTGTCCACCTTCAGTAGCTCTTCATTGAATCTGCTCATGAATTCGCCGAGAGTTTCTCTCTCTTCCTGTTTCAACGCTTCCAGATGGTACATGCTTGTCTTCATTCGTTTCTAACTGGAAAAGTGGTTCTCCAATCTCTCCTTCATCTGCTCAAAGCTTGAAATAAATCCTACTTCGATCCTGTTAAACTAGTCTAATGCTGCTCCAATCAGTGTTGTCGCCATTATTTTTGCCTTAATACCCTCGGAAAAATTTTGTAGGTTCAAGAGACTCTCCACGGCGTGGATGTGATCCCTCGGGTCACTCTTCCCATCATATGGTTTTATGGTTGGAATCTTGTCTCCTTTGTGCAGTACCTCTGCCTCTATCTCATCTGAAAACGGGGTCCTACTGCGACCCTTCCCATGACTCTGAGCCACCTTACTTGCTAACTCCGCCCTCTCGCGGTCTAGCTGTTCCATCCTCCTTGAAATTACTCGCAGTATCTCTGCATCCTCATTTTTTGAACCATTGATCTTGGCCCGGTCACGACCGCGTTCCATTCTTCAGATTACTTCTGCCCTTTCGCAGTCAAGCTGTTCCATCTTCCTCGCTACCTCTCGATCCAGGACTTCAGGGCCCCGTCTCTCCGCCCTGTCGTAAGCAGCGGGCAATATCTCCCTGAAAGAGTCCCCAGTGTCCTCGTGTTCGTCGCATCCTTGCCTTGCCCTTCTCTCATCCGCTCCGGATTCAGTGGGCCTCGCCCGAATGTCCTTTGCCCTTTGCTCCACCAGACATGGGAGCAAGTTTTCCAATGTGGAATTCAGCACTGCTCTCACAGTGGCATTGATCTGAGCTTGCATCTCCGGGATTATAGCGGCGGGATGGTCGGTGCTTTGTCCCACGGGCATTGTCTCTTCCTGGCCGGGAAAATCCGTATTTAGCGCTTCGGTCACTAGAATGTCAACTGCGTGGTTCTCGATGGGCGGGCCCTCAGTCTCGAGTTCTGCCGCACTCGGTGCAACAAGGGTCGAACCTGCATTTGCGGCTTGCGGTGGCCTCCCGGGCCCGCGCCTTCGTTGCACTTGTGGTGGAGGGAGCTCCATCTCGGCTTGAGCCACTGTCTGTTCTCGGTCAGGCGGGTGTCGAGGGGTTTCTGTGTCCTCCATCCTGGCGCTCCTAGTCACCACTCCGCTAATTTCGGATCGGGTCCTCCTTCCTTGCATCTCAGCGTCTCTGTCCGGGAACTGGTGTTCCCACAGACGGCGCCACTGATTTGGCAATAGGTCGTTTTATATATATGCGAGTCTCGGTCACAAGTGAGTAGTCCAATAATATAACGAGCCTATCTCAAATCAGACCTACACTACGAGTCTCGTGTAGGCTTGGTCCGGAACACCTCGGATCTTCGCCTCGATGCTTGGATGGGAGCGGAATATCAGTAAATAGATCGAATGGACATCGGTGATCGCCTTCGATGTGACGTCGAGGATGACCCCCGATGTGAGATCGATGATGAAGTGTTATGACGTGTCACAGCCGTGTGTTGTAGTCAAAATGTCGAATTAGATATCGAAAGAGACATTGGTGATGTATTTCGATATGGCGAGTGGTAGCTGAGGGATAATATATTACTGTTTTGGGACCCGGGCACCGCGTATTTATAGACCTCGGGATCCGGAGACCACAGTAACATATTGGTGATGATTACCAATATGAAATCGAAAGTGATCCCCGACATGCTCCAAAATGGGCCTGGTTTGGGCCTGGCCCAAGATGCGGGAAATGCCCATATCAACCATAAACAATACTCGATGGCATCACATACGTTATTCGATGGCGTCTTTACGGATAACGATACGTTGTTTGAAACTAAAAACTTGGATAATGATGATGGAATCTTTTCGAATAACGATGATGGCATCTTTAAGGATTACGATACACCGCTCTAAAATCTTGGATGGATTTTTGTTATGTTGAGTGTAATAACTTCCTTGGATCATATGTTTTAACTTTTTCGGTGGTTGATATACTTTAACTTTTTCAGTTTTGTAATCTTCCAGAACACATCGGCCCTTTTGCAGTTAATGCTTTTGGATATTTAAAAACTCCTAACCATCTAGAATAATGATAACAGTAACATAGAATACACCAAACTCGTGCAAAATCATCTACAGTGCTATCATTATAGTTTATAAACCTTATATGGAAATATGGGCAAATTCTGTTTCCCACCCAACGTTTGAGGGTTTTCACAAGGCGGCCTTTAATGTTTTAAAACAATGCGGGTCTTGTTGTCTTTAGCGACATTCATTTGGAACACGTGCCCCAGTTTAGTTCGTTAGATTTAGCATCAGGTGGAGATGTACATAATGGATTAGATTGATCAAATTGTGCGAAAATAGTTTGAATAATCCGACTCAAAAACTATGTCAAATATATGATCTGATTTTTTGTTTTCGGATCAAATATTTTTCAATTCGACTCTCGATTTTAGGGGTTAAGAATAGAATCAAATCTCTTATTTTTAATAAATAAATATATAATGTATATTCTTTGGCATAAAAAATTAAAACATTATAACACGTATGAAGTACTAAGTAAATGTTTATTTCAAGTTAGTTTAAATATAATTAACGAGTAATCGTATTTAACTTATAGTTTCTCTACTTTCGATACAAAATAAAGATGTAATATATCACATTAAGACTAAAATATGAAGTTAAAAAATAAATGATGAAATAAAAGAAAACATATCAAATTGCACGATTAATTAACCTTATATAGAAATATTGTGCCAATAACGTGAAATCCACAACCATTCATGGATTAAAATTTTAATTTTGAAGAAAGTTTCAACTTGCTAAAAAATTAAAATATTTCGTAATATTTCGAGAATTTTTCGACATGTTTCGAAGATTTCGTAAAAATTGTAGTTTTATACCATAGAAATTACATGTATATTTCGTATAGGTGAAATCTAAAACAAAAACATTTTGGTGCTTTTTGAGAAAATGCATGAAAATTTTGATTCATGCAACCATTTGTACACGTCATATCGTACATATCATTAATAGTTGTAATATAACTATTATTAAATACTGCAACTCTACATAACATGTAATTGGACAATCTTACCTAAACACACATGTGAAATCAATGGCTTGGGTTGCACTTAAAATGCCGTAGGAATATTACGTGAGATTGGAACTCTAGACTAGTAGAAACTAAGAAGGCAAAAACAAAGAAAGTGAAGGGCCTCTCTAGACTCTACACTTACAAATAAAAAATAAAACCCAACCTTGATTTTTCTTTTGTTGTAAGTTGCAAATAATGAGAGCCAACATATTAACAAATTGGAAAATAATATATATATCGATAGAGAGATAATTGTGGGCCATAGATAACAACACCATAAACATTACCCGATGGCATCACATAAATTATCCAATGACGTCTTTACGGATAACGATATGTCATTGGACACTGAAAACTTGGATAACAATGATGGAATCTTTTCGGATAACAATGATGGCATCTTTACGGATTACGATACACCGCTCTAAAATCTTGGATGAATATTTGTTATGTTGAGTGTAGTAACTGCCTTGGCTCATATATTTTAACTTTTTCGGTGGCTGATAGACTTTAACTTTTTCAATTTTGTAATCTTCGAGAACACATCGGCCCTTTCACAGTCAATGCTTTTTGGATATTTAAAAACTCCTAACCATCTAGAATAATGATAAATTTAACATAGAATACACCGAACAAGTGCGTAATCATCTACAGTACTATCATTAGAGTTCATAAACCTTATATAGAAATATGGGCAAATTCTGTTTCCTACCCACTATTTGAGGGTTTTCACAAGGCGGCCTTTAATGTTTTAAAACAGTGCGGGTCTTGTTGTCTCTAGCGGCAAATTTAGATTGGCCATTACAAAAATAACTACTGTCCGTCGGCCCGTTTCGGATGCAATTGGACTAATCGCACATCAAAAATGGACCGAACCAAAATCAGCCTCTCGTCTTGGGATGATCCCGCCACACCATAAACTCCAACGCCTTCGCGACTGCATCAAATAGCAAGTACAATTTCTGGAGATTTGATCCACAACTCTAATATAGGAAACATACATACGAAAATTGTCGTATGATCTGCTCCCATGACAAAGATAACCACTCCAAGATTGAAAGTCTGACATATAACTACAATATAAAATTTGGTTACAATAATTTTTTTACTTCATTCTTAAATAGAACCATACAACAGACAAAAAGGATCAGAAAAAGAGAGAAATATCTTGGATAAAATTTTGGCCCCAAGACTCCGGTCGCCCGACATCAAGAAACTGCAAATGTCATTGCTAACCCTTAGCAACATAAATGACTAAGTGTCTTCTTGTGTTCAAAAAGATCAATTTAAAACTTCGGCCGCACAAATAGTTGTTTACTATATATATATACAAAAAATATGTTCCTGGTTTTTTAGCATTTGAGGAATAATTTTCCAATTCTGCCAACAATCCAAGAATGCACAAACGTATTCTTTCATCCTAAGTCAACTAAAAAAACTAAAGAGCCAAACACAGCTTCTGGATGTGCTTTTCGACCACTTTACTATAAACAACTAAAGAAAAGAAAAAGGAAAGTGTCAACATGATTAATATATCTCTTGTTATGTACAAAAAATAGGAAAATGTGACAGTCGTTTGTGATGGACTTGTTTCAGCTTATGTCGTACAACAGTCCCACATGTTTTCTATTTCAGGTATCGAGCTCATTTAATTTTCACTTGTTTCAAGTAAGTTTTCTCTTATAAGTTAACTATCAAAAAAAAGTTTTCTCTTATAAGTTTCCAAGTTCTTTGATAATCTTTCTACTTAATTGATCGTAAGTTCACGAACACAGATCAATGCAATTCAAGGTTCTTTCGCACTTGTTAGTGCAATCTTCCTTTCATGTTGGGTAGCCACTTGCAGCGACGTGCTCTCCTCTTCGCTTCAAGAAACGCTAATTGTCACGGCTGATTAACGAGTAATCATATTTAACCAATAATTTCTCTAATTTTGATACAAAATAAAGATGTAATATATCACATTAAGACTAAAATATGAAGTTAAAAAAATAAATGATCAAATAAACAAATACATATCAATTTAACATGATTAATTAACCTTATATAGAAATATTGTGCCAATAACGTGAAATCTACAACCATTCATGGATTAAAATTTCAATTTTGAAGTAAGTTTCGACTTGCTAAAAATTAAAAATATTTTGTAATATTTCGAGAACTTTTCGGCATGTTCGAAGATTTCGTAAAAATTGTAGTCATATACCATAGAAATTACACGTGTATTTCGTATCAGTGAAATCTAAAATAAAAACGTTTCGATACTTTTTGAGAAAATGCATGCAAATTTTGATTCATGCAACCATTTATCCACATCATATCGTACATATCAATATTAGTTGTAATATAACTATTATTAAATACCGCAACTCTACTTAACATGTAACTCGACAATCTTACCTAAACACACATGTGAAATCAATGGCTTGTGTTGCACTGAAAATGCCCTAGGAATATTATGTGAGATTGGAACTCTCGACTAGTAGAAACTAAAAGGCAAAAACAAACAAAGTGTAGGGCCTCTCTAGTCTAAGCACATACAAATAGCAAATAAAACCCAACCTTGATTTTTCATTTGTTGTAAGTTACAAATAATGAGAGCCAACATATCAACATATTAGAAAATAATATATTTACCGATAGACATATAATTGTTGGGCATAGACAACAACACCATAAACATTACTCGATGGGATTACATACATTATTCGATGGCGTCTTTACGGATAACGATACGTCGTTTGACACTATAAACTTGGATAACGATGATGGAATCTTTTCGAATAACGATGATGGCATCTGTAAGGATTACGATACACCGCTCTAAAATCAAGAATGGATTTTTGTTATGTTGAGTGTAATAACTTCCTTGGCTCATATGCTTTCACTTTTTCGGTGGTTGATATACTTTAACTTTTTCAGTTTTGTAATCATCTAGAACACATCGGCCTTTGCAGTCAATGCTTTTTGGATATTTAAAAACTCCCAACCATCTAGAATATTGATAACATTAACATAAAATACACCTAGCTCGTGCATAATTATCTACAAAACTATCATTAGAGTTTATAAACCTTATATAGAAATATGAGCAAAATTTGTTTCCCACCTAACGTTTGAGGGTTTTCACAATGCGCACTTTAAGGTTTTAAAACGCTCTCACCCCCCCCCCCCCCCCCCATTGTTATTTTTTGCGAACAATCTTTTAGACCGTTAATTAGACATTAAGTTGGAAAACGTGTCTCATTTTAGTTCGTTATTTTGTATCAGGTGGAGGTGTACATAATGGATTAGATTGATCAAATTGTCTGAAAACAGTTTGAATGATTCGACTTAAAAATTGTGTCCAATATATGATTTGATTTTTTGTTTTAGGATCAAACATTTTTCAATTCGACTCTCGGTTTTAGGGGTTAAGAATCGAATCAAATAGCTAATTTTTAATAAATAAATGAATAATGTATATCATTTGACATAAAAAAAAATAAAACATTATAACAATATTGAAGCACTAATTAAATTTTTATTACAAATTAGTTTAAATATAATTTACAAGTGAGCATATTTAACTTATAGTTTCTCTACTTTCGATACAAAATAAAGATGTAATATATCACTTATTCATTAAGATTAAAATATGAAGTTAAAAAAATGATTAAATAGACAAATACAGGTCAAATTTCATGATTAATTAACCTTATATAGAAATATTGTGCCAATAACGTGAAATCCATAACCATTCACGGATTAGAATTTCAATTTTGAAGTAAGTTTCGACTTGCTAAAAATTAGAAATATTTCGTAATATTTCGAGAACTTTTCGGCATGTTTCGAAGATTTCGTAAAAATTGTAGTTATATACCATGGAAATTACATATATATTTCGTATTGTTAAAATCTAAAACAGAAACGTTTCAGTACTTTTCGAGAAAACGCATGGAAATTTGATTCATGCAACCATTTATATACATCATATCGTACATATCATTTTTAGTTGTAATATAACTATTATTAAATACCGCAACTCTACTTAACATGTAACTGGACAATCTTACCTAAACACACATGTGAAATCAATGGCCTGGGTTGCACTGAAAATGCCCGAGGAATATTACGTGAGAATGGAACTCTAGCCTAGTCGAATCTAACAAGGCAAAAACAAACAAAGTGTATGACCTCTCTAGTCTTTGTACATACAAATAACAAATAAAACCCCACCTTGATTTTTCATTTGTTGTAAGTTGCAAATAATGACGGCCAACATACTAACATATTAAAAATAATATCTTTACAGATAGAGAGATAATTGTGGGTCATAGACAACATCATAAACATTACCCGATGGCACCACAAACATTATCAGATGGCGTCTTTACGGATAACCATACGTCGTTTGACACTAAAAACTTGGATAACTTGGATGGATTTTTGTTATGTTGAGCGTAGTAACTTCATTGACTTATATGTTTTAACTTTCTCGCTGGCTGATATACCTTCACTTTTTCAGTTTTGCAATCTTCGAGAACACATCGGCCCTTTCGCAATCAATGCTTTTTGGATATTTAAAAACTCCTAACCATCTAGAATAATGATAACTTTAACATAGAATACACCGAACTTGCGCAAAATCATCTACAGTACTATCATTAGAGTTTATAAACCTTATATAGAAATATGGGCGAATTATGTTTGCTACACAAGGGTTGAGGGTTTTCACAAAGCGGCCTTTAATGTTTTAAGACGTTCTCCTCCCCCCCCCCCCCTCCATTTGTGCATTTTTTGCGAACAATCTTTTAGACCGTTAATTAGACATTCATTTGGAACACGTGTCCCAGTTTAGTTCGTTAGATTTAGCATCATGTGGAGGTGTACATAATGGATTAGATTGATCAAATTGTGCGAAAATAGTTTGAATGATCCGACTAAAAAACTATGTCAAATATATGATCTGATTTTTTGTTTTAGGATCAAATATTTTTCAATTCGACTCTCGCTTTTAGGGGTTAAGAATCGAATCAAATATCTTATTTTTAATAAATAAATATATAATGCATATTCTTTGGCATAAAAAATTAAAACGTTATAACACGTATGAAGTACTAATTAAATGTTTATTTCAAGTTAGTTTAAATATAATTAACGAGTAATCATATTTAACTTATAGTTTCTCTACTTTCGATAGAAAATGAAGATGTAATATATCACATTAAGACTAAAATATGAAGTTAAAAAATAAATGATGAAATAAACAAATACAGATCAAATCGCACGGTTAATTAACCTTATATAGAAATATTGTGCCAATAACGTGAAATCCACAACCATTCATGGATTAAAATTTTAATTTTGAAGAAAATTTCAACTTGCTACAAAATAAAAATATTTCGTAATATTTCGAGAACTTTTCGACATGTTTCGAAGATTTCGTAAAAATTGTAGTTATATACCATAGAAACTACATGTATATTTCGTATCGGTGAAATTTAAAACAAACATTTCGGTACTTTTCGAAAAAATGCATGAAAATTTTGATTCATGAAACCATTTGTACACATCATATCGTACATATCATTAATAGTTGTAATATAACTATTATTAAATACTACAACTCTACATAACATATAATGAAATCAATGGCTTGGGTTGCACTTAAAATGCCGTAGGAATATTATGTGATATTGGAACTCTGGACTAGTAGAAACTAAGAAGGCAAAAACAAAGAAAGTGAAGGGCCTCTCTAGACCCTACACTTACAAATAAACAGTAAAACTCAACCTTGATTTTTCATTTGCTGTAATTTGCAAATAATGAGAGCCAACATATTAACATATTAGAAAATAATATATATATATATACTGATAGAGAGATAATTGTGGGCCATAGATAACAACACCATAAACATTACCCGATGGCATCACAAACATTATCCGATGACGTCTTTACGGATAACGATATGTCGTTTGACACTGAAAATGTGGATAACAATGATGGAATCTTTTCGGATAACAATGATGGCATCTTTACGGATTACGATACACTGCTCTAAAATCTTGGATGAATTTTTGTTATGTTGAGTGTAGTAACTGCCTTGGATCATATGTTTTAACTTTTTCGGTGGCTGATTGACTTTAACTTTTTCAGTTTTGTAATCTTCGAGAACACATCGGCCCTTTCGCAGTCAATGCTTTTTGGATATTTAAAAACTCCTAACCATCTAGAATAATGATAACTTTAACATAGAATACACCAAACTCGTGCGTAATCATCTACAGTACTATCATTAGAGTTTATAAACCTTATATAGAAATATGGGCAAATTATGTTTCCCACTCAACGTTTGAGGGTTTTCACAAGGCGGCCTTTAATGTTTTAAAACAGTGCGGGTCTTGTTGTCTTTAGCGGCAAATTTAGATTGGCCATTACAAAAATAACTACTGTTCATTGGCCCGTTTCGGATGCAATTGGACTAATCGCACGTAAAAAATGGACCGAGCCAAAATCAGCCTCTCATCTTGGGATGATCCCACCTCACCATAAACTCCAACGCCTTCTCGACTGCATCAAATAGCAAGTACAATTTCTGGAGATTTGATCCAAAACTATAATATAGGAAACATACATACGAAAATTGTCGCATGATCTGCACCCATGACAAAGATAACCACTCCAAGATTGAAAGTCTGACATATAACTACAATGTAAAATTTGGTTACAATAATTTTTTTACTTCATTCTTAATTAGAACCATACAACAGACAAAAACCATCAGAAAAAGAGAGAAATATCTTGGATAAAATTTTGGACCCAAGACTCCGGTCGCCCGACATCCAGAAACTGCAAATGTCATTGCTAACCCTTAGCAATATGAATGATTAAGTGTCTTCTTGTTTTCAAAAAGATCAATTTAAAACTTCGGCCGCACAAATAGTTGTCTACTATATATATATATATATATATATATATACAAAAAATATGTGCCTGGTTTTTTAGCATATGAAGAATAATTTTCCAATTCTGCCAACAATCCAAGAATGCACAAACGTATTCTTTCATCCTAAGTCAACTAAAAAAAACTAAAGAGCCAAACACAGCTTCTGGATGAGCTTATCGGCCACTTTACTGTAAACAACTAAAGCAAAGAAAAAGGAAAGTGTCAACATGATTAATATATCTCTTGTTATGTACACAAAATAGGAAAATGTGGCAGTCGTTTGTGAAGGACTTGTTTCAGCTTATGTCGTACAACAGTCCCACATGTTTTCTATTTAAGGTATCGAGCTCATTTAATTTTCACTTGTTTCAAGTAAGTTTTCTCTTATAAGTTAACTATCAAAAAAAAGTTTTCTCTCATAAGTTTCAAAGTTCTTTGATAATCTTTCTACTTAATTGACCGTAAGTTCACGAACACAGATCAATGGCAATTCAAGGTTCTTTCGCACTTGTTAGTGCAATCTTCCTTTCATGTTGGGTAGCCACTTGCAGCGGCATGCTCTCCTCTTCGCTTCAAAGAACGCTAATTGTCACGGCTGATTAACGATTAATCATATTTAACTTATAATTTCTATAATTTCTCTAATTTAGATACAAAATAAAGATGTAAATATATCACATTAAGACTAAAATATGAAGTTAAAAAATAAATGATCAAATAAACAAATACATATCAATTTCACATGATTAATAAACCTTATACAAAAATACTGTGCCAATAACGTGAAATCCACAACCATTCATGGATTAAAATTTCAATTTTGAAGTAAGTTTCGACTTGCTAAAAAATAATAATATTTCGTAATATTTCGAGAACTTTTCGGCATGTTCGAAGATTTCGTTAAAATTGTAGTCATATACCATAGAAATTACACGTATATTTCGTATCAGTGAAATCTAAAACAAAAACGTTTCGGTACTTTTCGAGAAAATGCATGAAAATTTTGATTCATGCAACCATTTATCCACATCATATCGTACATATCATTATTAGTTGTAATATACCTATTATTAAATACCGCAACTCTACTTAACATGTAACTCGACAATCTTACCTAAACACACATGTGAAATCAATGGCTTGGGTTGCACTGAAAATGCCCTAGGAATATTATGTGAGATTGGAACTCTCGACTAGTAGAAACTAAGAAGGCAAAAACAAACAAAGTGTAGGGCCTCTCTAGTCTCTGCACATACAAATAGCAAATAAAACCCAACCTTGATTTTTCATTTGTTGTAAGTTACAAATAATGAAAGCCAACATATCAACATATTAGAAAATAATATATTTACCGATAGACAGATAATTGCTGGCCATACACAACAACACCATAAACATTACTCCATGGGATTACATACATTATTCGATGGCGTCTTTACGGATAACGATACGTCGTTTGACACTATAAACTTGGATAACGATGATGGAATCTTTTCGAATAACGATGATGGCATCTCTAAGGATTACGATACGCCGCTCTAAAATCTTGGATGGATTTTTGTTATGTTGAGTGTAATGACTTCCTTGGCTCATATGTTTTAACTTTTTCGGTGGTTGATATACTTTAACTTTTTCAGTTTGGTAATCTTCCAGAACACATCGGCCTTTGCAGTCAATGCTTTTTGGATATTTAAAAACTCCTAACCATCTAGAATATTGATAACTTTAACATAGAATACACCGAACTCGTGCATATTCATCTACAGTACTATCATTAGAGGTTATAAACCTTATATAGAAATATGGGCAAAATTTGTTTCCCACACAACGTTTGAGGGTTTTCACAATGTGCCCTTTAAGGTTTTAAAACGCTCCCCCCCCCCCCCCCTCTCCCCCCCTCCACATTTGTGATTTTTTGCGAACATACTTTTAGACCGTTAATTAGACATTCATTTGGAACACGTGTCTCATTTTAGTTCGTTATTTTGTATCAGGTGGAGGTGTACATAATGGATTAGATTGATCAAATTGTCTAAAAACAGTTTGAATGATCCGACTCAAAAATTGTGTCCAATATATGATTTGATTTTTAGTTTAAGGATCAAATATTTTTCAATTCGACTCTCGATTTTAGGGATTAAGAATCGAATCAAATAGCTTATTTTTAATAAATAAATGTATAATGTATATCATTTGACGTAAACAAATAAAACATTATAACACTAATGAAGCACTAATTAAGTTTTTATTACAAATTAGTTTAAATATAATTAACAAGTAAGCATATTTAACTTATAGTTTCTCTACTTTCGATACAAAATAAAGATGTAATATATCAGTTATTCATTAAGATTAAAATATGAAGTTAAAAATAAATGATTAAATAGACAAATACAGGTCAAATCTCATGATTAATTAACCTTATATAGAAATATTGTGCCAATAACATGAAATCCATAACCATTCACGGATTAAAATTTCAATTTTGAAGTAAGTTTCGACTTGCTAGAAATTAGAAATATTTCGTAATATTTCTAGAAATTTTCAGCATGTTTCGAAGATTTCGTAAAAATTGTAGTTATATACCATGAAAATTACATATATATTTTGTATTGGTAAAATCTAAAACAGAAACGTTTCAATACTTTTCGAGAAAACGCATGGAAATTTGATTCATGCAACCATTTATATACATTATATCGTACATATCATTATTAGTTGTAATATAACTATTATTAAATACCGCAACTCTACTTAACATGTAACTGGACAATCTTACCTAAACACACATGAGAAATCAATATATGGCTTGGGTTGCACTGAAAATGCCCGAGGAATATTACGTGAGTATGGAACTCTAGCCTAGTCGAATCTAACAAGGCAAAAACAAACAAAGTGTATGACCTAGTCTCTGCACATACAAATAACAAATAAAACCCCACCTTGATTTCTCATTTGTTGTAAGTTGCAAATAATGACGGCCAACATACTAACATATTAAAAATAATATCTTTACCGATAGAGAGATAATTGTGGGCCATGGACAACAACATCATAAACATTACCTGATGGCACCACAAACATTATCGGATGGCGTCTTTACAGATAACGATACGTCGTTTGACACTAAAAACTTGGATAACTTGGATGGATTTTTGTTATATTGAGCGTAGTAACTTCCTTGGCTTATATGTTTTAACTTTCTCGCTGGCTGATATACCTTCACTTTTTTCAATTTTGCAATCTTCAAGAACACATCGGCCCTTTCGCAATCAATGCTTTTTGGATATTTAAAAACTCCTAACCATCTAGAATAATGATAACTTTAACATAGAATACACCGAACTTGCTCAAAATCATCTACAGTACTATCATTACAGTTTATAAACCTTATATAGAAATATGGGCAAATTACGTTTGCTACCCAACGTTTGAAGGTTTTCACAAGGCGGCCTTTAATGTTTTAAGAAGTCCCCCCCCCCCCCCCTCCATTTGTGCATTTTTGCGAACAATCTTTTAGACCGTTAATTAGACATCCATTTGGAACACGTGTCCCAATCTAGTTCGTTAGATTTTGCATCACGTGGAGGTGAACATAATGGATTAGATTGATCAAATTGTGCGAAAATAGTTTGAATGATCCGACTCAAAAAATATGTCAAATATATGATCTGATTTTTTGTTTTATGATCAAATATTTCTCAATTCGACTCTCGATTTTAGGGGTTAAGAATCGAATCAAATATCTTATTTTTAATAAATAAATATATAATGTATATTCTTTGGCATAAAAAATTAAAACATTATAACACGTATGAAGTACTAATTAAATGTTTATTTCAAGTTAGTTTAAATATAATTAACGAGTAATCATATTTAACTTATAGTTTCTCTACTTTCGATACAAAATAAAGATGTAATATATCACATTAAGACTAAAATATGAAGTTAAAAATAAATGATGAAATAAACAAATACAGATCAAATCGCACGATTAATTAACCTTATATAGACATATTGTGCCAATAACGTGAAATCCACAACCATTCATGGATTAAAATTTTTTTTTTGAAGAAAGTTTCAACTTTCTAAAAAATAAAAATATTTCGTAATATTTCGAGAACTTTTCGACATATTTCGAAGATTTCGTAAAAATTGTAGTTATATACCATAGAAATTACATGTATTTTTCGTATCGGTGAAATTGAAAACAAAAATATTTCGGTACTTTTCGAGAAAATGCATGAAAATTTTGATTCATGCGACCATTTATACACATCATATCATACATATCATTAGAAGTTGTAATATAACTATTATTAAATACTGCAACTCTACATAACATGTAACAGGACCACCTTACCTAAACACACATGTGAAATCAATGGCTTGGGTTGCACTGAAAATGCCGCAGGAATATTATGTGAGATTGGAACTCTCGACTAGTAGAAACTAAGAAGGCAAAAACAAAGAAAGTGAAGGGCCTCTCTAGACTCTACACTTACAAATAAAAAATAAACCCAGCCTTGATTTTTCATTTGTTGTAAGTTGCAAATAATGAGAGCCAACATATTAACATATTAGAAAATAATATATATATATATCGATAGAGAGATAATTGTGGGCCATATATAACAACACCATAAACACTACCCGATGACATCACAAACATTATCCGATGACGTCTTTACAGATAACGATATGTCGTTTGACACTGAAAACTTGGATAGCAATGATGGAATCTTTTTGGATAACAATGATGGCATCTTTACGGATTACGATACACCGCTCTAAAATCTAGGATGAATTTTTGTTATGTTGAGTGTAGTAACTGCCTTGGCTCATATGTTTTAACTTTTTCGGTGGCTGATAGACTTTAACTTTTTCAGTTTGTAATCTTCGAGAACACATCGGCCCTTTCGCAGTCAATGCTTTTTGGGTATTTAAAAACTCCTTACCATCTAGAATAATGATAACTTTAACATTGAATACCCCGAACTCGTGCGTAATCATCTACAGTACTATCATTAGAGTTTATAAACCTTATATAGATATATGGGCAAATTTTGTTGCCCACCCAATGTTTGAGGGTTTTCACAAGGCGGCCTTTAATGTTTGAAAACAGTGCGGGTCTTGTTGTCTTTAGCGGCAAATTTAGATTGGCCATTACAAAAATAACTACTGTTCGTTGGCCCGTTTAGGATGCAATTGGACTAATTGCATGTCAAAAATAGACCCAGCCGAAATCAGTCTCTCATCTTGGGATGATCCCGCCTCACAATAAACTCCAACACCTTCTCGATTGCATCAAATAGCAAGTACAATTTCTGGAGATTTGATCCACAACTCTAATATAGGAAACATACATACGAAAATTGTCGTATGATCTGCACCCATGACAAAGATAACCACTCCAAGATTGAAAGTTATTTAGTCATTATTTATTTTTATGTTCTTTCTTATTTGTCTTCATCCCACAAGGTACTCTATTTTTTTCTCGTTATCCTGCTATCGAAAAAGAAAAAATTAATAAACCTCACTTATTTTGCAATTGATGTCAAAAAAAATACACGAATTTAGTAAGAAGTCTTAGTTCGAGAATTAAGGATCCTTAGTTCGCCTTAAAGTCACGCACAAGCACAGGATTCGCCAGTTCGCGACTAGTGCGCTAGTGCGGCAGGGGTAGGAGGAGGATCATGTGATATGTCATCTTGCGTGTCTCGTGGACTGAACAACCTTTTACAAACATTAGGTTAAGGTTGTTCACAAAATAAGGGCATCTCGACTTTCCTATATATATAGAGCATGTCCAGCACTCAAGGTGTGCGGTGGTTTAGAGCACATAATCCGCGCACCTACCCCCACAAACTGGCGCACGAGACGCGACCTGCCGATTTGGATGCGCATGTGCTGCTTTTAGGCGCATTGGGATTTACTAATGCACGCCTTAGGTTTTTCTAATTCGCGACTTTAATATTTTTAACTCTCGCCTTATGTTTTGTACGTCCTCGACTTCAAATTCATTAGGTCTCAAATTTATATTTGCTCTAGTTTTATATATTTTCAATAGATACATAAGGTCCACTAAGGCGGAAATCATCTATATATATCAAGTATCAAATTGTTTTTACGGTAAAGTATTTAAAAAAAAAAACAATACCATACATTTGAATTATTTATTACTGATAACAAATTGGAGTAAAAACTTGAATGTAACATACTGTACTACCAACCAAATAAAAATTTAGTGGAAATATTAACATTTGCAAATATATAAATTAGCCAAAAACAATATTATTATTCCCAATATTGACTAAGATTGAACGAACATGAATGATATCTATCTATATCCAAAATTGACTAAGGTAAATCACTAAAGTAAGTAGGCAAGTTTTACTTTCTTTAAAATAATCAAAATCCCCCCATCCATTTCACTTCACAAATCTCATTTCACTTCACAAATTTGATTTTGAATCTGCATGAGCTCAAAATTAAACTTTGAAATTTACTTTGAAAATTTCCATCCATTACCGCACAATCAAATTCAACTTTGAAATTTCAAACATTAAAAATCTGTAGCTCAAAATCCATATCTCAAACTAGTTAAATAAAACTCCTTATAAAAAAACCTCCATCTTCGCCATCCCCCTACATATTACTGCCAAAAAAAATAACACCAGCCTACGATCCTTTGTCCCTTTCAGTAGAATATAAAGCAACAACATTGTTTCCATCATCGATTCAACCCACCTCTTTTATCCTCCAAATGTGGACTGCTGATTGGTGATAGTCAACCATCCATTACCGTCTTATGATGGATATTACTGGTTACTGGAAGAAACAGAAGGAGGAGAGTAGAATCTATACCCGTTGGGAGAGAGAGAGAGAGAGAGAGAGAGAGAGAGAGAGAGAGAGAGAGAGAGAGAGAGAGAGAGAGATGAAGGAGCTATCTTTTGTTATTTCTTCTAATTCGGTGAATCCAAAAGATCTGAATCATAATTCTTGAAAAAAAGATTGTGGGACTCCTACTCACAATTTTTAGTGTTGACGACTTTTGTTGATACGTGTGTACATATTCCCATGGGCAAAGGGAACAATGCCTCCGCATTTGTTGTCCAATGCACGCATCGCAGTAAGGGTGGTCATAGCAAGAACCAGTATTTTGAAGTCATTGAATATCTGGATTGGTGGAATCATTACAAGAATTTTATCTCGAAGAAAACTTTTTCTATCATTGCCGCTAATGGCAGGGGTAAGATTTTGAATACTTTTGCACATATTTCGAATAATACATGGATAATTGACTTAGGTGCTACACATCATATGACATTTGATTCTGAACAAATTTCTACTTTTCGTCTGTCTTTACGTATAGCCAGCGGTAATACTACCTTTGTTATGGGGGGAAGGATCATTGTCTCTTTCTGACACACTAAGCTTATCCTCTGTTTTAGTATATCATTCCTTCGAGTAAAACATTTTGTTTGTTTCACAAATCACAAAAGGTTTATCATGTGTTGTAATTTTTTGGCCTGATTATTGTGTGTTTAAGGACATTAAAACTCGATGGACGACTGGTTATGGTACTAGGCATGGAAATCTGTATCACTTGAATTTGGCAACAATAGGTTCACATACATTACGCTAAACCTTAGCCGTTGATAGCTCTACAAAAGAAAAACATCTAAAAGGAACTTGGACATGGCATCGACGTCAAGGACATGCGTCTTTCGGTTATCTAAAAATTTTATTTCCTACTCTGTTTGCTATGATTGATGGTTCAAGTTTTCGTTGTGATATTTGTGAATTGGCAAAAAGTCATCCTACTTCATTTTCTCGAAGTTCATTTCCGTTTATGGTGATACACTCTGATGTTTGGGGCCCCTCAAAAGTTACAATGCTAGGAGGAGCACATTGGTTCGTCACTTTTATTGACGATTGCACACAACTGACATGGGTGTGTTTTGATGAAGTCTAAAGCAGAGGTAAATATATGGTTTCTATGATTTCATAAAATGATTGAAATGCAATATAATGCACAGGTTAAGGTTCTTCGCAGTGATAATGGTGGTGAATATCATAGCTTTGAGTAGGGTTGTGCAAAAAGAATCGGATCGATCGAATCGGGTGAAAATCGATCGAATGATCCGATCCGATGATCGGATCGAATATTTGATCCGACTTTTGATTTTTGCCTTAGGATCGAACCCCATTTGATTCGATCCACGATTTTAGAGGCTGAGGATCGAATCGGATCGAATACTCATCTTATTTTTTTAAAAATAAATAAATATAGAATAGTATATATAATATTATATTTTTATCTATAAAGCTAAGCCTATTAATGCTACTAAGATATTTCTATATATAATGTAAATATTATATTTTTATATATACACATACCTAACATCTTTTTTTGGGTCCATTTGAAGGCCACATTTCTGTCTTTGAGAAACATATACAATTGTAAATTTGTAACACCTTTCTCTCACAATATGAAAGTGAATTTTATAATTCGGTAACTCTGTTTGAATGTTGTGGTTGGTCCCATTGATATTAAATTAAATAAGAAAAAAAAGAAAAAAGGATCGAAATCGGATCGAATCGGATCGAAATCGAATGATTTTGGATCGAATCGAATCGTTTTAAATTGATTCGATTTCGATCATCTTTTCTCTAGGATCGAAATCGACTTCCGGCCTCGATTCGATCCGATTCGATCCGATCCGATCCAAATGCACACCCCTAGCTTTGAGCTTAAACAATATCTACAAAAATATGGAATTGTCCTTATACACCTCAACAAAATGGGGTCACGGAAAGAAAAAGCAAACATCTATTGGAGGGTATCCGAGTCTCTCTAATAGGTGCACACATGCTACAATCATATTGGGGAGAAGCTCTTATGTCTGCTGTATATTTGATCAATTGTGTGCCATATAGCTCTCTTGATTTTCAAACACCCCATGAAGTTTTTGTGCTGCAATAATGGCTCATAAAGTAATGAATCTACCATCTCGTGTGTTCGGATGTGCAGCATTTTTTCATATTCATAACCGTCAACGAAACAAACTAGATCATCGAGCATTACGGTGTGTCTTTGTTGGATATGGCATTAATAAAATAGGGTATAGTTGTTACCATCCACCAACTATGAGATTAGTGTTGTTTTCCATGAATAGTCAAGTTAATTTACGTGGAACCTGAGTTTCAAGGGGATAATCAAAAAGAAATCCAGTCTCTAAACTATGACCAGATAACAGGTTTTAGTAGAGAGCCTAAATGTCAGGAGGCATGTCGAGAAGAAATTCAAACTCAGGGAGAGAATCGAGTAAATGAGCATGATTTACCCGTTGAATCATGTCAAGAAATGGTTGAGCTCGACAAAACTTCATATCATCAGAATGAAGGAGCAATTTCTTTGAGGAAGCAGAAGGAATGTGGGGGGTGAGAGGGACGTCTGCCCCCCAAAACGAAGGGTTTCTCTACAGGGTTCGTCTACAGAGTAGTCAAAGAGGGCTTAGGCCAAAAACAAGCCTTTTATTTGTCCATCCACACACATGGGGCAGGTCGAATGCCATAGTCTAAATATGTACCAACGAAGAGAATGGGACTCTTAAGCTAGTCCGGTGTGGAGTAGGTTCTACGACTAGACCTTTCTGCACCGAGCCCTCATTCCAACCTAGTACAAGAGAGAGATTAATACACATGCAAGTGAGGAACCAAACCAATCGTCATTTGAGAATGTTCCCATTTTGGAGCCTTTAAGAAAATCACCCATGCGTTCCAACAGATGTATTCCTAAATCAACATATGAACCTGAGTTGTCAAACAAAGTAAAGTATCCCATGAGCCATTATGTGTCTAACCATCGCTTGTCATAATCAAACTTGTCATATATAAGTCAATTATCTACTGTATCTATTCCTAACAATGTGCATGAAGCTTTAGATGACCGCAAATGGAAAGTGGCTGATTTGGCGATAGATCGTATTATATATATATATATATATATATATATATATATATATGTGTGTGTGTGTGTGTGTGTGTGTGTGTATCGGCTACAAGTGAATGATCTAATAATACAACGAGTCTATTTCAAATCAGGCCTACACTATGTATCTCATGTAGACTTGGTCCGGAACCTGTTGCTCGAGGTCGGAGCCTCACCAAACTGCCCGCTGATGCTACGTTGGTGATGAGTATCGAACGAATATCAGGAAGGAGTCCCGATAAGATACCGGTGGTGAGTCTCGATGTGATATCGGTGGTGAGTTTCGATGTGATATCGGTGATGAGGTCGTTGTGGAAACCTGAGTGGGGACGCTGACTAAACCATATCGAGTACTTATGTCGGGAATAATGTCGAATATTTTTATTCGATGTGATGCGGGTAAATCAAGGTGAGGAATTGATTGTTTTTCTCAGTGTGTGGGGCGGGATATTTATAGGCGCGGCTGGCCTATATCGAATCCTATATTCGATATCATATCGGGGTTGATTCCCGATATCCTCGTTTATGGGCCGTGGCCCACAACGGCCCAAATGCTAGAAACCTTCATATCATGTAGTCCCCCAATTTGGGGATTATTATCTTAGGAATAAGAATTCGCAAATTTAATTTTGAATTTTCAGGTTACCTGTACCCCATTTTGAAATCGAAAATGTGGGAAGTGCATCTGGAACTAGTTTTATGCGGTTCCCCAGTGCAATTACCGCATTGTATGAGGTCCTCGTTTGAACTCTAAGTTGTTTACAACACGCGAGTCATATCGAATATGAGTTCCGATGTAATCCCCGATATGGAGAAATTAATGATGCGGGTCCCAGCTTTTGTTTGTTTATAAAAGTCGGTCCCTGCTGTGTTATCCTTCACTATTTTATTGCCACGTGTTGTCACTGTCGGAACTACGTCGAATTTGATGTCGGTAACTTTCCCCGATATCTTCTTCGATCTCGACTTCGATCTATATTTCGACATTGCTCTAGCATTTTGCGCGTTTTTGCGATAATTCGCCTTAATTGTTTTTGCCTAAGGATGGTTCGTGGTAAAAAATCTCCAAAGAAAAAACTTGTTGTATCGCCGCAGTATTATGAAGCTGGTCCTGCTAGGCGGAATGCTTTCGTCGTGTCAGACGACGAATCCTCTGATTCTGAAACTTCTGCGAGGGACGCGTCATTAGATGACGGTTTGGTGCGAGTTTCCGGAATATCTGCCAATCTAAGGTTACCCCGAGTCCGTCTTCATGAACGGAACTCTCGGTTCCCTGATAAGTATCTCGTAATGCAGTCAAATATTTATGGTGGCAGTGTCATTGTTGGAGATTGCACTGCCGTCGCGGAAGGTATTCAGTTAGAAGAGGAAAGGATTAACGCTATGACCGTGGATCATGTTTCCCATCAACGTATGGTTGCTAACCCTCCACGGGTCAAAGTGACTCTGCCGCCAGAAGGCGCACCAGCTAATTATTGGCATCCTCGGGCTCGGGCTCGCTTTGAGGCGTCGCAAAGGTGGCTTGGGGAAAGTTCTCATTCTGACCCGCATCATTTCGCGGTGTCTCCCGGTGCCGGGAGTGAGGGGCTCGATCCTGATGAAGAAAGTATTGATGAGATTCCTCATGCGTCGGCCGCTCCGAGCTCGCCTACGTCGGCCCCAAGGCGTACTGCGGCATCCCCTGGTAATACTAATACTGAGAAGCCATCTGAAAGTAGATCGCCATTGAGGGAAGATTACTCTTTTCTACATGATCCCCTTTCGAAACGGTTAATTATGCGAATTGGGAATAATAATATTCGTGAAGAGGATGTTATCCGTGGCTTGGAATCTATTTATGGAAATTTTGATCCTTCTGTGTTGTGCTGAGATCCGGGGGTGGAATTAGCACCGCGCATATGTATGATGCTGCTATATACAGTAAGGAGTTTGCCCTGTTGTTTGTTGATTGTTACTAATGTCCATCACTCCTATTCTTTACTAATGATTATTCGTTTCCTTGGCAGTTTGGGCACACGTTCCACGAACTGTGTAGAGATTACATGCTGCTTGGGGAGGTGCAGATTCGTCATGATGCTTTGGTGAAGGAACTGTGCGCGATGATTGCGCGTAGCGAGATTAGTCGTGATCGTGCTAACAGTCGGGCTCGTGCTGCTGAGACTCAGAAACGCATTGCACGTGGCAAAGCATGGAAGGCATTAGTCGCTGAAGAGAAGATGAGTAAGGAACTGGCTAGAAGCCAGGCTGAGATCCAACGTTTGCGTGCCAGTAATCTTAGGTTAGAGCGTGAACGCAACACGTATCGAGAGTCCCTCGAAAACTTGGAAATTCAAAATGCGAAATTAAACAAAACTTTATCTCGCAACGGGGTAATTGTATCTTCTCCTCATACCAAGACAGGTGCTGGTGGGTCTATAAAGGGTAGTGACTTTAATGTCGAAGTTAGTGTTGCAGCGCAAAGGTCTCCTCCATCGTATGGTGGTACCCCCATCGCTGCTGATATGAATAGGATTCTCGAGCCTTATGGCGGAAGGATGCCCGTTCGGGCTGTCACAGGACCGTACGTTAGGGAACGTTATAGGGTTCCCCGTGCGATGCGGTATTCCAGGTTGTCACCTGATCCAGAAAGTAGTAGCCTGAAATAGAATAAGTATCCAGAGGTTTTGTCTCCCCGGGGAATGGATGAACTTGCTGATGATATTTGTGCCGAGCCCTGGAAGTTTCCAGAATTTGAAATGAATGTATCCGGGCTTGGGCCCTTTCATCGTGAAGATATTCGGGCCGAGTTATTCACTGATCCTGAGAGTAACGAGTTTCTTTATGATATGTAGTTGCATTGTCGGCTAATGACATTTTTTGATATTGTAGCAGTTATTTCCTCGGGAAAATTTTTGTATGCAAAATGTGCCCCATGCCATTGACTGAGAGTCGCGTTCATGATGTTTAATGAAGGGTGTTTATTTGCAGAAATCTTACCTTGTGCAATTCTTTCTGTGATCATCGATATTCTACCCTTGTCGTATAATAGTTGTGATAGCCTGATGAATGTCTGGCGTTATTGGCATGGGATTGCCTTATCTTTGGTAGGTGACTTGCTACCACTCATGGGTCAGGGCCCTCCTGTTATGACAGGGTACGTTTTTCTTGTGGGTAAGGGTTCACCCCGTTATCACAGGGAAACCGCTACCGTTGAAATGTTTATGGTCGACCCCGTTATCACAGGGGATATTTTTCTTGTGGGTAGGGGCGCATCCCGTTATCACAGGGAACCCGCTACCGTCGAAATGTTCATGATCGACCCCGTTATCACATGGGATATTTTTCTTGTGGGTAGGGGCGCATCCCGTTATCACAGAGAACCCGCTACCGTTAACATGTTCATGATCGACCCCGTTATCACAGAGGATATTTTTCTTGTGGGTAGAGGCGCATCCCGTTATCACAGGGAACCCGCTACCGTTAAAATGTTCATGATCGACCCCGTTATCACAGGGGATATTTTTCTTGTCGGTAGGGGCGCATCCCGTTATCACAGGGAACCCGCTACCGTCGAAATGTCCATGATCGGCCCCGTTATCACAGGGGATATTTTTCTTGTGGGTAGGGGCGCATCCCGTTATCACAGGGAACCCGCTACCCTTAAAGTGTTTAGGATCGACCCTGTTATCACAGGGGATCTGCTGCCATTCATGGGTAGGAGCCTGTTTTTCCTTCGTTGATGATCCATTACCGCTCATGGGTAGGGGACGTCCTTTTTTTTTACATGCTAGCTTTAACGATATATTGGTGCTGAACCGTATTCGGTTGCCTACGTATCTCGTGCAGGGAATCAAGCCTCGCATAGTTCTTTACATTACTAATAGTGATTGAAATGCTGAATTTTTAAGAATAAAAACGCCTAAGGTGTTGCACGTTCCACGGCCTAGGAAGGGGCTCGCCATGCATGTCCTCGAGATAATAATAACCTTTTGTGTTGGCGTGGGTAACCCTGTAGGGTCCATCCCAATTGGCTTGTAGTTTCCCAACATGTTTACTCGCTTTCACACTCTTCAACACCAGGTCACCCACTTGAAAGCTTCGAAGGTGCACTCGTTTATCGAAACTTTTGGCCATTGCCGCTTTGAAGGCCATTGTCCGTTGGTAAACTTGCTCTCTTGTGGAACCAATCATCTCTAAGTCCATTTTTCGTAGTCGTGCAGCGTGCTGTGGGTCATATTTCGCTATTCTGTATGTTGGCATTGCAATCTCAACTGGGACTACTGCCTCGGACCCGTATACTAGAGTGAACGGTGCCTCTCATGTGGATGTTCTGGGTGTAGTCCTATATGCCCATAGAATGCCTGGCAGTTCGTCAATCCAACTCCTTCCGGTGGTGTGCAGTCGCCGCTCCAAATATTGTTTTAGTCTCCCAAAACACCACTATTACACAAAAACCTCAGACAAGATCCAGATACATGACCTAGTTTAGAGTGCCATACGTAAAACTTCGAAGAAGAAGAATTCAAATGAAATGTGGATAAATCAATACTCGTAGCTACAAACTGCCCATCAACCTTCATGCCATCCAAAACATAAAGTCCCCCCTCTCTACTTCCAGTCCCAAGTATTCTCTTTGAATTTGGATCTTGCACATGACAAGAAGTAAAGGAAAAGTGAACATCAAGACCACAATCACACAATTGACCAACAGAAATAAGATTCATAGCCAATTTAGGAATACAATAAACATCAGGTAGTGAAAGATTTTCTGTTTGAATTATACCAACACCTACTATTAGCATAGGAGTGCTATCAGCAGTCATAACAGATATAGATGGTAATACACGAGACATAGATACAAATGAGTATCCAACACCCATAAGGACGAGTTTCTACCTGATGTGGATGGAGCAGACATAGCATATGTTGGAGACTGGTTTTTGTTTTCCTGAAGAAGGTTTTGCAATAGATTAACCAAAGATGCATTGTCTGACAAAGATGACTCGACATAAGCTGGATCCAATGTAGGCATTACAGCAGTTGTATTAGGTTGCCCTCCAAAACGAGGATTCTGTGAATATTAAGGTTTGTCACTTGGCCTCTTTCCATATTCATGTCGTGGTTTGCCTTTCTGGTGCAATAAAGGACACTGATTCTTCCAATGACCCTTCTCATGACAATAGCGACACTCATCCTTATCATAACTCTTTTGTTTAGATCTGATATGACTAGGTTGAGTAACCAAAATAGAACCAACAGGAGTGGACTTCTCAATTTGAGTCTTGAGGCGGGTTTCTTCAGCCAACAATTCATGCACAACTGAATCAACTGAAGGCAAAGGAGTACGGTGCAGAATTGATCCATGGATGCCTTCATACTCAGAGCGGAGATTGTACAACAGTTGAACCAAGTGTTGTTGTTCCCTCCTTTCAATATACGGACCGAATGCTTTCAGTTCAGCGCATTCTGTCATAGCCAACTGATCCCAAAAGTTTGTCATCTCAGAATAAAACTCTTGAATACTTTGATCGTCCTGTGTAAGAGCACGGATTTCTCCTTCAAGTTGATATTGAACAACAAAGTTGGACCTCACATACAACCTTTCCAAATGGTCCCAAACTTCTTTCGCAATATCAAACTTAGCTACCTGAACACCAATCTTCTGCTCAACGAAATTGTTAATCCAAGTAATAATTTTAGAATTATTGGTATCACACACATCCAATAAGGCAATAACTCAACAAAATTAACATCATATGCCTTAGGAGCAACCAAAACACCAGAAATATAATTCCACATCTTCTTCCCTTTTAGAAAGTTTTTCATAGCATAACTCCAATACACATAGTTTTTCCAATCAAAACGAACACTAATCGACTGCAACGAATCATCCTCTCCCGTCATGGTAACAGAAATCGAGAATTGCAGCAATACACAAAGCAAGACTAACCCGGAAACAGAATTGGAGCAACAAATCGAACAAAAATTGTACCAAATCAAAATCGATATTAACACACCAACAAGTTCAAAGAGTGCATCGGATTACCAGAAACTAGTAGCAATACAAAGACGAAAAACCCAAAAGATTTGCCTAGCGGTTGGGTCAGAGATTTGGCTCTGATGCCATGAGATAACATTCATCAAGGAAGCCATGATCTTACAAGACAAAGAAAAATCTTACAAAACAATGAATGTGTGAAGTTACTAGGGTTTAAAAGAGAAGGCATATATATACAAAATAATTAAAAGACTAAACTACCCTTAAGACAATTAATATACAAATATAATATATGCTAACATACATCAATAACGACGAATTTCGTGTATAAGAATTTGACACTAAACTTGTGTTTCTTTATATTGATCTAAAAAGTACCTTTGTTTCAAAAAAGATGCTAATAAAACGTAGATATAGAATTTAGGTCAACAATATTCATCCTTTCTGAATCAAAACATATACAATAAATAAGTTTTACTTTTAATTTCACTTTGTGCAGATCATTTTATTTTTTCCTTGATGAATTCCATGCAGAATTGCAGATCAATTAAATGAAATTCTAAACAAAGGATATTTTGTTAATAACAGCTCGAGGTATTTACTAATTAGAGGTAACACATTGGTACTTTTGCAATATTTTGTTTGCTATTTTAGTGTTTACAATTAGGCGTGTATTTATTCAATATAAGCTGCTAAATTTTCATTATTTAAATTGTTCCGTTGATACAACAATTTTCCTTGGTATTTAAGAGCCTTCTCTCTCTCTCTCTCTCTCTCTCTCTCTCTCTCTCTCTCTCTCTCTCTCTCTCCCCTTCTTTTTTGTTGGATGCCCATTTTCTAAGTAAACTGAAGCATGCAAAAATCGTTGAGATATTGGACTCCTATGAAAGCATGCAAGAGCCATGTGTTGTGAGTTGTAACAGAATCGGCACCAACTGATATTCTTAGTCTTGTATTTTAATTCTTTTAGTTGGGGATGGTGATCATTTTAATTTTTTTGTATACAATGGTTTGGTAAAATTGCTAATTTAAGATATATCGTACTTATTGCACTAATTTTCTGTTAGGATGGTGTAAACGCCACAAGAAGTGTGATTATTTTGTTAGACATCACTAGGAAGAAAAGTACTGACCATAAATTTCTCGCGAGCTACATTTCAACTAAGAAAATTCCATCCTTTACTTGTTTAAAACAATGACTAGATTTTTGTTATAAGTCATTTATTAGCAAAACAACCATTAATTTTCTCTAAGGCTTGAGCGATCTATTTATTAAAAATCTCAATTCATCTAAAAAAAATCTGTGACAGAAATTGTATTATTAGTTATCAATTTCGGTTTGAACCTTGTCAACTAAGCCAAAAAGACAACAGAAAATGGTTCTTTTATTTCAAATTCATCTGATATTACAAAAGCAGAAGCGATGTCGTGTTCTTTTTCCCGTTTTTCTTTCTTTCTTTCTCATTTTTTTACATTGATTGCAACACCATCTTTTCATCATTGTCCATTTTGCTTGTCTTGTCATCCATTACTTCTTCTGAGATTTGAGCTCCAACACTCTTTCTTCTGTAGCTTTCAGAGCTTTCCCATAGATTTCTATCAGCTGAATGAATATAAAAAGAGTTTCAGTCCTCAATCTCAATCATGGTACTGTAAATTACAGAACTTCAAAAACATTGAAATTTGATAAATCTTAAGCATATTTGATAAACATGCACCACTCATCTTAAAGTAAACGGCACAGCCATGGCAAGACAGGCGTAATGTGGAACAAATCTAATGGTGGTAGCACAAGAAATAAAACAAATCTTACGCATATGCCACGACTTTTCAGTAATTTCACAGTAAAATGCCTATGTTACACAATCTTACCTCATCAACTTCTCCAGGAGTCATTATAAATGGAGGCGACATCATTATATTGTCACCAGCAACGCGCACTAACATTCCGTTTTTCTCGCACTGTGCTCCAAAATAAGCACCCACTCCTGATAATTATGGTAAAAATATATGAAAAAAAAAAACACAAAATATCATATACTGAAAAACTAAATCATTTTTGTACAGATGCGAGCAGCGAATAAGTGTAATCGTACCCCATTCGGGAGGGAAAAGATCGTTGGGTGACTTGTTATCGGTAAATTCTGTCCCAAGAATCAAACCGGTTCCCCTTATCTGCAGAACAAACAGTGAGAGTCAAATTTCAGAGAAAAAGAAACACCTCCATGTTTACGTTAAAGACCTAAAAATAAAATATGTAATGTACCTCTCCAATAATTGGACTGCTCGAAAATGCTTTCACACCTTCTTGAAATTTTGGGGCTATGCTATTCACTTGGTCAAGAATATTTCTCTCCCTGGAAGATAATGAAACTCCATTATGTTGTGTCGACATACTAACTAAGCATATTTGAATAAAATTTCAGGGTTATATAATTGTGGCCAACGTCTGTCATTCTTTAATTCATTTATTTTGGTTGCCAAGAGGGGATTAATAGTTTGAGTAATAATAGAGTTTGGAAACATACTTGTAAATCTTGAGTGTTTCCAATGCAACAGCACATGCTACTGGATGTCCAGAATAAGTAAATCCATGGGAGAAGGAACCTTCAAATTACAGAATTGGCACATAATTATACACTATATTTTGTCAATCAGGATCTTAGTTAAATCGGAGTGGAAATGCCACCAACCAAGCTTGTTGCTTTGCGAATGTATGACATCGTTTACTTCTGGGCTAATAAGAATAGCTCCAATGGGCATATATGCCGAAGAAAGAGCCTGTCACATAATTAGAGCAAAGGAATTTAAAATCTAATCAAGGACTTGAAGTGATTTTACTGTAATTTTTTGAGTATTACCTTAGCTAGAGAGACGAGATCGGGTTTGATGTTGTACTTGTCACAGCCAAACATTGTTCCAAGCCTTCCGAAGGCACATATTACCTCGTCTGCTATGAAAAGAATATCATATTTTTTCACAACTGCTTGAATCTGCACAGGTCAAAAAGGTTCAAACCAAGTCTTTCAGAAGGACATGCAAAAACATAGACTGAGAAGATTTTAAGGTACCCCATCGTATTAAAATCCTGTTATCATGATGGTTTTCCTATAAACAAATACTGACCTTTTCGAAATACGTTGCGGGTGGAGGAATCACGCCACCGGCTCCCATAACTGGTTCGGCAATAAAAGCAGCAATCTGAGGGATGATTAGATGTGTCAGGTGAGCAAGAGAACTTACAACATTTACTATAGTGAAATACAGAAAAAAAAAAAAAAGTTATGCTATAAAAATATTAGTTACCGTCTCAGGCCCTTCTTTTAGGATAAGTTTTTCCAAGTTATCAGCCAACCTGGAAGAGAACTCTTCCTCAGTTTCACCTGGAAATTCACGTTTAAGAAATTTTAAACAATTATCATCAAAGGTCACGATAAATTAAAAGATAAAAAGAGAGCCTGGAAACCTGGTAGATGATAGCGCCAATAGTGCGGGCAGTCTGTATGCAGAACAAATGGAGCTGGAAGATCAAATTTCTGGTGTAGCGCAGGCAGGCTGTTAAATCCGTCACATAGTTAAAATAATAGTTTCAGGTCATCACATAAATAGTGGAATTCGGGAAACTTGGTATGACAAACATACCCTGAAAGACTAGCTGATATAAGTGTTGAACCGTGATATCTGACAAAACAATGAAACATAATTAGATGGTAAAAGGGGCCACACAGTAGATATAGAATTAGCTAGAGACAGAAAGCAAAAGCATTTTACGATTTGGCTCGAGCAATAAACTTCTTCTTGTCAGGCCTTCCAAGGGCATTGTTATAATACCAAACCAGCTTCACCTACAAAAGGACAATAAAATGGATTCAAATCTCTATTTACCAGCAGCTATTCAAGATAGAGCATAAAAAGGAAAACACAATCCAAATTGCCATTCAACCTAAATATTCATGTATCAAGTATGGTAAATAGCATCTGATTACTGATACAAACATCAAACATTCTGCCACGTATAAGCAGCACATGCAGTATTGCAGTTATAAAATTATGTTTCACAAAACTATGATGCATAATTTCATACTTTATTTTTATTGTTTACAAAACTACACTCGAAAAGGATGTAATATGAAAACCCACATTTAGAGCTCAATCAACGAAGAACAGACGGAAGAAGAACAAGTTTGTATATTTCAGCTTCCAAAATGAGGGTTAAACCTGAGTATCATTGGCTTCTGATCCACTATTTGTGAAGAAGGCCTTAGCCATTTTCTTTGCGGTGAACATATCCAACAGCTCCTTAGCAAGATCCTATATTCATGTTAGAATAAATAATTAGTCAACTTTTCAGCTAGCTTCAAAAGTAATAGTCATTAAATCATACCAAAGAGGGTTTTGTGGTTCGGTTCCAGAAGGAGTGGTAGAAGGGCAATGTTTTAAGTTGTTTTGTTGCAGCTTCTACAAGACGAGGTTCACTTCCACCTGCAAGAATGAAAGAGTTCAATAAGAATAATATTCTGTCTCTGACGAGACTTGTGTTGCATCGTAATGAATTTTAGAGCAAGTTCAAGCTTCATTCTATCTGCTTCAAAATGCAGCTTTAACCTTATAAGTACCGAAATACTGTTCTATATTCGGGGGCCTTACACTGTGAGAGTACAATAATATCAACGCCCGTTAAAGATCTCAAAGTAAGAATTATTCTATATCCGAAATACTTTTAGTAACATGTCCTAAATTAACATTCTAGCCTATATACATTAAAGTAAACACAGATACTTAGCAAATACGTTAGAAGTTTAACCACAATAATCAATACTTCATTCAGGCATATTTAGAATCAATGAACCTTCTTTGGAAATTTGTGTCAAGTATCAAACAAGGTATGCGGCATAGCTCCAAACTGGGAAGAAATGCACAACATAAATGAATAGAATAAGAAAATTGAAAACAACCTAAGAAATGATTCAGATTTCAGCAAAGTATTGGACCCAAAAAATGTTTATGTTCTTAAGATAAGGATTCTTCCCCAGTAACGTTTAAATATTCAATGCACAGCAAGATAAGGTCATTAGGGAAAAATCACACTGAAAAGGATTAGCAGACAAAGACACATATACAACATTGGGTAGCAAAAGGAAGTTGGTATAACATATTGATTTTGAGAGAGTGGTTACCTAGAGCCGTGCACCATAAACCAGCAAGAGAATCAAGATACTTTTTCCCATTATGGTCATACACATAAGAGCCCTATAACAAGAACAAGGATTGAATGCATGTGTTAGTTAGAAAATGATATGTACTTCAAAGTGAAAACTTGAAATGAAAAAAGAAAAGAAAAGAAAAAACAACTCCTATACCTCTGACTTCTCAATGATTAGAGGATTCAAATCAGTTGTTTGCCATCCAGCAGTGAATGGTGCCAGCATATCATGCCCCTTGTAGCTAAAAACGACCACCAAAGTTAGCAGCAACGTATATATAATAAGAGGTATGTATGTCTCATGTACAGAAGAAAAAGAGGAACTTGACGACATACTCTTTCTCATCAGTAGACGAAAGATCCTTGTTGAAAGATGCTGCTTCAGTACTATACCATCTATGAAGTCCAGAAGCCTGAAGTGCATGTTTCTGCAAACGAGCATCCTTTACATAGTAACTAGCCGCCTGTGGTTTCGCAAGTTGAACGTCAAATACAATGAACAAATAACAGAACAAGATATTTATCTTAAAGCACATTTGACAGCCCCTGCCTGCAACGTGTTGGTATCATCAGTCTTTCAAATAAACATAAGTTAAGTTGCATTGAAGAAAGGTGGAGTGGACTATAATAAATATAAGCATCTTTAAACACTCAAAATTTAGCTAGTTTCAGGGTTATGTTGTTAGAGCTTAAGAGTGACAACTAACTAAAAGTAGCTGCAAAAAGATCATTAGCCTAAATTTCTCTGATTTGTAGATATTTAATGTTAGGTATTAAATGCATAATAACATTTTAGAAACTAAAGGGTCTTAAAATAAATAAATAAATAAAATTGATTGTGCAGAAGAAAAAAATGATCCGTTCCATTATAAAGCAGGAATTCATATTTGGCTTGGCAAAGGCAAACAAAAAAAAGGGCACTCCATTTTTAAGAAACATAAAAATTAACAACGCATTTGAAACAAGAATTGAAGTTGGTACAGAAGTACAGAACCTGGTTGGCATTTCTGAGAGTGGATCGAATTAGACGATGCATCATAAAATTTATTTTACTTCTCCCCCTGCTTCGCAAATATATCAAAATTATTATTGTTGTGTATAATAAATAATTTATACAAAACAAAAGTATGCGCAGAAAGAGAAATTGAAGTTTGTTTCTCTGTGTGTGTGTGTGTGTGTGTGTAAGAGAGAGAGAGAGAGAGTTGTTTTTGTTTTTGATTTGAAGAATGGGACCACCTGCGATGACGAAGCGTTGATGTTTTTTTTAAATTACTCCCATGAATTAATTAATTAATAATTGTCTTAATATGGACAAAATATCAAACATCTTGTCGACATTCATTCCGATATTTTTCTTTTAATTAGCTTAAAGAAGCTCAATTATTTCAATACAATCAGTTATTCAATCTCAATCTAATAATATATGTATATATATTTAGCTGCCGTAACAACTGGATTTTAATCTTCCTTTAATTATGAGAAAATTGATATTGTATTGTAACCAATAGATCCCATTCCATAATATTCCTACAAATGAAGTTATGGTCTTCTAAATCAAGGTGAATAAATTAACATATATTAATATATTTATATTTATAGTTTTATACAGCATTCATTCGAAAAATTATATGTGTTGTTGATTGTGCACTATGATTTATTCCTTATTTTTGCTATAGAAAAATGGCACCGATATGTATCTATTTCTTTTTGTAATTTGATTATGTGAGGCAGATACGTTGGAACCTTTACTATGTACGTTTTATAGTTTACCTTAAATCGACTCAAAAATTGTTTAACGCTAGAGGCTATTATTCCTAACAATTACTTATTGTGACATAATTGTTCTTGATTAATATAACTGTAGTAAAAGAGGTTTTTACTCGTGGGCGAAGACACAAACTTTTGATGCATATCTGTCCCTGTCCCTGTTTAACAAAAAAATATAATTTTATTTTTTTTAAATCTTTGCAAATACCATATCAGTTTACTTCAAAACAGCAACTTAACTAAGTTTACCTATACGTTATGAATATAATTATAAGAAAAAACAAATTATTACTTAGACTTATAGCGATTTAATTTGGTACTTTTCTTCCTCTCTGGTAGTAAACTACAAAATGCAAATATATGAAAGACAAGTCAAAGGCTCTATAATTTGGGGGGAAGAGAGAGAGCGCACAAAATCATGTTTGAAGTACAAAGCAATCATGGTTATTTTATATTGATTTTCATGACGATTTATGAAATTTACTGTTATTTCCCGTAAAAGTGGATCTCCTCTCATTTTCACATACTAATTAACGTGCAATATGAAAAATCAATGACATATTTCATCTCACGACCCTATTGGATCATACTACTTTAGATAATGTTATTTTCCTGTCAAAGTGGACTAGTGGTTGCTAAGAGATAGCTAAGTTTGAATTCATGCTATTCAATAATATTGGAAAAATGGCAGCGTAAGGTTTCTATTAACTTACTTACTCTATAGTTCTAGGGTGAGTTTTTGAAACTTTGATCATAAGAAGTCATAGAGATATACCCACTTATCAACAAAAAATAAAACCACTATATTTGACCAAAAGCCAAAAAAAAACTAAAAGGAAAATAAAGACTAAAGTCTTTTGTGAGTAAAGGCTCAGAAGGAATAGTTTTCTTTTTGTAGCCGTCGTTACAATAAGAATTTTTTTCCAAAATAACTGATAAGGGTAAGGCAAATGATATAGCCAGAGCAAAATCCTTAAATGCAGAGCAATATTCTTATTTTTCCTATTATACCCTTCAATAATAATTTACTAAACTTGTTGTTAGTTTTCATTAGCCCAAAATCTTTGAAAATCTAAAAATCAATCTGCTCCGTCCTATTTATGAGGAATGATATCTTGCACATTATAACAAAAAATCATACGAAATTATTAAACATCTATAATAATATATAAAGGAATGCATGTTGAGACCATTTTTTTGATTTTCAACTTTAACCTTGTAGTCTTAATTATAATTTTGTACCAAACATTTAATTTCCATGTGTGTCCTCGCAATAATACTGTTACATCATTATGCTTCACTTACCTAAAATATTGCTTCATTTTTCCTTTTTTATACGTTATTTTTTTGCTAACAGTATATATTTCCCTCTATTCTTATATTATGCCACGGATTACAAAATCATTTACTACTAAACCAATATCTTCTCTCTCTCATTTTTTTTTACCCTTATTCTATGGTATTTTCTTGCTATCAATATATCTTCCACTCTATTATAATATTCTGTCACGGATTACAAAATCATTTATTACTGAACCAATATCCTTTTTCTTTTGGTAAACACTACTAAGAAATTTTATCAAATAGAGAAAGTTGGAAGAACATGAAACTGTATGCCTAACCAAGGAGTGCAGTGTCATTCTACAGAAAAAATTGCCACCAAAGCTCAAAGATCCAGGGAGTTTTACAATTCCGTGTGTAATCGGGAATTCACATTTTAAGAAAGCATTGTGTGACTTAGGTGCAAGCATTAACCTGATGTCTCTTTCTGTGTACAAGAAGTTGGAACTTGGAGAAGCCAAACCAACCACTGTGTCCCTTCAACTAGCAGACAGATTAATCAAGTATCCTAGAGGTATGGTTGAAGATTTATTGGTTAAAGTTGATAATTTTATCTTCCCTACAGAGTTCACCGTCCTGGACATGGAAGAAGATCATGATATTCCAATCATTCTTCGTCGCCCATTCCTTGCCACTAGGAGAACTCTAATTGATGTGAGAAAATGAGAACTTACAATGAGAGTGCAAGATGAACAAATCACGTTCAATGTCTTCAAGGCTATCAAATTCCCATCAGAAGCTGATAGTTGTTTCAAAATTGACATTCTCGACAAGATGGTTGAACAAGTGTTCAACGAAATCCACTTGGAGGATTCACTCGAGGTATGTCTTATAAAAGAAGAGATAGATTTTGATAATGATGATATTGAAAGATGTATTTTAGCCCTTGATGCAATACCGATTGATTACAAATGAGAGATTGAAGAGCTAGAGAAAGGTACGAATATCACAATCCCATCTATTATTAAGCCACCAACTCTAGATCTTAAACCAATTCCTTCTCATTTAAAGTACGCATTTTTGGGAAATAATTTAACTCTACATGTTATCATCTCATCGTCATTGACTAATGTTGAAACAGATAAGTTGTTGCAAGTTCTAAGAGATCATAAAACTGCCTTAGGGTGGTCCAGTGTCGATATCAAAGTCATCCGTCCTTTGACTTGTATGCACAAAATACTAATGGAGGAGAACTACAAGACAACTGTCGAACATCAACGCCATCTGAATCCCAATATGAAGGAAGTGGTAAAGGCTGAAGTATTAAAGCTTCTAAATGTTAGAATTATTTACTCAATTTCAGTTAGCTCATGGGTGAGTCCAATACATGTTGTGCCGAAGAAAGGAGGAATGACTGTAGTGAAGAATGAACACAATGAAGATATTCCCACAAGAACAAACACTGGATGGAGGGTGTGCATTGACTATCGAAAATTAAATAAGGTAACCCGCAAAGATCATTTTCCTTTACCCTTCATTGATCGAATGTTGGATTGACTTGCAGGTCACCCTTATTATTGTTTTCTTGATGGTTATTATGGATATAATCAAATACCTATTGTACATGAGGATCAAGAGAAAACAACTTTCACTTGCCCATATGGTACATTTGCATTTAGAAGAATGTCTTTTGGTCTTTGTAATTCCCTTGCTACTTTTCAAAGGTGCATCTATTTTTTCTGATATGGTGGAAAAATTCATTGAGGTTTGCATAGATGATGTTTCTGTCTTTGGCATGTCATTTGATGATTGTTTGACTAACTTGTCTTTATTATTGAAGAGATGTGAAGAAATAAACTTGATCTTGAACTGGGAAAAGGGCCACTTCATGGTACAAGAAGGAATTGTCCTAGGACACCATATATCTGCCAGAGGCATTCAAGTATCGAGCCAAGATTGTGGTAATCGAAAAACTTCCACCTTCTACTTCAGTAAAAGGTATTCGTAGTTTTCTTGGACATGCAGAATTTTACAGGCGTTTCATCAAAGATTTTTATCAAGTCACAAAAACTTTATGCAACTTGTTGTCAAAGGAATCCACTTTCACATTTGATGAAGAATGTCACAAAGCCTTCAACTTGCTAAAAAAGAAGCTAACAAAAGCACAAGTAATTTCCACCCTGATTAGAATCTTCCATTCGAACTAAGTGATTATGCTATTGGAGTAGTGATTGGCCAAAGAAAGAACAAAGTCTTACATGTGATCTACTATGCCAGTCGAACTCTAAGTGATGCTCAAATGAATTATGCAACAACAGAGAAGGAGTTATTAGCAATTGTTTTTGCATTTATGATTGGTTCTGAAGTAATTGTGTACACAAATCATTCAGCAATCAAGTACTTGCTTTCAAAGAAAGATGCAAAACTAAAGTTGATTCGATGGATCCAGCTTCTTCAAGAATTTGACGTGGAAATCTGTGACAAAAAGGCTCAGAAAATGTTGTCGCATATCATCTATCATGATTGAAAGTTAAAGAATCACATGAACTTCAACCAATCAATGAAGAATTCCCTTATGAGAGGCTATATTCTATGCAAACAACCAATGCTTCATGGTACGTTGATATTGTCAATTACCTTGCATGTAATATTATTCCACCTGAATTAACTTACCAGCAGAAGAAGAATTTTTTTCTGAAGTCAAACACTTTTTGTGGGATGATCCATACCTCTACAAGCACTGTTGTGATTAACTTTTAAGAAGATGTGTTCCAGAAGAAGAAATTATTGAGGTATTACAACACTGTCATTCTTCAGAATATGGAGGACATTATGTGGAATAAGAACTGCAGCGAAGGTACATCAGTGTGGACTTTATTGACCAACTTTTAAACATGCTCATGTTTTTGTTAGTTCGTGTGATCAATATCAAAGGACTTGAAATATTTGAAGACGTAATGAAATGCCCTTGAATAATATTCTTGAAGTTGGATTATCTGATGTTTGGGGCATTGACTTCATGGGACCATTTCCTTCGTCATACAACAACAAATACATTTTGGTAGCAGTTGACTATGTCTCAAAGTGGGTGGAAGCCATTGCTTTACCAACTAACGATGCCAAGGTGGTGATCAATTTTCTTCGAAAATACATATTCACCCGATATGGCACACCCAGAACAATCATCAGCACAAAGTTGCAACTGCTTATCACCTGCAAACCAGTGGCCAAGTGGAAATCTCAAACAGGGAAATAAAGTGAATATTGGAGAAAACATTGAATTCTTCAAGAAAATATTGGGCCAAAAAGCTTGATGATGCACTTTGGGCTTATCGCACTGCTTACAAAACTCCAATTGATATGTCACCATATCGTTTGGTTTTTTGAAAAGCTTGTCACTTGCCGGTCGAATTTGAACACAAAGCTTATTGGGCTGTGAAAAGCCTGAACATGGATATGAACTGGCTGGAGAAAAGAGAATGCTACAACTCAATGCTTTGGAAGAATTCAAAAATGAAGCTTATGAAAATGCCAAAATCTACAAAGAGAGAACAAAGCGATGGCATGGCAAACGCATTCTACAACGTGATTTTGAGCATGGTCAACAAGTACTTTTGTATAACTCACGTCTTCGACTTTTTCCTGGAAAGTTGAAATCAAGATGGTCTGGCCCATTTACAATCACGAAAGTCTTTCCATATGAAGCCGTTGAAATTCAAAACAATGACAAGGAAGCATTCAAAGTTAATGGGAAAAGACTAAAGCACTACATTGGAGGCAAGTTTGAGAGGCAGAAGACCTCCATGACTCTACATCCACTTGAATCATTACCAAAAGTCAAGTCGGTGACTATAAATCAAGCGTTGTTTGGGAGGCAACCCATGTTAATTCTTTTTTCTTCATTGTTATTTTCAGTTGTATTGTATATATGCTATTTTTTTCTTTTTGTTCTTTATAGGAAGCATGGAAGTAATTATTGTCGTCTTGGGAATCTGACGTTAAAAGACCATATTTGCCAATTTTTAAGAAAATTGGATTAGAAGCCAATCCTCGACTCATAGAAGGCGTTTATGTCATTTCTGGATGTAAAACCAAAGGAAGATGTGAGCCACAATCACAACTACTATTTTTCTATCAGGTGACATCGTTTTTATTATTATTTATATTTGTTTCTTTGGTTTTAGACATTAGGGGCAATGTCTCATCTAAGTTTGGGGGACGTTTTTGATTGTGATGGCTTCTATTGTCTTTAATTTTATACATAAAAAACAAAGAAAAAAACAAAAAAAAATGCATCTTTACTTTACATAATTGTTCAGATTATGGATCAATTATGAGAAAACTCGATACTTATGGTGGTTTTTGTGATGATGATGATTTTGTGATGATGATGAGTATGATATACTATGTGAACAACGTGTTGTTTAATCTATGTTTGAGCATGCCTATCTTCATATACACTTTTCACACATTGATTTGCATTGGTGGTTGAGCATACTTGGAAAATGGTTATTGAGATAAGTAAACTAAGGGAGATACACCCGAGCTTCATAAATAATTGATCACCTCCTGAAGCAAAATCGTTGATGATGATTCATTATAGAAATGATTTAGGCCATCTTTTCTTTAACACGTTTGAACATTTCAAGCCATACCCTTCACAAACAAAATAATCGCCAGAACTCTTCTGAGCCTTTCATTAAAGCCTTTTTTATGAGCCCATTTACCTACCCCATGTAGACACAAATAGTTATCATTGCCTTCTAGAGACTGAATTGCATTCAGGAACTTGAAATTGAAGGAAATATGTGGAAAAAGAAATGTTAAAAAAAAGAGAAATATGAAGATCACTCCACTGGTACATATCAAAATGAATAAGTTTGGGGGAAATATGAAGGAAATGAAAAAAAAAAAAAAAAAAAGGGGGCATGAACTATTGTGAAGAAAGAAAAGGAGAAAGAACCGAAGTACAAGAGATTTCTGAATGTAATATCTTACGTCTCTAGCTCTGCTTTTACTTGTCCTTCAATGAGCCCATACCCGAGCCTAATGTTACAAGCTGAAAAAGTCATGTTGATCTTTAGTGAATCATATTCAGATTAGCAGAGAGATGGTATGAAAGTTATACATATGGAGTTAGGATGATTAACTTTGGTGAACTAGTTTTGATGAACTTATCCAGTAAACTCAATATACATTGCATGTATTGTTCGCACACGTTGCACATGGAGATTTGTTTGTGAAAACTTGATTAACTACCAGGTTGTGAACGAGTGCGTCATTGCTCTAATTCTTTGCATTCTCATCAAACAATAAAGAAACTCTCAGAATTGATCCGTGATTTAAATGATAATGTGAAATTAATTTTTATTCTATCTTTGTTTTAGTTTTTTGGGTCTAGAATGTTGCATTGTTTGCTTTGCGCATTTTGCTCGAGGACAAGTAAATGAACAAGTTTGGGGGTGCGATGATCTTGGCAAATACTCATCATTATCATGCTTTTACACTTGTTTACTTGACTATTCTTGATAGTTTTGTGGTATTTTTATGTTTGTTTTCATGTTTAGTAGGTTGAAATATGATTTGTCAATCAAGAACCAAAACTTCAAAAATTGGGGTAGGCTATATGAACCACGAATGAATCACGTCGAGTCGCGAACATGAATCTTCTGCCTCCATAGGTTTCGGTTGACGAGCATGTCTTTATTTAGATCTTTAAGCTTCATGTCGTTCTGTATGACCTCCATCCATGTCTTTTTCGTTCTCCCACGATCTCTAGCCGTCTGTCCTAAGTCGAGATCTTCAACTCGTCGTACCGGTGCATCTATGGGTATGCGTTTAACATGCCCAAACCATCTTAAACGATTTTCTCGCATTTTCTCGTCAATGGCTGCCACACCCAATTTATGCCGAATATCTTCATTGCGCACTTTATCTCTCCTTGTGTTACCGCACATCCACCGAAGCATGTGCATCTCTGTAACGTTCATTTTCTGTACATGACGTTGCTTAATAGCCCAGCACTCGGAGCCATAAAGCAAAGCAGGTCTAATAGCCGTACGATAGAACTTTCCTTTAAGCTTTAAAGGAAAGTTACGATCGCACAGGATCCCTGTCGCACTCTTCCACTTTGTCCATCCAGCTTGGATGCGGTGGTTGACATCTCCGTCTAAATCTCCATCCATCTGCAGTATGGAGCCTAAATACCAAAAATGCGCACTTCTCGGTATCTCTTGGCCATCCAACTGAACCGTGCCATCGTTTTTTCTTCGTTGTTTGCTAAACTTGCATTCGAGGTACTCTGTTTTTGTTCGACTTAGTCGAAATCCTCGTGCTTCTAATGTTTGTCTCCATCGTTCTAATTTAGCTTTAACTCCCATTCTCGTCTCATCGATGAGGACAATATCGTCTGCAAACAACATACACCATGGGACTCGGTCTTGGATGGTTCTGGTGATTTCATCAATTACAATGGCAAACAAAAATGGGCTCAAAGCTGACCCCTGATGTAAGCCAATTGTAATTGGAAAGCGTCTGTTAAACCGCCACAAGTTTGGACACTTGTCACCACATTCTCATACATATCTTTTATGATGTTAATATATTTAATGGGTACCCCCTTCTTCACCAAGGTCCACCATAATACATCTCGAGGTACTTTGTCATATGCCTTTTCTAAGTCGATAAAGACCATATGCAAATCTCTACTCTTTTCTCGAAAGCGTTCAATGAGCTGACGAATCAGATGGATGGCCTCTATGGTCGACCTTCCGGGCATAAATCCAAATTGGTTCTCAGATATGGAAACAGTTTGTTTCAATCGATGTTCGATCACCCTCTCCCATAGCTTCATGGTATGAGACATAAGCTTTATCCCACGATAGTTAGAACAGTTTTGGACATCGCCCTTGTTCTTATATAGAGGTATTAGCGTACTCTTCCTCCACTCTTCTGGTATTTTATTTGTTCGCCATATTTTGTTAAAGAGGTCCGTCAACTAGGTCACCCCTATCTCTCCCATGCTTCTCCAAGCCTCGATAGGGACACCATCTGGGCCAACGGCTTTTCGAGTCTTTATCCTCTTCAAAGCATCTTTGACTTCCGACCTTCTAATACGGCGCATAAAATTGCGGTTCAGGTCCTGAGGGGACTGCGAGATGTCACCCACTGCTTGGGTGGGGCCTCCATTGAACAGGCCCTCGAAGTACTCCCTCCACCGTGCTTTGACCTGATCCTCACGCACTAAGACAGGCTGACCTTCATCTTTGATGCATTTCACTGCACCTAGGTCTCTAGTCTTCCTCTCTCTAATGCGAGCAATTTTGTATATATCCTTCTCGGCCTCCTTGCTATCCCTCTTCTCATAAATTTCCTTGTACACAGCCTCTCGTGCTAGTCCAACAGCTTTCTTTGCTTCTTTCCTGGCTAGCTTATACTTTTCAAAGCTTGCTCTATCATGGTTCTTCTTCAAATCCCTGTAGCAATCCCGTTTGGCCTTGATTGTCGCCTTCACTTCTTCATTCCACCATGACGTGTCTTTACCTGTCAGGCTACTACCTCGAGATTCACCTAAGAGGTCTTTAGCTACCTTCTTGATACAACAAGCCATTTTGGTCTAAGTTGCATCTGCATCGTCCTCAGTCTTCCAGTCTACCTCTTGAACCACTCGCTCCACGAAGGCCTTTTGGGTAGACTCTTTAAGCCGCCACCACTTAATTCTAGGTTCCAACCGACGCCTACTCCTCTTCACTCCTTGCCGCAGTCTAATATCCAACACCAAAAGCCAATGTTGCGTAACCACACTTTCCCCGGGAATGACCTTGCAATCTATGCAACGACTTCTATCTGCCCTCTAGCTAAGAAGAAATCTATCTGGCTCTTATTTGACTCACTCCTATAAGTGACCAAATGAGACTCTATCTTCTTAAACCAAGTATTTTCTACAAGCAAATCGTAGGAGAGGGCGAAGTCTAAGATAGCATTTCCCGGCTCATTGCGATCCCCAAAGCTATACCCGTCGTGGATGTCCTCGAACCCATCACGGCTAGATCCTACATGACCAAAGAGTTTCTCGCTACTAGGTATCCTTTGTACCATCTCGTCCAAATCTTCCCAAAACTTACATTTCACAGCTTCGTCTAGTCCTATCTGTGGTGCATAGGCACTAATGACATTCAAGATATCCTCGCTTATGACCAACTTGACAAGTAAGATCATGTCACCCTTGCTTCTGACCTCCACCACGTCTTCGAGCCAAAGCTTATCTATGATGATCCCAACACCATTTCGGTTCTTCTCTGTCCCGGTATACCAAAGCTTACAACCCCAAGGGTCTACTACTTTGGCCTTTTCACCAACCCACTTGGTCTCTTGCACGCACAAGATGTTGATCCTCCTTCTAGACATTGCCTCAGCCAGCTCGGCCAATATTCCTGTGAGTGACCCCACATTCCACGATGCAAGGCGAACTCTTCGTTCCTGGACTAACTTCTTTACCCTCACTCGTCCTGAAAGGTGAGGGAACCCTTGCTCATTTGACACCACACCCGGGCGTCGATGTGGCGCATCGCTTCTGGGCGACGATCTAGCAACCCTTGCCCATTTATCACTACACCCGGGGTCCGATGTAGCGCGTCGTTGAGTAGGGAACGCCCCAACGAAATTCATAGTATGGTTCATATCATAGGATGTGACGGGGTTTTTACATTGGTTGTCACAAGCCTACCACAACCCTCCTCCTTTATCCTGGCTTGGGACAGGCAGTGAAAGCTCACTGGCGGAGTTTTGAGTTATGTTTATATATCACTGGAAAGTCACATGTGTCTGGTTTCCAAGGCAACAAGCGGTTTTTGATTTCGACATCTAATGCAGAAGTTATAACCAAAACGGTGAAGTTGCACAAAGCTGAAACGTATATATGCAACTCGCACGCTCGATGATCGTTGGATGAAAATGGCTAATCAATGGTCTATATTCAGTCTTGCAAGCTTTCAAATGGAAGACTCTAGAGTGTCATGAATCATGTGATTCATAATTCATCAATTATATGACAACTTTGGACCATTGGGTCAAAACGGGATGAACGGTCGAGATGTCATCTTATGTTTTTGGTTAAACTATAAACAAACGTCACATTTTCCATATTTTAACACACCAGTCTTCTTTATTCTCTCTTCACTTAGTAGTCTTTCTATAGTAGTAGTATTCTCTAGTAGGTTGTAATTTTGGAGGAATAATTCGGAGTTTGTAGGGGGAGTCCACCGGCGGCTTTGCGGAAGTCAAAATCTGTAACAATCTCTAAACTCCCTTTACTTTTCTCTCTTTACTTTATGATGTTATATTTATCTTATAGTCTTGTTCTATATTCCATTATGTGCTAAATTTACTTTGTTGGTATAGTGACATAACCTAATTACGATGATCTAATATAAATTAACGTATTGTTACGATGTCAAAATAGTTGGTGTATTTATTTGTGAATATAATGTTTCTAAAATTTTGGCCAACTTTTGGATGAACTCAGGATCAAATTGAAACCGAGAGGAGATTTTCATGAAATAGCTTTGAAGTAAATACCGTGAATTCTCAATAGAATAGAAATATATCTATCATTTTCACGTGGTTGATAAAATCATCACCGAACATACATCTGCACATCTTCGTAACTAGACTCATTTTCTAGTTGTAAAGCTGTATAATTTATGTATAATTTGAGAAAGAGTACTTAAAGCGTAATTGGTGATAACCAACAATAATTTTGAATGTGAAACTCGTAATAATATGCTTAATTAAAAGTTAGATCAGACTAATGACAGTGAAATCATGATTCCCAGCTCTTCTCTCAGTGTCTACTCTTATTTATCGATATACCCTTGTTATACTATTGCCTCAACGCCTTACTTTGTTAAAAGTTCTTACATGTAATTAGTAAATTGTTTATCTTTTCGCTTGAACAATCTGAAATTCAGTTTCTCAAATAAATTAAGAGTTAATCAATTTTGGTAATTAATTAATTATTCCTCGTGGGATCGACAACCCTATCTATCACTTTATTACTTGTTACAATTTCGTGCACTTACGAATTTAACCACAATAAAGTCCTTGTGCTTGATCCACATATTTTGGAAGCGAAAAGGTCTCGGCTTACGAGAGAGTTCCCGATCAAAATGGACAAAAATGGGGGTATGGTTCGAATGTAACCGTGATTCATGAACAATGTGAGTGCTAGCAAATGCCAAACTCCAATTATAGTTGATGAGAGAATGGTCAATACGAGTGCGTATGCCATTATTAGCCCAAGTGAAGGGGTTTCCTTCATAACCGGCATCTTGCAAACCGCAATCATCAATACATTCGAGGAAGTCGTCCATCTCACCAACATTAGGATGATCTTTGCTCTTTTTTTCCTCCTCCTTAAGAACAACATTGAAGTCACCAACCACCAACCACGGTTTTTGCTCATCACTTTCTTCTCAACCCATCCCAAAGCAACTGACGAAGGACCCGAGATTGAGCGGCATAAACAAAGTTACATAATAATGGATGAGGGAGGATATTAGAAGAAATGACACAGTGTAGAAATTGTTCATGATCCTCTAGAACCTCAATATGCATATCACCATCTCCAAAAACCCAGATCTTTTTGTTGGAGTTAGATAAAGCCGATTCGTAATGAAACTTCTTCTCGAATTTATGCACATCAAATCTAGCTTTCGGTTCAAGTAGGGCAAGAATTTAGGCTAATGACGAAGGACCATATTCTCAACATTATCTCCATTCTTGGGTTTACCAACTCCACGCATGTTCCAACAAACAAATAACATCAATGAGATGGGAAGGGTGACGTACCATCAGGGGAACGCAAATTGCGTTCATCTTTTTCCTTCTTTTTTTCCTTCTTTATTTAGCTTTTGCTTTTTGATGAAGACGCACCATGATCATTTATTTTGTTGTTAGAGTCCTCGAGATAATTTTGCATAGGATCCGACTCCGCAACGATCGTATCATCACTCACGACTTCTTCATTAGTATGCCAAAGTAGTGAGATAAGAGGGGTGGAGATATCACACGAGAATGTATCATCATGATGTTGCGCCCTTGGGGAAAGGACTCTAGATTTAGGTTGATAGTTAGAATCCGGAAACCTAGCTCCATCATCATTAGTATCCCTCAAAATCATATCTTCAATATATCATATCCCTTAAGTGTTGTTCCTTCTCAACATTTGTCACAATTTTTGCCAACTTGAGATGTATTTCTTTATCCACCTCTTCGGTCGCCTTAATCATTTCCTTGTGGAATTGAACTTCCTCTTCAACCATGATAATGGCCTTAAGAGTTCCTTCACTCAACTATTGACTCAACATGTTACCACTTCCCTTACTAGTAATTTCCTTATGATAATGAGCTTCCCCTTCAACCGTAGTGATGACCTTTAGCGTTCCTTCACTCAACCCTTGACTTAACATATTTCCTCCTCCATTGCTAGTTGTCTCCATTGTTCGGCCCTTGTCTTCCTCAATATTGGATTCTTGCTCAAGAATATTGAAGGGGTTTGGATCCCCTCTCTTTAAGAGTTTCTTTGGAGATAAATTCGGGACATGAGAGTTAGTTGGGATGACATTCCTCCTTGCCTTAGCCTTCCAAACATAAGTAGTAGCTTCACTATGTTTCGGTTCTTGAGTACCCTCAACCCTTCTCATTATTCCCTTGAGATCTCTCCACACCACATTCCTCAAGTTTATGACCCACTCTTTGACATTTCCGACAATAGTTCGAAAGATTTCATATATGCCCTTTTACTTGACGATATTCACGTTCCCATGCACATCTTCTACCCCCATTCTATTTCTTCTTTAAACGGATCAAGAAGGTTGACCTCAACACATATTCGAGGATAATCAAGACGTGACATAGTGGCCGCTCCTTCATCGAGCCTCAAAGGTCTTCCAAAATAAAAACCAAAGTTCATAAGGGCATTTCTTTCGCAAAAATGCATATTTAGGTTGGTAAGGCGATCCACACGGGAGCTATAGGAGGTTCAAGTTTGGGGTCAAAATTCGGAGTCCATTTGTGGATCGAACCATTGAGATCAAGAAATTGAAGGTTCTTCTTCAACCATAATCGAGTATAATCCTCCTCCATGGTCAATTTCAACATAACGTGTCGCGGGCCTATTGGACCAAGGGTGTATTTGCCTTTAAGTCTAAGTTTTGCCATGTTGTTGTGGATATAAGTGTAGCTCGACTTAACAAGTGGGAAACGAAGGATTAAGATAAGCTTAAGCCTCTCATCAAGAGCTTTAACTTCCTCCTTCGTGAAGACATCATGGATTTTCCTTTGACAAATCAAAATTCCATTGTAGTGAGGGTAGGTTCATCAATAAGAGAGCGGTTTATTTCATATTGTTTTGTGGAAGCGGTCGCTTATGCATAAGAGGCGCGTCGAATTGGAGCATGAGCTTGATATGGTTAAGGATTGTCCTGTGCCGCATTGGATTGCTTCTCAAAGATAGGTGGAGCAAGTGAAGAAGTAAGAGTTAGCAATGGCTTCACAACTCTGGAAAAGTTATTCGAGAGAGTCGAGAAATGGCCGGATCCAATCTTAGATGAATTAGAGACATTAGAAGCAAGGTTGATATCCATAGCTTGCTTTGCTTTCTCAAGCATAACGAGCTTCGAATTCGCCAAAGGGGCATGCTTAGGATCTAAATTAGCATTTTCTAATCTTGCATTAACACTCCCTTTAGTTTGATCATAAGCTATTTTCAATGGAAGATTCAGATTCCCCATGGCCAATATAGGGGAGAGGGGAATCAAAGAAGAATCTTCATTTTCCAAGTTTGGTGATGTGGCGCCATGTGGCAAAGTGGGGTCAAGGCTGACCGAAGTCAACTCATCATTGTTGGCACAAGAAATGGTCATGATAACTTAACAAAAGTGCAAAAAATGAGAGGAAAAAGAGCTAGGACACGGATTTCCCAAAATGGCAAAAACAAAAAGCTGCGACATGGACAACAGTGTGCCGCAGGTGCCCGAAATAGGCATGTTGCCTGACAGGCGCCCAGCAGAAGCGCAGGTACGGACGGCCCAAGCTGACAGCAACGTGACCTAGCTACTTTTTGGGAGAATTGACCGCTGGACCAAACGGCTAGTTCTTTTTAACTGAAACCAAGTGCAAAATGACCGCAACAGCCTTGGGCACTAAACCCAAGCACTTTGTGGTGGTTGAGAGGCGGGAAAGTGATCGAAAAATCGCAAGAAAGCCCAAAAAACCCTCCAAATGCGCGGATTCGAACGACAAACACTAGAAGACCACCTAAAAAATAGTAAGAAGACCAAAAACACAAAAAAGAAGAAAAAAATCGACACACCAAAGATCAAATCTATGGAAGAAATTCGCACTCAAGCTAAGGGCTCCAAAGAACACCTTGGAGATTAAATAAACAACCACAAATCGATCTTCAAATGTTAAAAGGGAGTATCAAGTCCAAAGCTCAAGAGAGAGACGAACTATAGGACAAGAAGACCAAGAAATCCGAGTTAAAAGACCATATGATCAAGAAATCCGAGAATCCTTCATGGATGAAGTTGGAATCCGTGAAGAAGCTAACCAAAACCCATGGATAAAACTAAAATCTGAACCTCAAGCTCACATAACCCTTTCATTAACCTAAACATAAAATTGGGATTTCACTTTTATGAAAACCCTAATTCCTAAATTCGCGATCTAATTCTGAAATTGAAACCCAATTGAACCAAAAATCTTGCTCGACTATACTAACATTGCAATGGGTTGGAAAGTCAGAGCACAAGAAGACGTTATTCCAGAAGGTTCCATCACCCTAACTATGGTAAGTGGGCTGTACTCTTTTTTGCTCCTTTTTTGAAATTTTATATTGTTATTTATGTGCATGTGGTCATTGTTTTGACTGTATTGTGGGCTTTGCTGGTTGCATGTGCAAGATTGTGAGTTGAGGTTTTGTCTTTCTTTTTATCAGTTGCATGTGTGGTCCTTGTTTTGATGTATTGTGGGGTTCGATGTCATTGTTTTGACTGTATTGTGGGGTTTGATGGTTGCATGTGCAAGATAATGTGGTGGTTGTTTTATTCCAGGGTTTTGTGTGCCTTATTATTATCAATTGCATGTGTGGTCCAATATAGTGTTGTGTGGTCTCTCATTATTATATTTGTCCATTGACAAGTAGCATATAACCTATATATATTAGGTTATAACACATTTCTGAGTTTGAGTGTGGTACATTGTTGGCATAATGGTTAATAGGCTCCGTTTTCTGTCTCTTTAATATAGGTACAAATAATGAGGTTTTCACTATCATCATGCACTATAAGGTATGCTACTTGGAGGGTCAGATAAGCTACATAGATTTTTGTAGTGAGAATGAGATGTCTAGAATTAAACTACTACATATGGCAGTAGAGGTGGGTGTGAGTCAAGATGGTGGAGAAGTAAGGTTGTATTGCATATCTCGAGATGGTGACAATGGGTACATAATATACATATCAATCTCTAATGATAAGGATGCAATGGATATGGTTGTGTTAGGGGGTAGAATGAGAACAATTGAAGTATATCTTCTCAAAGACAATCATACTACAGATGGGAGTGTATCATCCTAAGATGAGTTGCCTCCAATAAGTGAATGGTTAGATTATATTGGAGGCAAAAATGGTTTTGCTGATGAAGAAAGTAACGAAGAAGTAGAAGCCACTCCAAACAATATTGAAGAAGATTTAGATGCAAAAGTGGTATATGTTTTACAGAATATGAGAGAGGAGCAAACTGTGAATGAAGCTACAAATCCTACATCTGTTTTAGAGAGACAAAAAGGGCATGAAGAAGAGGACAACTTAATGCAAGGACAACAACAGAAGCAGAGTCAATAATCCAATCTATTGATGCTTTTGCTAATAATGGTACATGTGAAGTAGGTGGAGCAAGTGAAGTAGGTGGAGCAAAAGAAGGTGGTCTACCACAGTTCATGATGAAGAATTATAGTCCTCTTGTGCAATCTGTGGTGGACATTGTGGATAGTGATGGTGAAGTTAGAAGTGGAGAAGACTCTGAGTTGTCTTTTACGTTGTTGATAGTGACAATGAAGCGGTTGATGATGATGCCATATTTAATGATAATGTGGAGAAGGATGCAGGATCCATTCATTCATAACAACTATCCAATCTTCAATCCAAAGGTGGACCTAGCCAAAATGATTTTCAAACTAGGGATGTGTTTCAACAACACAGAAAAACCGAGAGAGGCTATCAGAAGTTTTGCAATACAAGAGTGGAGATCTGTGAGATATCATATGAATAGTCAGAAGAAGATTCAAGCCAAATGTGCATAAGAAGTCTGTCAATGGGTCATGTATGCATCAAGGGTCAAGGGAGAGAACACAATACAAATTAAAACACTCCAAGAGCCATATGAATGCCCAAGACAGGAGGGGGTAACACATGCCACTTCAAAATGGTTGGCTAATATTTTGACAAGATAAGTATTGATCCTAATTGGCCAGTTAACTCAATGGTAATAGTATTGGGAAGGGATTGCACTATGGAGTTTAGCACACACCAGATGTACATGACAAAGAAAAAGGTCTTTGTTAAGGCTCATGGCACTGATGCAGAACAGTATGCTATGTTATGGAGTTATGCCGAAGAGATTATGAAGACCAACAAAGGTACAACAGTTAAACTCAAGTGTAAAGTGGTTGGTGAGCATTTTAAGTTCAAAAGGTTATACATATGTTGGTGTGCTTTGAAGAATGAGTTCTTAGAAGGTTGTAGGCCCACCATTGGCCTGGATGGGACTCACTTGAAGACCAAACATGGTGGGATCCTTTTGACAGTTGTGGGGTAGATGCCAACAACTGCACATACCCACTTGCCTATGCAGTTGTTGAAAAAGAGAAGAAGAAGTCATGGAATTGGTTTCTCAGTATATTGATTGATGATCTAAACATTCAGAGAAGTTATCACTGGACAATCATGAGTGACAAACAAAAATGAATAGTTGATGATGTTCATGAATTACTTCCAGATGTTGAGCACATATTCTGTGTAATGCACTTATGGACTAACTTCAAGAAGTATAACAATGGTTTGACATTGAAAACCATATTGTGGAATGCAGCAAGGGATTCAAGGATATGTGATTTTGAAAACATGATGGAAGACTTAAGAGATAGGGATATTAAGGCATATCAGTGGCTTGCAAAAAAAACCACCATCCTAGTGGTCAAGAGCATTCTTTACCTATTAAATAATATGTCAGAAAGTTTTAATGCTAGTATTGTCAAGGCTAGAGGGATGCCAATTATTGATATGCTTGAGTCCATTAGATTTACATTGGACATACATTAGTAAAGTTGCTATGGAAAAGCAGAAGAAGAACATAACTTGTAAGGTTTGGGCTATTGTTGATAAACTGATAAAAAGAGCCGAGGGATACAAAATTCACTGGAATGGATACTTACAGTCTGAAGTAAAAGTTCCCTTTGGTGATAGGTTTGATGTGAACTTAGAGAACAAAAGATGCTCATGTAGAAGGTGGAACTTAGCAGGAATTCCATGTGCTCATGTTATTTCTGGCATGTATTTCATGAAGTGGAAACCTGAAGAAAAAATTCACCAGTGGTACTCAAAGGAAAAATATTACAGATTTACAGCAATTACATGTTTCCAATGCAAGGTAGAAATGCTTGGCCAATGCAAATAATTGAAATGTTAAAGCTAGTGCCTCATGTTGTGAAAAACATGCCTGGTAGACCAAAGCAGAACAAAAGGAAACTTGATCATGCATAATTGAAGAAGCAGTAGGAGAAAAGTGTAAATAAAGGGAGACCAAGTAAGCATGGGGTCCACTTGCTTGCAGTTATTGCCATCAGCAAGGACATAATGCCAGAGGTTGCAAAGATAGAAAGAGAAACCCTTTAACAGTAGATTGGGTTCCTAAAAAGAAGAAGCAAATTGGAGAGAATACTGGGAAGAAAGCTGGGAAAAAAAACCAGCTAATGGACCAATTGAAGTCACTGAAACAACTCTTGCATCATCTGTCACACAACCAACCATCAGAGGTACTATTTTATGACTCTACATGAAAATATAACATTTTAGGTATATGAATAATTATATGTTTTGTTGAACTGTTGATAGTTACCTACACCACAAGCTTCAGAAGTTACTGCATTTTTCAAATTTGCAAGGTGTTTAAAGTATTTTAATTAAAGTTTTGTTCAAATTTTCAGGTCAAGGGGAAATGAGGTGCTGGTAAAAGGCAGAAAGACATAAATGCTCATTATAATGTGGCCGAAACATCTATTGAAACTCACATGCCAACTACAAGGAGTCAACAATCACCTTTAGTGAAAAGATTTGTTCCAGAGGTAACAAAGTGTAGGACTCCAACCAAATAAGCTGATGCATTAACTAAGAACGCAGTTCTGCCTCAAATTTCAACAACATGAGCTAGGCCAACCACTGGGAGTGAGCAATCTCCTATATTGGCAAGATATGTGCCAGATGTGCCAAAGAAAAGGACTCCAAAGAAAAAAGCTGCTAATGGATCTAAGACTGCAGTTCTGACTCAAACTTCAACGACAGGACATAGGCCACTACAAGGAGCCAAACACCCATCAAACTAGTAGAAGGAACTGCCTTAAAGCATGTGGAAAAGAATAAGAGGAAACTGTTTATTGAGGCATCATCCAGTTTTGCTCCTGTTGTACAAGTTCCTAATCATGTTAGTCTCACACCACTAAGAAAGAGCAAATTCAAGCCTCCTGCACCAAAAAAGAATGTTGGAGTTCCAAAGAGGGTTGTAAAAAGCATGATAATAGGAACCTGGGAAGATGCATTATTTTGAGTGTTTATGGTCTATAGTCTGCCAGTTGACTATATGTTTTGTTCTACTCATTAGAGACAGTGTAGGAGTGAATTAATGTTTATATTGTTTTGCTATATTGTTTATGTTGCTATTTTGATGTTATGAACTCCAATGATTCAGCTGTAATGATGCAGCGTTTTTTGAATAGTTTGATGAATGAGATTGATTTTAAGACTTGTTGCTCCTTGAATTGTATATTTAGCATCTTATGAGCTACGATGAAGCAGAGGAATGAGTTTTGAGGTGCTGAAACTTGTTTTCATTAGCACACACATAGCAACATTGTATTTTCCCTAACCTTAACACAATCAACCAACACCATACACATATATAGCCAGAGTAACTAACTAGCGCATACACAACTGCCTACCTCACAAACACACTCTCAATACAACAACTAACATACATACTCAAGCTCAACACCTCAAGTTCAACACCCTACTACTACGTCATCTTTAACAACAATGCTGCACTTAGCACCACCAGGAGCACGATCAAAACCAACACGGTTTTCTTGCTTCTTGCAATATCTTCTTCTAATTGTTCACCTTACGAAGCAAATCTGATATGATTTGCCTTGCTCGATCACACATGGGGGGGGGGGGGGTCAACCCAAGTCCAAAAATTACAACTACTTGGTTGTTGCAGTTAAAAAGTGCACGCATAAGCTCTAAAATTCAAAAAGAGACAAAAAAAAGCATAAGAATCGATTCGGGTCAATTCACCTGGTATCTCTCACATCTAGTAAAGAGACGACCCGGATTAAGGTCCGTCCAAGACGTTTTCCTTGAAGCCCTACACCCACAGCTGCACATTAGGGAGTTATCCATTGCAATTTAGAAGAATTTTGAAAACCATAGGAAAGAGGGGGGGTGTCAATTAAGGAATTTCTTAATTTAAAGTAGGGGAGCAGATTTGAAATATATATTCGTTAGTTTGAATGATGTAGCCGTTTGGTTTAGTAGACTGACTATTTTGCCCTTATAATTGACGTCATCACGCCCAAGAGTGACGTTTTTTGGCCTGAAATTGGGTTTTCGAAAGATGGAATAGCTCGGTGTAGGATGGAGCAAAGTTCGTATAACAACGTGCAAAAACTGAAAGTTCAGATAGGTAAGTGCAAATACAGTCAAAGTTGGGTTAGGTATCTACAATTTTCCCAAATATATATATTAACTAGCTACAATGCAACACGATTCGTTTATAAAGGTGGAATCAATAATCAAACCATCGAGCACGTATGCTACTGTGTCATCAAGGAGCAATCATCGCATTTTAGACTAGTTTTTTTTTTATCTTTGATATCATTCTAACATCGAAACCATTGAGTTTGGGATGAGTTGGATTTTTTCTTCTTATGCTTGCTAAATTTGGGAAAATACCAGAAGAGTGGAGGAAGAGTACGCTAATACCTCTATATAAGAACAAGGGCGATGTCCAAAACTGTTCTAACTATCGTGGGATAAAGCTTATGTCTCATACCATGAAGCTATGGGAGAGGGTGATCGAACACCGATTGAGATAAATTGTTCCCATATCTGAGAACCAATTTGGATTTATGCCGGGAAGGTCGACCATAGAGGCCATCCATTTGATTCGTCAGCTCATTGAACGCTTTCGAGAAAAGAGTAGAGATTTACATATGGTCTTTATCGACTTAGAAAAGGCATATGACAAAGTACCTCGAGAGGTATTATGGTGGACCTTGGTGAAGAAGGGGGTACCCATTAAATATATCAACATCATAAAAGATATGTATGAGAATGTGGTGACAAGTGTCCGAACTTGTGGCGGTTTAACAGACGCCTTTCCAATTACAATGGGCTTACATCAGGGGTCAGCTTTGAGCCCATTTTTGTTTGCCATTGTAATTGATGAAATCACCAGAACCATCCAAGACCGAGTCCCATGGTGTATGTTGTTTGCAGACGATATTGTCCTCATCGATGAGACGAGGCTGGGAGTTAACGCTAAATTAGAACGATGGAGACAAACATTAGAAGCACGAGGATTTCGACTAAGTCGAACAAAAACCGAGTACCTCGAATGCAAGTTTAGCAAACAACGAAGAAACAACGATGGCACGGTTCAGTTGGATGGCCAAGAGATACCGAGAAGTGCGCATTTTCGGTATTTAGGCTCCATACTGCAGATGGATGGAGAGTTAGACGGAGATGTCAACCACCGCATCCAAGCTGGATGGGCAAAGTGGAAGAGTGCAACAGGGATCCTGTGCGATCGTAACTTTCCTCTAAAGCTTAAAGGAAAGTTCTATCGTACGGCTATTAGACCTGCTTTGCTTTATGGCTCCGAGTGCTGGGCTATTAAGCAAAGTCATGCACAGAAAATGAACGTTACAGAGATGCGCATACTTCGGTGGATGTGCGGTAACACAAGAAGAGATAAGGTGCGCAATGAAGATATCCGACATAAATTGGGTGTAGCAGCCATCGACGAGAAAATGCGAGAAAACCGTTTAAGATGGTTTGGTCATGTTAAACGCAGACCCATAGACGCACCGGTACGACGAGTTGAAGATCTCGACTTAGGACATACGACTAGAGGTCGTGGGAGACCGAAAAAGACGTGGATGGAGGTCATACGGAACGGCATGAAGCTAAAAGATCTAAATGAAGACATGCTCGCAAACCGAAACCTATGGAGACAGAAGATTCATGTTCACGACTCGACGTGATTCATTTATGGTTCATATAGCCTACCCCAATTTAATTGGGATTACAGGCTTGGTTGTTGTTGTTGTTGTTGTTGCTTGCTAAATTTGGGGTCAAAATCAGTAACTGGTGTTTTTCTTTCTTAGCATTAGCGGGCTTTGGTTAAAGGATACATAAGGCCTAACTCTATAAGAATCATATGTGGTGTATGGGGATCCAATTGGCTTAGAAGATTGGTGTATAGGGTTGCACAATCGGTTTGTAATTGTCCTCCATCAGTATCTGGTGCATACAAACTGAGGGATCTATGCCCTTTTATACCAGCTATCGTTCAACTTATTCGCTTTAACATGTCTTTGAGTAAGTTAATGAGCTTCTTTTCAATAGTCTAATCATTGAAATTCATCGTGAAACCGACATCTGAACACATTTATTAATCATATGCTTTACAACGACAATGATCAATCAACCTTCCTCAGTTATGTTCTTTAGATTAGTTGCATTTAGTTTAGTAGTTAACTTAATAATCTCCATTATTCATGTCTTGTATTTTAGGTAGTTTCTATGCATTAATCATACACTCTATATGGGAATCGATACTCGAGACGTAATTTACTTTCTAATTTATTATTACTTGGTCGTGAACTTGCGAACACGTAAGTGTATCATCATTATTGTATATATCATATTTACTACACGCTCACTACACATCAATCCATCATTTTCGTTTCTACTCAATAGCTTTTACCTCCACGAATGAATCCTTCTCCGTCAACTCATTTTAACATCCCTTACCTCGAATTAACACAACTGACTTAAAAACCTGAAATCGAACGAAATGAACCGAAACCTCAAAGAATTGTGGGTGCTATAGACACTCATCACGCCAGATCTTGTATGTGGAGTTGAATATTATATTGGTGTTTCGCTCGAGGCTTACTCTTCGTCTATCGAGGTTGTTAAGAAGTCAGATTCAAGTGGATTCATTTCGCACTTCACGAGTATTATGTAGAGACAGCTTTTCGAGGCTTCATTGGAGTCTTTATTCATGCCTTATTATGAGAAGTATCTTGGACATAAAGGGATCTAAAGGTCTTTTGTCGTCCTACTTATTTATTGTTATCATATAGGCTATCATAATTTGTTGCATTATAAATGTATAACGTGATAATTTAATCACACAATTGACTCAAATTTATTTAAGTTTGTAAGAATGCACACGTCTTACATGTTTTTGCTTTTCTACATGTTTTACATCCAAGAATATCAAATTAATGAATCATAAAATGATTCAAACTCAACAATAAAAAAAATATTGGAATTACTATTATCAAAGGTGATGCGGGGTAATTTCGTCTGCTGACTAATCACTCCACGTCAGACTAGCTCGAGCTCCTGATTGGTCCAAGCTAGCTTTGAGTTCGGAAAACCTGCACTGGAAACACGGCACGTGAACTAGGCGGGGGCTGACCCCGCGAAGGCACTCCGATGCCTAAGTCAGTAATGGGCCTTAGTAGTAATGGGCCTATAATGCCAATTATAGGCCTCGTAGTGATGAAATATGCGAAAATATGTTGAAAATGGATTAAACTGCTCAAAACAGGCCTTATAACTCGAATTCAGCCCTCAACTCGAATTCTGGGCAAAATAACTCAAATTCAGACTCAATTCGAATTCAGACTCAACTCGAATTCAGACTCAACTCGAATTCGATGTAGCTCAACTCGGATCTCAACTCGAACTCCTCAACTCGAATTCGATGTAGCTCAACTCGGATCTCAACTCGAATTCGATGTAGCTCAACTCGGATCTCAACTCGAATTCGATGTAGCTCAACTCGGATCTCAACTCGAATTCCTCAACCCGAATTCGATGTAGCTCAACTCGGATCTCAACTCGAATTAGGTTAAAGCTCCTCCGAAAATCCCCCTCTAACAATGAAAATTAGCCGGGTATTTATAGGCATAGACCTTGCTTAATTATAGGCGTGGGCCACGCTAATGGGCCCCGGCCTTTTAGGCTTGATTGGTTGGCATCTCAACTCGAACAAGTGCCTTTCAACTCGAACAAGGCATCTCAACTCGAATGATGCATCTCAATTCGAATGAGGCATCTCAACTCGAACAAGGCATCTCAACTCGAACGAGGCATCTCAACTCGAACAAGTGCCTTTCAACTCGAACAAGGCATCTCAACTCGAATGAGGCATCTCAACTCGAATGAGGCATCTCAACTCGAATGAGGTATCTCAACTCGAACAAGTGCTTTCAACTCTAAAACAACATCTCAACTCTAACAGCCCATTTAACTCTAATTGGGCTTATAGGTCAAATTGGGCCCAAGTGTTGATTTAGGGCCCAAATTTGACTTAATAATCCAATTTCAAAAAAGAAAAAATTTATGGCCCGTCATCGACTTGCCACGTGTCACGAGCTTATAGGTCGCATATTATTTGGCATAACATAAGTCCCCCAATTTGCACGGGCTCGTGGTACACGAGCGTTTGCAAATTTGATGCTTTGATCTTTTTTTTGGCGCGTCAAATTTTTATTTGACCCTTCATAAGTCCCCCAATTTGCATGGGCTCGTGGTATACGAGCGTTTGCAAATTTGATGCTTCGATCATTTTTCTTGGCGCGTCAAATTTTTATTTGACCCTTCATAAGTCCGTTTGCAAATTTGATGCTTTGATCTTTTTCTTGGCGCGTCAAATTTTTATTTGACCCTTCATAAGTCCCCCAATTTGCATGGGCTCGTGGTATACGAGCGTTTGCAAATTTGATGCTTCGATCATTTTTCTTGGCGCGTCAAATTTTTATTTGACCCTTCATAAGTCCCCCAATTTGCATGGGCTCGTGGTACACGAGCGTTTGCAAATTTGATGCTTCGATCTTTCTTCAATCTCGGCACGTCAAATTTTTATTTGACCCTTCGAGTAATTGAGTCCGATTCATTCGGCCCTCACATAATTTCTATGTCGTGGGAATTTGGCTTCCACTTTGCTACTATTGATGCTATATATATATATATTATTATTATTATTATTATTATTTTATATATATATATATATGGGCCAGCAGCTTAGAGATGGATCAGTATTTTAAAAACAAAGGACTGCAGCTTGACAGGCCATCTTCTGGGCTGCAATTTGATGGCCCATCTATAGATGCAGCTGGCAAAAATGTGGGCTGGGAGCTGGCAAAGGTGTGGGCTGGGCTGGACGCCCAAGCCCAGGTGTTGGGGGCGGTGGCAGTTTTGTAAATAACTGCCACTGCCCCTCTATAAATAGCTGAAGGCAGCCCATTCTTCGCCACTTTTTTCTCCCATTTATCAGCATTTTTTCCTCTTCCCCATCTCAACTCGGAAGTAATATTTTTTCTTTTAATTTCGGTTTTTCTTCAGCTTTTCAACTCGAAATTCTGGGCATCCGAAAATTGCGTAAGTACACTTCATCTCAACTCGAAAGTTTCCAGATTTTTATCTTCTTTTCAATTCGAACGGTGCGTCGATTTGAACTTGAGATTTGTATTGTTGAACACGAATCGTTGAATTGTTGAACTCGAATTGTTTACTTTGAATCTCAAACCGAGTTGATCTCGAATTTGTTGGGCTCGAATTTGTTGAGGCCTAATTTGTTGACGTTGGGTTTGTTCAACTCGAATTGTTGAAGTGTTGAAGTCGAGTTATGCGTTTTGTTTGAACTCTTCCACTCGAATTTCAGCCCTCAAGTCTAATGTGATGCGGTTGTTTCAACTCGAAACTGCGATAGTGTTGGGCAAATCTCAAGTCGAGTTAGGCCAATCTCAAGTCGAAATAGTGTTAGGAATCTCAAGTCGAAATAGTGTTGGGAATCTCAAGTCGAAATAGTGTTGGGCAAATCTCAAGTCGAGTTTGGCCAATCTCAAGTCGAATTAGTGTTGGCCAAATCTAGTCGAGTTAGGCCAATCTCAAGTCGAATTAGGCCAATCTCAAATCTCAAGTCGAGTTAGGCCAATCTCAAGTCGAGTTGGGCAAATCTTAAGTTAAGGTCATTGTTGAAATCGAATTTTGTGTTGTTGTTCGAAGTCCGAGTCGAATCTCACCCAAGTCGAATGATAGGAAGAATATGACTTGACTTGTCAACTCTAATTTGAGCAATTGTTGACTTGTGATGTTTTCAACTTTTCAAGTCGAGTTGTGATGTTTTCAACTCTAATACCTGTTTCAAGTCTAATGCATCTTCAAGTCTAATGCATCTTCAAGTCTAATGCATTTCTCAATTCTAACATGTCATCTTCAAATCGAATTTGTCTGCTTTATTAGAGTTATTGCCTTAGTCAATTTTTGTGCAAATTTTAATATTTTGCTAATTCGACTTTTGCGGCTTCTTTTGCAGGAAATTTTGCGACGGCGGGTGGCGGTGATTCCCGTTCTGTGGTGCGATATCCGAACTATCACAATCGTCATCGGAGTGCTAATTCTTCGGCATCCCGTTTCAGAAATTCTTATTATCGTTCTGATTATAGTCGAGCCGGTAACTTCCTGGCTTAACTCACTTTGATTACTTAATTAATGTCTATTTCTGAGAGTAGTTCGTCTTCTGAGACTGATCGGGAATTGAATGATGTAGAAGTAAGTTCTTCCAACACTGTAGTCGGTTCTGATAATGATGTTGGGCCCTCGAGTCGAATTGTTGGGAGCTATGATGATCTTGTCGATGATTGTGTAGGCAATGCTAGTCCAATTCCTTTGATTAGCTCTTCGATTTGTTTTGATGATTTTATCTCCGACATACTTCAAACCCCCCAGAACTTCATTGATAGATATAATATTCCCGAGGGGTATGAGATTATCATTCCTTCTAGCACTGATCGTATGCATCTTCCCCCTTCGGGGTGTATGACTGTCTTCGTAAATTACTTAGATAATGGCCTTCGATTCCCCATTCCATCGCCTATGACAGATATTTTGATGTCCTTACCTATTAGTCCTTCGCAATTGTGTCCAAATTCTTATCTCGGGATGCTCGGGTATGTTGTAGCCTTCAAGCTTCATAAATTAGATATGTCGCCCGCCGCTTTCTGGAGTCTCTTTACTCTTAAATATTACAAGCGGGGGTCTGAGTCAGGATTTTATTCCATCGTAGCTAGGAGAAATTGTGCCTTTATTCGAAACTTGTCCTCGGGGTTTGGTAAGAGTTGGAAAAAACACTATGTGTTTGTGAGATGTAAGGACACAGAGGAGTTCAAAGGCTTTTGCCGAGACTGGGGTCGAGGTCGCAAATCCCCCTTATCTTCTGGTAGGGGTGACATTACCGACGATCAGATCACCTTACTGAAGAATCATGCTTTAGATGCCAGATCTTTAGTCAGTGATGACAATTTGACCTTTGTCGGCTTGTCTGGAGAAGAGTCACTTGGTAGTGATTTCTTCTCTTTCTGTACCACTTGTTGCTGCGTACTTGCTTTTAATATTTTTATTTGTCTTTATTGTCATTGACTTATTCTCGTCTTCTGTGTTTGTTTGTTTTCAGATCCAATGTCGCGAAACAACAACTTTTTGGCCAACTTGGACCAGTTTGACAAGGAGCACGGAGTGCCGAGTTCCCGTGGTCGCAAGCGTGGGCCCGGGGGTAGTAGCCGTAGGCATGGTGAGCCAAGTAGTTCACGTGCTCCTGCGGCTCCATCATCTGCTCGAGATAGGGTTGGTTCTGGTGAGCCACGTCGTTCATCTGCTCCTAAAGTGACCCTGCCACCACCTCCACCCCGATCCGATGCTGATCCTTTGCCTGAGGTTGTTGCTAGTATTGATCCTGCCATAGGCGGTTCTGACGGTGTGGCAGGTCAGGGTCGTGACAAGAGTGGGCCTAATCCTTTATCGTCGACTAAAGGTTCCACTGCTACTGGAGGGTCTTCTTGGTTGAGGAAAGACAAGATTGCTGACTCGTCCGGTGAAAAAGGTGGCAAGAAACGCAGTTCTGGTGCTGATAATAGGACAGGGAAGCGTCCCGCTTATACCCCTCAACCCGAGCGTGTTACGTATACCTTTGATGATATAACTGTTCTGGATGAAGTCCCGAAGTTATCGGAAGCTTGCGGTGCCTACAAATTGGATGGTCCAATTGCGGTTCACTCTTTGGCCAAGCTATGGCCTGCGGTTGATAGGAGGTCGTTTTTTGAGAAAGCTTGCAAAGGAGATCCGCAACGTCTATTGGAGGAAGCCGCTCTTGGTCTCCATCGGGTAGGACTTTGCATTTGGTTTATTGTTGCTTTGGTGCTTGAATTTTATAACTTGTGGCTCTAATCTATTATTGCCTTTTATGTAGGTTGGTGTCGCTTATGATACCATGGGGATTCTTTACAAGGAGTTGTCTGCTAAACAGAGTAAGTCTGATTATCTTTATAATAAGAAACATGAGGCGTTTTGTCATGCCAACCAGCTTACAGATAATGCGCGTAAGAAAAATCGTAAATTGCGACGTGATTTGTCAGGCGAACAGAAGAATGCTGAAGCAGCTTGGGCCGAGGTTGAAAAGCAGAAAAAGTTGTGCCAAGAGGCACAAGCTGAGGCTGCGGAGCATAAAGCGCAATATGATATTGCCAGAACTGTTGCTCAAAAGCATGCGGAGCTCAGCGATGAAGCTCGTGCCGAGTCTCGTAGAGTTACCGATGAGTTGGCTGCGGTGAAAGCTGAGTTGGCCAAGTTGCAGATTGATCATGAGTGCTTGAAAGGACGTGCGGCTCGGGCAGATATTCAGATTAAGAAGCTTGAGGAAGATCATATCAATGATAAGAAACGATTGACGGATACCCTCGCCTACTGGGAGGAAAAGAACAAGAATGACATTGCTACAGCTAAGCTTGCTGGGCTTGAGGAAGGAAAAGCCGAGGTAACACTACTTGTTGTTTCTCTCATATTGTGTATGTCTTTATTGTTGTATATGTGCTCACTCCTCCTCCCGTTATTCTTTGCAGGCCTCCGCAGTAGCATTTTCTCCTAATGTTGCTCAACGCACTGCTATTGTGAGGGACTTCTTTGCCTCAGAGACGTGGGCTTTCATGGCTTTACGTCGATCTAGTAAAGACATGAAGAGGGGATACCGGAGAATGTATTATCACGCAGCTGCAGCTGCTAGTTGTCCTGATTTTCCCGATATTTCTCAGTTCGATATGAGAGTTGCTACGCCACGCCGTGAAGAAGATGCCCCTGCAGCTGAGGAATCTGACGTGGTGCCTCGTGGTGGACTCTATCCCACTACTGATGTTTACGTATCCCTGATTGGCGATAGACTACTTTGGCTGGGAGATTTGATGGACCCAGCTGGATTAGCAGAGTTGGCTGGGTCTGGTGACTCTTCAGACGATGAGCTTGACGTTGAGGACTCTGTCGAGGGTGCGGACATCGGCGATGCACACACTTCTTCCGCAGCTGTCCCATTGACAGCTACTGCAGCTTTGGTTTCTTCGATGGCACCCGCAGCTATCCCTTTGATAGCTGCTGCTTTCGTTCCCTCTGTCTCATTGGTTGACCCTTCCACTGTTGATCCTGCTGCTGCCGCTTCCGGGGATGAGCTTTCCACGGCAGGTTTGAGTGACATCGACTTGATGAAGACCTTGGATGCTACTAGTACCGGGGTGGGTACAAAGGTCCTTGCTGATGCTGGATACAGGTTGAAGGATGGCTATGCGGGTTTTGATGCCGATGAGGTTACACTGCTGGAGAAACAGGACGAGGAGCGTCGCGCCGAGCTTTCAAGGGTTCCAGTTGGCGGTGGTATTATAGGTGATCTGGAGTTTGACCTTGGCTCCAGCGGCAAGGGTGATCATTAGGTGTTCTGTCCTCGATCATTTTGGTTTTTTGGCGCATGTGCCTCTTTTATTTTGATTTTAGTATTGTTTTTCATTCATGAGTACTCTTCGTTTTTTCTCGAGCTTTAGACGTTTTTTTTTTTGTTGACCTTTGGGATTTGATCTTCCAATAGTTGCTTTCTTGGACTTGTACTTTATTTTGAGTCTTGTCTTTTATCAATGTAGTATGGCATTGTTGTTATATGGTCATGTTTCCCGTTTCATGTATACGGTAAATTTCCATCACAGTAGAAGATCATGGCTTTCCAAAGTGACAAGAAGAATGTTCATCATCTTTTTTCTTCTCCAGTTAAGCCATAATTGCTAGTCGCTTTTATTGGCTTTTCACCATGCGGGTCTTGAGCTTATTTAATTTCTGTAGGGCTTTTATAGCTCGCCTACTTTATGGGAATTTCACCCAATAGGCTCTTCACCTAGTTTAATTTCTGTAGGGCTCTTATAGCTCGCCTACTTTATGGGAATTTCACCCAATAGGCTCTTCACCTAGTTTAATTTCTGTAGGGCTTTTATAGCTCGCCTACTTTATGGGAATTTCACCCAATAGGCTCTTCACCTAGTTTAATTTCTGTAGGCCTTTTATAGCTCGCCTACTTTATGGGATTTTCACCCAATAGGCTCTTCACCTAGTTTAATTTCTGTAGGGCTTTTATAGCTCGCCTACTTTATGGGAATTTCACCCAATAGGCTCTTCACCTAGTTTAATTGCAGTCCTTCATCCTTTGTTTTCTCGATATTATACTTCAAGCAAGTATCCTTTGGCCAAAAAGAAAGTTTTATTTATTTCGGACTGCACTTGCGGCCACGACAAGCTGCCTACGTATCCCTTATAAGTGGGAATCAAGCCGAACGTAGTTCATTTTGGTGCTTACATCTCGTCGGGTTCCACAGGTCGGAACCTCGTATTGACTCCCACAAGTCGGGATCTCATTATTTGCAGAAAAAATAAACCTACCAATCTACTGCGCTTCCACATCAAGCGCTTTATTCCTTAGACAAACTAAAACTGTCCTCATCCGCTTGGCGAATTTCTCATGCGTAGAAACGACGCAAATTCTGAATGTTCCAGGGCCTTTTCAACATCTTCCCTCCGAGTTTCGCTAAATAATAGTATCCTTTGGTACTCGCCTTGACAACTCTATATGGTCCTTCCCATGTTGGTTGTAGCTTTCCAACATGCCTTCCTGTCGCTTCAACCTTTCTTAACACCAAGTCCCCAACTTGGAATTCTCTGAAACGTACTTTCTTGTCGTAAGCTTTTGCCATCACAATCTTATTAGCGAGCGAACATTGAAAAGCTTCTTCCCTGATTGCACCTATCATATCCAGATCCAACTTCCTTAATCGAGCTGCTTCTTCAGGGTTGTAACTCTCCATTCTATGCGTTGTCATTCCTGCCTCCACGGGTATGACAGCTTTCGACCCATACACCAATAAAAATGGAGTCTCCCCGGTTGCTCTCTTTGGTGTAGTCCTGTAAGCCCACAGAATTCCGGGCAAAGTTTCTGGCCAAGTTCCACCCACTTGAGACAGACGTTTCTGCAGATAGTCCTTCAGTGTCTTGTTGGTGGACTCCACTTGTCCATTTGCTTGGGGATGCGAAACTGCAGAAAAGTGTTGTTTTATCCTTAGCTCTTTACACCATGATGTAATCTCTGATCCCGTGAATTGTTTTCCATTGTCTGATACTATCACACGTGGAAGACCAAAACGACATATAATATTTCTCCAGATGAACTCAATCATGTTCTTCTCCGTGATAGCTGCTAACGCTTCGGCTTCTACCCATTTGGAGAAATATTCCACCGCCACTACCATAAATCTTTTGCCATTCTTTGCCGCCGGTAATGGTCCCACTAAGTCTATTCCCCATTGATCGAAAGGACACGTTGCCTCCATGAGATGTAAGAGTTGGGCTGGTACATGGGTTGAGTGAGCATGCAATTGACAACTCTCACACTTCTTGACATATTCCATTGCGTCCTTGAATAAGGTAGGCCAATAATAACCTTGCCTCATAATCTTCTGACCCAATGCTCTACCACCAGCATGATTCCCGCATGATCCTCCGTGGATTTCATCTATGACATATTCTGCTTGATTCGGCGATAAACACTTCAATAATGGTCCTTCAAAAGACCGTTTGTACAGTTCCTCATTGAAGATCACGTATCGCGAGGCACTATACCTCAACCTCCTTACTGCCTGAGGATCCGAAGGCAAACTCCCATCTTTCAGAAATTTGATAATGTCATCCTTCCAGCTAGGTTCGTCAATAATTGGCATCACAAACTCTATCTCTTGCTCCTTTGCACGTGAAACCCTGCCTATTGCCGGTTGTTCAGATGCCAATAGGACCACTCGTCGTTCAATGTATACGTCAGTTGAGCTGGCAAATCTAGAGAGTGCGTCCGCCTTGGTGTTTTCTGCCCTTGGAATCTGACTAAGAGTGAATACCGTGAAGGACTCCGCTCCCTCCTTCAACTTAGCCAAATATCTCACCATGTTCTCTTCCTTTACTTCATAAGTACCAGCGAACTGATTGGCTACTAGCTGCGAGTCAGTGAAGACTGCTAGATGTGTTACCCCTAGAGATTTGCACATTTCAGTTCCTGCTACGGCCGCCTCATACTCTGCTTCATTATTAGTCACTGTGAAGTTAAGGCTAATGGAGTACTCATATTCCCTTCCTTCGGGGGACCGTAGATAGATCCCTATTCCTCCCTTTGAGGTAGTCGCAGATCCATCTACGTGAAGAGTCCACAGAACAGTGAACAAGTCCCCCTCCAAAGCCAATACTTGACCCTCCGTGGTCATTTCTTCTCTTCCTCCGAATGATTCAGCAACAAAATCAGCAAGGACCTGTGCCTTGATCGCTTGTCTGGGTCGATACTCTATTCCATACTCGCTTAACTCTATTGCCCACTTGACCAATCTTTCTGATGTCTCTGGTTTTGTCAAAACTTGCTTCAACGGTTTGTCAGTCAAGACTACGATTGGATGAGCCTGAAAATAAGGCTTCAGCTTCTTTGCGGAGTGAACTACTGCTAGAGCAAACTTTTCAATATCTATATAATTTAATTCTGCTCCATGCAACACCTTGCTGATGTAGTATACTGGTAAATGATGCGTCCCTTCGGCTCGTACCAGGACAGAGCTAATGGCGTTAGGAGAAACTGCCAGATATAAATACAAGGTTTCCCCATCTACGGGTTTGGCAAGCAATGGCGGCGTCGCCAAATAGGTCTTGAGTTGCTGAAAAGCATTCTCACAGTCCTCATTCCACTCAAAGTTTCTGTTCTTCTTCAAAATTTTGAAAAATGGAAGACTTTTCTCAGCCGTCGTTGATATAAAACGACCCAAGGCTATCATTCTTCCTAACAAGCACTGTACGTCCCTTACAGTTTTAGGAGATGGTAATGTGGTAATGGCCGCAATCTTATCAGGATTGGCCTCAATCCCTCTCTGGTTTACCATGTATCCCAAAAACTTTCCTCCATTAACCCCAAAGGTGCACTTCTTCGGGTTTAACTTCATTCCATACAGTCGCATGATCGAAAAGGCTGTACGCAAATGATCAACATGGTCCTCTGCCTTGACGCTCTTTATAAGTATGTCATCAATGTATGCCTCCATCGTCTTTCCAATGTGATCATAGAACATCTTAGCCACCAACCTTTGAAAGGTTGCCCCTGCGTTTTTAAGTCCAAACGGCATTACTTGGTAACAAAACACTCCTCTGTCAGTTACGAAGGCCGTCTTCGACATATCATATACAGCCATCAGGATTTGATGAAAACCACTTTGCGCGTCCACCATACTTAACAACGTACATCCTGCTGTAGAGTCCACCAACAGATCTATTCGAGGTAATGGAAATGGATCTCTCGGACAATGTTTGTTTAAGTCCGTGTAGTCTACACACATTCTCCAATCTTGATTGGCCTTTGGAACCAACACGATATTGCTCAACCACTCCGAATAGCGTACCTCGTATATGTGTCTTGCTGCCAATTTCTGGTTTACCTCCTTCTCGGCTGCCAAATTCTTCTCTTTGCTGAAGTTCCTTTTCTTTTGGCGTACCGGCCTTGCATCCGGATTCACATTTAGTCGATGTACGACTATTCTAGGATCTATCCCCTTCAAATCTTCATCCGTCCATGCAAACACATCGTAATGTTCATGTAAACACGTGATCAATCGCTCTTCCACCTCCTTCGTCATACAAGTTCCAATTCTGGTAGTTTTGGCAGGGTCATTCTTGGCGAGGGAAATCTCTTTAAATTCCCCCAATGGCTCAACTTTGCCGTTTTGCGCCAACTGCGCCTTGTACCTTCTCAGCCTCTTATTTTCTTCTTCTTCCGGAATCAGTGTCTCGAAACCCTTCGGAACCTCTTCCCCTAACCTTTGCTTCTTAGGTTCCTTCTGCATTTCAGTAACATTCATCAACTGCCTCTCTTGGCATACTGTGTTCAGCATATTGACTTCTTCCTTCCTCGTGGGTTTCAATGATGCCACATACGATTTCCAAGCTACCTTGTGGTCTCCACATACCTCGCCTACACCTCTTGGCGTGGGAAACTTCACCTTCTGATGATAAGTAGACGCTATTGCACGGAACTCATTCAATCCTGGCCTTCCGATTATCATGTTGTATGTGAAAGGGGTGTCAACCACTACATACTTAAGATTGCGAGTTCGCCTAGTGGGATTGTGCCCAAATGTGGTTTGGAGCGTTACTATTCCTATTGGTATCACTGTGGCTCCCCCGAATCCTTGCAGCGGTGTAGTTACCTTTTCCATGTAGAGTTGCCCTAACTCCATCTTCATAAGAGTATCATACAAGATAATGTTTGCCGAACTTCCATTGTCAATTAACACTCTTTTCATTGCGTAATTTGCTACTTCAATAGTCACTACCAACGGACAGTCGAGCTCGTGGGACTCAGTCATCTGAGGATCTAATCGCTCTCGATCCTTCTCATCGAATGTTATCGAGTCTGGCAAATCCTCCACCATTCCAACCAGGGATGTATTCCTGGTGAATACTCCTTGATTTACCTTCCTCAAGATTCTTTCCCTTCCTTTGTTGGAGTCTGCCCCAACTGGCCCTCCAGATATCATATTGATCACCCCTCGAAGAGGTGCACTTTCTATTCTCAGTGGTTGTTCATCAGCTTCACTTCTTCTAGGTTCATCCCTTTGTCTGGAGTCATCAGTTCTAAGCTTTTTGCTCGAAGGACTTTCCCTCTTGTGATCCCTTACATACTGGGCCAAATGCCCTTCTCTGATCAGACGTTCAATTTCTGCAAAGAGGGTGCGACACTGTGAAGTGTCATGACCATACTGCTCGTGGTAACGACAGTACTCTTTGGACTTGCGAGTTCCCTCAGTTTCTCTAATTTTGTTTGGTTTTCTGGTCAACCCTTGTTGTCTTGCCACAGCGAATACCTCTGTGATGCTTGCATTCAATGGAGTATACCTGACGGGTGATCTACCCCTTCTCTTGTCATTTCTGTCTTGATCAAAACCGCTTCTCCAAGGCCGGTCATTACGTCTATTGTCATTCATCTTCTGCTTTCCCGGATCTCTGTAATCTCCTCTGTTATACTGATTCAGTTCTTCCACCTCCATCTCACGACGCAATCTCTCCATGATGAGCTCAATAGTCGGGGGCGGATTTCGCACTAAATCATTGGCCAAAGCCCTGTTCCTTAAGGTCTTGAAAAGGATTCCTCGAATTTCCCTCGGGGTTGGCGTTTTGACTTTCAACATCTCCACATTAAACTTCTTCATATACTCCCGCAGAGATTCTCTCTCGCCTTGTTTGAGGCGGCATAGGTAATCTGCCTCAAGCGGATCTACCGAGAGTGTAGAGAACTTTGATCTAAACATGTCACGCAACTGTTCGTAACTGTAGATGCTTCCTGCAGGTATACGTGCAAACCACTCCTGTGCCACTCCCACCAGAGAGATCGAGAAAAGTCGTGCCTGGATTCTAGCATCAAATCCTCCCAGGCTCAGTATTCCATCCAAAACATGCAAGTGCGATGATGGATCTGTTGTCCCATCATAGTTGGGCATTTTTGGGATATCCTGTCCTCTACCCAGGACCACACTTCGTAGTTCCTCACAAAAAGGTGAGGGTTCAGATACCCTGGTGTTATTTTGATTATAACCACCCGTTCTTCTTCTGCCATCCTCGTATCTCGGTGGACTATACTCACGAGGAGCCTCACGGCGCTCCCTCATTTCCAAATTTCTATAATGTCTATCACGCCTGTCTACTCTCTCGGTATCTCTTCCTCTATGAACTCTATCATATGAGTTCACTTCATCGTCCAAATCCACACGCCTCCTGCGTGGGTCAGTGGTTCTCATGTCATCCTCAGGCCTCGGACCGCCCGCATGCCTCAAAGAGCGAACATTAGAGGAGGCTTGACGGGTCTCTCTATGTGAACGTGAGGTCACATCTTCCTCCCTACCTCTGTCCCGATGGGCTACCCCACCCGATCGGTGATCACGCGACCGTGAGTTCTGCGCCTGAAATTCGGTCCTCCTTTGGAGTCCTGGCTGGTTCTGAGGAGCAACGGTTGGTATGACACCCAACTGTTGCAATGTTTGCACTATTTGCTCCACATGCTGTGGTGGTAGAGGAGGTATCACCGCCAGATCGGTCGGTTGGTTCTCCACTGGTGCAGCATTTCTGCGAGCTCGTGCTGTATCAGTCACAGAAGTTTCATCCCGGTTACCGTCCCTATCGACACGGGTCGAGGGGCCTTGCGGCTGACTAGTAGCTGCAGTGTGAGCTCTGGTGCCTACAACCATGTTTGAGTGGTCACGTGTGTTTCTAACTCAGTGCACTTAAGTGGTTTCCCACAGACGGCGCCACTGATGCGGGGTAATTTCGTCTGCTGACTAATCACTCCACGTCAGACTAGCTCGAGCTCCTGATTGGTCCAAGCTAGCTTTGAGTTCGGAAAACCTGCACTTGAAACACGGCACGTGAACTAGGCGGGGGCTGACCCCGCGAAGGCACTCCGATGCCTAAGTCAGTAATGGGCCTTAGTAGTAATGGGCCTATAATGCCAATTATAGGCCTCGTAGTGATGAAATATGCGAAAATATGTTGAAAATGGATTAAACTGCTCAAAACAGGCCTTATAACTCGAATTCAGCCCTCAACTCGAATTCTGGGCAAAATAACTCAAATTCAGACTCAATTCGAATTCAGACTCAACTCGAATTCAGACTCAACTCGAATTCGATGTAGCTCAACTCGGATCTCAACTCGAACTCCTCAACTCGAATTCGATGTAGCTCAACTCGGATCTCAACTCGAACTCCTCAACTCGAATTCGATGTAGCTCAACTCGGATCTCAACTCGAATTCGATGTAGCTCAACTCGGATCTCAACTCGAATTCCTCAACCCGAATTCGATGTAGCTCAACTCGGATCTCAACTCGAATTAGGTTAAAGCTCCTCCGAAAATCCCCCTCTAACAATGAAAATTAGCCGGGTATTTATAGGCATAGACCTTGCTTAATTATAGGCGTGGGCCACGCTAATGGGCCCCGGCCTTTTAGGCTTGATTGGTTGGCATCTCAACTCGAACAAGTGCCTTTCAACTCGAACAAGGCATCTCAACTCGAATGATGCATCTCAATTCGAATGAGGCATCTCAACTCGAACAAGGCATCTCAACTCGAACGAGGCATCTCAACTCGAACAAGTGCCTTTCAACTCGAACAAGGCATCTCAACTCGAATGAGGCATCTCAACTCGAATGAGGCATCTCAACTCGAATGAGGCATCTCAACTCGAACAAGTGCTTTCAACTCTAAAACAACATCTCAACTCTAACAGCCCATTTAACTCTAATTGGGCTTATAGGTCAAATTGGGCCCAAGTGTTGATTTAGGGCCCAAATTTGACTTAATAATCCAATTTCAAAAAAGAAAAAATTTATGGCCCGTCATCGACTTGCCACGTGTCACGAGCTTATAGGTCGCATATTATTTGGCATAACAAAAGGTAAAATTGCATGTGTACAAAGCAGAAAAAAAAACTTACTTTGAGGGAAAATGTTCAAATCATTTTATTGTATTTATATTATGTATATATATATGTTGTAAGCAGATTTTTCCTCATATTAAATAATATTAATTAAATTATCCTGAAAAAGCGAGACGAAACGCTGTAAATATCATTGGAGAAAGGGAAAACGTGGACAGTAATACCATGAAGACGTGACAGTATGTCGGCAGTATCGAGGCATATTCTGATTTATTATATTATTATTATTTATGATATGAAAAAAGGGTGGAAAAAAAGAAAAGAAAATTAAGGGGGACTAAAGAGAGAAGAGAGAGAGAGAGAGAGAAATTGAAAATTGATTTTTGGGGCACTGAGGCAAAAGGCAACGGTAGGTAGCGATGGGGGAGAGCGGTGTTAGTGCAATGAAGGAGAACGACGTCGTTAGCACTCCTTCGTCCTCCGATGATCATCGGCCCCTTCGTGTGTACGCCGATGGGATCTATGATCTATTCCATTTTGGCCACGCTGGCTCCCTCGAACAAGCCAAAAAATCGTCAGTATACATACATACAAATCACTCTTTTTTATTTTTTTATTTATTTTGTGGTGATTGATTCTCATAACCTGTACAAAATTGTTGTTACTAGTTGTGTGTGTGTGTGTTAATTTTTTTTTTATATAATTAATAATTATTAAGTCATATATTAGTTACATCCTCTGATCCTGTACCCTCTCTATCGATGGGTATGTGTTGCTGGATCTGTGCTAACTCATTGTTAATTGATTCTGGCGTTGCAGATTCCCAAATACGTATTTGCTTGTGGGATGCTGCAATGATGAGACAACACACAAGTTCAAGGGCAAGACTGTTATGACTCAAGACGAGCGTTATGAATCTCTACGACATTGCAAGTCTGTAATCCTGTCTGTTGTTTTGTATTTCTAGATTCTTTGCCTAACACCGTTAGTTTATCTACTATCAATTGCCTTATGTGTTGTTGGTGATCGTTCGTTTGTCCGATCATTAATCGGTGCTACCAGTACCACTCTAGTTTAGAAATGTAATAATGTGGTGTTATTATTTATGGGGTTATGCGAATGTTTTGAAATTGATCAAGTGAATTGTTATTAGCTTGAGTTGCTTCTCAAACGTGTAGACTATATGGATGGTTTAACTTATAGTTATTAGTTCCCTTTGGCAGGTGGGTCGATGAGGTTATCCCAGATGCCCCTTGGGTTATAAATCAAGAGTTCCTTGACAAGCACCGGATTGACTTTGTGGCCCATGATTCTCTTCCGTAAGAATTCCTTTTCCCCCCCCAAAACATTCATGTTTGCATATGTTGTTTCAAGTTAAACATGGTCAAATTCTTTTCACTCCCTAGTTTTATCAGTGTTACATTTGTAGTAGTAAAAAACATTTCTGCGCAAAAAGGTTTGACTATCAGACCTTTAAATCAATATGCATACATACAATGCCAAAAGTCAACTTTAAAGGGATTGTTTTGGAATGTGTCCCCATTCTTATTATTTATCCGCAAAAAATCGATTCTTTTGTGTGCTTTCTCGGCCTTCTCCTCCTCATGCTTTTCATACTTAAGTAGAGAAGGCTAATAGCTGTATGCATGTTGGAGCCACTACCTTCTTTTGCTTAAGTTGGTTTTTTAAGTACAGATAATCCTTTCAAAAAGCAAAAGAACTTCAACCATAGATTCCTATAACTCTATAGGTTCTAACCTGTTACATATTTATCTCATATTGACCGTTTAAACTCCAAGGTCATTTTAACTATTTTTTGTTGGCACATAGGTAAGCACACACTTGTTTAGCTATGTTCTTGAATAACACGTCCACAACTTTTACATGATAACATGTCCTTTTTTCTTTTATGGTAAAACTTTTCTGGGAATAGTCAAATTTTCTCGTAAGGCGTTGTGAATTGGCCAAGAATTTTTCATTTCTGACTTGGTGCTACTATTTGGTAAGCAAAAAGGATATCCACCTAACAAAATAATCACCTATGTTATATTTTTGGTTTGTGTTAAGGTAAAGAGATAAAATATGCCTTATAGGATCGTATGCTAATACAAGGGTTTCTGGGTCTATGTAGAGAACAAAGTTTAGTATGTCCTTTTCCTTTCAGGACCTTTTAGTCTGTCTAACTCTTCAATATTATCTGACATTGTTGCCAGAATTATGTGGATTGAGTGATTTAAATGCAACCAGATGAATTTCATCAAATAAATTTGAATAGAATTGCAAATACATTACGATCTTTTTGGCAATATGCATTCCACAAGAAATATAATATAGATCGTTTCTTTCTTATTTCTTCACTTGTATTGATATTAATATGAGAAAAGAGATCATAATTGTAGCATTGTCACTTAGAATTTGCAAGTTGTAGTCAATAAGGTGTTGGCTTTCAATGCAGGACTGAGAAATCAAACAGTAATTGCTGCATGTTGTTTTATTTTAAATATATAGAATGGAAATTAGATTTGCCCTAGTTTGCAGAACCATAAGCAAATCAAAGTACCTTTAGATGGAGTGGCTCTAAGAATTTATAGTGAGGGCATTCTTGCTAACTGCACATCAATATTTAATTTGAACTACACAATTGAACTTTTGGAGATCTTTACATTCTACAGTTATGCTGACACAAGTGGAGCTGGCAAGGATGTTTATGAATTTGTAAGAATGTCACCTAGTAATGTTTTTTTCATGCTATCTATTGTTCCCTGAAGCTTCTCTTAGTGTAAGCGGTGAGCATCCTTTTTAATGTATATTGACCCACCGTCCTTGTTCTACTTTAATGTAGGTCAAAGCTGCTGGGAAATTTAAAGAGACCCAAAGGACTGATGGGATTTCGACATCAGACATCATTATGAGGATAGTAAAAGATTATAACCAATATGTGATGCGCAATTTAGATCGTGGATATTCAAGAAAGGATCTTAATGTTAGCTATGTGAAGGTATGTCATGCTAATATTCTTGCTTTCTTCTTTCATTTGACTGGTGCCGATGATCTTAATTGATCTAGTTTCTAGTATATAGTTGCTTAAAAATCTGTCCTTTGTTTAATTTCATTGAAGTGGTGAATTTTAGTGTTTTGTAACCAATGGCAGGAAAAGCGACTGAGGGTGAATATGAAACTGATGAAGCTGCAAGAGAAAGTCAAGGAGCATCAAGAAAAGGTTGGAGAGAAGGTGCGGTTTATTGTCATGGAAGTACTTATTTATTTACTGACCATTTCATTGTTTTAAATAAAATCTGTCAGAAAAATTTCCATCAGCACTTTACGATCTTTACTGTTGCAATGGGAAAACAAACCTAACTCATCTTAAATAACTTCCCGAGTCATGATACCAGTATATCCCAGCTAGGTCTGTTCATAGCAAGAATCCTGGTTGGTACCTCGAGACGAATTGTAATTCATTTTCTTCCCCTTTTTGTGCAGATACAAACTGTTGCAAAAACAGCTAGCGTCCATCGCAATATGTGGGTTGAAAATGCTGACCGATGGGTTGCTGGATTCCTTGAAATGTTTGAGGAAGGTTGTCATAAAATGGTGAGCAGCTACCATATGCCCTTAATCGGGCATGTCACGTGAATATACTCAAATTGATTTATATGTTTGTCCCTGACGTAATTTTCTCTGGACTCGTTCTTAGGGGACAGCCATTCGAGATCATATTCAAGAGCGCTTACGGGGACAACAGATGAGTGGTTTGCTGCCAGACGGTCATGCCAGTGATAGCGATGATGATGCTGAATATTATTTCGATGATGAGGAAGAAGAATATTACTATGATGATGAGGAAGAATATTATGACAGTGATGAAAAAAAATGAGCTGCACTGCAAGATTGTGAAACCAGAAGACGTATTGGAAAAAAGTAGCTGTGGGAAGTGCTGTTGTGTTATGATACTTCTTACTTTATGATTTGATCGTATTATATATCGACGCAGTTATTTGTGTAGTCTTGATTGACAGCAAAATGTCTTGTTTTTTTCAAAAAATTTTTCTGTCAATCCAGAGTAGTGGAATCGGATCTGTTATAGTATCTTTAAATTACACTGTAAGATCCAGGTTTTGTGTGTCAATTCGTTAGCAACTTCATTTCTGAGTCATGGTGATAAAGTTTTTTTTGTAAATTGGATTTTTAATAAGTGATAGTCTTGTTTCATATTGTACTGTATATGTTAAACTTTTCTTTTTGATAACTGTCATATTATCTGAAGAGAGATTATATGTCATGAAAGATTCCTATTATCAATGTGCTCAAAACGTGAACAATGACTCAAATCTATGATTAGTCGTTACCATTGGTTGCAGTGGAAACATGTTCCTGATGAAATGACCACCACTAAGAAATCTATAGTGACGTAAGTATCGGCGCCACTAAACTATGGTGATGGCACAACATCCAAAGGATGCAGTTACGGCACATTTGATTTTTTCATGAGCTAAAAACCCATATAATTTAGTGTCAAGATTATATTAAATAAAATAATTAATCTTACATTTGATTGCCAAAAATAATCCCACCTTGTAGCCTTTAATTTTACTAAAACTCATGTTTGGTTGTACATACACATCCACATAATTTCGTGAATTACCAAAACTACCCTTAAGTTGTTTTGTAATTCGTGATTCTACTTTATGTCATTCTATAGTGATGTAGGCACCTTTTTAGGGGTAGAAAAATATAATTTTTTTTAAAAAAAGGGGGCAGAACGGTATTTAACTTGAGTGGCTGAAGTTGATGGTTGTGGTATTAAATTATCATAGGGGGGAGGTGAGATTAGTTATATGAGAATATGCTCCAAAAAGACAACTTATTCAGGGCCCCTCTCACCTTTTATTTACCAACCAAATGTGGTATAAACCCACATAATTTAATTAATAAGGCCTATTTAGGGCATCCAAATGTGCCGTTATACTATGATTAGTCGGGATTCATTCCAATTGCCACGTACTTAAAAAATTACTTAAAAAGTTATGATTATAAAATATTATTTTCAGGATAATACAGTTAAACAAGAACACTGTAATCCAATCTTGGGCGTACCCAAAAATTCCTTTAAAATGCATCTCCAGCAGTATTAGAGAACGTATCAACTAGTACACGATTTGTCTATCACAAAATCTAGGAGATTGGAATGAGAAATCTTGTTATGATTCTAATTGCAAGGTATTAGTGTGAGTTCATATGACTTTGGACTCTTCCACTTTAACTGCTAGCTTTTGAGGTAGGGTTCTCCTAAGGTCATATCAATTGGTATTAGGTCATTTTATATTCCCTCCCTATTGCAATCGCGCGACGCGGGTGGTGACGTTAGCATTGCAGTGTTAGCCCGGTGCTAGGTGAAACTTGAGCAAAGCTAGCCCGCGTGGGTGCCGGGGCTACGGATCATGGTGAAATGTTATGAGCCTAATTGCAAGGTAATGAGACTTGGATCCCACGTTGATATTTTGAGATATTAATGTGGGGTTTATATGTCCTTGGGCTCTTTCACCTTAACAGCTAGCTTTTGAGGCTGGGTTCTCTTAAGGTCAAATCTCATCACCACGGGACACAGTTTGTCTATCATAAAATCTAGGGGATTGGAGATGAGGAATCTCATCACCATGAACCAGTCTCCTTCGACTTCAACTTAGCCTGGCGCGTCTATCAAATCAACCTAACTTGCTCTGGGCCGAAATCATGGATGTTGATGCAGTATCGTACGAGGCCCCGGTAACAAGGGGAATCGGAGATATAATCACGGGTGTTATTCGGAACGTTGATCCCAAGATTGAGAGAAGGAAAGTACTGTAATTTTTATTAAGAAAATAGAATGAATTACAATGGGGGATCGTGTATGGGCAGATTTCCATCGTAGGGAGTACTTTTAAGTATTTTTCTGAGTACAAGAAGTGTTGTGACTTAGTTGCTATAGTGAGCTTGGAGAGTGTTATCTGATCTTATCTTTCTGTGGTGTTGAGTGTGGTGCTATTTATAGTGTTGATTTTGCGGTCTTCTATCTAATGGTCGTCGGTCTTCCTTCATAACTTTGAAAACGGGGGAGACCAATGTTGTAGAAGGTCTTCTGCACCAATGAAAGTGGGTCGGTGAGAGTTGCCAATTGTGTGAGTTTGTCGGAGTTTCTCTGATCGGGTAGTAATTGTATCTACTTGAATCGTCTTGGGGCTTTCTGAACCAATGGGGATAGGCTGGTTCTACTCCAATGGTCGTTCTGAATTTGGAAGGGCCGATGAGGTTTGTCGCCTGCTGCCCCAATCGTAGTCTTTGACCAATGGCACATGATCGTCCTTCTTAATAGCAGGTAGTTGAGAGTTGCCTTTAAAGATAGTAGTTGGCATCTCCTTCAAGTCGGGTCGTCTCCAAGTTGTGTTGTCTCCAAGTCGTGTTATCTCCGAGTTGCGTTATCTTTGGATGGCGTTATCCCCGATGGATTATCTGGGTTGCTAATGAGAGATCTTCCCCCGTAAAACCTTCTTTGTATCCACTCTTTTCCTTGTTGTTTTGTACTGCTTTCCTTTCTCAAAGTGATTTAGCAAAGTGTTTACTGGTGACAGCTGGGAGTCTCTTGTTGTGAGACTCCTGGAATTCAGATAGCGGGGTTAGCTTATTGGTGGGTCGTTTGGACCCGGGAAGGGGGTCGGGACTCTTTATACTCTTGAGGATACCCGGGGGTGTGGGTGACTTTGGGCGGATGAGTAAGGTGTACCCGAGTCTTTTATCCAGATCATATACCCTCATTGGGTGTTTGTTAGCCATGACCCGGGGGTACTATTTTTCCGTCACTTTGTCGTTTTTGTTGGGTACCTGTTTTGCCTATACCCGAGAGTGGGTAGGAATATGCATCATCAGAAGTCCCCCCCAATTTCGAGTGTATTTCGTAGAAATCACTCAGAATTTAAATGAGTGATGTGTTGCCGTGTATCTTAAGAGTTGTGTCCTGCATGGGCCACGTTGTGCTGAGCTGGCCACACGTCAAAATGCGATGATCCGCCTTCTCTGCCTATATATTGAAGGTTTCGACATTTTTGTCCTCATTCCACACGAGCACTTTCCACTTTCCCTCATTTTCTTCCTCATTGTTTTCAAAATTTCAGTTTTAATGCCAACCCAAAATAGTTCCGGCAAAGAGGGCACTGGTGTGGGGAGTTGCATCGGCGGCGTTAGAAGCGGTGATTTTGGCGGCGGCGACATTGCACCGCCTCTGGGGTGGTTGAGACATCTTCTATGAGAGCAAAAAAAGTCGACGGCGACAGTGACAACACCTAGGGTTCTGACAAAGGATGTTTTGAGCACGGTTAGGTCACGTGAGGAGGTCGTGGCCGAATCCACTAAGTATGGGGCAAATTCGACCGACTTGGAGATTGAGGTGCCCCGGGGAGATGAGTAGGCGATATCCCCCGTGAGGGTTTTCTTCACGGTCTACTTTTTTCAAATCAAGGCGGGGTTGAGGTCTTTACTCCTGGTTTCTATCGTGAGGTTTTCAAGGCCTGCCTGCTTTGTTCGAGACAACTTTCTCCCAATGCGTGGTCAACTCTAGCGGCATTCGCCTTCACATATGCTGCCTATGTATATCATTCTTTGTGGCCCGGTTCTTTGGGGCCTTTGACTTGATGAGCTCTTCAGGGGACAAGCTCTTTTATGCCTTCTCCATGTGAAAGTCGATAAAGAGGGTCTTCTACGAGCTTTTGGGTGTTTCACAACGGTTGGAAGGACTAATTCTTTTTCATTCGTTGTGCAATGTCATGCGAGAAGTTCCGAGGGTATGAAACACGCATCTCATAATTCCAACTGAGTACGACCCGATGGAGGCCATGGCTCAACTCTCAGTGGAAGGATTTTTTCACAAAGGCTTCAATTGGGGCGAGATGTCGAATACCAATTGTCTTCATGTCTCTTTATTCTAGTTGTGGCCTAAATGATATTACTGCCATGTTATTCTGCTACTTATGTCGCGTCGGCAAATGAGGCCTCTGAGGGGGGGGGGGGGAATCACTCTCGAAATGGCTCAATCGCACCCGAGTCAAGCAAGCAAGCAAGATGGGAATCAATCCCTTCAAGCCGATATTCTTCGGAGATCAGCCCGAGGCTAGCTCCAAAGACCCAACCATTCTGGTGCTAGATTCAGATGAAGAGAAAATCTTGGGGACTCGAGTTAATGGAAGTTCTGGGGGTTCTCGTCTTTGTGTAGAGGTGCCTGATGCTTCCGGAGATGAGATAGAGGATGATTGGCTCAGGGGTTTGCTCTGTGCCAAAGGCGGAATGGATGTTGAAGTGGTTGAGGAGGGAAACCCATCCACACCCAGCCTTTGACTACTTAGGTAGAGTCAGTAGCTGAGAGGTCATCTCCTCCAAGGCCCAGACGTCGTGACATTGATACCTCTGGTCCCCTAGTTGTTTCAAAACTGGAGGCTCTGGCTAAAGAAGCCATTACTTGGGGTACAACGTGCCAGCCTAGTTGCGTTCCTTTCTGGAGGGTGCAGCATACCCGAGGAGAAATATCTCTGTCTCTCAAGTGAAGTGGCCTCTTTATTGTCCTCACTGACTCCTTCTTTTTTTAGCTCCCAGGAGTACGGACACATGCTGCAGCTTTCTGCTGTCTTGGTAAGTGTATCCCTTCGTGGGCCTTAATTTTGTTTACGTGTTGGATGATAACACTCGCTTTTGTTTCTTGTGGAGCAGGGGCCGATGGGATTGAAGGGCCTTGTGCACGCCCATAATGAGGTTGCTCGTAAGAGGGATGCTCTGAAGAAGAGGCTAGGAGAGGCCGAAGAGGAGAGTCGTGCCAATCTTCTTCATTGCTCGGAGTTGTTTGCCCTGGTTGAGGGTCGGTCCATTCGACTTAAAGAATTAGAGGAGTCGGAGCGCCTATTGAAGGAACGCTTAGCTACCATGGAGGGGGAGAAGGAGTCTCTCCTTTAGAGGGAGGCTGAAGGGGCGAGAAAGTTACAAGCGTCAGAAAAAGTGGTGGCATCGATTCGGACAGAGTTAGCCTCGATCGTGCTGGAGCACGATGGGAAGTTGGTCGCCCAGAAGGTGGTCGTGGAGAAGGAGTATCAAGAGCGACTTTGCCCTTACTGTGTCATGCACCTCTTATGGGGGTTTAAGGCTTGCAAGAAGATGGGCATAAAATATGGGCTATTTAGTCAGGGTGCCGACCTTCGGATGTTAGCCTCTGACAAGATGTTCTGACCTCCAACTCTAGAGGAATCCCTGATGTTATTTCAAGAGGGTTCTCCAAGCTCAAGGGATTCTCCGACCCTCTCTTCTGACCCTGGGTCTTCTCTCCCTCCCCCTTAGTTGTAGGTAGCTTAGGGATGATTTTGTGGCCTTATGGCCTTATATCGGGGTTGTACCGGGAAGTCCCCCCCCCCCCCCCAGCGGGCTATTTTTAATGGAATTCGGATTTGGCTACCGACTCGCATTTTCACGGTCGAAATTACGACCAAATTCTTATATTGCTTTTGACTTGCACTGTTTTGGTGGTTTCATAATTAGATTTTTCCCACATGGGTACCCTTTTTTACCACACACGGAAGGTTTCAACTTTCTCGTGTAGATACCCAAGAGCTTAGTACTTTAGATGTTTCTCCATTTTTTGCGTGGGTAGCCATGGCCATCGTACTTAGAAACCTTTTTCATCTTTTAGGTGGATACTCGTGGACATCATTTGTATAAGTTTTCCAACCTTCTCGTGGGGGTATTCATGGTCGTGGGTCTCGAGTGTGGTTGGTTTTTCGAAATGTCCCGTCTGTTCATCCGTCCAACTCACGACATTGGGAATAGGCGGATATTAAAAGTGAGTAGAAGTGGGAAGTCAAGGCGTCGGTCTACCTCCCCGATGGCGACGTCTGATATCCCAGAGTAGCGATGAATCGGGGATCGTGGCGGGTACGAAGGATCGTGAGTGGGCAGCTGGAGGGTCCCACCATTTGAATGTGGGCAGGAATTTACCCAATTTCGAATATAAAACCGTTTCTCTCAGCCTATAAAAGGTGACCTCCTCTAGCCTTCTTCCTCACAACTCCTCCTACTTCATTTTTCGGCAAAAAAATCTCCTCTTTTTAAGCTTATTTCTTTTTTAGCCATGGTTTATCGCACCACTTCCGTTCATTCTAGTGAGAAGAACTCACACGATTCCTTTAACACTCCACTTTCTCATCTTCATAGTGATGCCGCGGTGTCCCAACGAACTCGCCGCCAAAGGGCCACTCATTCGGCTTCCACTTGCTCTGCTTTAGGAAGAAATACGGGGGGTTTCTGTTCTGGCAGTGCTCATGGCGGTGATGTTCTAAGCGTTGATGGTCGGGTTCCGCTTACTACTGCGGCGAATCGTGTTTTCGCGGTGTTTTCTTAGTCGTGCTCTTTACCATCCTCTCGCTGATGGATCCCCTTTACTCAAGAACATTTGGAGCCAAGGCACATGACTGGCAGGCTCCAAGTTGGGTCCACATCGTCCGTCATAACTATGGAGGAGGCCCGAGCTCTCTTGAGGTCGGTCAACGTCCTATCAGATCAAGTTAATGTGATCATTTCTACTAATCCTTTGAGGGTGTACGATCCCCCGGAGGGCTACTTGACAGTGTACTCGGAGCAAACTTGTTGTGGGCTTCGCTGCTTCTTTCCCCCGATCCTGATGGATCTTTTTGTCTTTTGGCAGATTTTCCCAAGTCAACCGACTCCCGCTTCTTACCGTTATCTGGTAGGATTCATACTTTGCTGTAATCTTTTGGACATTCCGTGCACCCCCTAAAATGTGGCGGGGGCGTTTGTGTTGAGGCCGACTGCACTCGGCTCGCCTTTCTTAATGTTGTTCGTTCGCGGCAACAAGCATATGTTTCTTGTGTCCTCGGCGGGAAACGAGGTGCCTCGCAGTAGGGATTGGCGTCGAAAGTGTTTTTACGTGGCTCCTATCGGGGAATCCATCTCTCAATGGGGAGGGGTTCCCACCCAATGGGGCCTTGGATAGGTAATGCCTTCTCCCATGGTGCATGTGGAGGCTGCTGCTCTTCTAGGTTGGAGAGGCCTCTTCAGTATGGTGTATGATACGTACCTAATGTTGGACAACCTCTTGCCATGATGATGGCGGGTCTGCAAGGCGGTTTGGACGAGCGACCCGCTACGACTTTGTTTCATCTCCATACCAGGTTTTTTTTTTTTTTGAAAGTAGTTCCGAAATTGTACCTGAGTATATATACTATACTCTCCCTCACTCTCTCTTTTTTTGACCGAACCTTGTTCTATTCTCAGGCGACGAGATGGCCAGTTATGCACAGTCCCTATTTGGAGGGTATTTCTTTGCAAGGAAAAATATGGACGTGGACGAGTTTACCTTGCGGTCTCGTGGCTCGTCTACTGAATGGGAGTTGCAAAGCATATAACGGCGAAGCAAGCTCGCAAATACCGCAAGGGCCATTGCAGACGAGTGTTCCCCTATTCCGAGAGGGAGCATTTTTTTGGATAGCCCTACGATCGCTGATGTGGACGAGGTACTAGGGTTCATGGCTAAGGCTCGTCCTAGAAGTGACACTGTTTCTGCCAAGGTACTCCACATCACATGGATCCTGTTATGGCAAAGCATTTTGCTGACGATTTTATGTCTCCTTTTGGTACCACTCTTAATTTTGGTCCGGTGGTTACTTTTCCAAATTACTTGGCAGGTCAAATTCCCATCATTGGCGGTCCTTCGACAAGAAAGTATGAGGGCACGCCGATCCATGTATCGGAGAAGAGCAAAGGGAAAGCTCCTATGGATCATCTACCTCCAGTGAGGTCGGAGGGTAGGAAGAATCCTTCGTTAGGAGAGGAATCAGTTCCCGATCCTATTGCGCCTTCAATCTTTATTGAGGGTTATGTGGATCCCTCCCATCTACCTCCGTATTTTGAACTATGGAGACCATGAGCTTCTTGGTGGCTTTTGCGATGCAGCCTTGTGGGAGAAGTTCTGCTAGAGTATCTGCGAGGTGATCTCTTACTTCCCTTGCTTCCCTTGTATTTATTTTACTCTTAGGCTTTTTGTCACAGTGCTGTTTCTGACTTATCCTTATTTTTGTAGCTCACTGTGCACGGGGATGCCTTAGGCACATGGAGGGCGAGTCCGACTGTTTTGACGATCGTTGTCTAGGAGCGTGATGCCCTTCGAGCCTCTGCCTCTCTACTAAATGCTCGGGAAAAGGTGACTCGAATGGATATGGCCTTGGAAGAAGTTCATGGACTTGCCGCTGATTTAAGGGAGTCTTTGGATCGAGACGCGGGGGAGCTGAAGAGGGCTCTTAAGCTGGAGTTGGATCGTGCCAATGCCAAGGCCATGAAGTGGGAGGAGAATGTGAAGGAGGCGCCTCGTGTTTTGGGAAAAGGTTTGACAATTGAGGGATGAGCGCGATCGGTTGCACCGTCAAATGAAGAATATGAAGATGGAACACCAAGCTAGCCTCGCCTCTGCCTAACTGGTTACGTGCAAGTCGTTAGGACATCTTTTGTGAGGGTTTGGTCCTCCCTCTTATCTATTATGGCACCTTGAACTGTCTTGAGTAAAATATTCCATTTTGCCATTTGTTTTTAAGTTGAGAGACTTTTTCAACGTAGTTATTTTATTTTCGAGAATATGTTTGCTTTACACGCGTATAACCGTTAAGTCAAAATACAAATATTTAACTATGCGGACAAAATCGAGATGTCTTAGAAGGTCGATCTCGGAGCTTCAAAGATAGTACTTGCGAAGATTGAGCGCATTCCAGGCTCGGGTATGCTCCCGGGCTTCTATGTCTTTCATCAAATAGGTAGCCGCCCCAAGGATCTTGGAGATCTAGCAGGGGCCGCTCCAGTTTGGCTCTAGTTCTCCCACGTTTTTATAAGCTTCCACTCGTTTAAGAACGAGGTCTTCGACTTGGAAGTATCGAGGCGTTATAGAACTTGGTCATTCGTGCCTTGTAAAACTTGGCTGAGTGGCGGCTCAGATTCTTTTTTCCTCAAGTAAGTCTAGGGCCCGGGCGAGGTTAGCGCTATTCTGGGCTTTCTCATACTCTTGCACCCTTAGACTTTGTTTCACAACCTTAGAGAGGACCACAAATTCGGTTCCATATATGAGGTTGTAGGGTGTTTCTCCCGTAGCCGATCGTGGGGTGGTGCGGTGAGCCCACAGGATCTCGGGAACTTCTTCGACCACTTAGATTGGTATTGGTCTAAGCGAGCTTTATCATTTTATGTAGGGTTCAATTGGTTACCTCTACTTGTCCCTTTCCGTGTGGGTATCCTACGTTGTAAAGCGATGCTTGATGCTCCATTTGTCACACTATCTTTCCACGAAGTTGTTCCGAAATGGGAGCCCGTTATCACTTACTAGTTATTGGGGATACTCCAAAGAGGCTAAGGATATTCTTCCAGAGGAAGTTAATCACGACCCGACTGGTGATCTTGGAGAGAGGCTCGACCTCGACCCACTTTGTGAAGTAATCCACAAGGTATTTTTCTCAAAATTGGTGCTTTATCGTGGTCTTGGTATGAAAATAGTCCTTTATCGAGGTTTAGTCTAATTTTGGTCATTTGTCGTGTTTTTGGGTCCAATTTTGGTCCTCCGACCAAGGTTAATACCAGATTTGGGGATTTTGACCATTTTTAGGCAATCTTTACCAATTTTGACAGTTGTTTTGTATTTGCACACTAAAATAAATTGTACTTTGCACCCCAATATATATATATATATGTATATATACACAAATTATTTTATATTTTTAACAATTTATAAAAGTTATAAGAATTATAGAAAACAAAAAAAAAATACATTTTAAAAAAATTATTCAATATCTTCATATATATATATATAGAATTTTTTTATATCTTTAACAACTGATAAAAGTTATAAAAATTATAACAAACAAAAAATATACATTTAAAAAATAAATTAATTCATCATCTTCATATATATATACACGATTTTTTTTATTTCTTTAACAATTTATAAAAGTTAAAGAAATTATAAAAAAGACAAAAAAAATACATTGAAGAAAAAATAATCATCTTCATCACCCCTTCCCGTAAACTCCCCCCCCCCATTCCCGCTACCACCACTCCCAAACACCACCGCTGATGAAGATGATTTTTTTTTCTTTTTCAATGTATTTTTTTGTTGTTTTTATAATTTTTATAACTTTTATAAATTGTTAAAGTTATACAAAAATGTATATAAATGTACTAGGTAAATGGGCGCATTTTATTATAACCGATAAATAATTGTCGATTTTTTAATAATTGGGCAAAATTAGAAGAATTTAAAATTAAAAGGTCCATTCAACAAATTACAATGGGACTCATAAGCAAAGAATGCAAACCCTTTGGGGCAAAATTTAAAAGTATAAACTAAAAGGACTGCTCGACAGTTTATAACAATGTACATAGGGACCCGTAAGCAATGAACATAAAGTATTTAGGGAAAAATCAAAAAGATTAAAGGAGGACTATTCGCCAATTTCAACAGGGCCCATACGTAAATGACGTAAAAATTATGTGGCAAAATTGGATGAATTAAAAACTAAAAGTACTGGACGACAATTTACAGTGGGGCCCGTAATTGAGTAACTTGAAACCTACGATGCAAAAAATCGAGAGGATTAAAAACTAAAAGGATTCCTCCACAATTTATAGTAAGCCACCACGTTATTAAGTTAAATAATTTTATATTAGACGGGTTCCAATAGATATTGTATTAGTTGAAATTACAGTAATTTTTATAAATTGTTAAAGATATAAAACACATTGTAAATTTATAATACAAAGATGCTACAAAGACTTTATCCTAAGAACCCTCTACAGAGCACTTACCGTCCCTTATAATACAGCGGCGTTGTTCCAGGGTCAAGTCGACAGGATAAATAATAGTCACCGTCAGAACTACAGTTCTATGCAAAGACGGGGCCAAGGAAGGTGCATTTGGAGGAATAGAAATAGAAGTATGAATGTCCAGATTAGGAATTGTTAGATCAATTGGAAATTCAGGAAGAGCTCGCATGGCTACCTGACACAGACGCTATCCAATAAGAACCATCTCCCGCATCTCTTCACGAAGAGTCTCACGAATTTGCAACAGATTGGGAAGAGCCATCGTGGCTTGGGCGTAGGCCATTACCAAGGCTATATCATGCGCCCTAGTCATCTATTCAATCTTACGATGAGCGGCGTCCCTATCGTTAAAAAGTAAAGCGAATAATTCCTTGGAAGTTCTAATCTGAGCTTGAAGATTGTCAATCATCTCTTCCAAACCTAAGGTGTGAGCCTACTATAGCACTAAAAGACGCTCGAGATCCCATGTTTTCTCTTGTGAGTCTTTGAGTAACCCCTCGAGCACTCCCTGATTTGCTTTCACTTGAGCTTATATCTGATTAATCATCTTACGAGCCTCAGAAAGTTCCTTCTCCAATTGTCAAGATGACTGAATAGGAAGACCGTGTTACCGGAGGAATAGTCCTTATGCGACCCAAGGGCATCTGCTAGCGTAAACAACTAAATACACATATAAGGTTAGAATAAAAGAAAAATGGGGGAAAATTGGGAAGGACATAGAGATAATTCACCTCGCAGAGGTCCTTGCAGAATTTATCACAGAGAGTAGTCATGGAAAAAGTCCCCAAAAGTCTGCAGTCCGCCTAGTTCAACATACCACTCTAAAAGTTACGGCAAAAGTCGGCCTCAGGTGCCACCGATGAATGGATATCAGCATTCCCATGACTGCGGTTAGGGCCTTCACCAGTTGGAGATGCCACTAGCAGAGGGGACGAAGGTGAAGACTCATCCACGACGTTCAATGATGCAGGCGTAGAAGGAGGCAAGAGTGACAAATTTAGACCGAGAGAAGTGGAAGGCCCGGCTTCACCATCTAAGTAAGCCATAGTAGGACCACCCCACCCAAAAATCCATCTACAGGTAAAGGCCCAGTTAGCCAGTTCAGTGCATCGGACCCTGATACCACGGAGCAGTCGTTGGGTCCCATCCAAGAAGGAACGATCTCATACTCAAAAGGCAAAGACTCAGAATCATCATAGGAAGAAATGGGAGCAGGCATCGGAGCCATAAAAATCCTGGGCAAAAGGCCCTATAGCGTACAAGTTCATCTCTGACCCTGAAAGAGCCCCTAAAAGGAAAACGACAATCAGAAAGCTTAAATCCAACCAACCGAAAGAGGTATCGAAATAGCAAACTTACGGTTTAAGAAATTAATGTGCAAAGGTTCCGAGGGAATTGTCGCGGCTCCGCAGCCCGGTTGTAAGCCTATAATGGCCAACGTTTTTTAGTTCTCCAATAGTGCGCAAACATCGTAGCACCCAGTGTACAAACCCACGGTAGACAAGTACGTCATTTCACGAACAGAGGTGTCAAGATTAGGAATTACAAAGCCTAAACCCCAATGAATTGGCACGTCCTAGGATTCCGCCAACACACCCTTAGGCTTAAGAAAGAAAAACCTCATTTTCCAATCTACTAGGAATGTAAGGCGGCGGGGAATAGAGGTAAAACTGCGACGATGGTCCTGATGTACCAAACTAAATAAAGGGAGGCCATTGGGACAGGGACAAAGGATAAAAGCGGCCCCAATGCGGTGTGGTGTTAACGGAATATCCAACACCTTACAACATAAGATGTACCTGACGAAATGACAAAAGGAATTTGGCGTTAGCTGGCTAGAGCAAATCTGCCAGTACCTAAACATAGACTGGACGAAGAGGTGAAAGAATAGGCGCAAACCGCAACGGATCTAGTCTGGATAAATGGGCATATAACCCATCGGGGGGTCAAAAGCTAATTGATTGCATTGAGGAATTAGGATATCGCAATCTCCCAGGTTCAGATGATACTCGATCAGCAAGCGTGAAACTAATTCTTGAGATTCGATACTCACACAAGATCCAACCTTACCGCCCCTGATCATAGCACCAGCATTCAAATGAGAGGTATTGAAAATGGAAAAACGATCAATAGTCATATAATGTTCTCTACGAAGGAAAGTTAACCGTAATGCGTCGATAAGAGAAGTGTCGGTGCGAACAGAGGGAGCATAGGACACCGCAGTAGAACCCTGGTAACCATGCATAACTCTATGAAAAATAGGATTTCTAGGGGAAGGAGTTCGCGAAGAAGTAGGAGAACGAGATGAGCGAAGAGTCATGATTTGCGAATAGAAGTTGGCGAACAAAGTTATTATCACGAAAGGGGTTAGCAATCTACCACGGGAAACTGTCAGCAAAAAGACATGAGTAAAAAACAAAGGTGAGCTTTTTAAGAGAAGGTTGAAAGTAGGAATGAAGACAAAGGTGATGATTGTCCGCTTATTTATAGGGGCGGAAGGTCTGTTGGTGCCCTCACTATTATGACACTTTAAGAGAAAGGGCGGCGATAACAACCAATCATTAGCACATGCGTTTGACTACATGGACATGTACGAAAGAATGTCCTGGATGGTGGGCAATGTTCCCTGACATCAAGTGTAATCACTCAATTAAAGGCACCGACCAGATCCCCAAGTTTGTCAGAAATATATTATATTATGAAAGGGTGGCATACAGATGCCTTACCCAGTCGTTAGACAATGCAAAGAAGCGTTTCCACTCATAAAGAAAAATTACAAGTCCACAAGAAAATAGAATTACGATACCCATCAGAGTAAACATCTCCCATGGTTAAGAAATTAAGTGTCACGAGGACATACTTCTAGGAACAACATAAGGAAAATACTAAGGAAATAAAACAAATACATAAGGATAAACATCTATGGATAAGTCAACCATCACTGGGTGGAAGGCAAGTGAGGCAGCACAGAGTCCGGCCCTATTGTGGGCGCCTGTGTATCGGTAGAAGAAATCTACTAAAGAAACCTGGGGCACGCCAGGGAAAAAATTATCAGAAGAGACTTCACAAATTTCCTCGACCCTCATCGAACCATCGGGAGCGCTAGTTATCATAATCGTGGGCATAGCAAGTCATGCCATTGCTGCATTAGGGGTTAGAGAGATGCGAGGGACCAAAGACCAAGGGATAATTGAAGAAAGAGGAAGCAGATTGAAGGCCGAAGGCGAAGGAGATCGAGCCACTGTTCGGTTAAAAGTCTCAAATGCCTCTTCCATCGAAAGGGGTTTCGAGAGCAAGTTGTGTGGATTTAGATATCTCCAACTATCCTCCCTAACAAATAACTTATCCTCTCTGCTTTTGTTTACACAACGAAGGAACCCGCACAAAGGTGACCCATTAGATACCCCTGGTATTGAGACTGAAGCTCCTCCTCACAGCACTTAAAGGTGGCATCCTTAACCAGTTGAACTGTTTCCTCCAGCTTCAACTTCAACTCCTCAAGGGAAATGAATCCAGCAGGAGCGGAAGGGGTTTTCTGTAGCTCATCCTTTAACATTTCCACCCGCTCATAAACCTCAGCCAAATCCTTTCTAAGATCCTTCTCCTTCTCTGGCCACGTTCAGTTAAATATTCGGGGTGCTCCTATAAACCCCCTTAGATGCTTGGTTTTCTTTTGATTGACCGTGTGATTGAGTACATCACTCGGTCTTATATGTAGTACCCCCCCCCCCCCCTCTTTTCCTTTTTATAAAACTTTCTTTCTTCTTCTCCTTCTCTGCCCACGACGCCTTTTCCTCCTTCAGTACGATTGCATCATCTTTCAGAGAAGAGAAGGGTACAGACTCTGACTTTTGTCTAAAGCTTCTTTTAGCTTGACTATTTCATCAGATAAAACCTTCCCACGAGCTACACTCAGTGCAAAGCTGGTCCGAAGCTTTTCACCCTCATTTTCCGCAGCAACAAGAGCCTGGTCCTTCTCCTTCAGTTTCTCCATCGCCAACACCACAATGGCATGAGCAGCATCCAACTCGTGCCAGATAAAAGGAATAATTTTTGGAACCTGGACAAAAGACTCGATATCAGACGTGCTTTCTACAAGTAAAAAACATAAGCGTAAAAAAATAAAATTACCACTTGAGCCAACCACTCTGAACAGAAGTAGGCCACCCCCTCACTATAGCGAGTTAAGGCGGGGGTAGAATTCAGGTACCACGTTATAACATCCATCGCCCCATCCATTTCCATTGGCCTATGGGGATGAAGAGTGAAGGCGGTACGCTGAGAGTCTGTGAAGACAGCAGGAGGGGGAGTTCCAGTAGAGACCCAAGAGCTAGAGGCCACTAGGAAAGGGAGCATCTCATCTAAAAATGCCAAATCCGAGCGAATTACATGCGGATTAGAAGAAGGAGATGGTGCCTTCATAACAGGAACAGAGGCAGAAGCATCCCCAAAGAATAAGTCATATATCGAAAGAAGTCCCTCCCAAGGCAAAAATGTTGCGAAGTTACCTAAAGTCGGGATGGGGGAACTAGGATCTCAAGGAGGTAAGGGAACGAGCATTAGAAATGTAGGAAGTGGTCATAGGTTACTTTGAATAACATTGGCCGACAGAATGCCCGCAATCGACGACTCACCAGCCATAGGCGCAGAAGTTAGTGACATCGGGGTGGTTATTTCCGAGCCCTGAATACCAATAAGTCCAACTCATGAAGAGGAGCAGGGTCGACCCCAACAATCTGAAGGAGATCACATGATATCAGCGTCCTCAAGTCAGAACCATTGGAACCATCACTCAGAGTAAAGATGGCAGAATTACCCTCTCAGAATCCCTGCCCAAGGTCTGTGTCATATCCCCAAAACACGTACCGCTCACACCCGCTACAAACATTTTCTTCATACGAAGGGGAGGAAGAGCAGATGCAGTTTGAGAAGTGGAAGAAACGGAAACTATGGTTAACTCCAACATCAACGATACTGCAAATACATAATTAAGAAGGCAAAAAATACGCGATGCTTTAAAAATTACAAAAGAAGGACGATTCGTATGGTTAAATGGGGCTTACCAAAAATAGGTGTGTCTTCCTTCGATAGCGAAAGAAAAGACTCCCCTTCTTTCTCCGCGTCTATAAGGGAGATCTTAAACAAACCTACAGCCTTGCACAAGGCACGATAGTGGTCAAAAGTGGAAAGACGAACAACGTCTAACATTGGCTTGAAAGAAAGGGATGTATCCATCATGTATGTAAGAGCCTCGGGAGTCCTCCAAGAGTAAGAAAAATCCCATTTGCCTCCAACGATGGGTTTGATAAAGAAAAATTTATCCTTCTAACTGCTATAGAAGATATTCGTGCCAACTAATACCCTCTTGAGCTTTTCCCGATGGCAGAAGAAGTAAAAAGGGGCTCCAGCTAAAGATACACTCACCTTAAAAATAGAGAGAACCCTCTTAACAGTGCAGTGTAGTCTTCGCGCCAAACACCAAAATACGAACGTGATAAGATGATAAAGATGTTGGGTGCAAGTTGGCTGGTGCATATCTCGCAGGCCTTGAAAACCTTGCAATAAAATGGAGGAAAGAAATATCGAAGCCCCGCCCGAATATGGACATAATAGATAGTGATGCAGCCATCCAGGGGATTATCACCTCTCTCCTCCGGGCCAAGAATTCGGGGCTCCAAATTCCTAGTAGAAGCCCTACACTCTTCAAATAATGTTTGCACCTCCCCCCTATGTGGTGGTGCTAGCAACGACACTCACTTTCTAAAGATTACGAGAATATGTTGTCGAAGTTGCTTTATCAGCTTTTCTTACCCTCTTTGGGACCGCGGGAACATTACCGTCATCACCGCCAGCCTTCACTGTACTTTTCCTCTTGTAAGAGGAGGTCCCAACGCCAGTCACCGTCGGAACATCAATAGTAGAGACAAGGGGCAATTTTGGGGTTTTTATAACCCTAGCCAGGTAAAGGAAGTAGTGGGGAGAAGTTGAGAATTAATTACCCCACACTTAATAGGCACGATCCCCGATAAATAAGGAGCCGTTACTGTGGTTAGTCTCCCCACTATGCGAACGGTTATTAAATGCGCCACGCCATCAACAACACCACAATGCCTAAAGACCCACGATGCTCTGGGGTGATAAAGCCATTGAAAAACACGAAAAGTTCCTCTTGATTCTCACGAATACAAAAGAAACTAGGGGAACTGGTGTTAACCCCCCCAAAAATAGGAATCGTAGAAAACCCTCTTGGTAAAAAAAGTATCGTGGCCAGAAACGCCGTTGTATCCCCTAGCTTCGCTAGGCCCCAACATGGGATAGTATGGCCATCGGGGAAAAAGCTCAATTGGGCTTGGATGACCCAGAGAGCCTATACATAAGTTCAAACACAGGGAAAGAACCGACATAGCACAAGATCATCGTGGCACTACGGTTCTCAGATGATCCCCCGATGCCCCAAAACGATCAATGTAACTCTCAAGTCCCCCGACATTTTTGCTAAAATACCATGATGTCTCTCTGATACTCATATAGCACACAAACCATCGGAGATACCCCTCTTCAAATTGCTCACGTGGAAAGTAAACCCGAAGACATGTGCATACTCTACAAACCAGTTGTCCACATACCACGATGCCCGTCAGCACTATAAAACCACATGTCACAAACCTCTCATGCCAAGCTCATCAGCGCTATAAAACCATCTATCAACAAAGAAACATGCATTTTAACGGCTGCACCTTGTAAACATCCTTATAAATAGGGAACTTGCCATCCTTATTTGGGGCAACGAAAAAATAAGGAAAGTAATACCACTCTAATTTTATTTTAGCTCATACATCATAAGTTAAGTAATACTATCGTAATCCTAATTCCTGTGGCGCACTCGAAAATTTAGGTAGGGTGTTCTGATATAAAAAAATTCGTTAATTATCCCATTGTAAAAATGAGTGTTAACAACGTGAAAAGTGAGAAAAATAAAAAGGAAATGTGAAGGGTAGGGGTAGGAGTAGGAGTGTAGGACAAGGACAAGGAAGAAAGTGCGGGAAACGCAGCAGACAAAATGGAAACAACACCATCCTAATTAATTATTCATCTCCCTCCCTTGAATCACAAACAATGGTGGAGAGTGACATTGAGCAACTGAAAAGCATGGGCTTCGCCGACGAGCTGGCAGCGCAAGCCCTTGCGGCTAACGGCGGCGACCTCGTCAAAGCCACCGATTGGCTTCTCAATGAAAGCCACAACCCTCATCAACCAAACCCTTGTCAGTCATCATCATCCCCTCCAATCCTCCAACCCAAAATCAACCGCTTCTTCCACTCCCAAAACCCACCAAAACCCCTTCACCAAATTGAACTAATCGATGAAACCCCTTCTCTCTCTCTCATTCACCGCAATAAGCGTCAAAAACCGCCCCAAAATCAACCCCACGCGCCGCCGCTCTCGGAGAGGATGCGGCCGCGCGTGCTCGACGAGGTGGTGGGCCAGGACCATCTCCTCTCAAATGGCTCCCTCCTCCGCTCCGCCGTTGACTGCCGCCGCCTCCCCTCGATCATCCTCTGGGGCCCACCTGGAACCGGCAAAACCTCCATCGCTAAGGCCATCGTCGCCACCACCTCCTCCGCCGCTTCCACTGTCTACCGATTCGTATCTCTCTCCGCCGTCACTTGCGGTGTCAAAGACGTTAGAGAGGCCGTTGACGAGGCCAGGAAGGTGAAACAGAACAGTAACAAAAGAACGGTCCTGTTTCTTGATGAGGTCCATAGGTTCAACAAAGCCCAGCAGGATTCTTTCCTCCCCGTAATCGAAGATGGGAGCATCGTTTTCATCGGGGCCACCACGGAGAACCCCTCGTTCCATCTCGTCACACCCTTATTGTCGCGTTGCAGGGTCTTGACGCTCAATCCCCTGAAGCCCGAGCATCTCGTAATCCTTTTGAAACGATCCGTTTCTGATGTGGAAAGAGGGTTGGCTGCTGGTGTCGTCGAGAAAACACTTCAGTTTGAAGTAAATGATGACTCCATCGAGTTTTTATCCTTGCATTGCGATGGAGATGCCAGAGTGGCACTGAACGCCCTTGAGGTCGCGGCCACAACTGCGTTTTCTCGTGTCAAGAACAGCGAAACACAAGCCGTGATTACATTAAATGACGTTAAGGAAGCGCTGCAGTGCAAGCATTTGGCTTATGATCGAGGAGGGGAGGAGCATTACAATATCATTAGTGCCCTACACAAGTCCATGAGAGGGAGTGATCCTGACGCTGCAATTTATTGGCTGGCGAGAATGCTACAAGGAGGCGAAGAACCTCTCTACATTGCACGTCGTCTCGTTAGATTTGCCAGTGAAGACGTTGGTTTGGCTGATCCTCATGCGTTGGTGCAAGCTATAGCTTGTTATCAAGGTTGTCACTTCATTGGAATGCCAGAGTGTAATGTGATACTTGCGCAGTGTGTGGCGTATTTGGCGTTGGCGCCTAAGTCGGTTTCCGTTTATAGGGCGATTGAGGCCGCGCAAAAGGTGGTGAAGGATTCGGTGGGACAGAACGAAGGGGTTCCTCTGCATTTGAGGAACGCGCCGACTAAGCTGATGAAGGAGATCGGATATGGGAAGGATTATGTATATCCTCCTGATAATCCAAACTCGTCTTCGCAATCGTACTTGCCTCCTTCCCTTCAAGGCTACAAGTTTCTGCATTGGCCCTAGAGAATTATTTTGGGTTTATTTTGTGTTGGTTTATAGAGCTGGTGAACTTTTTTCTTGTTGGCTGCCAATGCACGTACAAGTGAGTTGTAGTTGGTTGGTAGTTTGGTGCATGCGATATCAAAGGAAAAAGCAAGGCTCAACTTTTGGGGTGAGGTGCATCTGCCTGCTTGCAAGTCTCTATTATTTTCTGTTACCAAAAAAATAAAAAAGTCTGTATTATTTTTTAATTACTAAGATTGTGATAATGCAGATTTGGAATCTAGATAGCTTCTTTGAGATTAAATTGGTTTGGTTCGCAGTTAGAATTGGCCCTGGCGTCAATTGTTGGTTTTTTTTTTTTTTTGAGATGTATTGAAATAATTAATTTGACACCAGACATAACTAAGATTGGATAATTCTGTATTTCTCTTGCTTCATTGCTCATTCCTATTCTGATGATTATAATTTGTTATTATCCAATATGCGAAACCGGTGCAAGACACAAAGAACACGAAAAAATAGCACCAAGCAAAAATAACTGCAAATGTGATATTTACACATTCCTTAATCTAGTACCTGGGCGGATCAAGACAATAATGATAAATAATGAACCAAGACGAACAAAATCAAAGAAGCAAGTAGTTTCTGATCTATAAAGATCCCTACAAAACTAATCAAGAAAAATAATGAGCAAAACAAAACTGTGCTATGTGATCATCTCCAGCACAACTAGTTGCAATGGAGCAGAGAACATCACGGCAAAGGTCTACCCCCTTCTGCGTTTTTTAAACTTCTTGTGGGTACAGTGTTTGATTCCCCACGCTTAGAGTACCCGACTCACTTTAGAATCTGCATTCTCTCATATCTACTGTATATACAAATGGAACGGTCATCATTAGCTGTCAGCGACCTCTGCAGCGCGTTGCCTCATCATTTCATTGACAGCAGCCCTTCGTCGTGACTCAGCTTGCTGTTGCAGCCGTTTAATATGTCCCCGCAAGTCTCTGCATCAAGCATAAGCAAACTTTATTAGGAGTTCACTGAAAGATCTAAGGGCTGACCATAGATTAAGGAATAATGTTTGCTTTGAAATATGATGAAGATAGTACATGTACTCAAATAGTTAAAGAGATCCCATGTTGTTTATATAGATTATCCAATTAATGAACTAAAGGTTTAATGAAACTAAACAAAAAACAAAACAAAACAAAACCAGAAAAAAAAAAAACGAAAAGAACCAGTAGTTCAATAAAACATACCTGCATCGCGGGACACTGCATTGAGATTCTTTGCATGCTCGAGCATGAAGCTGAAGAAGATGCCACATTTTCTTGCATAAAACACAACCTCCAGAGGCGCGTTGTTTGCACACCATACCATGGCGGAACAGTCCCTTCACTTTGCGACAGTTTGGATATTGGCAATGAGGAGAAAGGCATTGTGAAGCATGTACTAAGAGTTGAAGCATTTTCTTCAGCTGGATTACCAAATAAACAAACTCATGTCTGAGCTTCTGTGCCAGAAACTAATACTTTAAACATTCAATAGTTTGAGATTCATAAATTCTAAGAAGCAAATGAAGCACTTTGACTTAAACGTTGATTATTATTCCTTATGATGACCTCCATCTACTATGCCCAGATAAAGAACCTAGAATAATTTGATTTCATCTAGTTGCATTACAGTTAACCAATCATCTCAACGACATACTTAATTTTAAGTGCCTGATATGCGTCGTAAGAGTCCTCTGCATTAAATACTTATCAAATCTATTTTCTTAGTAAATCCATTCTAATGTGAAGTGTGCATGCTCTCGTATTCTAACATATGAGTCACTTTCAAATGCACATTCAGCCATAATCTCTCAACTTGCTGACCAGGAAAAATGAAGGCATATTGGAGAAGATTATTTTGAGTAGTAGACTTTAAATGCTCTATGCAATGCCTCAGCAAAGAGAAGTATTACCTGCAGAACCCGTAATTGCTTAGCTTCTTTGTTCTGAGCATCTCGATCACTCGATGGATTGTTAGTTAATTTATGAGGATGGTTAACTGCTCCATCTTTCTGATAACAAGCATTGCACACATCATACTCGGGACAAGTTTCACAGCGCCAACCTTGCCCGTTTTCTATGTCATGGCTGCAAATATAGCATGTCGTCACGAATGCCGGGGCGGTAGGGTTGTGAAGATGATAGAGAACCATCATTGAGGAATGCTTAGCTCGGCGAAGAGTATCATACTGATAATGATTTCCTTGACAAAGGCTGAGAAATGCATGTCTTGTGTCGAAAAATTCACTCTCAAGAATTTCATCTTTATCTTTAGTGCAATCAGGGACACCAACAATTTCAACCTGCATGTTCATAGGTGTTTTAGTCCAAATGATACAAATAAAAAGAGCACTCTTTAAATCGTATGTCAGCTAAAACGGTTAAACACAAAAACTTACAGGATAAAGCGCATGTTTGTCCTTCTGGTTGATGGGATGTCTCTCTCTGTCCTCACGTTTTTGCTCAGCATCGTAACATCTGAAACGAAGAAGAAAATGGAAGACTATTTTACTGGAATAGTTTACAGCATGTTATTCCTGGACAAGACTGTTGAAGCAGAAACAGATGGGAGCACTACAGAAGTCAAAGACTGGTCTATTTTGGCTAGCTCAAAAGAATTCAATGTGCCCCAGTATGACAATGAAACCAACAATATAAAGTAATAGCTCAAACCGTGGCATGACAAACTATCACATTACAAGCAAGCAAACATTCTGAAGCATACTTAATGCCAAATGATATACTAGTCATGATGGCTCATAATCGAAGACACTCACCTCTATAATCAGTCAGTATCTGCATATATTCAGGTACTTAGGAAGGGAGATTCGGTCTGCAGCTAATTTCTAATTAAAAATTTACTCAATATCATAACATCCAAAATCAGCCTTTCACATCTATTTGTTGAGTCTTTTTGATAGATCGACTAAATAGATAAGAAAATATGAATTGACGAATAATTTGTAATGCTGTAGAAAAGACATGACAAATCACAAACTCCCAAGGATATAAAAAGAATACTATTAGGAAAGCGTCACATCAATTTCCTCAGATAACTGTAATTTCCATATCAGTAACAAGAAAAACTATAGAACTAAGATGCTACTCAATGAATTAGCCAGGAGTTACTATGATTGGCCAAAATTGGGCAGGATCCTTACTTGTCACAAAGCTCAAATTTCTTGCACTGTTTGCAAATCCAGCGATGTCCAGACACCATCAATGTGCAGCAGTGTGAGCATGCGTGCTGTAAGTGAACCATGATAAAATCTTCCCTCATTGGATAAATTGTCTCACCAAGCTATGGCCACGAAGAAATAAATTATGAATAAGCTGATATACAACAAAGCTTGCACTTTAATACTCGAAGCAGCGACCAATATAGGAAAGTCACGAAATCAGATAATTTATTTCTATTTAAATAATCTTCAGTTTCAAACTAAGGTTATGAGAGACCGATTAGCCCTATTACTGTTATAGACTAGTTGGAGTTATGCATTCTGCTAAGAATCGAAAAAAGACTAAGGAGGAAGAAATTTAGCACTGGAAAAAAATAACATATAAAGGATGAAGAAATTAAATATAAAATTACTTTATGCATTAAGAAAAGATCCTTTGATGCATTCCCAGAAAGATCCATTTGGCCTGATGCCTTCAAAGCTCTTTTTGTAATAGCCTTTTTGATAGTACTCTTCTTATGCTCTTTTCTATTATCCTCGTCGTGTTGAAGCTGAAAGATCATATCCTCTGCAGCACCAGGCCAGTAATCACCATCAAAGTACGGCAATCGAGCTGCGGTTACCTTTGCTTTACATTCACCATTAGAGACAAAAAAATGGTCATACAGATTAGTAAGTTCAACTACAATGCCTTCTTTTGAAGCTTTCCGCAGCATGGACAAGTACCTGTAGTCAGAAAAACAATTCAAGCATCACGATAAGTTTTAGAACAGTATCTTTAATATCCCCAACAGGAATAATCAGATAATTACTGAACTTACCATTCCCTGAGTTTATCAGATTTTGGTGTCTTTTGGATTTCTGGATGGCAATACAAAATGTAGTCTTCACCCTTCAATGGAGGGCAAGCCCATATATAGCAGCTTGTGAAACCACGCATTTTGCAATATTCCAAGTATCCAATCTGTGAAATCGAACAATCAAGGCTGTATTATGTAAGGTAACAGATTTTTGGTGCCAAAACAAAATCGACTGTGGCTGCACTTGCATAAAAGCAAAGAAGTCAGTAACTTGCCAAAATTTCATGGTATACAAAAGTCCTGAGCGCCTCTCCCTTCACTGTTCTGACCTCTGACCTGAAGTACTTGACTGAGTCCAGGTAAGACAGGTAGACACGGCGATGGTTTGGCTGCTGACATTCAGATCCAAATTCCTGAACGTACATGCCAAATAAGCATACTTCGACACCTTCAATTTTTTGAAATAATAGTACGACCTGCAAGAAAAATTCAGAGTGTTACATGATCTGTTATCGGACTGAGCACTAACAAATAACAAATTTTATGAACTAGCTCTTCAATCTTAAATAAATGCAAAGGTCCAACAAAAGGTAAGGATGTATTTCAAGGAACACATCAAAAGTTATCTGATTTACATTTCTGTTCAACTTCAACATTCCACAGACTGGCGCCCACCCGGTATACGATAAATTGATAATTAACAAGAGTACTCATCTGGCAGCATTGTGGTGCAAGTGAACGCAATCTTTCATTTTTCACCAAGAACTGTGATTCTTATTTTTACTAATACGAGCCCATGTACAACCATCATCTTTCAAAGGAGAGAACCATATGAAGCTGACATGCTCAGACTGACAACTCTTTCAAATTCTTTCAGGTAACATATCAGATGAATGGAATGCACCAAAATAAAATATTTGATTATCTACCATACATTATGTGTTACATATGCTATACCTTAGATTTATAATGAAACTCAGCGGGATAATTTTCTTCTTGGAAAATTTCCAGAAACCGTGGTTTAACTTCCAATTTCTTGTCCACTGATGACACCACTCTTACCACAAGTGATTCTGCTCCTGGAACCTGGCCAAAGGTAAATACACAAGGAACATTTTCAGATTAATCTTCAAAATAAGTGAACTCTAGAACAAGACATTCAGGAGCAATTCAAATAGAAGGTCCAACAATTCTCGAGGAAATGAACGAACTAAACTTTAAGTCCAATATATAAGTCCCAACGCAAGGTACTCTGTGGATACTAATATATCACTCTATCAGTTAATCAAAAATCCAAGCCCATATTAACTCCTTATTGTATAAAAACGAAGATGTGACAGACATGGGAGTTCCAAATGCTGATAAATGATTTTTTTATGAAAAGTTAACAAAAACAGAACCTCATATTATCAACAGCGAAAAGGGTCACTAAGCCAGAAAAGTTGGGACTAGGGCTGGTAATTACTCTGCATGCGATGGTGACCGTATAGGAAAGCTCAAAATGCTATTATTGACAAAATAAAGTTAGTACCACGAAAACATTGTAATAGTTAATTCCTAATACTTTCTCAAGACTTGTCTTCTCTTGATATTTTCCTTCTAAATTTGGCCAACATGATCATCTCAATCTTCATAACTAATTCAAAATTGCATTCCAAAAGTTGACTCAGTAGTAACTTTTTTCCTAGGTGGTATAAAAATTTCTCAAGAGTCGAGCAGTAACTGTTCCTGTCATTATACTCGAATCATAACATAAAATACAATTTCATCATGTTAACAGATGGGAACGTAGACAAAATAAACAGTAAAAGTTTTGTAGCTACCTTAAGAGTGATACTTATTTTAGAACTATAAAGGGTATGTTTCTTCTTTAATAGTTTCTCAATAGTCTTTGATGCACAACACCAGCTGTATATGTCAAATAAATCTAATCATATACCACACAAAACATATGTCTAATTTGCACTCATGCAACGGATAAATATAACTGGATCACCTCATCGAAACTTTTTCCTTGAAACCTTGACCTATCAAGCCTTTCTTGCTTCAGCTTTGCAAATAGTCGTTGCTCCAAGTGATCGCTCAAAATTGTTCTAGGCAAATCCTTAGCTCCAAGAACAGCACTTTGCGGCAGTGGCATGCGTTCTCCTCTTTCAACTTCTTTCAGATAACAATTTGGACAAGTGTACTCAGCTTGACCACTGTCATTTCTTCTACTGTTGAATAATGCACATATTTGATGTTGCCAAACTTCACACTTATCACATTGAACCCACTGCATAAATAGCAAATTTCAGTATGTCTGGAACTATAAGTTATGTTTTAATTGACATTCTAGTAAGTAGATGTGACGTACCGCTTCTTCAGTTTCCTCGTCATTTTTCTTCTTTTCCATCCTTGCTTTATGAGTAGTGGTTCCTTCAACTACCATAGTGTCTCCACGAGCTTCATTATAGCAAGGAATGCAGAAACAATGTCGAGTTTCACCAGTTCCAGTGGTATAGTACATAGCATTTCGTTTGATTCGAGCACCACAATGCGTACAATATATAGGGAGTGGTTCAAAGTTGAGCTTCTCAACAGCACATAACTGGCAAGAGTTTTCAGTCATAGAATATCCCATTGCTTGATTTTTCTCGGCTTTTGCTTTACTCTGTGTAACGAATCACAAATTGGTAATTTTATCAGAGATGGTCCATCTTATGCATTTTTAGAAGGTAGATGCATATGGTGTGATTAAATCCATGACATGCAACAATGATAACATCTCTTCCTTCAAAACCAAAAACAAAACAATATCAAAGCAAAAGAAAATAAATATACTGATAAAGCAAAGAAATTCGTTGACGACGATGGCCATGAGTCAGAAATCCCGATAATACTAGAGAATTAATGTATATCTCATTCAAGACTCATTTCATACTCATTCTCATAATAATAATAGGCAAAATTGATTTTTTTTTTTGGGGTGGGGGGGGGGAGTCAAGCAGTACCAGCTTGCCAAAAATGGTGTGAGTTCTAATGAATAACTCACCAACCACTCAAAGACCAGGAAAAAATATATATATATATATCAAACAAAAAGCAGCAGAAGTGATGCAATGTGCTTCTCTGTTCAGCCGGTACGAAATGGACAATCAATCAGGGCCTATTCCAAAATCACTAAAAACTAAATCAACAAGCTTTTAAACCAATTGATATGATTATGAATTTGATACTATTGACAATAATGCCTATAGATACCGACCTACGTCATTATACAATAAAAATGACAATGAAATACATAAGGTGATTTATTATGTTTCTAAAAGCAAAAGCCTTATATTTCCCTTGCCGCTTCCCACCACGTTCACAAGAACGGAAAGGACCAAAAAAAAAGACCACGTAACTTTTGCATAAACATGGGATGAGATTTCAGAACAGCTCTCCTCATAAACAATACAAAAACCCATTTACCAGGAAACTAACAAAAATGATCTCTTTCTCATCTTAGTTTGAAACCCAAAACTACACCACAAAACTTAATTAGGTCATTTAACTGAGTCATATTATCCTATTTCCAAGGTTTAAACTGCTTTCTAGAGTCCATTTTGTCCTTTCTTTGATAGCCGAACCTCATTAAGGTGAAAGTCATGGAGATTTGTTTTTGACGGTTGAACTGAAATTAAATGCGTAAATACATAAAACATATATATACATATGGATATATGTGTATGTACGTAATATATGCACCACATCCATACAGATTTCATATGAGCCCAGCACTGACCTGGCCAACCCACTGCCTGAGACCTAAAATGTGCTCCCGAACTTGTTCAGGGGTGAACAATTCTATCATTGATACTCCCTTAATTTCTGGCTTCCCCGATTTCAATGTACTCTCAGAAGGTACGGAAATATCTTCCGATTTAGCCTGTGTCATTTCCTTCATCTTAGTGACCACCTCAACACCAAGTTTTGAACGACTGTCCGACGCAATAAAATTATCTTCAGGCTTCAGGATGTTGCTAAGACCCAAGTTCTCCTTTTTCACTTCATCAATTTTGGGATTTAATTGGCCAAGGCTTCCACAAACCTCATGTTTGGCTTCAGTAATTTCAGATGTCATTGGAATACGAGGTTCATTATGTTTTTCAAAATGCTGTACACCCTGAAGCTGAGGTCCAGTTACTGTGGGAATCACTGTAACAGAACTTTCACTTTCAGGGACAAGAGACTGGGAGCCTTTTTCAACTTTAATGCGTTTTGTAGAAGGTTGTAGATCTTCAAGGGCTTCAGCAATCACTGGACTCGTATGCTGAGCTGACTTTCCAGCAATTTCAGTAGTATCATGGGTCTTACAAGATCCATTTACTAAAGGAGGCAACCTCGAACCAATATCAGAATAAATTAATGCTTTATGGATATAATTGCTAACAGGAATACAAACAGGGCAACTTGCACTGTGACAAGAGCTGGCATGATCGATTAAAACCTTAGTAGGAGAGCAATGGGGATATGAACAGTGAGATTTGTCGCAATGATCCCTGTGTTTCAACAGCTTTTGAACAGTTACACAGTTAGATTCCGGGCAATTCCCTTCTGGATGAGGACAATGACGTGCATGGCGCAAAAACAATAACCATCTCTGTTGGTTCTTGAACTGCTGCTCACGATTAAGGTTTTTAGATCGACCCACCCTGTTGCTTGTGCATGGTGGTTCTACCAATTTTGTAGTATCAGATTGGGCAACCATTGATTCTTTCGAGGATAAATTATTTCGATGAGTTGCAACTTGCCCAGTTGATCTGTGATGAAATTCATCAAGCACTTTTTGATCATGTTGGTATCCCCCTGATACAAGAGAAGCTTCTCGAGACCTGGAACACCATTGATCACGCGATGTGGTATCAAGTTGAGTGCCACCAGAAAGACTACCAACATCATTTTCAGGTCGTGAATTCAAAGACGGCTTCATCTGGCCTGAAGTTTGGGTTAATGATGCACTGACATCTAATGGAGCAGACGAACGCGAGAGCAAGTGAGTAGCTCTAGAATTTTCTACCGTAGAATTCTGTTGGAACTGAATTTGCATGTCAGAAATTTGCAAGGCATCATAGCTTTGTGACTGCAGACCCTCCATTTGAGGCTCTGTCCCAAACCCAAGCTTTACATCCGAAACAATGGTCAATGGCTGAGACCGACTTAATGTGTCATTCTTTAACAGAAGTTGGTTCTGACTTTGATGATTTTGATGGACTTGATGCTGAATGAGTTGCTGGCCTTGAAACTGATGAGGTGATTGCTGAAATGGTGGAATTTTATTGTCTTGTACAATACGTTCATTCACTGAATACTGAGAACAGAAATTCATTTTATTTGATTGATCAATCAATTGTGACTTCATAGTAGTTACCTGTTGAACAGACTGTACCCTAAACTGATTATTCGTCGAAGAAAGAACTGTTTTCGGCATGGACTGCATGGGTTTTCCATTCAAGCTCTGATTGTTCATCGTTGACCCAACAGAGGTTACAGGATCATACAGGTTTCCTGATCCTGAAGCATCGGCCGCCAAAATACCATACCCGGCACCTGTCAAGAAGGATAGTTGCATTGAGAATATATGATAGAAATCAAGGTTTCATGTATAAATATATCTCCTTACTAGAAGTATTTCCATTTTATTAAGGATTCCAGTAATAGTATTTAGTTATGTTTCTTATATTGATTGTTAGAATTTTATAATTTAGAAAGTTGCTTTGCTCCGGTAGGTTTTTTTGTTACCTAGCCTTAAATATGAGGCTAAAGTTTATTATTGAAGACGGTTTATTGATGATTATTGGATATTGTCTAGCCGAGCAATTGTTTTCCTGCTCTTCTTTTCTAATTCTTGCTCATAAATTTACGATCTCGATCAGTATAACAAAAAGCACATTGAGTTCTTTCTGTTGTATCTTATTGCAAATTCTGCACGCACACGTGCGCACACACTCAAACACACCTATATATATATATATATAGAGAGAGAGAGAGTGACAGTACCCTGCATTAAAAGTCGCTGCTGTTGCTCAAATTGGTGATGCATGGGCTTGGGGGAGTTCTCATATACTGCTCCTGTTGAAAAGCCCTCCGAGATTCCCGGACCGTTTAGAGGGGAGACATTGGTCCCAGTCATTCCACTCGAAGACCCATATGGGGATCCGTAGACCTTCTGCTGCAACGTCGATCGAATGCCACCCAAAGAGCCGCCAATGTTATGCAAGCTAAGACGATTTTGACCACCAATATGCTGATTCTGCTGCATAGGTTTGGATACATTAGCAGGTTCAACGCTCAGAAAAGTACCAACATTGTCGAACGACTCCACATTCATGAAAGACTGGTTATTAAAATTATGAATTACATCATTAGCATTAGAATCATCAAATCCAGGTGTATGGATCATTCTTTGTGTATCCACGGATGCAACCATATTATTTCTCGCAGAATTGACAGAGAAGCCTGTAGATTGTTGATATTTACCAGACCCTGCACGGAGATATCTGTAAGACAGCAGCAAAAAGGCAAATCGGTATAAATCCAATAAAAACAAGTACCAGTAGATGCACTAAAAGATCCGCTTTGCACAATTGAAGACTGATTCCCAGCTTGCAATAAGCCCCCAGAATGGACAGCAGTCGATACCGTCGAGAAATTGTTATTGGGATTAAAACTATCCAAAGATGAATCAGCAATCAGATTTGGATTCTCAGGTTGTTGTAATCCAGGAGTGGGAATCATGGTACCAATAGACGGGGAAGAATTAGCATGTTGAAACTGTTGATTGAGATTACTCCTTGGACGGCTAATCAGGACATGCAGACGAGCTTTCAGAGTGTCCGCGTTCAAATATTCCTCCTAATGAAACAAAATGAGAGAACATAAGTCTTAATTCTTAACTGGCTCAATGGAAAAGTGTGTTAACAGATGCAAGTAGTCGTAATAAGCACTTTATCCCACAACAGTTCCCAGTCTTGACACTTTAGCAAAGCTTTCTCCATTTATTCCTTCAAAACTTAACCCAATACCTTATGCAATTGCCACACTAGAAAACAAATGATACTCAGGACAAAGCTGCAAGAAGAAACAGAAAAATAAAACAGCACACCATTGTCGTAGCACTCTTGAACAAAGCCTCTTCTAAACGTGTCGCTAAGTCAGCCATTTTCTTACTGGTCGCCTCATGTGATTGTTGACGCCACCGCATGAGAAACTGAAAGCTGCAGAAGAGAAAAAGCTAGTTACTTCAACGTCATTCTAGTAGACACCAAGAAAAGTGGCATGTCATGATACATTTATCAGTGAAAGCAGCACCAAGGAACTATAAGGGTCGGGGAAGTAAGAACATATCAACCATTCAAATCAGTGTGCAGGTCTAATCAAAGACAACTGAAAGGATCTTCGTAATCGAAACTAAAGCTACAAAATCTAAAAGAGATGTATGCACATAATTCTATGCACTATTCTCAATTAATCAGAAACTAGTAGGAAAACCGCACAACAGGATTATGTTGCGTCATACCAAAAACATTTTAAACATTGACGGAAACAAATCATTCGGATTTACACAAAATTGTTAGTGCAACCCAAGAAATAAATGGTTAGCAAAAACTAAAAGACCAGTAGATCTTCTCCTAGGAAATGCAACAACAAAGACTTTGCCAAGATATTTATCATTGTCAAGGTAATACTTGCACTTAGTCATGAAAGGGAAGTAGCACAAAGTCATTACATGATTCTCAAAGAACACAGTAAGCAAAGGCCTTCAGTTGAAAGATGATGCCCTTGCAGTGCTCAGTTGTACATACTCCCAATAAATTTAATTAAAACATAAGTTATTTTACACTCACGGGAAACTACCTGCTTTCATCCCAATATACCTCTGCATCCTTGAAACATTCATCGTCACAGAACGTTCCTTTACGAACTTCTTTATTTTATTACAAGGAGTTAATAAGATATTTCATGACGACACTGGTACACTAAAACTATTATCCATAAAAAACATTAAATAAATGTAATCTAGAGGCTGTCATGTACAGAACATAGATGCCTTCACTGCTATTAAATGTGATAGATTGTTCTCTAAGAAACTCATTACTTATAAACTAAGAGTTGATAAAATGTTGCTGAACGCAAAAATGAAAATAAAAAATAAAAATGCAACAGTTATTACATATAACAATTTACACGAATGCAAAATCTCTAGCAAACATAAATAGAAAAAATTCTTACATTACTTCTTGCATATATTTACGTGCTTTAACAATATCAATATCCATATTGGGGACACCACGGTGCACATTAGGATTTTGCATCTGTCCAAGCACAAAATTTCCAGTTTGCTGCTGCAGCCCAGCCAATGGAGTACCAGCTTGGTTCTGTACCTGCCCAGAGATCTGCCCTGAATGCTGTGTATGGAAATTCATCTTTATTGAGGATAATAGATGCACTTCATAACATGAAACAAGACCCTGATAAAGAGGTTGAGGTTATTGTCGCTATTTCAGTCAATAATGGGTTAAGGCATTAACAGTTCCACACTTGGCCAAGAGACCTGTAAAGAAAAAAACCCAAAGGACTTCATAAGATACAGGAATAGACACAAAAGCCACTTCAACAAAAATCACGACATTGCACTCATGTAAGTGCTCTATCCAAGATGCAGCAGGAAAAGACATTCAGAAAGATATCTCATAATGCCAAACACGAATAGCCACATACTAAATAGTGAAACTTTCCATGTCCCGCGGTTAATTTCTAGCGTTAATAATTTGCAAATGTTGAAATTATACCACATTGTTTGGGAAGGAAACTAGGTTGTTCTATCTAACAATCTTCCCCTCAGGGGTCAATTTCTATGATGAAACTGAAGCCCCTAACCCAATTATCATTCCAGACTTCACATGAGGGGGCCGTCAAGATTGGTCCACAAATCTTTTTCTGTCAGTCTCCAATTATCAAGGCCGTGTTAGTAAACACAGAGCGGTCCTAAACTTATACAGAAAGCATCGCAAAGCCACACTTCATTCATACATTCCATCAGGTTCACTATTAATATGAATAGCTACGAATTAATGAACTATATTAAGGTGTTAGCCATGAGAAGTCCAATTTCCAAGAATTTGGATTTGTAGAGGTTATTTTCGCCTTCCCGTATCCTTTGAATTGTTAACAAACACCAAGTGTATGCGACAAATACATCCACTAAATCAAACAAAAAAAATGGTACTCACCAATGTCCACATTCCAAGCATTTCATGTTGATGTACTCTAACAAAGACAAAAACGATTGCCCACCAAAATGCCTAATAAACGCTCCTAAGATATTACATGCAACACAAGTACAAACAAGTTTGATAAAAAGAAATACAATGAAGCATTGATCATGCATAGCAGTGTGTCACACCTTCACGATGCTAGTGGCTCCAGAAGTTCAGGTTGATTCATAATCAAATTCAAATCTTATTACAATTAGTCGCTTCAATATTATTGAGCCATGGCAATTAACAGGAAACAGAGGAAATCCAAACAAAAATCAGTTATCAACCAAAACAGGTAAAGGCTAAAACTTCACTCCCGGCAACAGGAATAAGCTTCACTCGATGGACAAAATCCGATAAATAATATGTAGACATTCACAAATGGGAGATGGTTTCCCCAAATTAGTTCCATTTATATGGAAGATCCCGATTGTTAAACTCTTACTTATAGGAGTTATATGACAAGATAATCATAAAAGAACAAAACTATCATGGTCATCTATAACTAAGCAAACCAAGTGACACAAAATATATTTGAAAAGCACAAATGTACAAGAAAAACTGAGAATATCTAAACCAGAAAATTTGAGCAACATCGAATTCCACAAAAACAAATTACAAAAGCTATACCACGTAGCTCGTGGTATTCAATTGCCCTGATCACAACGCATAAATAGAAGAGGGCACATAAATTGACTAACCTAGAATCAACTTCATATACCAAAACAACAAAATTAATCAACAAAAAACGATCTTTGAAACTAAAGTATGCGTCAATTCTGACAAAAGCATGCCTTAATTTCAACAGCCGCAAAAACATAATTGGAATTAACAATAAAAAAAAATCAAGCAACAATACCGAATACTCACAGAGAATCATGAGCCTGCCCAATTACTGAAGGCGCGTAATTTAATATAATTTAATTTAATTTAATTTAATTAGGGATTAGAATGGAAGATTTGGGGAGAAAGAAAGAAAGAAAGAAAGGGGTATGTATTTGTAAATAGCTACTACGACTGTCGAGCGCACACTTGATTTACTATTTAGTCATCTAATTTAATATTTGTATGTCCGTGATGACAATTTTGCCCTCACTTAGAAACGTATAACTCATAATGCGATTTATTATTATTATTATTATTATTATTATTATTATTATTATTATTATTATTATTATCATTATTATTATGAATCCTCCGTATGTATATCTTGGAGACTTGGAAATGAATTACCATTTCATTAAAAATTTAAGATATCTATATGTATTTGTATCAATTTGTATGTTACAAGTCTCGTAACATGGTTAGAATATTAATGTGGCAAGCCTAAATATTAAACATGTTCTGCACGACTATTTTCTCTTTTTTGTCATTGTTATAGGCGTGTGTTGTGGGGATTTGTTGGTGCCTTTTATCTAATTTAAGCTTAGACGAGTTTCTATTCTGTAATATCTCCCATGTGTCACATTTGTAACATACGAAATCGATATGGATAATGGAGAAGATGTCTTAGGTCTTGGGTGGGAGTGGTATCAGAGCCATGAACCAGGATAAACATGCTTTGGAAACAATCTATTACATAACACTTTTGTATCATGAATTTATTAGGAAGAAATAATATTGTTCAAAACAGTATAAACACAGGGTATGATATACCTAAAGATTTTGAATTACTTAATAAATGGACTATTCCTAAGATAGAACCTAAAATTCTTTATAAGTTAGGGACTTTCGAAAAATTTGGTTTAAAACAAGTAGTTAAAACGACTTAGGAATCTATTTTTTAAATAATGAAGAAATGATAATTAAATTATTAGTGAAAAAAATATTTCTTCATATAGACATACATATAAATTTATTCATATAGGTTTAATTCAAATTGCTTTTAAACCTTTAAAAAGCTTTATAGCAGCTTTAAGGGATGGTAGGAATCTTGTTTGGAAAAAATCATTAATGGGAAAGATACAATCTAGTTTAGCACATGGTCCAGTTTATTTCGATGTATATCCAAATTTACAATTATCTTTATCTGATATAAATATTTTAGATGCTCTAACATTAAATGTTAAAACTCATGGTTATAAATATTTATCACGTACATAAGTTATATGTATCTGTTATAGAGTATATTATAAACCATTATATACTTTAAATCCTCAATGTCGTAGGGTTGATAAACATTTAAATGAAGATATATTAATAGAATCTAATTTTAAAAAATCTGAAATAATTACTAGAAGAACGATAAAGTGGGACGAAATTGAATTTCCTGAAAATTGGATAATAAACAAAGATGTTCCTATACAGCAACCTCCAATTCAAAATGATTTATTTAATGTTTTACAAACATCTGAAGGAACTGTTCAAATACAGTTTGAAATGGGGTGAAAGTAGGTTATCAAAAACTGGATCTTTGAGATCTCATTATTATATTTTCCCTTTGGATTATATTGTCGAAACTCCTTCCATAGCTTATACAACTCAAGTAAGATAACGGGTTCAGACACCTGACACAAATACAGAAAAAGTACATAATTTATTTATAAATAAAGATAATATTGTTCATGGTATTTATGAGAATGTTCATCATATGAAAGATGCAGATATAACTACTTCTGAAATGAATTTTTCTATTTAATGGATTTTAAGTCTAAAATTGATTTTAGTACTGGATCTTCCGTCAGGCAAGAAATAAGGAAATAATTTAATACTCCCAGATGGGAAGTCTTTCGAACATGGTTTTTCAATAACTTTTCAAAAGATAAACAAAAGATTATACAAAATGAATTTTATCAATTCTATGAACAACAGAATAAAAATATGCTTTTGTTTCATGGTTCATTCATACCTATATTGATAATTATATTTCTTTAACGGAACGAAATTATAAACTTTTAGATGGAAATATTTTACAGAGTATATATCCACCTCAACAACCTTCTCAAATTGAAAAGATCAATTTTCTTGCTTTTGCAAAATTACTGGAGACTTACTTTACCAGTAACGCTACAACATCTAAATGAAACAATAAAACAACAAAATTATACAAATTTATGTCTTATTGTTATAGGAGAACAAATTACCTCTCTTCATAACAGAGTTGAAATGGTTTTCAAAGCTATTAATAACATTAATATTCCTAAACCTGAAGTTTCTATTTCTCAAGATATTAAAATTGTTTCTCCAAACATTCAGCCTCCTCCGGTAATTACAGGCTTTAAATTAAAACCTATGGGAGAGCTTGAAGAAAGAGAGTTTGTTGATAATAACTCTTATAATGGTAATACAGATAAACAAATTTATGATGTAGCACATCGAATGTTGATGTATACTACTATATGCAAACAGAATAACAATACTGACAGATCGGTAGCCCATATGATTATTGTTGGCTTTACTGGCCAACTTAAAGGTTGGTGGGATAATTATTTATCTAGAGAAACAAAAGACAATATCTTAAATACGGTGAAAATTGAAAATAATATTCAATATGAACATGCAGTTTATAATCTAATTGTTACTATTATAGAACATTTTACTGGCAAATATGCAGATAATAATGAAACGATACGTACTCTTTTACAAAATCTAAGATGCAAAACTCTTACTGACTTTAGATGGTATAAAGATACGTTTTTAAGTCGCCTTATGGAGCTTCCCGAGTGCAATAGCTTTCATTGGAAGTCTAAATTTGTTGGTGGGCTTCCCAGTTTATTTGTTGAAAGAATTCGCAGAAATTTAAGGAAAGACCATACTTCTATTCCTTATGATAATTATACTTATGGTAACCTAATAGGTACTTGTATTCAAGAAGGCTTGGCTTTGTGTAATGACATAAAGCTTAATCAACAAATTAAAAGACAAAATCTTATACAAAGAAAACAATTGGGTCAATTCTATGATCCATTTGGGGTTGATATGCCAAGAAATAGTAAATCTGCTACATCTCATAAAAAAATTCATAAAAGAGATGGTACTGAGAGACCTTATAGAAAACGAAGATTCTCTACTAAAAAGATAGAAAAACATGCTGACAGGAAATTCCAACGTAATACACAGAAAAAAAGAAAATGGAAAACTAATAGTTTGCAAGAAATGAGGTAAGATTGGCCACTTTGCCCGTACTTGTTGGGTAAAGAAAAATTAAATAGTCTTAATATTGATGAAGGATTAAAGGAATTTTTATCAAGGCTATTACTTAATTCTGACAATGAAAGTGTGACAATGAAAGTGTATCAGAAGAAGAATTTAGTCAAGAAGAAAATCTTAATACAGAACTTGTACAAGAAGAATTAACTTCTTATGAGTTCGAGGAATGTGATTCTTGTCCTTTAGGACTTCCTTGTGAGAATAATTCCTTTGAAAATACTGATGAGTTTTATAAACTTTTGTCTCAATTCCAGAATCATACTATGTTTTAACAGATAATATTTTGTTAGAATTCTTAAAAAAGATAAAAGACACTGAGCTTAGGTCTCAATTAGTCGACCAACTTACTCTTAATAACGAACCAGGATCGTCTGGTACAAAGAATATACCACCGGAAGAACCATTGATTCCATCCAGACCATATTCTATGACTGAAGTTTATAAACTTCTTAAAGACAGAAAGACGGGAAAAACTCTTGCATGTCTCTGATCTTCAGATAGAGATTAATAATCTCAAAGAAGAGATTAAAAATCTTAAAGGTGATACTAATACTCTTGATATAAGAGTTTCTAAATTAGAAGACAATACTTCTTCTTATAATGAAATAATAGATACTGAAATCCTAAATATTTCTAAGAATGATGAAAAAAATTTGTCTACACTAGAATAATTAAATCTCAAAAATGGTATACTGAGGTAACTCTTTTAATTGATAATTATTTTGCCAAAACTTTTGATGCTCTTCTTGATAGCGGAGCAAATTTAAATGTTATTCGTGAAGGATATTACCAACACAATATTTTCAAAAAAACTACTCATACACTATCACATGCTGGGGGTAAAAGATTACAAATAGAATACAAACTCCCTAAATCTCACATTTGTGTTAATAAAACATGTATGCATACAAGTTTTTTACTTGCTAAGGACATTACAAACCAAATGGTTTTAAGAACTTTCCAATAGGGGTTTCTAAAGAAGGATTATATGGGGCCTGAAGTTTTATTCAAGTTAAAAAAAATCCTATACTAAAATTTTACATGAAATGTTTGATTCTTTATTTTATAAAGAAAAACAACTAAATTTCTTAAAACAAGAAATTACTTGTTTAAATATCGATAGTAATCTGAACAATACAAAACTACAAGAAAAGATTAAATTGTTAATAAACGATTTTGCCATTACCATTTGTAATGAACATCCTAATGCTTTTTGGGATAGAAAAAAATATATTGTCTCTCTTCCTTATGTGGAAGGATTTGATGAATCTCAAATTAAAACCAAGGCAAGACCTTGTCAGATGAACAAAGAACATTTGGAGTTATGTAAAAAGGAAATTGCTTCTTTACTTCAGAAGAATTTAGTAAGTCTTTCAAATTCACCTTAGTCTTGTACGGTTTTTTATGTTAATAAACATTATGAACAAGAGAGAGGTGTTCCTAGATTGGTTATATATTATAAACCTCTTAATAAAGCTTTAAAATGGATTAGGCATCATATCCCAAATAAGAAGGATTTGTTAGATAGATTATATGATTCTATTATATTTTCTAAGTTTGATTTAAAATCTGGGTATTGGCAGATTTAGATCAATAAAGAAGATTGCTATAAAACTGCTCTTAATGTTCCTATTGGACATTATGAATGGCATGTTATGCCATTTGGACTAAAAAATGCACTTTCAGGATTTTAATAAATTATGAATGATATATTTATTCCTTATAGTGAATTTATCATTGTTTATATTGACGATATTTTGGTATTTTCAAAATCTATTGAATTGCATTTTAAACATTTGCAACTTTTTAAACAAATTATTATAAAAAATGGTCTAGTCATATCTAAATCCAAAATGTCACTCTTTCAATCTAAAATCAGATTTTTAGGACATTTTATTGAAACTGGTAGTATAACACCTATTAATAGAAGTATTGACTTTTCAGATAAATTTCTAGATGAAATTATGGACAAAACTCAATTACAAAGATTTTTGGGAAGTTTAAATTATATATCCCCATATTATAAAAATCTTACTCAAGATATGTCTATTTTATATGACATACTAAAAAAGAAACCTTGCTCTTGGACTGAACAACATATAAATGTTGTTCGTCGTATCAAAGAAAAGCAATCCACAATGGAAAAAAAATTGTTGATATTGATAGTTCAGAAATAGGATATGGTAGAATCCTAAAACAAATCAATCCGGATACAAAACAAGAAATTCTTGTTCGCTTCTATTTAGGAAAATGGAATAGTAGCCAGAAAAATTATTCTACAGTTGCTAAAGAAATCGTAGCAATTGCCAAATGTGTTTTGAAATTTCAAGATGATTTATATAATCAACATTTTATAATACACACAAATTGTAAATCTGCTAAATATATGTTTAGTAAAGACTTTAAACATGATGTTTCAAAGCAATGTTTGCGAGATGGCAAGCACATTTAGCTCCTTTTGATTTTGATATTATCTACAAAAAGGGCGAAGATAATAATCTTCCAAATTTCTTAACCAGGGAATATTTATCATGAGTCCTCCTTTAAATTATTGCAAAAAATTAGCCCAGTTCATAAAATCAGATAAAGAATATATATAGTTCAAGTTACCAATCTCGTTTGTGAGATGGTGAGTAGGTCCGATGTCCAGATGTCGATCATTGTCTGGGGTTTGAGGACTTGCTGCAAGAAAAGCTTGAGGGGGACGACTTGGGGGAGAAGCTTGGTATGTGATGTCAAACCAATGGTATTACTTATTTGCCGAATGACTTCCACGATTACACACTTGACAAATAATATCCCGATTTTTGTCTCCACGAATGAAGGTAGATTGAGGAGTATGGGCCTCCACCCCGCAAAACACACCTCCTGCCTCGATAGCCTCCACGACTTCGACTTGGAATCTAAATTGTTTGTCGTGTGGCGACATTGACAGATGCTTGCTACAACAGTGAAGGAGTATTGTGAGCGAAGATGCAAGATTCATTGGTGAGCAAAAGGGGGTAAATTTCCTCAAGGGTGACTGATTCTTTGCACGCAACAACATTGTTTACCATAGAACCATAGTCGTGTCCTAAACATGTGAGTAAGTACGTAACAATTTCATGAGGCAATAAAGGCTGGTCAGCAATGGCTAGTTCATTTGACAATTTTTTAATATGATAAAAGTAATGAACCCTTGTGGGCAGTGTTGAGTTGAGTTCGTATATGAAGAGCTCGAACTTTAGAACGAGATGCAAAGATTTGCTGGCAGCATAATGCACCTCGGAAATCTGGAGTAATTGGGTCTCCACTGCAACATTCTTGATCAATAGATGGCCTTCCAAGGTCCTCAAGAACAAAACTCCTTTTGAGTTATTGCATAACATGATGCCTCAATATGATTAATTAAGGACTTTTGCTGTCTGGCATATGCATCAACTTTACAGGCTCACGAAAACAAGTTTGCACCAAGAGTTGTAAAATGTGTTTTCATTGGTTACCCTATGGGTACAAAAGGTTATATCCTTGGTATTTTATGAGAACATATTTTCTTTTAAAGTAAATGCTCAAACTTCTCATGATAATACAAATAATCTCATCACATCTATTTGCAATGATAACTTCATTGACTCTAACAACTGTACCGAGTCTCTTGTAATATAAGTCCATCACCCTCCACAAGTTCACTAGGATGATGCTAACTTAGTGCCTTCCACCACACTAGTATTAGATACACCTGAGCTACAGGCTACAAACCAACATTGTTCAGAACCTTTAGCCGACTCTGTCACCCCTTCAAAAAGTACTAAAGCAGCACCAGGTAATGGTTTAGGTACATTTAAACCTACTACTAGAAAGTCATCTAGGCATACTGCTCCCCCTGCATACCTGCAAGTGTATGACTATTCATTACCTCAATCAATTACACAAAGCTCATAATACCACCAGTAAAGGTTCTGGGAAACATTATCCTTTTAACAAAAATCTTATCTGCTACTAATCTTAACACAACTCACAAAGCCTTTATAGCTTCTATATCTCAAATCACTGAACCAAGGGCTTTCACACAAGCCAACAAAGATCCAAAATAAAGAATGGATATGAAGAAAGAGCTTGATGCATTAGAGAAAACTAGAACATGGGAACTCACAACGCTGCCTCTCAATCATAACTAGATAGGTTATAAGTGGTTTTCCAAAGTGAAGTATAAGTCTGATGGTTCTATTGAAAGATACAAGGCTATATTGGTGGCAAATGGATACACTCAAGAAAGGTTGGACTACTTTGACACATTTTCTCCTATAGCCAAGCTCACTACTGTCAGAATACTGTTTGCCTTAACAACTTCATTCAGTTGGCATCTTCACCAACTAGATATAAATAATGCCTTCCTCCATGGTGATCTAAATGAAACCATCGATATGAAACCACCACAGGCTACATTGTTGCATCTAATATAAGAGTATGCCTACTCAAGAAGAGCCTTTATGGCTTAAAGCAAGATTCCAGGCAGTGGTTTCACAAACTGACTGATTGTTTGCTATCCTATGGTTTACGTAAACTATTTAAGATACTTCCTTGTTTGTCTTACAATCTAATGATAAAATAACAATCCTCTGTATATATGTAGATGATATCATACTGACAGGCAATGCCATCACAGTACAGAATATGTCGAAGGAAATATGCCCTTGATATCTTGACTGAATTAGGGTACCTAGGGTGCAAACCAAGTAGCACTCCAATGGATTCAAGCACCAGATTGAAGAAGTCTGACTCTCCTCTCCTAGACGATCCTACCATTTGTAGGAGATTGGTTGGACGCCTATTATACCTCACCATTACACGCCATGCTCTCAATTACAGTATTCAGTGCCTCTCTCAGTATATGTCCCAACCTACTACCTTGCATTTAGCTGCAGCACACAAAATCTTGTGATACATCAAAGCACCACCAAGTAAATGATTGTTACACTTAGCTGATTCAATTTCTCACTTAAAATGTTTATGTGACAATGACTGAGCAAGTAATCCAGACATTAGGAGAAGCATAACTGGCTATGTAGTATACCTTGGTAACTCTCTCATATCCGGAAAAGCAAAGAAACAACAAATTGTGAGCAAATAACACAACATAAGATGAATATAGAGTTGTTGCAACAACCACACGTGAGATCATTTGGCTCCAACAACTGTTGACAGACCTACATGTCAAGCAATCCAAAATCCCAATCCTATTCACTAACAACAAAGGAGCAATATGTATTGCAGACAATCTCGTGCACCATGAGCGCACTAAACACCTCCAAATCGACTGTGCAAAATTAATATTTTCCATATCTCCAATGAAAATCAATTTGCAGATATCCTTACAAAGCCCATGTCCCTTGGCATTTTCAACACTATAATGTCCAACACGTGCGTTTTAAATATCCATGCGCATCTTGGGGGTGGGTGTCTTAGCTCACTCAAATTAACAAAATATACTATTTCTATTTTAGGAAAGACTTCAAAATTCGGTTATCCACTACTTACTTACCTTCCCATTTTAACAAGTTTAGTTAGTTCGTATTTTACGTATTTTAATTTATCTGTAATTCGACTTGCCACCTGAAAATTGAGGACGCTCCTCATCCACATATAAATAGGACTACACACACTCATACACTCACTTTTGTGGAATCACAATACTTGTTTGTAACAGACTCCTCTCCAATTTGTAATTATTTGGTTCCATACAGTTTGTTTAATGAAATATTTTCTTTGTTGTTCTTCAAGTTGAATCATGCTCAATTCATGCATTTTGATAAATTGTCTTTGAAACAATAGAGTTTTAGTTTTTAACGTCAATTTTTAGGCATTCTTTGTGAATCAAAGTATTCTTGATTCTCAAATTCTCAGTATCCTACAAAATCAACGAACTTTTGATTTATGTGTTCTAATTTATATTTTCTTTTACTTTCGCTCACTACATTAATTGGTATTAAAGGTGAGTTCGTTCATTCACCATGGCAACAAGAAATTCTAAAGTAAGTGATGTTCTAGTTGAGAAATATAGATTTGATGAATTAACAAGTTACGTCTTGACTTGTTGAAGCAACAAAGAGCGATGGTGGTTGTCGGACTACCAAAGCTAACACTAATGCCTAAAAAGCTCTATTGTTCGAGGATTTAAGGAAGAATCTCTTGTACCACTAGAACAATCATTGAATCACCAATTCTCGACAGACAAGATTTTCTAGAGGAAAAACATTTAGAATATGGGTTTCATGTGATATTCCAAATTTGCATGATGAATACAACGAGGACTAAATCTTTCGATCTTCCGACAATGTTATTTATAACAGTGATGTTGACAATATTGTGGATGAATTCTAGATTTTTTAGTTAAAATCTTACATGGAAGGTTAGGACGAGGATATCACAGTGGTACATCCAATGAAGGGGACGAACATATTGGAAAAGCACATGGAAGGAGCAAAAAATAATCTAGTGAAGGATTTCTTGAAAGCGCATAAAGATATCGATGTCTTTGCTGCTACACCTAAAGTAATGCACATCCAAAAATCTATTGGTTTTATTGTTAGGGACTTTTGCCCGACTCTGGTGATAATTTCTCGGAGCTTTAGATCCACGGTTTGATTCTTTTTCTATCCTGGGGAGAATGATGGGGGTTCAAAAAATGGTTGTTTTTTAATTAAAAAGAATCAAATCGAAATCCAAGTGAGTGAGATTTGACTAGAAAGTCGTTTTTTTACAAATAATATCACTTTTCAACGTAGAAACAAGTCAACAACCATATGAGCATTCATCGACGTAATTTTAGCCCATTTTTTGTGTTTGAGAGGTGAAAATGTCAATTTTATATTTTCAGAACTTAGGGGGTACGCGGGCGGCTATTTGTGGGTATGCACAAAAATTGTCACCCGACCAAAGTTTAACGGATGGCCAATTTTTCAAATCGTGCGGGTGCATTTATTTTACAACTCGTGATAATTCAGGTTGGACGGGTAGCGGATTGTGGCGGACAAGTAATGGGTTTCAATGAAATAAAAAAAAATGTAATAAAAAAACTCTATATGCTTTATATTTATATATATAAAAAAAGCATTAGCACCAAGATAAGTACATACAAAAGAAATTGTAGTATTTTGGATATATAAGTTATTTATAAATAATATACATTTATTTATTACTTATATATATATATATATCTACATGAATATTGTAAAGTATATAAAAATAAGTGAAAAATCACACCATCACTATAATTATGCAAGTATATTTAAACTTATAAATTTGAAGACATCTATTAGCAACCAGAATATAAAAAAAAAAATCAACATAGTAAACTAGGCCTAGAAGAATCAAACAATACAATCTCATTTACACATTAGCTAAATATATTCATAGTAACTTTCATATCTAAGTTCACATTTTGAAATTTTACTCTACTAACCTAAAGTCATGAAAATAATAATTTATCCTAAATAAACCTTATTCTTTTGTAAGAACTAGTTTGATATATAGTTTAAAATGCTTAATAGAAAAATGTGCGGATGGAGTGGGCGGCGGACGGTTGAAGATGGTAATCCACCACCCGACCGACAATGAGCGGTTCATCACAAAACAAACCCGCCTGTGTTTGTAGAAAAAAAAATCGTAACAAGTGCGAGTGAGTACGGATGGGTCGAGCGGGTGAGCAAATTTTTGTACACATCTAACCACATTTCTATTTATTTTAGGTTTCTTCTATTTTCTTTAGAACTTTTCATAATTTTGATATTTTTATACCGAACCACAAGTCTTTTTTTTTTTACAAATAATATCACTTTTCAACGTAGAAACAAGTTAACAACCATAAAAGCATTCATCGACGTAATTTTAGCCCGATTTTTGTGTTTAAGAGGTGAAATTGTCAATTTTATATTTTCAAAACTTAGGGGGGTACGCGGGCGACTTTTTGTGGGTATGCACTAAAATTGTCAACCGACCCAAGTTTAACGGATGACCAATTTTTAAATTGTGCGGGTACATTTATTTTACAACTCGTGATGATTCGGGTTGGGCGGGTAGCGGATTGTGGCGGACAAGTAATGGGTTTCAATGAAATAAAAAAATGTAATAAAAAAATTCATATGCTTTATATTTATAAAAAAAATAAGCATTAGCACCAAAATAAATACATACAAATTGTAGTATTTTGGATATATAACTTATTTATAAACAATATATATTTATTTACTATACTTATATATATGTCTACATGAATATTGTAAAATATATAAAAATAAGTGAAAAATCACACCATCACTATAATCATGCAAGTATATTTAAACTTATAAATTTGAAGACATCTATTAGCAACCAGAATATAAAAAAATCAACATATTAAACTATGTTTAGAAGAATCAAACAATATACTCTCATTTACACATTAGCTAAATACATTCATAGTAACTTTCATATCTAAGTTCACATTTTGAAGTTTTACTATCATTATGTTGCTACTAACCTATTTCAAAAGTCATGAAAATAACAATTTATCCTAAATAAACCTTATTCTTTTGTAAGAACTAGTTTGTAATATAATTTAAAATGCTTAATAAAAAAATGTGCTAGTGGAGTGGGTGGCGGACGGTTGAAGAAGGTAATCCACCACCCGACCGACAATGAGCAGGTCGTCACAAAATAAACCCGCTTGTGTTTGTAGAAAAAAAAAAATCATAACAAGTGCGAGTAAGTACGGATGAGTCGAGTGGGTGAGCAAATTTTTGTACACACCTAATCACATTTCTGTTTATTTTAGGTTTCTTTTATTTATTTTAGAACTTTTCATAATTTTGATATTTTGATATCTTTATGAATCAATCGTATTTGAGACATTGAAATACTAGTTTTTAATTGAATAACATTCAAACTAAAAGAGTATTCTCATTTTTCATCAATTTCTTTGACATTTTTTATTGATTAATTTTTTCTTGATTCTCAAATTCCCGATATTCTAACTAACATATAATCTCTATGCATTTCTTTATCTTCTTATGGAGAGGTAAACCTCACAATTGCATCGTTCAAAAGCAACTCTATTATAAAACTCGCAAATACATTACCAGACGGTTTAATAAACTGGGAACAAAGAAGACGCAAACATGAGAGAACCCGTTTACGAAACCGCGATGAAAGAATGAGAAGAAAACTAAGATACAGGCTATGTAAAGAGTTCCAAAGAGGAAAAAAGGGGTAAAGAAATCAAGAAGAAGAGGGGTTCCAACTTCCAAGCACCAATGACCCAAAGGGAAGTGTTTCCATTGGAGAGTAGCTCAAGTTCAGAGGGAATTACTCTGGAACGACATTGTATCTCAGGCCTCGGGTCACTGGAACTGGAAAGAGTTTCCACTAACACTTCAGTATTTCCGGGAAAGAATAATGAATGTGAAGTTGAAGTAATCCCGAGGGACCAAAAAACAACATTTTGCCAATTATTTACCTTGCCCGTATCATCTGTTATAATTACAAATATATAATGTTATATTCACACGAATGTTCACAATAATACAAGTATCTCACTGAAGTCGGTAGCCTCTTATTACTCCACTATGACATATAAATACTATACAACACAGGTCTCAAGGGATGATTTTGCAAGCCACAGCAAACCCGGATCGTTTCTCTTCAATACCAAATAACTTTCTGCCTTCCCGAATTCATCAATCGTAACATCTTCATAAAAACCAATCACTGCAAGAATGTCCACAGCAGCTGCAGAAAGTACAATCGCCATTCAACATTCAAAAGTTCAACACGACAAGATGATAATGAAGTTGTAAAAACTTTTCTTGTATATAAGACACATGATAGATCTGTTATTATATAAATACAATAATAAACCGAAATGCAACCAATGATGCGGAAATGTAACCGCAACGGGCATGCAGCAGTGCTATAACGAGTCAACTGCGCTTTCATCTATCAGCAGCTAAGTTGCCATGAGTTTTTTTCCTCACCCCAAACTCTTAAAATAGAGTTATTTCTCCCCCACAGAAGCTGCTAATAACTCAAACCTTGATGTGCACAAAGGAGGGGAATCACAATCTAACATTTCCCCACTCATCCCTAAACAGCAACAAAAAGTTCAGATGTTTTTTCTTTTCTGGGTGGGGTGAGATGGGGTGGGGGTGTACGGGGTCGGGTTTTGACTGGGAAGATGAGAAATGCACAAAAGACCAGTCAGAACACTCTAAACCATATACATGATGCTGATTCATTACAGAAAACTAACAAAACTTTACAGGTGCACAAATGTTATCCACATGCTCACCTCTATGGCGAAGAATGTTCCTTTGTATTGTTGGATTAGACTGTGAATAATCAACAAAAAACAGGAGACAGTCAAGAATTCATTTCCAGATGAGGGAGTTATCATAATAACGAGACAACAAGCATACCTTTCTCAGTTTTTTAAACTTCATTTCATCTGGGTGTTCAGTCACATTGCTGAAGGTGATTTAGACAAAAAGCACTTAGTTAAAACCTAGATGTACCAGTACATAAAAATTCATAACTCGAGAGGAATTGAGAATGAGAAAAACTCAAGCTTTTACCGTATTATCTTAATTATAGTTTGTAGAACTGTTACAGCATCTGAGGGACCAGCTTCGTTTTTCAGCAATTGAATTGCATTCTGCAGACGCCTGCATGCAACGGTAACAGGGTCTTGGATAATTTTCAACTCTGGATTGTCTGGACCAGGCTCCGCTATTTCAATCCTCGACATTGCCTCACCAGAATCGGTCACTAGCCGTATAACTTCTGTTTGAGAATCATGTGGACCACGTAGACTGGGAGGACTACTCATATCCACTTCAGGATATGAAACAGTAATCTTGCTCGGGATATCTCCAGAGGAACTTGGCCCAACAGAACTAACCCCTGAACCATCAGGTTTAGTTATGTAAATATCATCTGGACCCATATCTACATTGACTTCGGGTCCCGCTGATTGTAAACTAGGCTCAGGTTCCATGGATCTGTCATCAGGATCAGGTTCCAGGGGATTATCAGTTTTTATCTGAATGTCATCAGGATCAGGGGCACTGGTGATTTCCTACAACACCATCCGAACATGACAAAGTTAATTCTTTCTCCATTCCAGCAATACTTCAATCAGGCTACCAAACTATCAAAGGAATCAGAGTTGAATTTGTGATATCTACATATATGCTCCTGGAGTCTGGGGGTTGAATAATTACGGGGACTCCCCCTACAGCTTTTAAAAAAGTATATAATCGGGGGCCTATGTGTGATTTTTCACACTCTAGGTGGGTTTCTATAATATCTAGATTCCAGCAGAGTATAGTTAGTAATCTTATCTTAATATTCAGGAGGTGTTTCTTTATGTTATTATTCAAAAATAAGGACTTTATTCAAGTGTAAATGTAGTTATTCATGGAATTTTTCATGTACCTCAGAAGATCTCAGAGGTGGCGTGGATGTTTTGACCAAACGTTTAAGAGCTGCATGTACTGAAGATGCACTGGCATTAGGCAACATTGAAGCCCGGCCTCCAACCTTTTGCGCTGCAATATCATTGCTGTTGATGTCTAAACTCATGTCATTATTTTGTGAATGGGTGATCCCGTTCAATGTATGGCCTCTGGATTTAGTCCAATCAAGTGTTGCAGCTTCCTTATTAAGCTGTCCAGCATTTAGAAGTCAATTAAAACATCCACGGCCACATACAGTTCATGCTCATAATTCGTAAGTATGGATTAGATGGTGAGAACAGAATCTAATACCTGTGAATCCAGAGCATAAAAGTTTGCGTCGTGTTCGGAGTGGACCATGTGTGCCTAAATAGATGAAAATAACCTTACAAGTCATGTAAGGAATAAAAATAGACTAGGGAGGGAACAGAGAAAAGATTATGTAAGTACGTAAGAAGAGAGAGTTCTCGTACTAATTCATGTAGAAGAGTCTTCTTAATGCTGTCATATTTCCTGAAACCTTTGAGATCATCAGTTCGAAGTCTCAAAGAGATCTCTTCTCCACAATTCTACAAACACCATATACAAAGAACTTGAGAAAGAGGTAAATCAATGGGGTAGGGGAACTTCCTGGTAAGTGATTACAAATAATGACTATAAAACGACACGGGAGATTTAAGGGGAGCTTTGTATATACAACTATCTGGAATAAAAAGAAAACATTTCCTTAATTGGGATCCTCACCTTGTTGAAACCAAGAATGCATTTAGGTGACACACCAACATATCCAATCGGTGCCATCTCAGTCAGTACACCCACCCGCCAACGATGCTTTAAGAAGACCAACATAAAGAGAACTTATCACAACTGATAAAACATGCGAACAAAGTATGGCAACGTTATTTAAGAGAAAATATTAATGAAATCCAGGTTCACCTTATTCATTATTGCAACAATTCCAGGGTCTGAAGCAAGCATATGAAGCAAGTCCAAAGCCTTTGATGCAGGAGGACTTAACTGCAATAATGTCAACAGAAGAGCATTTTGTTTATATTGGTCATCTAAACCATAATCCTGTCACAAATAGGTGGATATTGCATGCCTATACTAAATGGTATAATACATCGGAGATTATACAGCAAAAGTGAAGGAAAATAGCAGGGAAAAATATAACCAGTGTGGATGAGAAGAGACGCAGACACAAAACTTAGAAAGATTATTCCAGAGCGCCACAGCACATACCTTAAGAATCACAATAAAGTAACAACTGACAGAGCTAACAGAAAGATCATGTTAGCTTCATAAACCAAAAGTACCAAGATTTGGCTCCCCCAACCCCCCTCCTCCCGGCCCATTCTCTAGTCATAACTATCCAAAAGTTCATGCACTGCTCCCTCAAAAGAGAAAGCTTAGTGCCATAACCAGTTCAGATCTTTTCAGGTTTTAAAGAATTATTTTTCATCCACATGTAATTAAATCTTCTTTGGATCAGTGAAGTAGCTGAATCAACTAAAACTTTTAGGTATATCCTTTTCCAGGAAAACTACCAAGTTAAGCCAAATGCACACACTTGACATGAACTATTCATTCATCCCTAGTTACAAACAGATCACTACTATGCTATATGATATCAGCAACAGTTGCCAAACCTAAAATATGGTGGTATTAAGTTCATTTTAAGTAAGTTGCAGAGACATATATAACTGGCCCAACCAGATATCTTTTCGACATGATTTTGTATGTAATTACTAATCATACATTTGGACTTCGTCTTGAATGCAATATATATATATATATATATATATATACAGATTTTTTTAAACCAACGAGCAGGACATATTGGATCCAATCATTAGGAATTTGGTTCCCCCCAAATAAAGCTCAATTTTGAGAATTATGAATAGTAAACGGGCTTGAACCACTTTCGTGAAAGGTAAAAAGATGTTGACAAAAACTTCCGTAATTCAGATTATCCTGGTAACATTAAACCATTCAAGAATGATTGGCGCTCTGAAATGCATATTTCATATGAACTCGTTCATTCGAAATACAAGCGTACCAAATAGCTATCAACCCACGGTAAAAATGTTTTATAGATAAAAAGATGCAAAATTGACCTGAATTCCTGGTATAGTAAGTGTTTGGAATTCACAGAAAACGTAAGTTCCTCCAGGAAGGTTCCGCGAGGGATAGTATGTAGCAATGTTTCTCTGCCTCAGTCTTTTCTCTTCTTCATCAAATCCAGCTATCCTGAGGTCCCTCTTGGCATTTTCAAGGAGTTGATCAATCTCATGTTTTGGGACACCCATCATTCTAATATTTTTCGCCTACACAGAAAGGAAAGAAAAACTGGATAGTGAAAGCTCAATTCAGTGACATAATAATAACCACTATTATGATTAAAAGATGAGATTTTGGCTGGCACGTACCTTAAGAATGAGGGTAGTTTCCAATATCAAACCTTTGTGGTCCTCTGAAAATGGGTAAAGCAATTTAGAAGAAGTCTTGTCGATGGGAACAAGGAGACGTAGAGTGTCTGCCTCAACGTTGGTAAGTTGCACTAATTTGTGGCCCAACTCCTTAAGACTACAACTTGGACTACTAATCTCCACAATCAACTTTTGTCCTCTCCATACAATTAAGCAACCAACAGGAGGATCCTTGTGCTGCTGCTGTTCCTGTTCCATTCTCTGCTCTTCACAAATAACAAACACAACCTAAATTTTAACAATGTAATACGAAACCTACCTATTTTTACAGCAAAACTAGAATTAGAAAAAACAAAAATACATATATACTTCACCCCAACACGAGAAAATCCTTGCAATCCAATATTAACCCCCCAAAAAAAATCTAATAATTATAATAAGGGGTTTTGCAACGAAATACAGAGCTGATTTTCAAATTTTAATACTTGCAAGTTCTTCAAATAATGAACCAATTGGAACAAGGAATTTCACCATTACCTTAATTTCTTCCTTGTCAAGACAACTATTCTGCGGGGGAGAAGAGATAAATAAATAAATAGTTTGGAAAAAAGCACACACGGAGAGGCGTAGGTTAGTTTCAAAAAGGAAATCAGGCTAATGTGAGCCACGAGCAAGAACGTCAGCGATGGCGTCAAGCTCAAAAATTACTTCGTGGTTTTCTTTTAAAATAAAAAGCGCACCCCGATACCACGTGCAAGTTTTTATATGATGTAAAAGATATTTTGGGCTAACATTTTTTTTCTTCTTTTTTTTTTCTTTTATAGTATTTTATGCAAGAACAAAGAAAATATATACGATAAAGGTGACTATAAAATATCTAAATACATAAAATTTTGACGAAGTCATTGGAGTGTGTCGTTTTAATTGAACTTTTCAATAACATTGCAATACTTCTATTTTATTAAAGAGAATCTAAAATAAAAGTCTTAAAGTTTCAATCATTACAAAAGATTAATTAGGCTCATAAAGAATATATAAGTGTGATGAGTATTTAAATGTAATGTTTATTACAAATAATTTGTATGAGTGATAAAATTTAAACTATTGAGGTAAATTAAAAAATAATACATTACTTGAAGTCACTGGTCCAAACTAAACATTAATAATAATGCTTTATGATCTCTTTTCCAAAAGAAGGGTGTATAAACTAAAAGATCTTAGAGCACATAGCTCAATATATAAACATTACCTATAAATTGTCTAAGTATATGAATTGATAGAAGTCAATAGAGTGGTCAATCGGACCAGGCTTGTGTTATTGCAATACAATCTCCTATGCAAAAAGAAATTAAACTAAATTAAAGGGCGGAAGAAGAAACTTGTTGAGTTTGAATGCATTTTTAATGACTTGTCGACAATATATACAAAATAATATAGTATATATGTAACATGCATCTCAATACTATTTTGGTTTTATTTCGTCTGGGTTACAACACACCTGAAATCTTGTTACAATGGGCCTGACTATGCCAAAATAAAGCTAATCTATTACAAGGAACATACCAACTTGGTCCAGAACACCTATCACGTGTTACAATTATACAACCAAGTCTAAATAACCTATGGCTAAGTTAACAAAATAGTCGAACGGTGGGTGTTCGATAGATAACTCTCGAATCTAGGAACAATCAAACTGGAATGGCACGATACTCCTTAGTGCAATGAATCTGAATAACTATCAAAACTGTTAGGTTCGATATTGGAAAAACTCCCGAATCCGAGTGGTTCGATTCTCTTCTGCCTTGATTCTGGCGAACTGTCGAACGACCTACGTTCAATGCTGATAACTGTCGAACAAGGTGATTCGATATTTAATGACTGGAGAAAGAACGATTGAACTGAAGGATAGATCGAACGCAACGAACTGTTGAACAAGAATAACTGTCGAACCTACTGAATTCGATTAATATCGGGTTGTCGCTAGTCTTCAATGTGTGCATTAATGTCGAGAGACGGGGTATTTATAGACCCCATCTAGTGGCACCCAACAAGCCTTCGGAAAATAACAGTCGAACAGGCTCGGTTCGACTATCTGAATAACAGTCGAACGGGCTCTGTTTGATAGTTCTATTTTTGGGCCTTTCTTTGGTGGGCTGGCCCAAATACTTTTTTGGGCCTTCCTAAAATACCCCCATGATATAGTCCCTCTAGTTTGAGAGTCGGTCTTGATTCAAGAGCGGGTTCCAAACTCCCCGAAGGAACATAGATAGATTTAGTCCTTTGAATGTAGGTCCGCTCGCGGATAATGCTGTTCCAACGGGAGGTCCTGCGGCAGTTGCCCCACATGCCACAGAGACGACCTGTTGCGAGACCCCCCTGGGGGTTTATCTGCTAATTGGGGTGCTGAACATGTTGCACCGGAACCCGTAGATCGTTCTACAATAAGGCTCGGTGGTGTATCAGCGGGCACTCGGATCCCCCTTGTCTGCAATTTCGAGAGACATGAGAATTTCATTCCCCGTAGGGTTGTTATGACTCCAACCTCCTCGGGAGGGGGGGGGGGGGAGGGAGAATTAAGATCGGGACGAGCGTCCAAATAAGAATGATGGAAGAATCTTATGTTGTTGATGATAGGATTGCCGAAAATCAAGCACGATTCAACGTTGAAAATCCATATTTTAATAGTGTTCCAAGGTTTGCTGCTGCGAGCGCTTCTGGGTCTAGTTGCGAGAATTGGTATGCGTCAGCTAAAAGGCACGTTTCAGAAACACAGGCTGCCGCTGAGTCTGGAGAAATTCCGTTGCCCCCTCGCAAACGTGTTCGACCCTCGGGGAATCCAAGGCCAGCGCTGCCTGGTAGCGTGGTTGATTATGGGTTTCTGAAAGATGAAAATTCGGAGTCTATGAACATTAAGTTCCTATGGTACCGATTATGGGAGGAGCACTCTGTTGAGATCATTGAAGGGATGTGGCCCCAACTTGATCGTCATGCTGTGCTCGAGAGGCTAGGTTATCGCGATTTGGCGCGGTTTGGGCGCATATTCTTTGCTGCTACCAGTATTGTGATTTACAGATTGTGTCGAGATTATAGTGATTTAATTGAGGTCCAGGGTAAGCATAACGATGTGGTTGACAGATTAGTTGCGAGTGTCCGTAGTAATGATATTAGTCGACTTGCCGCACTTAGAAGTGCTCGGGATTCAGCTAAGGCACGCGACAAATCTGTTAAGGATGCCCTTGTTGTAGGTGCGAATGCAAAGAAAGCGGAGGACAATATGGGGTCCCTTCATGCCGAAATTGCCGCTCTAAAGAGGGAAAATGATTCCTTGAAAAGTAAGAACGAAGGAGCTAAAGATGCAATCGTTACAATGGGTAATAAGGTCCGATATCTTGAGTCAGAGAGCTATCGATGCGAAGTAGCTAGTCTTTCATGAAAAGTGGTGTTTACCGCTGGCTCGAGTTGCATTAAGGCTCTGTCGATGTGAAATCTGGTATGGAACTTAGAGTAGATCAAACTGATTATCTTGGGTTCGTAAAAGAAGGTTTTCGAAAAGATATGCTTGGTGTTAGTCACGGTCCCCGAATGGAGACTCCCAAAGTTGATGACGACGATGAGGAGGAATTTACTACTCCAAAAGTTGGTGACCCTTCTTTCGTATATGGAAGGAGTGACGTTCTAGTTATGTGCTTGATTCGGATAGACCAGATCCCGCTTCGCCTGAGAGACGAGAAACTGCGGATTTTGCCGGTGTGGGCGAATCTCGTGTTGATTCGGTTGGAGTAAAGGATGCTATTCGTGCTTCTTTTGGCAGCTGCGATTATGATATGAATCCATCTCATGTGATAGAGCATGAGTCTTTAGTAGTGAACCCATTGGAATTCATCACAGAGCCTAGTGGCATTCTTCTTCCTCGTGATCCTGCAATTGCTATACCGCAGATGAGGCCTGGTCCTTTCTCCTCGACGAACAGTGCTACTTGCAATCCTATTCCACCAATTGAAGTGAACCCATTTCCTAGCACAGGGGCGACTTCGTCACATGTCGGGGTTACAGGGCAAGCTCTTAATGAGCATAATCTGATCTCTCCCAACATTTATCAGGTTGGAAGAGCCTTCGACGGTGTTTTTGAGGAGAAGGAACTTAATTTATCGGACGAATGGGACCAAGTGGACGAGCTTGTGTTGACAGAGAAACAGATTGAGAAAACTTGCACCAACTATGCACGGCCCTTGGTTTTGTTTTGCGTTCAGAGTCCCCCCAGTCATCGGAAAAATAGTGTTCAACTGGACATATAATTTTGATGGCTTGACAGTAGGCCATATTTTGTCTTTCATAGATGCTGATATCACTGCTGTAACGGTGTTCTTGAAAAACCAATTTTGTGGCTAATACAATACCCTTGTTTGACCAATACTTGAATATATTTTTTATTGTTGAGCCTTTATTGTCGTACTTTTGGTTTACCGTAAGAGTCGATTGGAACGATAGTTGGCGTTTTCTCATTAGATCTGCTTTTATCCTCTTTGGACCAAGCATTCTATTCGGTATATTGTACACGAGATATTAGATTTGCATCTGTCCTCATTGGGACAAATGTCCATCTCGGTATTTCTACTGAATCGAGATATTAGGTTTGCATTTGTTCTTTTTGGAGAAAATGTCCATCTCAGTACTTGTCGAATGAGATTTTAGGTTTGCATTTATCCTCGTCGAGATAAATGTCCATCTCGGCACGACGCTTTTCGCGGTCGTTGCTCTTCTTAAAGTCTCAAAACTATAGTTCATCGTGACTCTTCCTGCAGTGTTAGACATGAAAACAAGTAGAGATTTTTTAATTTTATTATTATATAAGGCTGAGCTCAGTTTCATACTGAGTTGCCTACGTTTTCCGATTGTTGTGTCGGAACTCAAGCCTTCGCAGTTCATGTCTCTCCATCTCACCGTGGATTTGTTAGGTAATCTATCACTCATACGTAATAGCGTCTCAGATGCTGCACATTCCACGGGCGAGGTAACTTGCGACCTTGCATATCCTCAAGGTAATAATATCCTCGTGAACTGACATGTATGACCTTATACGGTCCCTCCCATTTTGGCTCCAACTTCCCCACGTGCTTGCTAGCCACGATACTTTTTAGTACCAAGTCTCCTACTTCGAAATTTCTGAATCATACCTTCTTGTCATAACTCTTGGCCATGGCTGCTTTGAATGCTACAGTGCGTTGGTAGGCATCTTCTCTAGTGAAGCCTATCATATCAAGATCCATCTGACCCAAGCTGACTGATTGTTCCGGGTCATAATCATGTATCTTACGCATGGGCATGCCAATTTTGGCCGGAAGGACGGAACCTGTTCCGTATACCAACACAAAAGGGGTTCCCCTTGTCGAGGTTCACGGTGTTGTTCTATAGGCCCACAATATTCTGTTATGTTCATCTGTCTAGCTTTTTCCGGTGCCTCTTAATCTCCTCTTGAGATAATCTTTCAATGTCTTGTTGGTCGATTCCACTTGCCCATTTGCCTGAGGGTAGTAGACGGAGGTCATGTTATGGAAAATTCGTAGCTTCTGAAACCAGGATTTGATCTCCTTGCCAATGAATTGTCGTCCGTTGTCACACACCATATACCTGGAAATCCCGAAACGACAAATAATGTTCTTCCATATGAACTCAATCATGTTCTTTTCCGTAATTGCCGCCATGGTCTCTGCCTCCACCCATTTTGTGTAATACTCAACAGCCACTACCAGGAATCTTTTTTGACCCTTGGCCACTGGTAATGGACCCACGATATCTATCTACCATTGATCAAATGGACATGCTACATCAAGTAGTTGCAGCGGCTGTGCCGACATGTGGATAAGTCGAGCGTGATATTGGCAGCTTTCACAACGCCGTGAGAATGTTGTGGCGTCTTTCAATAGTGTTGGCCAATAATATCCCTGGCGCAGGATCCGTTGGGCCAATGCTCGACCCCCAGAATGATTTCCACAACTCCCCCCATGTATTTCTCGCATTACATAATCTGCTTGTGGCGGAGTCAAACAACGCAATAAGGGGTCCTCGGAAGACTGTTTATACAGTTCTCCATTGTGAATGGTGAATCTGTGAGCCGTGTAGCGCATTCTGCGGTAGGGTTTGCCGGGAAAATATCGTCAGCTATGTAACTCATGATTTTGTCCTTCCACGACTGGGCCTCCCCAATTGTTAGTACATACCTGATTCTGCCCATGTACCGTTGTACTTTGATATTCTAACAGATGGTTTGTTAGTCGCCAACAGAGTGACTCATTTCTTGACTAGGACTTCTGATGAGCAAGTGAATTTTGACAATGCGTCAGCCTTGGCGTTTTCATCGCGCAGAATCTGGGAGACGTCGAAAAAACTGAACCGCTCTGCTAGCATCTTAACTTTCGCTGCGTATAGTTTCATCTTCTCCTCCCTTGTCTCGTATTTACCCAAAAATGGTTCTCTACTAGCTGGGAATCCGTGAACACATCCAAATGCTCTATGTTGAGGGTCAGTGCCAAATTGATCCCTGCTATCACAGCTTCGTATTCGGCTTCGTCTTGGTCACCTGATCATTCAAGCTAATGGCAAATTCAAACTCTCGACGATCAGGAGAGAGTAGGTGGACCCTGACCCCTCCTCCGTGGCTGGTAGCCGAACCGTGCAGTATTCATGTGATAGTAGCTCTACTAGTTTCGGCTTGATCCGAGATTGCCAAGATGTAGTTTGTGGATCATACTACACTATTGCATAATATCTCAACCATGAAATCTACCAACGCCTTAGCTTTTATGGAGGTACACCGCCCATTTAACCAATCTCCCGGAGGTCTCCGGTCTTGCCAACACTTGCTTCAGAGGCTTATCTGTAACGATCGTGATCGGGTGAGATTGAAAATAAGACCTTAATTTTCGCGCGATAGCTACGATGGCTAAAGCAAACAACTCTGTCTCCAAATAGTTTCTTTCCGCGCCTTGCAGAACTCTGCTCACATAATGTATCGGGAGTTGTTGAACTCCTTTTTCCTTAACTAAAACTGTACTGATGGCGTGCGAAGACACGACCAAGTATAATTACAACATCTCACTTTCATCCGGCTTGGCAAGGAGCGGGGGACTGACCAAATATCTCTTCATCTGCTGGAAAGCTGCTTCACATTCTGCCGTCCAGATGAAATCTTTAGTTTTTATCGTGACCTCAAAGAAAGGTAGGTTCTTTTCTGCTGAAGTTGATATAAATCTGCCCAATGCTGTTAGATGGCCTACCAAACGTTGCACATCCTTAATTGTTCTTGGTGAAGGCAAATCTAGTACTGCCTTGATTTTATCTGGGTTCGCCTCTATTCCCATTTCGTTCACCGCATAACCAAGGAACTTGCCTGCCGTGACTCCAAACGTGCATTTCTTCGGGGTTATCTTCATCCTGTATGCCCTCATGATGCCAAACGCTTCATCCAAGTGCTGGACATGCTCTTCCGCCTTTAGACTTTTGACTAACATATCATCAATGTATACTTCCATGGATTTCCCAATCTGGTGGTAGAACATCTTCGCTACCAATCTCTAGAAAGTTGCTCCGGCGTTTTTGAGGCTGAACGGTTGATACCCTATAACAATAGACTCTGGTATCAGTCACAAAAGCTGTTTTACTCTGGTCGCCTACAACCATTAAGATCTGGTAAAAACTGCTATTTGCATCCACCATACTCGACAAGGCACATCCTGTAGTTGAATCCACTAGCAAATCTATTCTGGGCAAGGGAAATGGATCTCGGGGCAATGCTTGTTCAGATGAGTGTAGTCCACACACATCCTCCATGTTGCCTCCTTCTTGAGAACCAATACAACATTGCTCAACCACTCCGAAAACCTTAGCTCATAAATATGACGGGCAGCTAATAGCTCTTGAACTTCCTTCTCAGCCGCTTCATTCTTTTCTTTACTAAAATTGCATTGTTTCTGCCGAATAGGTTTTGCATTATTGTCCACATTCAGTCGGTGCACTATTATTCTGAGGTCTATCCCATGTAAGTCCGAATCTGTCCAGACGAATATGTCCGTGTTCTGCCTAAGACAATCTACCAGTGCAACCTCTATATCAGAACTCATAGCTGCTCCAATTTTTATGATTTTGTGTACGTCCTCTTTAAACAGCTGTACCATTTTGAATTCCCAGAGTGGCTCCATTTTGCACTCCTCCCATTACTTCATTATTTGAATCTCGGCTTTTTCTCGGCCTTGCTCCTGAGGTTCGGGTATCTTCCCTTCTCATCTTTACTCGTTCTGGGCTTCTTTTCAGCTTATACTTCCCTGCAAGATGGGCCGTTTCCTCTCTTCGCCATCTTAGTTACTTAACTCTAAACGTAATTTTAACGGTATTCCCACAGACGACGCCAATATTTTGGTCTTATTTCTCTGGGTTACAACACACCTAAAATCTCATTACAATGGGCCTGACTATGCCAAAATAATGCTAATCTATTACAAGGAATAGACTAGCTTGGTCCAGAACACATATCACGTGCTACAATTATGCAACCAAGTCTAAATAACCTAGGATGGCTAAGTTAACAAAATAGTCGAATGATGGGCGTTCGATAGATAACTCTCGAATCTAGGAATAGTCAAACTGGAATGGCTCGATACTCCTTAGTGCAATGAATCCAAATAACTATCGAACCTAATAGGTTCGATACTAGAAAAACTCCCGATTCCGATTGGTTCGATTCTCTTCTGCCTTGATTCTGGAAAACTGTTGAACGACCCATGTTCGATGTTGATAACTGTAGAACATGGTAATTCGATATTTAATGGCTAGAGAAAGAAAGATCGAACTGAAGAATCGATCGAACGCAACGAACTGTTGAACAAGGTGAAATGTCGAACAAGAATAACTGTCGAACCTACTGAATTCGTGATGATGCATAATTTGTTCCGCTATTGGACGGGGGCGGAAAAAGGGTACCCTACAAAAATGACTAACCACCTAATAGAAGGATACGTCTAAGTTATGGCCAACCTCCACCCGGGCAGGGGAAAAAGGTCCTGGCTTTGGAGAAGGTACCCCCGGGTTACGACCAATTAACAACCCCAGTGGGTACTCGGTCTACACACCTGAAGAAGGTACCCCCAAATCTTGTCCGACCAATACCCCTCGAAAGAAATGTGGTGTGGACCCAAAGGCTTGGACACATCCTCCCCAATGACCTGGTATTAGTCCAAACTCGGGTACCCACGAGGAAAGACTCTGGAACCCCCCAGACCGAGTAACAAACATTTCTCACTAAGTTCTCTCGGACCCTCCAAGAGGCGATTTCCAACACTTAGACAAATATTGAGGAAAAAAGAGCACATAACAAACGTTACGGACACGAGTGAATGCAATGAGTAGTCAAGACCCACCAATGTTCCGACGAAAAGAGACAACTCACCCAAACTACAACAGTGAAGAACGAGCCCCCGGGTCTCATTCAGAATACACGACCTAGATAGTTACCCGATCATTTAGGTAAACCATAGTCCACGACCTGACTCGGAAGAGGCGCCAACCATCATCATTCAACTTAGCTCCCAACCACCTTAATTATGAGGAAAGACAACAAATCTTATCGGTGCAGATCAATGATTGGAGCAGATTCATTTCCATGCATTGGCTCAGTACCACCTCCGAAGTCCATTGGAACAGACATCATTATTACCCGCTTAGACGAACGACAGTCAACTCACACAATTGGGCCACCTTCTGACAGACGACCCCCATTGGTGCAGAAGACCTTCACGCAATTGGCCACCGGCACTAGTTGGAGTAAAGACGACAAGATCGGCCCCCATTGGCCAAAGTCCCCTGAGACTAATACAATAATTAGTCCCCCCTTTCAGCAGAAAAAGAACAACATACAAGCACTATTACTCTCCCTAAAATCAGCACAAGAACATTCTCCACAATTTTATTTACTCCATTGTACTTGTAATTTATCACATTCTTCTTGTTCAAAGTTGTGTCATCACACGACTCCTTGTAAATCACTCAAAGTCCTTAATACAATCACTATGCATTATTTCCCTCAAATTCGAGATTGGCGTTCCGAACAAAAATAATTGAGTAACGATATCCTCGAATATCTCGACCACACGGGCCCAGACGATATTACCTCACCAAATGGCGCCGTCTGTGGGAACGCCTTAAGTTCTCTAAGAAAAGTTTGAGGAAAGTTGCATGGCCAGAAAAAGAACTAGAAGAATACCGGTACGTGCGTCCTCACGATCTAACCTATAAGTCGAGTCGATGGAGAGTCACGACAATGAAATAGAAGGGCAACAGAGCCCTCCGTCCCCTGCTAAAGAAATTCCAGAGCCAGACAGTCTTGTGCCTTGCCCTAACGCGCCAGCACCACCTGCTACCGGCGCCCCGGTGTCACCAGCAACTCAACCGACTCCACCGAAGGCTGAACCCGCCATGGGCTACGTATAGGTGCCAGGGGACATGTATCGTAACATGTTCGCTCGATTTAACAAAAATGAGCTACGACCTCGGAGAATGGTCGGGGTCGTAACAGGGAACACCCCGAGGAACATAGGGACCCTCCGCGCCATCAATCTGCACCTCCCCCGAGGGCCCAATCTGAAGGATTGTCACAAGGTGACGCCCGTGCATTTCCTCCACATCGCAGAAAGGGACCATCGTCGTTGTACACGGTAAGCTCGGTCAACGCACCTCCAAGAGAAGGGCCTCATAGACCACCTCATCCTCATGGGGGAGCTTGGAATCCTCTAGACCTGCACAATCCCTACTATCCAGAGCCCGTTGGAAGGCACCAACGCTCACCGACCCTGGAGGCCCCCTTACGGGGAATGATGGAACAAATGCAAAGAGAGTTGCGAGAACTCCACCATAACCTCAACCCAAGGAGAAGGTAGCATATCGGGGATCACCGTTTGCACCTCATATAGCTGACCCCCTCGTTCCCTATACTATGAAGCCAGCATAACTTCTGACCTACACCGGGGAAAACAATGATCGCGACCCTCGTGATTACGTCAATCAATGCTTGTCGTGAATGAACCTGGCGTCGGCTCCTGATCACACCACGTGCTGAGTCTTTCGAACGACCCTCACGAGACGAGCCCAGTCCTAGTTTTCCCAATTGTCACTGGGAACCATCCACAGTTTCGAACAGCTAACCCAGATGTTCGTAAGGTAATTTGCCTATAACAGGGTCTTTCCTAAGACTTGTGGGCACCTGTTTAACGTTCGACAAAATGTGGATGAGCCCCTCAGAGACTACATGTGACGATTCTCTCACGGTGTGGATGAAGTGACCCGTTTCGACCCCGGCATGCTCTCCGACATTATCGTTTGAGGGTTGTTGCCAGGAGACTTTTCCACCTACCTTATGAGAAATTGAGCCATTAACATGGAGGACTTGATGCAGAAGGCAGAGTCTTTCATGGAGCAGGAGGAAACGCACAAGATCCTGGAGGCTACGGAGGCCACACGAGCCCCGACTCCCTCCAGAGGAAAGGAGAAAAAAGATGATAAAGACGGAGGAAGGAGGGAGAAAGTCAAAAAGAACCTGGATTCGGTACCCTTGCCACACATGACCATAACTCCTACTGAGGTCATGACCATCATGGGAGAGAAGCATATCTTCAAGTGGCCCCGGGTTGTAAAAGATGCCCAAAGGCAAGTTCTGCACTTACCACCGGGCGTATGGACACCTGACGAACGATTGCATCCACCTCCAATAAGAGATCTCCAGGCTTCTAAAACTAGTCTTCTTGGAAGAATACGTGGCACCTGACATGAGTAATCCCGCGGGAAAGTGTGGGCGAGAAGAGATACCTAAGAAGAAAAAGCAGTGCTCGGATACCCCCGATGACGATGGACAAGAGCCTCTGGAGCAAGAACGACTACCCCCACATCCTCGTACCTATCACGACAATGCCCCCACGGGCCGTACCGTCAACATGATTGAAGGAGGAGTGTTGTCTGTAACCAAGGAAGAGATGCGGAATTACATCCAAAAAGCACGAAATGCCGATAACAAGCTAAAGGTCTTTACCACCCGAGTAGTTGACTAGCCAGTCATCTCATTCGGACCAGTGGACCTCCTAGGCGTCGTGTACCCTCACGAAGATCCCCTCGTGGTCATAGCTACCATACTGGGAACCGAAGTAAGAAGAATACTCGTGGACACGGGAAGCTCGGTTAACGTCTTTTTCATACCCACATTCCTAGCCCTAGGCATCTCTCAGAGTCGAATGAAGTCCGTATAGGTACCACTTGTGGGATTCTCAGGAGAACAGTGCCAAACGATGGGACTCATAACTCTACCGATGTCGTGGGGAGAGGGTGCTATGCGCCGTATCGAGCCTACCAAATTTTGGATAGTGGAATCTCCCTCTCGGACGTAGAATGCCATCTGCGGGTTGCCAACCCTTCGGACCTTCGAAGTGGTCGCATCCACCCTTTATCTGAAGATTAAGTTTCTGACCCTTTCCAGGGTGGGAGAGGTCAAAAGGGATCATACTCTAGCTCGTGAATGCCGCATGAACGCCTTATTGATTGAGTCTGACCCTCCTGAGGCTGAACCCCCGACCAAAAGGGCCCGCTCGGAGGAGGTCCGAGTTCAGTCCGCTGAAGAACTCAAAATGATAGAACTGGTGGATGGCGTCGAAGGCAAAACGGTTAAGATCAGCACCAACATCGGGGAATATATATAAAAGGCCATCACGGCCACCCTTAAGTCATTCCACCACCTCTTCGCCTGGAAGGATGGTCCCCTCGGACGAATTAGCCAAGAGATATGCGTGCACGAGCTTAATGTGTATCCCGCGGCCAAGCCCGTCAAGCAACGGAAGTACAATATGGGGCCGGAGCAAAACAAGGTGATACGGGCAGAAGTTCAACGGCTGATAGACCTCCACCAAATTTGAGAAGTTCGATACCCAGAATGGTTGGCTAACGTGATTCTTGTCCCAAAAATAGGAGGCTTGTGGCGTATGTGTGTGGACTTCACTGGCCTCAATAGTGCTTGCCCCAAGGACTATTATCCACTTCCTAGTATCAATATGTTGGTCGAATCCACAACAGATTGTGCCCTCCTATCCACTATGGATGGGGATCAAGGTTACAACCATATCCCGATGGCCGACCATGACCAAGAAAAGACCGGCTTCCTCACGAATATTGGTACTTGCTACTTAGTCATGCCGTTCGGGCTCAAGAATGCCGGCGCCACGCGTTAGAGGTTGGTCAACCTCATGTTTGAGGGACTAATCGGGGAGATAATGGAGGTCTATGTTGATGACATGATCGTGAAAAGTCAGAGAGAAGAAGATCACGCCCGCGACCTCACCCGAGCCTTCAAAATCATGGACAAATTCAGAATGAAGATCAACCTACGTAAGTTCCCTTTAGGTATCCGAGGGGGTAAGTTCCTAGGGTATATGGTTACCCAAAAGGGAATCGAGGTCAACCAAGAAAAGGCGGAGGCCATACTCAACATGGAGTCTCCAAAGACCGTACGGGACGTGCAAAAGCTAACGGGAAGGATGACCTTATTAAGTAGGTCCATCTCTCGCTCCGGAGAAAGGCCTTACATTCTTCAAGACACTCAAGAACATAAAAGACTTCTAGTGGACTGACCGATGCGAAGAGGCCTTCAGAGCGCTAAAAGAATACTTGGTCAAGCCACTTCTCTTGGTGAAACCCGCCCCTAAGGAAATGCTCTTCCTATATCTGGCCATGGGAAAAGAATCAGTGAGTGTCGTCCTGGTCCGAGCTGAAGGAAGGGAGCACCTGCCGATCTGCTACATTAGCAAAACCCTCTTGGATGCTGAGACCCGATACTCTCGCATCGAAAAGGTTGGACTGGCCCTTGTATTTACTGCTCGGAAACTCTGGGGTTACCTTTTGGCTCATCCAATCACCGTGCTCACAGAGCACCTCCTCTGGACCATCATCAATAACCCATAGAGTTAGGTGAATTCGACATCACCTACTCCCCTCGACCGACCATCAAAGCCCAGTACTCGCAGACTTCATCACCGAGATGTACGAGGAACCCAAGAACGACGGACTTAAACCCCTGTGGTACCTCTATATCGATGGGTCATCCACCAATACCCACGGTGGGCTAGGTATTATCTTCAAGAAAATAAAGACCATCTTGGAATCCGCCGTACGATTGGAGTACCCTGTATCCAACAATGAAGTAGAATATGAGGCCCTCCTACTAGGAATCCGCCTAGCTAACGCGGCAAAAATACGAAGGATACTGTCTGCAGCGACTCCCCACTCGTGGTTCAACAGATCCACGGGACCTACGAGGCGCGTGAAAAAATATGAAGAAATTCTTGGAAGCAGTCCTAGTGGGAACGACCATGTTCCAAGAATTCTCAATCAAACAAATCCCCAGGTCGAAGAATCAAGATGCTGACGCCCTGTCTAAACTCGTTAGTCAAACCCAAACCGTCAACAGTCGAAGGATAACCTTCTTCGCAGCCCACAAATCAGAAAGGCAGAATCAAGAAGTCCAGATGGTTGCGGCCATCGAATGAGATTGGATGACGAAGATCATCGACTTCAGTAGGAACCCCGAGAAATACGGCCATGACCGAGTCAAATAGCGCGACATGTATCGACGTATTGCCCGTTACTACATACAGAATGAGGTCTTATTTCGAAGATCATGGTCTTATCCGACCTCCCGGTGCGTTAACAAAGAAGAGACACGCCTGATCCTGAAGGAGATCCACGACGGATGCTGTGGGAACCACTCGAGAAGAAGTAGCATGGCGGCCAAAATTATTCGCCAAGAGTATTACTGGCCAACCATGGCAGCTGACTGCGAAGACTGCGCCCAAAAATGTCGGAGCTGCCAACTGCATGCCCCCATGAGACACCAGCCAGCTGCTCTATGGAAACTGGATAATGTCCCGTGCCGTTTCGCTCGCTGGGGAATAGACATCGTGGGAGCCATGATCCCTGATAAAGGCCAAAAGAAACTCCTGCTAGTGGCGGTAGATTACTTCACTAAGTGGGTCGAAGCGGAACCCCTTTCCAAAATAACTAGTGAGGTCGTGATAAACTTCCTCTGGAGGAATATTCTGAGTCGACAACGACCTGTAGTTCCGCAACAACCTCGTTGAAAAATGGTGTGACAAATGGGGGATCAAACACCACTTCACAGGGGTCGGATACCCCCAGGGAAACGGTCAAGCGCAGGTGACCAACAAGACCCTCATGAAAATGTTAAAGTCCCGTCTAGACCAGTACCAGTCAAAATAGGTCGGAGAGGTTCCCTGAGTATTGTGGGCCTACCACACTACCCCACGATAGGCAACGGGGGAGACCCCATACAACCTCGTCTATGCACTGAGTCAATAGTCCCTTCTGAAGTGGTAAAGCAAAGTCTAAGCATCGGATTTAGCTATAGCCTCCTTCAGGCAACTATTCAGGTCCCTCAAGTCCCGATCCGAGGACGCTCTTATCTTAGCCATACGCCCACGAGCCTCCTTCAAAGCTACCTCCAGCTGAGCAGCTTCTTCGCGAGCATGCCTAAGCGAGGCTCAAAGAGCATCACACTCCTTGATAGTAGCTTTCAAGACATTTGGGATGGCCCTATATGTGCCCAAGGCATCCACAAGCACCGCCAGCTGCAAAAAGATGGTAAACAGAAAAAGTTACATGTGGCAAGAATAAACCAAAATATACGCCAAGGAAAGGGCGTCACCTCGCAGATGCTCTTGCAGAATTGCTCCCATAAGACCGTATCGCCGAAACCTCCCAAAAGCTCGCAATTCCTAGGGTTGACAATGCCACCCATAAAGGAAGTATAGTAGGCTGGGTCCTTATAAATCGAAGGGACAACAAGAGTACGAAGAAACTCTTCCTCCTCCGGGGTCAGCTTAAATTTTCCCCTCTTCAGGGGAGACCTCTGCCGGCTATCATCTTTCACCGGAGGAAAGGGGTCAGTCACACTCTTTCCCTTGTCTTTTTGTGGGATCGACGCGCCTCTATCCCCCTTCTTCGAAGGGCTCCCGACAGCATCAAAGCAATCTAACAAGTTAAATGAAAAGATCGACAACTGCCCAAAATCAAGAGGGGTACCGAAAGGGGGTATAAAATGATCGGCAAAATGTTTAGCCATCACAGAATCCATAGGTTGAGGCATACCTTCAGAGTTTGCCTCGTCTTCCACCTCTGCCATCACAAAATCCATAGGTTGAGGCGTACCTTCTTCCATCACCACATCCGTGTCAGCAGAGACGGGCTCCATGGAGCCTTGGGGCAGTATCTGCTATCCATCAAGCTCGAGGATTCGGAGGTAGCGACCTTGGATGACCTTCGGAGCTTTCGACGTCACTCCAACTCAGCGCATTCAAAATTGGCAAACGAGCCCCGGTCGTTCGAAACGAACAGATTGGAATCAATGTCTGTGAGAAATAAAAGATCACATATGAAAGGGCGGCGAGCATGCGATGCCATCTCCGCACCTAAAAACAAAGACAGAAGAGGTCAGTAAAAAACAGAGAGGGAGTATACTGTATATACTCGGATAAGGGTTTCGAAGCACATTCGATTTTTTTTCGAAAAATCATAAAGTACTTACGGAATTTCAAATTCTGTCGGACCATTGATGGAGAAGGGCGTTCCTTCACCAACCTATCTTGCAAACATGCGAGAAGCAAGACCATCGGGCTATTCAGCATCGAGGACACGTCGTAGAGGCCGTAGAAAAAACCGCTGCGCTCTAAGTAGGCGGAGGTCTCTGTGCACACCGCGGTGGAAGGATAAACATAGCCTAACCCCCACTCTCGGGGTATGCCTTCCCACCCAGCAGTCGATTCTCCAATCGAGGAGATGTGGAAGTACCCCCGACGCCAATCCCCGTTGCTGGCAGGCCCGTTGGAAGCCGAGGTCAGGAACACCCGTTTGCTATCTCGAACAAATAGAGAAAAGAATGGCGAGCCCGGTGCAGTGGCCCACAGTATAAATGCCCCCGCCAAAGTCTGCGGAGTATAGGGGATGTTCACCAAGTAGCAGCAGAGTACAAACCTCACCAGTTGGCGATAAGAGGCTGGAGTCAATTGGTTCGGGCACAATTGCTAGAACATAAAAAGGTCCCTCACAACCGGGTGGAAAAAATAGTGGAGACCGCAACACAATTGCTCCGTGTATACGGTCATGTAACCCTCAGGAAGATCAAATACCCTTTGCGTACTTGAAGGAATGATCACGTTCACCTGATTGGAAGAAATGTTAAAGGCTACCAACAAGGCCCAGACCTCCACCATATTCATCACTGAGGCCGTGGAGCTCACCTGAAGCCGACCAGTCATGCCCTTGGGGTCCAGATTTTCACACTTGTACACCGCACCCTCAGTCAGATTCCGGTAAGGAGCCCGACGGCCGAACACGGCAAAAACACAATCCGCCACCGTCGTCGGTGGAACAACGCCATCATCACTGGCAAAAGAACCTCTCGCCCACCTCTGTGAAGCAGAGCGAACGGGTGACGAATAAGCAGCCCTTCGACGGCGACTCCGTCGGGATGCGGCGGTGCTACCCCGCTGAGGAGAAAATGGAGAGGCAAGAGAACCACGTGAATCTTCATTGCTGGAAAAAATGGTGGTGGCCTGAGAAACCATATTGCAGAAAGAGAAGAAGTATTGTTGCAGAAAGAGTGTCTGTTTTTTTGCAAAGAAAGCTGAAAGGGAAGTGGTGAAGAAGAATGGTGAAGGTGGCCGCACTTTTATAGGCGGGAAAGACAGTTCGTATCCCGAGTCGGTTCGCTTCTACGTCCACGATTCAAACGGTAGGACCCTTCGGCTGCCCACTCACAACCCAACTGAACCGCCACTTTCCCCGAATCATTGCAACTCTAGCATGCCAGACATCACTATAGAGGAGCTAGACCGGCGCCTCAACTCCCCTTGTCCCTTCACATTAAATAAACACCTCTTCCCGAGACGGACGGTTGGGGGAACGAACAGACAGGCCAATTCAAATTTACGACCACCTCGAAAATCGTCCTCTCGACCATCCCTTCCACGAGGAACCCTAGCGATGCTCACGAGTGATTACGTATGGAATCTAAAAAAATTTCTAAGTATGGTAAGATCAACCATCAAAGTTAGTGCCTGCCACTTCGCACGATCGGAGCCCTTGCGAGAAGATCTCATCAGACTCCCCCAAACGAGTCACCCTCAGATAACTTGCCTAAAGAAGGTCATGATGGCTACCAAACCCGATGGTCGTGACTACCTACCCAAGAAAAGTAGGAGGCCTCCAGAGTAGTAACACTCGAAAGCTTCAAAGAAGAACGGAGGGAACCCCTTCTGCAAAAAGAAACCAGCGTTCAGGAAGCCAATAGCAAAAGTTCACTAAGTATGGAGTAATGAAAACAGGTATGCAACAGAAGGAAAGAGTCGAGATCCGAAAAAACTTCATTAAATAATTGAAAACCTAGGGAGGAGGGGGGATGACCCGGTACAACCCCAAAAGGAAGAAAAAAGGGAAAAGCTAAAACAAACTAAGGCCAATCCGGCCACAGAAACACTCCGAGGCTATCCACGACCGAGGAGTGTGAAAAGGATCGGCTACGAACGAAAAGGCCAGAGAACCTCGGGCTCTTGGACCACCACCAGGAAGTAACACTAGGGTAGCCTTGGGAGTATCACGGTGGATCATACGGGTAGAAGACAACCCTTGGACATTAACTTTAGGGCGGTAGAAGTCCATCAGGGTACCCATCTGCCGACAAGACCGGAACCCCCACAAAAGGTGAGCCTCAAAGCAAGGGGCCAACTGTCCCCTCACCTCCCGCCTGCAAGTTGCCAACTGCTCGTCGTGCTCCATCACAGTCGTCGCCAAGGCATTTCGGACTTCACCAACTCCTTCGAGGTCTCAAGCTTTCAGGTCCAGTCAGTCTCTTTCCCGGCCAGGGATTCCTTCTGCTTCTCGAAAGCAGTTAGGCGGTCCTTTAATTATCGTGTTGACTCCTCAAGCTCCTTTGCCTGAGCCATTCGAATCTTCGCTTGAGCCTTACCCTCGGCCTAGGCCTCCTGCAGCTTCGCCCTTAGAGCATCCCTCTCATGAGCCGTCTCCTCGTGAAGGTGGGATAAGCCCCTCAACCTGATCGGGCTCTGTAAAAAAAAGAACAAATAACAAATACTAGCAGGAGGAATGGAAGGAAAATATGATATAATGCGCATGCTTCCAAAAATATTACTTACCAAGGTCGTACACAATTTCACAACCAGACCCAACTCCTAGGCGCTGAGTAGAAAATGGGTCTAAGAAGAACGTAAAGCGGCCATCTCGCACGAAAGGCCCAGAGAATGGGCTCCCAGGCCCACGACACCCTTTAAAAGAGACTTCACTGGAGAAAGAGTGACCTGACCCCAAGTTCTGACCTCCCGAGCAAGAGCTGCCTGGAAATCAAAAGGCCCAGCCTATTGGCGCTTGGGAGGAGTAGACGAAGACCTCTCGGCCACTGACGCCATCCTAACAGTCAGAGGCTGAGGCGTAGATGGCTCACTCGTCGGAGTCCCACCACGGTCAGCTAGCATTGCTTCCTTATAATACTTCGCCAACTAGCCCTCGCCTACATCAAACTCCGCTTGGGCGACGGGAGAAAGATAAGGGTGTAGGACTCTCTTCCATCTGTGTCAGAGGAAAACTCTCATCCTCTGAATCTGGCAGCAAAATGACTTTCCTTTTAGAGGAAACCTCGGCCTGCTCCCGACGTTGCTTTCTCCCCACCAGGCCCGTCCCCTTCTCACTCAATTGACTCGTATGAGATGGGGCCTCAACCGAAGCACTTTTCTCATCCGATGGGTCATTCATCGATGCCGCCGAAGTAGCCAACCCCCTGTTTTCTGACGCCTCGGGGCAATAACCTTCTTCTTCTTCTTCTTCTTCTTCTTAGGACGTGAAGGAGGAGCGTCGCACTTCAGCTTCTCTATAATAGCCTCTGCAGAACAAAACAACAAAAACCGATTCAACATTGAAGAAAAACATGACGAGGAAATAACTACCAAGAAAGCACCCAGAAAACTTACTGATTTTGGGACGCTTGTACCCAACAAAGGGCGTTAAAACCAGAACATAATTCAAGCCACAATCCTCATAAAGAGCCGAGAACACTTCGACCCGTAACATCTTGTTCCAGCTGAACCCCTGCTCGAAGAAACCTTTCGTCGTCAGTTGCTCTGTGGCCCCTACAATATCAAAGTCGGTCGGAATCCAGGGGTCCAAATTCCACTTCCTTGGAACATCGGCCAAAAGACCCTTGGTGGTATGACGAACAAAGAAGAACTCCTCCTTCCAACTGCTGTGGGATCCCAGAAGGTCGTAAAGGATCCTCTTTGTTGACTTTTGCATGGTGAAGGTGTAAAAGAGCTTGTCCACAGACGGGCTTGCCAAGTTAAAGGCCCCAAAAAACCTGTGCACCGAGCAGCGATGAGTGTAGGCTGCACAGATGAAAGCGAAGGCTGCCAGAGCCAACCACCTATTCGAGGAAAGTTGACTCGGGCACAACATGCACGCTTTGAAGACCTTCGGATGGAAAATCAAGAGAAAGGATCGCAACCCCACCATAATAGCACGAAGTAGGTGGTATAATAACCCTTGAGAGGACAAGAAACCCTCTCATCGCCCTGAGGTACCAAGACCTCCAGATCAGAGGTGTTCGCCCCATACTTGGTAAATCCAGCCTCGATCTCATCACAATATCTCACCATACTTTGCACATCTCCAGTGGAAATCCTAGGCTCTGCCGCCGCAACCGCCTTCTTTGATTTCTCTGTAGAAGCCTTCGTCGTACTAGAAACAGGGCGTCGACGTCGTGACGCCTCTTCAGTAGAAGGCGACGCCACTGCTCCCATCGCCACCACATCTGACGCCGCCCGGCGTCTCCTCGCACCAGTCGCCTGCTCGCCGGAACTGCTCCCGGAAGTCATAAAGTCGCCAATTTTTTTTTTTTAAAATAAAGAGAAAAGAGAGGAAAAACAAAAGGGCTTTGATGAATGCAGACAAAACACACCGAGCCCCTCAATTTATAGGCGAGGAAGCCCAAACGATCCCCCTAACGCATGGCGAACTCTGCGCCACGTGGAGCATGCAGGACCACAATTGTAGAAAATGCTCGACAACACATAGACTCATTTAATGAGTTCCAAGCGATTTCTACGAAATACACTCGGAACTGGGGGGATTCCTGATGATGCATAATTTGCCCCGCTATCGGACGAGGGCAGAAAAAGGGTATCCTACAAAAACGACTATCCACCTAATGGAGGGATACGTCTAAGTCACGGCCAACCTCCACCCGGGCAAGGGAAAAAGGTCCTAGCTTTGGAGAAAGTACCCTCAGGTTACGACCAATTAACACCCCCAGTGGGTACGGTGTGGACCCAAAGGCTTGGACACATCCTCCCCAACGACCTGGTATCAGTCCAAACTCGGGTACCCACGAGGAAAGACCCTGGAACCCCCACAGACCGAGGAACAAACACTTCTCACTAAGTTCTCTCGGACACTCCAAGAGGCGATTTCCAACACTTAGACAAATATTGAGGAAAAAGGAGCACGTAACAAATGTTAAGGACACGAGTGAATGCAAGGAGTAGTCAAGACCCATCAATGTTTTGACTAAAAGAGACAACTCACCCACACTACACCAGTGAAGAACGACCGTCGGGTCTCATTCAGAATAAGTGACCCAGATAGCTACCCGATCATCTAGGCAGACCATAGTCCACGACCCGACTCGGAAGACACGCCAACCATCATCATTCAACTTAGCTCCCAACCACCCTAATTATGAGGAAAGACCGCACCCCATTAGTCCAATTCATTCACTGGGGCAGAGTGCAACGAATTTTATCGGTGCAGATCAATGATTGGAGCAGACTGATTTTCATGCATTGGCTCAGTACCACCTCCGAACACCATTGGAGTGGACATCATTATTACCCGCTCAGACGAACTTCAGCTCACACAAATGGAGACCTTCTAACAGACGAGCCCCATTCGAATGGACTTCATAAACTTGATCGAAAGTCTTCACTTAGGCAAAATAAGAGAGATAAGCACAGAGGCTTTGATTGAGTGCGATTAGATTCAAAGAATGTATGTTGACTTATTTATCCAACTATTATTTCCTGGTTAAGTAAACGAGTTACGTTTAACCAAATCGTGGAAGGAGAGAGGCCGTCCCATAGTGGTTAAGTATCCATACTTAGTTTTTTCATAACTTATATGGACTTCATATTCTTGATCGAAAGTCTTCACTTAGGCAAAATAAGAGAGATAAGCACGTAGGCTTCAATCGAGTGCGTTTAGGTTAAAAGAACTATTACTTTCTTGTTAAGTAATAGAGTAAACAACACACGTTTCACCAAATCGTGGAATGAGAGAGGCCGTCCAAGAAGGGTTAAGTATCCTTAATTAGTTTTTTTCATAACTTATATCGAACTTCATATTCTTGATCAGGAGTATTCACTTTGGCAATAATAAGAGAGATAAGAACATAGGCTTCGATAAAGTGCGTTTAGGTTCAAAGAATGTGTGTTGACATATTTGACCAACTATTACTTCTTTCTTAAGTAAACGAGTTACACTTGACCAAATCGTGGAAGGAGAGAGGTCGTCCCATAGGGGTTAAGTATCCATACATAGTTTTTATTCATAACTTATATGGACTTCATATTCTTGATCGAAAGTCTTCACTTAGGCAAGAATAAGAGAGATTAGCACTTAGGCTTCAAACGAGTGCGTTTAGGTTCAAAGAACATGTGTTGATTTATTTGACCAACTATTACTTTCTTGTTAAGTAATAGAGTAAACGACTTACGTTTGACCAAATCGTGGAAAGAGAGAGGCCGTTCAAGAAGGGCTAAGTATCCTTAGTTTATTTTTTCATAACTTATATTGAACATTATATTCTTGATCGGAAGTCTTCACTTCGGCAAGAATAAGAGAGAGAAACACATGGGTCTGGATCGAGTGCGTTTATGTTCAAAGAATGTGGGTTGACTTATTTGACCAACTATTACTTCCTTGTAAAGTAAACGAGTTACGGTTGACCAAATCGTGGAAAGAGAGAAGTCGTCCCATAGGGGTTAAGTATCCATACTAATTTTTATTTCATAACTTATATGGAACTTTATATTCTTGATCGGGAGTCTTCACTTAGGCAAGAATAAGAGAGATAAGCACATAGGTTTCGATTGAGTGCGATTAAATTCAAAAAATGTTTGTTGACTTATTTATCCAACTATTACGTAAACGAGTTACGTTTAACCAAATCGTGGAAGGAGAGTGGCTGCCCCATAGTGGTTAAGTATCCATACTTAGTTTTTTCATAACTTATATGGACTTCATAATCTTGATAGAAAGTATTCACTTAGGTAAATAAGAGAGATAAGCACGTAGGCTTCAATCGAGTGCGTTTAGGTTCATAGAACATGTGTTGACTTATTTGACCAACTATTACTTTCTTGTTAAGTAATAGAGTAAACGACTTACGTTTGACCAAACCGTGGAAGGAGAGAGGCCGTCCAAGAAGGGATAAATATCCTTATTTAGTTTTTTTTCATAACTTATATGGAACTCCATATTCTTGATAGGGAGTTTTCACTTAGGCAAGAATAAGAGAGTTAAGCACATAGGCTTCGATCGAGTGCGTTTTGGTTCAAAGAATGTGTGTTGACTTATTTGACCAACTATTATTTCCTTGTTAAGTAAACGAGTTACGTTAGACCAAATCGGGGAAGGAGAGAGGCCGTCCCATAGGGATTAAGTATCCATACTTAGTTTTTCTTTCATAACTTATATGGAACTTCGTAGTTTTGATCGGAAGTGTTCACATTGGCAAGAAGAAGAGAGATAAACACATAGGCTTTGATAGAGTGTGTTTAGGTTCAAAGAAATTGTGTTGACTAATTTGACCAACTATTACTTCATTGTTATGTAATAGAGTAAAAGAGTTACGTTTAACCAAATCGTGGAAGGAGAGAGGCCGTCCAATAGGGTTTAAGTATCCATACTTAGTTTTTTTCATAACTTATATGGACTTCATATTCTTGATCGAAAGTCTTCACTTAGGTAAGAACATGAGAGATAAGCACATAGGCTTCAATCGAGTGCGTTTAGGTTCAAAGAACATGTGTTGATTGATTTGACCAACTATTACTTTCATGATAAGTAAAATAGTAAACGACTTACGTTTGACCAAACCGTGGAAAGAGAGAGGCCGTCCAAGAAGGGTTAAGTATCCTTACTTAGTTGTTTTTCATAACTTATATGGAACTCCATTTTCTTGATAGGGAGTATTCACTTAGGCAAGAATAAGAGAGTTAAGCACATAGGCTTCGATCGAGTGCGTTTAGGTTCAAAGAATGTGTGTTGACTTATTTGACCAACTGTTACTTCCTTGTTAAGTAAACGAGTTACGTGTGACCAAATCATGGAAGGAGAGAGGCCGTCCCATAGGGGTTAAGTATCCATACTTAGGTTTTTTTTTCATAACTTATATTGAACTTCATAGTCTTGATCGGTTGTCTTCACTTAGGCAAGAATAAGAGAGATAAACACCTAGACTTTGATCGAGTGTGGTTAGGTTCAAAGAATGTGTGTTAACTAATTTGACCAACTATTACATCATTGTTATGTAATAGAGTAAAAGAGTTACGTTTAACCAAATCGTGGAAGGAGAGAGGCCATCCCATAGGGGTTAAGTATCCATACATAGTTTTTATTCATAACTTGTATGGACTTCATATTCTTAATCGAAAATCTTCACTTAGGCAAGAATAAGAGAGATTAGCACATAGGCTTCAATCGAGTGCATTTAGGTTCAAAGAACATGTCTTGATTTATTTGACCAACTATTACTTTCTTTGTAAGTAATAGAGTAAACGACTTACGTTTGACCAAATCGTGGAAAGAGAGAGGTCGTTCAAGGAGGGTTACATATCCTTACTTAGTTTTTTTTTCATAACTTATATGGAACATTATATTCTTGATCGAAAGTCTTCACTTCGGCAAGAATAAGAAAGAGAAACACATAGGTCTGGATCTTGTGCGTTTATGTTCAAAGAATGTGGGTTGACTTAATTGAACGACTATTACTTCTTTGTAAAGTAAACGAGTTACGTTTGACCAAATCGTGGAAGGAGAGAAGTCGTCCCATAGGGGTTAAGTATCCATACTAATTTTTATTTCATAACTTATATGGAACTTGATATTCTTGATCAGGAGTCTTTACTTAGGCAAGAATAAGAGAGATAAGCACATAGGTTTCGATTGAGTGCGATTAGATTCAATAAATGTGTGTTGACTTATTTATCAAACTATTACTTCCTTGTTAAGTAAACGAGTTACGTTTTACCAAATCGTGGAAGGAGAGAGGCCGCCCCATAATGGTTAAGTATCCATACTTAGTTTTTTTCATAACTTATATGGACTTCATATTCTTGATCGAAAGTCTTCACTTAGGTAAATAAGAGAGATAAGCACGTAGGCTTCAATCGAGTGCGTTTAGATTCAAAGAACATGTGTTGAGTTACTTGACCAACTATTACTTTCTTGTTAAATAATAGTGTAAAGCACTTACGTTTGACAAAATCGTGGAAAGAAAGAGGCCGTTAAAGAAGGGTTAAGTATCCTTACTTAATTTTCTTTCATAACTTATATGGAACTTTATATTCTTGATCGGAAGTCTTCACTTCGACAAGAATAAGAGAGAGAAACACATAGGTCTGGATCGAATGCATTTAGGTTCAAAGAATGCGTGTTGACTTATTTGACCAACTATTACTTCTTTGTTAAGTAAACGAGTTACGTTTGACCAAATCATGGAAGTAGAGATGTTGTCCCATAGGGGTTAAGTATCCATACTAATTCTTATTTCATAACTTATATGGAACTTTATATTCTTGATCGGGAGTCTTCACTTAGGCAAGAATAAGAGAAATAAGCACATAGGCTTCGATTGAGTGCGATTAGATTCAAAAAATGTGTGTTGGCTTATTTATCCAACTATTACTTCCTTGTTAAGTAAATGAGTTACGTTTAACCAAATCGTGGAATGAGAGAGGCCGTCCCATAGGGTTTAAGTATCCATACATAGTTTTTTTAATAACTTATATGTACTTCATATTCTTGATCGAAAGATTTCACTTAGGAAAGAATAAAAGAGATAAGCACATAGGCTTCAATCGGGTGCGTTTAGGTTTAAAGAACATGCGTTGACTTATTTGACCAACGATTACTTTTTGTTAAATAATAAAGTAAACGACTTATGTTTGACCAAACCGTGGAAGAAGAGAGGCCGTCCAAGAAGGGATAAATATCCTTGCTTAGTTTTTTTCATGACCTATATGGAACTCCATATTCTTGATAGAGAGTTTTCACTTAGGCAAGAATAAGAGAGTTAAGCACATAGGCTTCGATCGAGTGCGTTTTGGTTCAAAGAATGTGTGTTGACTTATTTGACCAACTATTACTTCCTTGTTAAGTAAACGAGTTACGTTTGACCAAATCGTGGAAGGGGAGAAGTCGTCCCATAGGCGTTAAGTATCCATACTAATTTTTATTTCATAACTTATTTGGAACTTTATATCCTTGATCGTGAGTCTTCACTTAGGCAAGAATAAGAGAGATAGGCACATAGGCTTCGATTGAGTGCGATTAGATTCAACAAATGTGTGTTGACTTATTTATCCAACTATTACTTCCGTGTTAAGTAAACGAGTTACGTCTAACCAAATTGTGGAAGGAGAGAGGCCGCCCCATAGTGGTTAAGTATCCATACTTAGTTTTTTTGACAACTTATATGGACTTCATATTCTTGATCGAAAGTCTTCACTTAGGTAAATAAGAGAGATAATCACGTAGGCTTCAACCGAGTGCGTTTAGGTTCAAAGAACATGTGTTGACTTATTTGACCAACCATTACTTTCTTGTTAAGTAATAGAGTAAATGACTTACATCTGACCAAACTGTGGAAGGAGAGAGGCCGTCCAAGAAGGGTTAAATGTCCTTACTTAGTTTTTTTTCATAACTTATATGGAACTCCATATTTTTGATAGGGAGTTTTCACTTAGGCAAGAATAAGAGATTTAAGCACATAGGATTCGATTGAGTTGGTTTAGGTTCAAAGATTGCGTGTTGACTTATTTGACCAACTATTACTTCCTTGTTAAGTAAAGGAGTTACGTTTGACCAAATCGTGGAAGGAGAGAAGTCGTCCCATAGGGGTTAAGTATCCATACTAATTTTTATTTCATAACTTATATGGAAATTTATATTCTTGATCGGGAGTCTTCACTTAGGCAAGAATAAGAGAAATAAGCACATAGGCTTTGATCGAGTGTGGTTAGGTTCAAAGAATGTGTGTTAACTAATTTGACCAACTATTACATCATTGTTATGTAATAGAGTAAAAGAGTTACGTTTAACCAAATCGTGGAGGGAGAGAGGCCATCCCATAGGGGTTAAGTATCCATACATAGTTTTTATTCATAACTTGTATGGACTTCATATTCTTAATCGAAAATCTTCACTTAGGCAAGAATAAGAGAGATTAGCACATAGGCTTCAATCGAGTGCATTTAGGTTCAAAGAACATGTCTTGATTTATTTGACCAACTATTACTTTCTTTGTAAGTAATAGAGTAAACGACTTACGTTTGACCAAATCGTGGAAAGAGAGTGGTCGTTCAAGGAGGGTTACATATCCTTACTTAGTTTTTTTTTCATAACTTATATGGAACATTATATTCTTGATCGAAAGTCTTCACTTCGGCAAGAATAAGAAAGAGAAACACATAGGTCTGGATCTTGTGCGTTTATGTTCAAAGAATGTGGGTTGACTTAATTGAACGACTATTACTTCTTTGTAAAGTAAACGAGTTACGTTTGACCAAATCGTGGAAGGAGAGAAGTCGTCCCATAGGGGTTAAGTATCCATACTAATTTTTATTTCATAACTTATATGGAACTTGATATTCTTGATCAGGAGTCTTTACTTAGGCAAGAATAAGAGAGATAAGCACATAGGTTTCGATTGAGTGCGATTAGATTCAATAAATGTGTGTTGACTTATTTATCAAACTATTACTTCCTTGTTAAGTAAACGAGTTACGTTTTACCAAATCGTGGAAGGAGAGAGGCCGCCCCATAATGGTTAAGTATCCATACTTAGTTTTTTTCATAACTTATATGGACTTCATATTCTTGATCGAAAGTCTTCACTTAGGTAAATAAGAGAGATAAGCACGTAGGCTTCAATCGAGTGCGTTTAGATTCAAAGAACATGTGTTGAGTTACTTGACCAACTATTACTTTCTTGTTAAATAATAGTGTAAAGCACTTACGTTTGACAAAATCGTGGAAAGAAAGAGGCCGTTAAAGAAGGGTTAAGTATCCTTACTTAATTTTCTTTCATAACTTATATGGAACTTTATATTCTTGATCGGAAGTCTTCACTTCGACAAGAATAAGAGAGAGAAACACATAGGTCTGGATCGAATGCATTTAGGTTCAAAGAATGCGTGTTGACTTATTTGACCAACTATTACTTCTTTGTTAAGTAAACGAGTTACGTTTGACCAAATCATGGAAGTAGAGATGTTGTCCCATAGGGGTTAAGTATCCATACTAATTCTTATTTCATAACTTATATGGAACTTTATATTCTTGATCGGGAGTCTTCACTTAGGCAAGAATAAGAGAAATAAGCACATAGGCTTCGATTGAGTGCGATTAGATTCAAAAAATGTGTGTTGGCTTATTTATCCAACTATTACTTCCTTGTTAAGTAAATGAGTTACGTTTAACCAAATCGTGGAAGGAGAGAGGCCGTCCCATAGGGTTTAAGTATCCATACATAGTTTTTTTAATAACTTATATGGACTTCATATTCTTGATCGAAAGATTTCACTTAGGAAAGAATAAAAGAGATAAGCACATAGGCTTCAATCGGGTGCGTTTAGGTTTAAAGAACATGCGTTGACTTATTTGACCAACGATTACTTTTTGTTAAATAATAAAGTAAACTACTTATGTTTGACCAAACCGTGGAAGAAGAGAGGCCGTCCAAGAAGGGATAAATATCCTTGCTTAGTTTTTTTCATGACCTATATGGAACTCCATATTCTTGATAGAGAGTTTTCACTTAGGCAAGAATAAGAGAGTTAAGCACATAGGCTTCGATCGAGTGCGTTTTGGTTCAAAGAATGTGTGTTGACTTATTTGACCAACTATTACTTCCTTGTTAAGTAAACGAGTTACGTTTGACCAAATCGTGGAAGGGGAGAAGTCGTCCCATAGGCGTTAAGTATCCATACTAATTTTTATTTCATAACTTATTTGGAACTTTATATCCTTGATCGTGAGTCTTCACTTAGGCAAGAATAAGAGAGATAGGCACATAGGCTTCGATTGAGTGCGATTAGATTCAACAAATGTGTGTTGACTTATTTATCCAACTATTACTTCCGTGTTAAGTAAACGAGTTACGTCTAACCAAATTGTGGAAGGAGAGAGGCCGCCCCATAGTGGTTAAGTATCCATACTTAGTTTTTTTGACAACTTATATGGACTTCATATTCTTGATCGAAAGTCTTCACTTAGGTAAATAAGAGAGATAATCACGTAGGCTTCAACCGAGTGCGTTTAGGTTCAAAGAACATGTGTTGACTTATTTGACCAACCATTACTTTCTTGTTAAGTAATAGAGTAAATGACTTACATCTGACCAAACTGTGGAAGGAGAGAGGCCGTCCAAGAAGGGTTAAATGTCCTTACTTAGTTTTTTCTCATAACTTATATGGAACTCCATATTCTTGATAGGGAGTTTTCACTTAGGCAAGAATAAGAGATTTAAGCACATAGGATTCGATTGAGTTGGTTTAGGTTCAAAGATTGCGTGTTGACTTATTTGACCAACTATTACTTCCTTGTTAAGTAAAGGAGTTACGTTTGACCAAATCGTGGAAGGAGAGAAGTCGTCCCATAGGGGTTAAGTATCCATACTAATTTTTATTTCATAACTTATATGGAAATTTATATTCTTGATCGGGAGTCTTCACTTAGGCAAGAATAAGAGAAATAAGCACATAGGCTTTGATCGAGTGTGGTTAGGTTCAAAGAATGTGTGTTAACTAATTTGACCAACTATTACATCATTGTTATGTAATAGAGTAAAAGAGTTACGTTTAACCAAATCGTGGAAGGAGAGAGGCCATCCCATAGGGGTTAAGTATCCATACATAGTTTTTATTCATAACTTGTATGGACTTCATATTCTTAATCGAAAATCTTCACTTAGGCAAGAATAAGAGAGATTAGCACATAGGCTTCAATCGAGTGCATTTAGGTTCAAAGAACATGTCTTGATTTATTTGACCAACTATTACTTTCTTTGTAAGTAATAGAGTAAACGACTTACGTTTGACCAAATCGTGGAAAGAGAGAGGTCGTTCAAGGAGGGTTACATATCCTTACTTAGTTTTTTTTCATAACTTATATGGAACATTATATTCTTGATCGAAAGTCTTCACTTCGGCAAGAATAAGAAAGAGAAACACATAGGTCTGGATCTTGTGCGTTTATGTTCAAAGAATGTGGGTTGACTTAATTGAACGACTATTACTTCTTTGTAAAGTAAACGAGTTACGTTTGACCAAATCGTGGAAGGAGAGAAGTCGTCCCATAGGGGTTAAGTATCCATACTAATTTTTATTTCATAACTTATATGGAACTTTGTATTCTTGATCGGGAGTCTTCACTTAGGCAAGAATAAGAGAGATAAGCACATAGGTTTCAATTGAGTGCGATAAGATTCGAAAAATGTGTGCTGACTTATTTATCGAAATATTACTTCCTTGTCAAGTACACGAGTTACGTTTAACCATATCGTGGAAGGGGAGAGGCCGCCCCATAATGGTTAAGTATCCATACTTAGTTTTTTTCATAACTTATATGGACTTCATATTCTTGATCGAAAGTCTTCATTTAGGTAAATAAGAGAGATAAGCACGTAGGCTTCAATCGAGTGCATTTAGGTTCAAAGAACATGTGTTGACTTATTTGACCAACTATTACTTTCTTGTTAAATAATAGTGTAAAGAATATACGTTTGACCAAATCGTGGAAAGAGAGAGGCCTTTCAAGAAGGGTTAAGTATCATTACTTAGTTTTTTTTCATAACTTATGTGGAACTTTATATTCTTGATCAGAAGTCTTCACTTCGGCAAGCATAAGAGAGAGAAACACATATGTCTAGATCGAGTGCGTTTAGGTTCAAAGAATGTGTGTTGACTTATTTGACCAACTATTACTTCCTTGTTAAGTAAACGAGTTACGTTTGACCAAATCATGGAAGGAGAGAAGTTGTCCCATAGGGGTTAAGTATCCATACTAATTTTTATTTCATAACTTATATGGAACTTTATATTCTTGATCGGGAGTCTTAACTTAGGCAAGAATAAGAGAAATAAGCGCATAGGCTTCGATTAAGTGCGTTTAGATTAAAAAATGTGTGTTGACTTATTTATCCAACTATTACTTCCTTGTTAAGTAAATGAGTTACGTTTAACCAAATCGTGGAAGGAGAGAGGCCGTCCCATAGGGTTTAAATATCCATACTTAGTTTTTTTCATAACTTATATGGACTTCATATTCTTGATCGAAAGATTTCACTTAGGCAAGAATAAGAGAGATAAGCACATAGGCTTCAATCGGGTGCATTTAGGTTCAAAGAACATGCGTTGACTTATTTGACCAACTATTACTTTCTTGTTAAATAATAGAGTAAACGACTTATGTTTGACCAAACTGTGGAAGGAGAGAGGCAGTCCAAGAAGGGTTAAATATCCTTACTTAGTTTTTTTTAATAACCTATATGGAACTTCATATTCTTGATAGGGAGTTTTCACTTAGGCAAGAATAAGAGAGTTAAGCACATAGGCTTCGATCGAGTGCGTTTTGGTTCAAAGAATGTGTGTTGACTTATTTGACCAATTATTACTTCCTTGTTAAGTAGACGAGTTACGTTTGACCAAATCGTGGAAGGGGATACGTCGTCCCATAGGCGTTAAGTATCCATACTAATTTTTATTTCATAACTTATATGGAACTTTATATCCTTGATCGTGAAATCTTCACTTAGGCAAGAATAAGAGAGATAGGCACATAGGCTTCGATTGAGTGCAATTAGATTCAACAAATGTGTGTTGACTTATTTATCCAACTATTACTTTCGTGTTAAGTAAACGAGTTACGTTTAACCAAATCGTGGAAGGAGAGAGGCCGCCCCATAGTGGTTAAGTATCCATACTTAGTTTTTTTCATAACTTATATGTACTTCATATTCTTGATCGAAAGTCTTCACATTGGTAAATAAGAGAGATAAGCACGTAGGCTTCAATCGAGTGCGTTTAGGTTCAAAGAACATGTGTTGACTTATTTAACCAACTATTACTTTCTTGTTAAGTAATAGAGTAAACGACATACGTTTGACCAAACTGTGGAAGAAGAGAGGCCATCCAAGAAGGGTTAAGTATCCTTACTTAGTTTTTTTTCATAACTTATATGGAACTCCATATTTTTGATAGGGAGTATTCACTTAGGCAAGAATAAGAGAGTTAAGCACATAGGCTTCGATCGAGTGCGTTTATGTTCAAAGAATGTGTGTTGACTTATTTGTAAGACTATTACTTCTTTGTTAAGTAAACGAGTTACGTTTGACCAAATCGTGGAAGGAGAGAGGTCGCCCATAGTGGTTATCCATACTTAGTTTAATTTGTTTTAACTTATATGGAACTTCATGTTCTTGATCGGAAGTCTTCACTTCGGCAAGAATAAGAGAGATAAACACATAGGTCGGGATCGAGTGCGTTTATGTCCAAAGAATGTGTGTTGACTTATTTGACAAACTATTACTTCATTGTTAAGTAAACGAGTTATGTTTGACCAAATCGTGGAAGGAGAGAAGTCGTCCCATAGGGGTTACGTATCCATACAAAATTTTATTTGATAACTTATATGGAACTTTATATTCTTGATCGAGAGTCTTCACTTAGGCAAGAATAAGAGAGATAAACACATAGGCTTCGATTGGGTACGATTAGATTCAAAAAATGTGTGTTGACTATTACTTCCTTGTTAAGTAAAGGAGTTACGTTTAACCAAATCGTGGAAGGAGAGAGGCCGCCCCATAGTGGTTAAGTATCCATACTTAGTTTTTTTAATAACTTATATGAACTTCAGATTCTTGATCGAAAATCTTCACTTAGGTAAATAAGAGAGATAAGCATGTAGACTTCAATCGAGTGTGTTTAGGTTCAAAGAACATGTGTTGACTTATTTAACCAACTATTACTTTCTTGTTAAGTAATAGAGTAAACGACTTACGTTTGCCAAACCGTGGAAGAAGAGAGGCCGTCCAAGAAGGGTTAAGTATCCTTACTTAGTTTTTTTTCATAACTTATATGGAACTCTATATTCTTGATTGGGAGTTTTCACTTAGGCAAGAATAAGAGAGTTAAGCAAATAGGCTTCGATCGATTGCGTTTTGGTTCAAAGAATGTGTGTTGACTTATTTGACCAACTATTTCTTCCATGTTAAGTAAACGAGTTACGTTTGACCAAATCATGGAAGGAGAGAAGTCGTCACATAGGGGTTAGGTATCCATACTAATTTTTATTCTGTAAATTATATAGAACTTTATATTCGTGATCGGGAGTCTTCAATTAGGCAAGAATAAGACAGATAAGCACATAGGCTTCGATTGAGTGCGATTAGATTCAAAAAATGTGTGTTGACATATTTATCCAACTATTACTTCCTTGTTAAGTAAACGAGTTCCGTTTAACCAAATCGTGGAAGGAGAGAGGCCGTCCCATAGGGTTTAAGTATCCATACTTAGTTTTTTTCATAACTTATATGGACTTCATATTCTTGATCGAAAGATTTCACTTAGGCAAGAATAAGAGAGATAAGCACATAGGCTTCAATCGAGTGCGTTTAGGTTCAAAGAACATGCGTTGACTTATTTGACCAACTATTACTTTCTTGTTAAATAATAGAGTAAACGACTTATGTTTGACCAAACTGTGGAAGGAGAGAGGCAGTCCAAGAAGGGTTAAATATCCTTACTTAGTTTTTTTTATAACCTATATGGAACTCCATATTCTTGATAGGGAGTTTTCACTTAGGCAAGAATAAGAGAGTTAAGCACATAGGCTTCGATCGAGTGCGTTTTGGTTCAAAGAATGTGTGTTGACTTATTTGACCAATTATTACTTCCTTGTTAAGTAAACGAGTTACGTTTGACCAAATCGTGGAAGGGGAGACGTCGTCCCATAGGCGTTAAGTATCCATACTAATTTTTATTTCATAACTTATATGGAACTTTATATCGTTGATCGTGAGTCTTCACTTAGGCAAGAATAAGAGAGATAGGCACATAGGCTTCGATTGAGTGCTATTAGATTCAACAAATGTGTGTTGACTTATTTATCCAACTATTACTTTCGTGTTAAGTAAACGAGTTACGTTTAACCAAATCGTGGAAGGAGAGAGGCCGCCCCATAGTGGTTAAGTATCCATACTTAGTTTTTTTCATAACTTATATGTACTTCATATTCTTGATCGAAAGTCTTCACATTGGTAAACAAGAGAGATAAGCACGTAGGCTTCAATCGAGTGCGTTTAGGTTCAAAGAACATGTGTTGACTTATTTAACCAACTATTACTTTCTTGTTAAGTAATAGAGTAAACGACTTACGTTTGACCAAACTGTGGAAGAAGAGAGGCCGTCCAAGAAGGGTTAAGTATCCTTACTTAGTTTTTTTTCATAACTTATATGGAACTCCATATTCTTGATAGGGAGTATTCACTTAGGCAAGAATAAGAGAGTTAAGCACATAGGCTTCGATCGAGCGCGTTTATGTTCAAAGAATGTGTGTTGACTTATTTGTCCAACTATTACTTCTTTGTTAAGTAAACGAGTTACGTTTGACCAAATCGTGGAAGGAGAGAGGTCGCCCATAGTGGTTATCCATACTTAGTTTAAATTGTTTTAACTTATATGGAACTTCATGTTCTTGATCGGAAGTCTTCACTTCGGCAAGAATAAGAGAGATAAACACATAGGTCGGGATCGAGTGCGTTTATGTCCAAAGAATGTGTGTTGACTTATTTGACCAACTATTACTTCATTGTTAAGTAAACGAGTTATGTTTGACCAAATCGTGGAAGGAGAGAAGTCGTCCCATAGGGGTTAAGTATCCATACAAAATTTTATTTGATAACTTATATGGAACTTTATATTCTTGATCGAGAGTCTTCACTTAGGCAAGAACAAGAGAGATAAACACACAGGCTTCGATTGGGTACGATTAGATTCAAAAAATGTGTGTTGACTTATTTATCCAACTATTACTTCCTTGTTAAGTAAAGGAGTTACGTTTAACCAAATCGTGGAAGAAGAGAGGCCGCCCCATAGTGGTTAAGTATCCATACTTAGTTTTTTTAATAACTTATATGGACTTCATATTCTTGATCGAAAGTCTTCACTTAGGTAAATAAGAGAGATAAGCACGTAGGCTTCAATCGAGTGCGTTTAGGTTCAGAGAACATGTGTTGACTTATTTAACCAACTATTACTTTCTTGTTAAGTAATAGAGTAAACGACTTACGTTTGCCAAACTGTGGAAGAAGAGAGGCCGTCCAAGAAGGGTTAAGTATCCTTACTTAGTTTTTTTTCATAACTTATATGGAACTCTATATTTTTTGATTGGGAGTTTTCACTTAGGCAAGAATAAGAGAGTTAAGCACATAGGCTTCGATCGATTGCGTTTTGGTTCAAAAAATGTGTGTTGACTTATTTGACCAACTATTACTTCCTTGTAAAGTAAACGAGTTACGTTTGACCAAATCGTGGAAAGAGAGAAGTCGTCCCATAGGGGTTAAGTATCCATACTAATTTTTATTTCATAACTTATATGGAACTTTATATTCTTGATCGGGAGTCTTCACTTAGGCAAGAATAAGAGAGATAAGCACATAGGTTTCGATTGAGTGCGATTAAATTCAAAAAATGTTTGTTGACTTATTTATCCAACTATTACGTAAACGAGTTACGTTTAACCAAATCGTGGAAGGAGAGTGGCTGCCCCATAATGGTTAAGTATCCATACTTAGTTTTTTCATAACTTATATGGACTTCATAATCTTAATAGAAAGTATTCACTTAGGTAAATAAGAGAGATAAGCACGTAGGCTTCAATCGAGTGCGTTTAGGTTCATAGAACATGTGTTGACTTATTTGACCAACTATTACTTTCTTGTTAAGTAATAGAGTAAACGACTTACGTTTGACCAAACCGTGGAAGGAGAGAGGCCGTCCAAGAAGGGATAAATATCCTTATTTAGTTTTTTTTCATAACTTATATGGAACTCCATATTCTTGATAGGGAGTTTTCACTTAGGCAAGAATAAGAGAGTTAAGCACATAGGCTTCGATCGAGTGCGTTTTGGTTCAAAGAATGTGTGTTGACTTATTTGACCAACTATTATTTCCTTGTTAAGTAAACGAGTTACGTTAGACCAAATCGGGGAAGGAGAGAGGCCGTCCCATAGGGATTAAGTATCCATACTTAGTTTTTCTTTCATAACTTATATGGAACTTCGTAGTTTTGATCGGAAGTGTTCACATTGGCAAGAAGAAGAGAGATAAACACATAGGCTTTGATAGAGTGTGTTTAGGTTCAAAGAAATTGTGTTGACTAATTTGACCAACTATTACTTCATTGTTATGTAATAGAGTAAAAGAGTTACGTTTAACCAAATCGTGGAAGGAGAGAGGCCGTCCAATAGGGTTTAAGTATCCATACTTAGTTTTTTTCATAACTTATATGGACTTCATATTCTTGATCGAAAGTCTTCACTTAGGTAAGAACATGAGAGATAAGCACATAGGCTTCAATCGAGTGCGTTTAGGTTCAAAGAACATGTGTTGATTGATTTGACCAACTATTACTTTCATGATAAGTAATATAATAAACGACTTACGTTTGACCAAATCGTGGAAAGAGAGAGGCCGTCCAAGAAGGGTTAAGTTTCCTTACTTAGTTGTTTTTCATAACTTATATGGAACTCCATTTTCTTGATAGGGAGTATTCACTTAGGCAAGAATAAGAGAGTTAAGCACATAGGCTTCGATCGAGTGCGTTTAGGTTCAAAGAATGTGTGTTGACTTATTTGACCAACTGTTACTTCCTTGTTAAGTAAACGAGTTACGTGTGACCAAATCATGGAAGGAGAGAGGCCGTCCCATAGGGGTTAAGTATCCATACTTAGGTTTTTTTTTTCATAACTTATATTGAACTTCATAGTCTTGATCGGATGTCTTCACTTAGGCAAGAATAAGAGAGATAAACACCTAGGCTTTGATCGAGTGTGGTTAGGTTCAAAGAATGTGTGTTAACTAATTTGACCAACTATTACATCATTGTTATGTAATAGAGTAAAAAAGTTACGTTTAACCAAATCGTGGAAGGAGAGAGGCCATCCCATAGGGGTTAAGTCTCCATACATAGTTTTTATTCATAACTTGTATGGACTTCATATTCTTAATCGAAAATCTTCACTTAGGCAAGAATAAGAGAGATTAGCACATAGGCTTCAATCGAGTGCATTTAGGTTCAAAGAACATGTCTTGATTTATTTGACCAACTATTACTTTCTTTGTAAGTAATAGAGTAAACGACTTACGTTTGACCAAATCGTGGAAAGAGAGAGGTCGTTCAAGAAGGGTTACATATCCTTACTTAGTTTTTTTTTCATAACTTATATGGAACATTATATTCTTGATCGGAAGTCTTCACTTCGGCAAGAATAAGAAAGAGAAACACATAGGTCTGGATCTTGTGCGTTTATGTTCAAAGAATGTGGGTTGACTTAATTGAACGACTATTACTTTCTTGTAAAGTAAACGAGTTACGTTTGACCAAATCGTGGAAGGAGAGAAGTCGTCCCATAGGGGTTAAGTATCCATACTAATTTTTATTTCATAACTTATATGGAACTTGATATTCTTGATCAGGAGTCTTTACTTAGGCAAGAATAAGAGAGATAAGCACATAAGTTTCGATTGAGTGCGATTAGATTCAATAAATGTGTGTTGACTTATTTATCAAACTATTACTTCCTTGTTAAGTAAACGAGTTACGTTTTACCAAATCGTGGAAGGAGAGAGGCCGCCCCATAATGGTTAAGTATCCATACTTAGTTTTTTTCATAACTTATATGGACTTCATATTCTTGATCGAAAGTCTTCACTTAGGTAAATAAGAGAGATAAGCACGTAGGCTTCAATCGAGTGCGTTTAGATTCAAAGAACATGTGTTGAGTTACTTGACCAACTATTACTTTCTTGTTAAATAATAGAGTAAAGCACTTACGTTTGACAAAATCGTGGAAAGAAAGAGGCCGTTAAAGAAGGGTTAAGTATCCTTACTTAATTTTCTTTCATAACTTATATGGAACTTTATATTCTTGATCGGAAGTCTTCACTTCGACAAGAATAAGAGAGAGAAACACATAGGTCTGGATCGAATGCATTTAGGTTCAAAGAATGCGTGTTGACTTATTTGACCAACTATTACTTCTTTGTTAAGTAAACGAGTTACGTTTGACCAAATCATGGAAGTAGAGATGTTGTCCCATAGGGGTTAAGTATCCATACTAATTCTTATTTCATAACTTATATGGAACTTTATATTCTTGATCGGGAGTCTTCACTTAGGCAAGAATAAGAGAAATAAGCACATAGGCTTCGATTGAGTGCGATTAGATTCAAAAAATGTGTGTTGGCTTATTTATCCAACTATTACTTCCTTGTTAAGTAAATGAGTTACGTTTAACCAAATCGTGGAAGGAGAGAGGCCGTCCCATAGGGTTTAAGTATCCATACATAGTTTTTTTCATAACTTATATGGACTTCATATTCTTGATCGAAAGATTTCACTTAGGCAAGAATAAGAGAGATAAGCACATAGGCTTCAATCGGGTGCGTTTAGGTTTAAAGAACATGCGTTGACTTATTTGACCAACTATTGCTTTTCGTTAAATAATAGAGTAAACGACTTATGTTTGACCAAACCGTGGAAGAAGAGAGGCCGTCCAAGAAGGGATAAATATCCTTGCTTAGTTTTTTTCATAACCTATATGGAACTCCATATTCTTGATAGGGAGTTTTCACTTAGGCAAGAATAAGAGAGTTAAGCACATAGGCTTCGATCGAGTGCGTTTTGGTTCAAAGAATGTGTGTTGACTTATTTGACCAACTATTACTTCCTTGTTAAGTAAACGAGTTACGTTTGACCAAATCGTGGAAGGGGAGAAGTCGTCCCATAGGCGTTAAGTATCCATACTAATTTTTATTTCATAACTTATTTGGAACTTTATATCCTTGATCGTGAGTCTTCACTTAGGCAAGAATAAGAGAGATAGGCACATAGGCTTCGATTGAGTGCGATTAGATTCAACAAATGTGTGTTGACTTATTTATCCAACTATTACTTCCGTGTTAAGTAAACGAGTTACGTTTAACCAAATTGTGGAAGGAGAGAGGCCGCCCCATAGTGGTTAAGTATCCATACTTAGTTTTTTTAACAACTTATATGGACTTCATATTCTTGATCGAAAGTCTTCACTTAGGTAAATAAGAGAGATAAGCACGTAGGCTTCAACCGAATGCGTTTAGGTTCAAAGAACATGTGTTGACTTATTTGACCAACCATTACTTTCTTGTTAAGTAATAGAGTAAATGACTTACGTCTGACCAAACTGTGGAAGGAGAGAGGCCGTCCAAGAAGGGTTAAATATCCTTACTTAGTTTTTTTTCATAACTTATATGGAACTCCATATTCTTGATAGAGAGTTTTCACTTAGGCAAGAATAAGAGATTTAAGCACATAGGATTCGATTGAGTTGGTTTAGGTTCAAAGATTGCGTGTTGACTTATTTGACCAACTATTACTTCCTTGTTAAGTAAAGGAGTTACGTTTGACCAAATCGTGGAAGGAAAGAAGTCGTCCCATAGGGGTTAAGTATCCTTACTAATTTTTATTTCATAACTTATATGGAAATTTATATTCTTGATCGGGAGTCTTCACTTAGGCAAGAATAAGAGAAATAAGCACATAGGCTTTGATTGAGTGCGATTAGATTTAAAAAATGTGTGTTGACTTATTTATCCAACTATTATGTACACCAGTTACGTTTAACCAAATCGTGGAAGGAGAGTGGCCGCCCCATAGTGGTTAAGTATCCATACTTATTTTTTTCATAACTTATATGGACTTCATAATCTTGATAGAAAGTATTCACTTAGGTAAATAAGAGAGATAAGCACATAGGCTTCAATCGAGTGCGTTTAGGTTCATAGAACATGTGTTGACTTATTTGACCAACTATTACTTTCTTGTTAAGTAATAGAGTAAACGACTTACGTTTGACCAAACCGTGGAAGGAGAGAGGCCGTCCAAGAAGGGTTAAATATCCTTATTTAGTTTTTTTTCATAACTTATATGGAACTCCATATTCTTGATAGGGAGTTTTCACTTAGGCAAGAATAAGAGAGTTAAGCACATAGGCTTCGATCGAGTGCGTTTTGGTTCAAAGAATGTGTGTTGACTTATTTGACCAACTATTATTTCTTTGTTAAGTAAACGAGTTACGTTAGACCAAATCGTGGAAGGAGAGAGGTCGTCCCATAGGGATTAAGTATCCATACTTAGTTTCTCTTTCATAACTCATATGGAACTTCGTAGTTTTGATCGGAAGTGTTCACATAGGCAAGAAGAAGAGAGATAAACACATAGGCTTTGATTGAGTGTGTTTAGGTTCAAAGAAATTGTGTTGACTAATTTGACAAACTATTACCTCATTGTTATGTAATAGAGTAAAAGAGTTACGTTTAACCAAATCGTGGAAGGAGAGAGGCCGTCCAATAGGGTTTAAGTATCCATACTTAGTTTTTTTCATAACTTATGTGGAACTTTATATTCTTGATCAGAAGTCTTCACTTCGGCAAGAATAAGAGAGAGAAACACATAGGCTTCAATCGAGTGCATTTAGGTTCAAAGAACATGTGTTGATTTATTTGACCAACTATTACTTTCTTGTTAAGTAATAGAGTAAACGACTTACTTTTGACCAAATCGTGGAAAGAGAGAGGTCGTTCAAGAAGGGTTACGTATCCTTACTTAGTTTTTTTTTCATAACTTATATGGAACATTATATTCTTGATCGGAAGTCTTCACTTCGGCAAGAATAAGAAAGAGAAAAACATAGGTCTGGATCGAGTGCGTTTATGTTCAAAGAATGTGGGTTGACTTATTTGACCGACTATTACTTCCTCGTAAAGTAAACGAGTTACGTTTGACCAAATCGTGGAAGGAGAGAAGTCGTCTCATAGGAGTTAAGTATCCATACTAATTTTTATTTCATAACTTATATGGAACTTTGTATTCTTGATCGGGAGTCTTCAGTTGGGCAAGAATAAGAGAGATAAGCACATAGGTTTCGATTGAGTGCGATAAGATTCGAAAAATGTGTGCTGACTTATTTATCGAAATATTACTTCCTTGTCAAGTACACGAGTTACGTTTAACCATATCGTGGAAGGGGAGAGGCCGCCCCATAATGGTTAAGTATCCATACTTAGTTTTTTTCATAACTTATATGGACTTCATATTCTTGATCGAAAGTCTTCATTTAGGTAAATAAGAGAGATAAGCACGTAGGCTTCAATCGAGTGCATTTAGGTTCAAAGAACATGTGTTGACTTATTTGACCAACTATTACTTTCTTGTTAAATAATAGTGTAAAGAATATACGTTTGACCAAATCGTGGAAAGAGAGAGGCCTTTCAAGAAGGGTTAAGTATCATTACTTAGTTTTTTTTTCATAACTTATGTGGAACTTTATATTCTTGATCAGAAGTCTTCACTTCGGCAAGCATAAGAGAGAGAAACACATATGTCTAGATCGAGTGCGTTTAGGTTCAAAGAATGTGTGTTGACTTATTTGACCAACTATTACTTCCTTGTTAAGTAAACGAGTTACGTTTGACCAAATCATGGAAGGAGAGAAGTTGTCCCATAGGGGTTAAGTATCCATACTAATTTTTATTTCATAACTTATATGGAACTTTATATTCTTGATCGGGAGTCTTAACTTAGGCAAGAATAAGAGAAATAAGCGCATAGGCTTCGATTAAGTGCGTTTAGATTCAAAAAATGTGTGTTGACTTATTTATCCAACTATTACTTCCTTGTTAAGGAAATGAGTTACGTTTAACCAAATCGTGGAAGGAGAGAGGCCGTCCCATAGGGTTTAAGTATCCATACTTAGTTTTTTTCATAACTTATATGGACTTCATATTCTTGATCGAAAGATTTCACTTAGGCAAGAATAAGAGAGATAAGCACATAGGCTTCAATCGGGTGCGTTTAGGTTCAAAGAACATGCGTTGACTTATTTGACCAACTATTACTTTCTTGTTAAATAATAGAGTAAACAACTTATGTTTGACCAAACTGTGGAAGGAGAGAGGCAGTCCAAGAAGGGTTAAATATCCTTACTTAGTTTTTTTTAATAACCTATATGGAACTTCATATTCTTGATAGGGAGTTTTCACTTAGGCAAGAATAAGAGAGTTAAGCACATAGGCTTCGATCGAGTGCGTTTTGGTTCAAAGAATGTGTGTTGACTTATTTGACCAATTATTACTTCCTTGTTAAGTAGACGAGTTACGTTTGACCAAATCGTGGAAGGGGAGACGTCATCCCATAGGCGTTAAGTATCCATACTAATTTTTATTTCATAACTTATATGGAACTTTATATCCTTGATCGTGAGTCTTCACTTAGGCAAGAATAAGAGAGATAGGCACATAGGCTTCGATTGAGTGCGATTAGATTCAACAAATGTGTGTTGAGTTATTTATCCAACTATTACTTTCGTGTTAAGTAAACGAGTTACGTTTAACCAAATCGTGGAAGGAGAGAGGCCGCCCCATAGTGGTTAAGTATCCATACTTAGTTTTTTTCATAACTTATATGTACTTCATATTCTTGATCGAAAGTCTTCACATTGGTAAATAAGAGAGATAAGCACGTAGGCTTCAATCGAGTGCGTTTAGGTTCAAAGAACATGTGTTGACTTATTTAACCAACCATTACTTTCTTGTTAAGTAATAGAGTAAACGACTTACGTTTGACCAAACTGTGGAAGAAGAGAGGCCGTCCAAGAAGGGTTAAGTATCCTTACTTAGTTTTTTTTCATAACTTATATGAAACTCCATATTCTTGATAGGGAGTATTCACTTAGGCAAGAATAAGAGAGTTAAGCACATAGGCTTCGATCGATTGCGTTTTGGTTCAAAGAATGTGTGTTGACTTATTTGACCAACTATTTCTTCCATGTTAAGTAAACGAGTTACGTTTGACCAAATCATGGAAGGAGAGAAGTCGTCCCATAGGGGTTAGGTATCCATACTAATTTTTATTCTGTAACTTATATAGAACTTTATATTCGTGATCGGGAGTCTTCAATTAGGCAAGAATAAGAGAGATAAGCACATAGGCTTCGATTGAGTGCGATTAGATTCAAAAAATGTGTGTTGACATATTTATCCAACTATTACTTCCTTGTTAAGAAAACGAGTTCCGTTTAACCAAATCGTGGAGGGAGAGAGGCCGCCCCATAGTGGTTAAGTATCCATACTTAGTTTTTTTCATAACTTGTATGGACTTCATATTCTTGATCGAAAGTCTTCACATATGAAAATAAGAGAGATAAGCACGTACGCTTCAATCGAGTGTGTTTAGGTTCAAAGAACATGTTATGACTTATTTGACCAACTGTTACTTTCTTGTTAAGTAATAGAGTAAACGACTTACGTTTGACCAAACCGTGGAAGGAGAGAGGCCGTCCAAGAAGGGTTAAATATCCTTACTTAGTTTTATTCATAACTAATATGGAACTACATATTCTTGATTGGGAGTTTTCACTTAGACAAGAATAAGAGAGTTAAGCACATAGGCTTCGATCGAGTGCGTTTTGGTTCAAAGAATGTGTGTTGACTTATTTGACCAACTATTTCTTCCTTGTAAAGTAAACGAGTTACGTTTGCCCAAATCACGGAAGGAGAGAAGTCGTCCCGTAGGGTTTAAGTATCCATACTTATTTTTATTTCATAACTTATATGGAACTTTATATTCTTGATCGAGAGTCTTCACTTAGGCAAGAATAAGAGAGATAAGCACATAGGCTACGATTGAATGCGATTAGATTCAAAAAATATGTGTTGCCTTATTTATCAAATTATTACTTCCTTGTTAAGTAAACGAGTTACGTTTAACAAAATCTTGGAAGAAGAGAGGCCGCCCCATAGTGGTTAAGTATCCATACTTAGTTTTTTTCCTAACTTATATGTACTTCATATTCTTGATCGAAAGTCTTCACTTGGGTAAATAAGAGAGATAAGCACGTAGGCTTCAATCGAGTGCGTTTAGGTTCAAAGAACATGTGTTGACTTATTTAACCAACTATTACTTTCTTGTTAATTAATAGAGTAAACGACTTACGTTTGCCAAACCGTGGAAGAAGAGAGGCCGTCCAAGAAGGGTTAAGTATCCTTACTTAGTTTTTTTTCATAACTTATATGGAACTCCATATTCTTGATAGGGAGTATTCACTTAGGCAAGAATAAGAGAGTTAAGCACATAGGCTTCGATCGATTGCGTTTTGGTTCAAAGAATGTGTGTTGACTTATTTGACCAACTATTTCTTCCATGTTAAGTAAACGAGTTACGTTTGACCAAATCATGGAAGGAGAGAAGTCGTCCCATAGGGGTTAGGTATCCATACTAATTTTTATTCTGTAACTTATATAGAACTTTATATTCGTGATCGGGAGTCTTCAATTAGGCAAGAATAAGAGAGATAAGCACATAGGCTTCGATTGAGTGCGATTAGATTCAAAAAATGTGTGTTGACATATTTATCCAACTATTACTTCCTTGTTAAGAAAACGAGTTACGTTTAACCAAATCGTGGAGGGAGAGAGGCCGCCCCATAGTGGTTAAGTATCCATACTTAGTTTTTTTCATAACTTGTATGGACTTCATATTCTTGATCGAAAGTCTTCACATAGGAAAATAAGAGAGATAAGCACGTACGGTTCAATCGAGTGTGTTTAGGTTCAAAGAACATGTTATGACTTATTTGACCAACTGTTACTTTCTTGTTAAGTAATAGAGTAAACGACTTACGTTTGACCAAACCGTGGAAGGAGAGAGGCCGTCCAAGAAGGGTTAAATATCCTTACTTAGTTTTATTCATAACTAATATGGAACTACATATTCTTGATTGGGAGTTTTCACTTAGACAAGAATAAGAGAGTTAAGCACATAGGCTTCGATCGAGTGCGTTTTGGTTCAAAGAATGTGTGTTGACTTATTTGACCAACTATTTCTTCCTTGTAAAGTAAACGAGTTACGTTTGCCCAAATCGCGGAAGGAGAGAAGTCGTCCCGTAGGGTTTAAGTATCCATACTTATTTTTATTTCATAACTTATATGGAACTTTATATTCTTGATCGAGAGTCTTCACTTAGGCAAGAATAAGAGAGATAAGCACATAGGCTACGATTGAATGCGATTAGATTCAAAAAATATGTGTTGCCTTATTTATCAAATTATTACTTCCTTGTTAAGTAAACGAGTTACGTTTAACAAAATCTTGGAAGAAGAGAGGCCGCCCCATAGTGGTTAAGTATCCATACTTAGTTTTTTTCCTAACTTATATGTACTTCATATTCTTGATCGAAAGTCTTCACTTGGGTAAATAAGAGAGATAAGCACGTAGGCTTCAATCGAGTGCGTTTAGGTTCAAAGAACATGTGTTGACTTATTTAACCAACTATTACTTTCTTGTTAATTAATAGAGTAAACGACTTACGTTTGCCAAACCGTGGAAGAAGAGAGGCCGTCCAAGAAGGGTTAAGTATCCTTACTTAGTTTTTTTTCATAACTTATATGGAACTCCATATTCTTGATAGGGAGTATTCACTTAGGCAAGAATAAGAGAGTTAAGCACATAGGCTTCGATCGATTGCGTTTTGGTTCAAAGAATGTGTGTTGACTTATTTGACCAACTATTTCTTCCATGTTAAGTAAACGAGTTACGTTTGACCAAATCATGGAAGGAGAGAAGTCGTCCCATAGGGGTTAGGTATCCATACTAATTTTTATTCTGTAACTTATATAGAACTTTATATTCGTGATCGGGAGTCTTCAATTAGGCAAGAATAAGAGAGATAAGCACATAGGCTTCGATTGAGTGCGATTAGATTCAAAAAATGTGTGTTGACATATTTATCCAACTATTACTTCCTTGTTAAGAAAACGAGTTACGTTTAACCAAATCGTGGAGGGAGAGAGGCCGCCCCATAGTGGTTAAGTATCCATACTTAGTTTTTTTCATAACTTGTATGGACTTCATATTCTTGATCGAAAGTCTTCACATAGGAAAATAAGAGAGATAAGCACGTACGCTTCAATCGAGTGTGTTTAGGTTCAAAGAACATGTTATGACTTATTTGACCAACTGTTACTTTCTTGTTAAGTAATAGAGTAAACGACTTACGTTTGACCAAACCGTGGAAGGAGAGAGGCCGTCCAAGAAGGGTTAAATATCCTTACTTAGTTTTATTCATAACTAATATGGAACTACATATTCTTGATTGGGAGTTTTCACTTAGACAAGAATAAGAGAGTTAAGCACATAGGCTTCGATCGAGTGCGTTTTGGTTCAAAGAATGTGTGTTGACTTATTTGACCAACTATTTCTTCCTTGTAAAGTAAACGAGTTACGTTTGCCCAAATCGCGGAAGGAGAGAAGTCGTCCCGTAGGGTTTAAGTATCCATACTTATTTTTATTTCATAACTTATATGGAACTTTATATTCTTGATCGAGAGTCTTCACTTAGGCAAGAATAAGAGAGATAAGCACATAGGCTACGATTGAATGCGATTAGATTCAAAAAATATGTGTTGCCTTATTTATCAAATTATTACTTCCTTGTTAAGTAAACGAGTTACGTTTAACAAAATCTTGGAAGAAGAGAGGCCGCCCCATAGTGGTTAAGTATCCATACTTAGTTTTTTTCCTAACTTATATGTACTTCATATTCTTGATCGAAAGTCTTCACTTGGGTAAATAAGAGAGATAAGCACGTAGGCTTCAATCGAGTGCGTTTAGGTTCAAAGAACATGTGTTGACTTATTTAACCAACTATTACTTTCTTGTTAATTAATAGAGTAAACGACTTACGTTTGCCAAACCGTGGAAGAAGAGAGGCCGTCCAAGAAGGGTTAAGTATCCTTACTTAGTTTTTTTTCATAACTTATATGGAACTCCATATTCTTGATAGGGAGTATTCACTTAGGCAAGAATAAGAGAGTTAAGCACATAGGCTTCGATCGATTGCGTTTTGGTTCAAAGAATGTGTGTTGACTTATTTGACCAACTATTTCTTCCATGTTAAGTAAATGAGTTACGTTTGACCAAATCATGGAAGGAGAGAAGTCGTCCCATAGGGGTTAGGTATCCATACTAATTTTTATTCTGTAACTTATATAGAACTTTATATTCGTGATCGGGAGTCTTCAATTAGGCAAGAATAAGAGAGATAAGCACATAGGCTTCGATTGAGTGCGATTAGATTCAAAAAATGTGTGTTGACATATTTATCCAACTATTACTTCCTTGTTAAGAAAACGAGTTACGTTTAACCAAATCGTGGAGGGAGAGAGGCCGCCCCATAGTGGTTAAGTATCCATACTTAGTTTTTTTCATAACTTGTATGGACTTCATATTCTTGATCGAAAGTCTTCACATAGGAAAATAAGAGAGATAAGCACGTACGCTTCAATCGAGTGTGTTTAGGTTCAAAGAACATGTTATGACTTATTTGACCAACTGTTACTTTCTTGTTAAGTAATAGAGTAAACGACTTACGTTTGACCAAACCGTGGAAGGAGAGAGGCCGTCCAAGAAGGGTTAAATATCCTTACTTAGTTTTATTCATAACTAATATGGAACTACATATTCTTGATTGGGAGTTTTCACTTAGACAAGAATAAGAGAGTTAAGCACATAGGCTTCGATCGAGTGCGTTTTGGTTCAAAGAATGTGTGTTGACTTATTTGACCAACTATTTCTTCCTTGTAAAGTAAACGAGTTACGTTTGCCCAAATCGCGGAAGGAGAGAAGTCGTCCCGTAGGGTTTAAGTATCCATACTTATTTTTATTTCATAACTTATATGGAACTTTATATTCTTGATCGAGAGTCTTCACTTAGGCAAGAATAAGAGAGATAAGCACATAGGCTACGATTGAATGCGATTAGATTCAAAAAATATGTGTTGCCTTATTTATCAAATTATTACTTCCTTGTTAAGTAAACGAGTTACGTTTAACAAAATCTTGGAAGAAGAGAGGCCGCCCCATAGTGGTTAAGTATCCATACTTAGTTTTTTTCCTAACTTATATGTACTTCATATTCTTGATCGAAAGTCTTCACTTGGGTAAATAAGAGAGATAAGCACGTAGGCTTCAATCGAGTGCGTTTAGGTTCAAAGAACATGTGTTGACTTATTTAACCAACTATTACTTTCTTGTTAATTAATAGAGTAAACGACTTACGTTTGCCAAACCGTGGAAGAAGAGAGGCCGTCCAAGAAGGGTTAAGTATCCTTACTTAGTTTTTTTTCATAACTTATATGGAACTCCATATTCTTGATAGGGAGTATTCACTTAGGCAAGAATAAGAGAGTTAAGCACATAGGCTTCGATCGATTGCGTTTTGGTTCAAAGAATGTGTGTTGACTTATTTGACCAACTATTTCTTCCATGTTAAGTAAACGAGTTACGTTTGACCAAATCATGGAAGGAGAGAAGTCGTCCCATAGGGGTTAGGTATCCATACTAATTTTTATTCTGTAACTTATATAGAACTTTATATTCGTGATCGGGAGTCTTCAATTAGGCAAGAATAAGAGAGATAAGCACATAGGCTTCGATTGAGTGCGATTAGATTCAAAAAATGTGTGTTGACATATTTATCCAACTATTACTTCCTTGTTAAGAAAACGAGTTACGTTTAACCAAATCGTGGAGGGAGAGAGGCCGCCCCATAGTGGTTAAGTATCCATACTTAGTTTTTTTCATAACTTGTATGGACTTCATATTCTTGATCGAAAGTCTTCACATAGGAAAATAAGAGAGATAAGCACGTACGCTTCAATCGAGTGTGTTTAGGTTCAAAGAACATGTTATGACTTATTTGACCAACTGTTACTTTCTTGTTAAGTAATAGAGTAAACGACTTACGTTTGACCAAACCGTGGAAGGAGAGAGGCCGTCCAAGAAGGGTTAAATATCCTTACTTAGTTTTATTCATAACTAATATGGAACTACATATTCTTGATTGGGAGTTTTCACTTAGACAAGAATAAGAGAGTTAAGCACATAGGCTTCGATCGAGTGCGTTTTGGTTCAAAGAATGTGTGTTGACTTATTTGACCAACTATTTCTTCCTTGTAAAGTAAACGAGTTACGTTTGCCCAAATCGCGGAAGGAGAGAAGTCGTCCCGTAGGGTTTAAGTATCCATACTTATTTTTATTTCATAACTTATATGGAACTTTATATTCTTGATCGAGAGTCTTCACTTAGGCAAGAATAAGAGAGATAAGCACATAGGCTACGATTGAATGCGATTAGATTCAAAAAATATGTGTTGCCTTATTTATCAAATTATTACTTCCTTGTTAAGTAAACGAGTTACGTTTAACAAAATCTTGGAAGAAGAGAGGCCGCCCCATAGTGGTTAAGTATCCATACTTAGTTTTTTTCCTAACTTATATGTACTTCATATTCTTGATCGAAAGTCTTCACTTGGGTAAATAAGAGAGATAAGCACGTAGGCTTCAATCGAGTGCGTTTAGGTTCAAAGAACATGTGTTGACTTATTTAACCAACTATTACTTTCTTGTTAATTAATAGAGTAAACGACTTACGTTTGCCAAACCGTGGAAGAAGAGAGGCCGTCCAAGAAGGGTTAAGTATCCTTACTTAGTTTTTTTTCATAACTTATATGGAACTCCATATTCTTGATAGGGAGTATTCACTTAGGCAAGAATAAGAGAGTTAAGCACATAGGCTTCGATCGATTGCGTTTTGGTTCAAAGAATGTGTGTTGACTTATTTGACCAACTATTTCTTCCATGTTAAGTAAACGAGTTACGTTTGACCAAATCATGGAAGGAGAGAAGTCGTCCCATAGGGGTTAGGTATCCATACTAATTTTTATTCTGTAACTTATATAGAACTTTATATTCGTGATCGGGAGTCTTCAATTAGGCAAGAATAAGAGAGATAAGCACATAGGCTTCGATTGAGTGCGATTAGATTCAAAAAATGTGTGTTGACATATTTATCCAACTATTACTTCCTTGTTAAGAAAACGAGTTACGTTTAACCAAATCGTGGAGGGAGAGAGGCCGCCCCATAGTGGTTAAGTATCCATACTTAGTTTTTTTCATAACTTGTATGGACTTCATATTCTTGATCGAAAGTCTTCACATAGGAAAATAAGAGAGATAAGCACGTACGCTTCAATCGAGTGTGTTTAGGTTCAAAGAACATGTTATGACTTATTTGACCAACTGTTACTTTCTTGTTAAGTAATAGAGTAAACGACTTACGTTTGACCAAACCGTGGAAGGAGAGAGGCCGTCCAAGAAGGGTTAAATATCCTTACTTAGTTTTATTCATAACTAATATGGAACTACATATTCTTGATTGGGAGTTTTCACTTAGACAAGAATAAGAGAGTTAAGCACATAGGCTTCGATCGAGTGCGTTTTGGTTCAAAGAATGTGTGTTGACTTATTTGACCAACTATTTCTTCCTTGTAAAGTAAACGAGTTACGTTTGCCCAAATCGCGGAAGGAGAGAAGTCGTCCCGTAGGGTTTAAGTATCCATACTTATTTTTATTTCATAACTTATATGGAACTTTATATTCTTGATCGAGAGTCTTCACTTAGGCAAGAATAAGAGAGATAAGCACATAGGCTACGATTGAATGCGATTAGATTCAAAAAATATGTGTTGCCTTATTTATCAAATTATTACTTCCTTGTTAAGTAAACGAGTTACGTTTAACAAAATCTTGGAAGAAGAGAGGCCGCCCCATAGTGGTTAAGTATCCATACTTAGTTTTTTTCCTAACTTATATGTACTTCATATTCTTGATCGAAAGTCTTCACTTGGGTAAATAAGAGAGATAAGCACGTAGGCTTCAATCGAGTGCGTTTAGGTTCAAAGAACATGTGTTGACTTATTTAACCAACTATTACTTTCTTGTTAATTAATAGAGTAAACGACTTACGTTTGCCAAACCGTGGAAGAAGAGAGGCCGTCCAAGAAGGGTTAAGTATCCTTACTTAGTTTTTTTTCATAACTTATATGGAACTCCATATTCTTGATAGGGAGTATTCACTTAGGCAAGAATAAGAGAGTTAAGCACATAGGCTTCGATCGATTGCGTTTTGGTTCAAAGAATGTGTGTTGACTTATTTGACCAACTATTTCTTCCATGTTAAGTAAATGAGTTACGTTTGACCAAATCATGGAAGGAGAGAAGTCGTCCCATAGGGGTTAGGTATCCATACTAATTTTTATTCTGTAACTTATATAGAACTTTATATTCGTGATCGGGAGTCTTCAATTAGGCAAGAATAAGAGAGATAAGCACATAGGCTTCGATTGAGTGCGATTAGATTCAAAAAATGTGTGTTGACATATTTATCCAACTATTACTTCCTTGTTAAGAAAACGAGTTACGTTTAACCAAATCGTGGAGGGAGAGAGGCCGCCCCATAGTGGTTAAGTATCCATACTTAGTTTTTTTCATAACTTGTATGGACTTCATATTCTTGATCGAAAGTCTTCACATAGGAAAATAAGAGAGATAAGCACGTACGCTTCAATCGAGTGTGTTTAGGTTCAAAGAACATGTTATGACTTATTTGACCAACTGTTACTTTCTTGTTAAGTAATAGAGTAAACGACTTACGTTTGACCAAACCGTGGAAGGAGAGAGGCCGTCCAAGAAGGGTTAAATATCCTTACTTAGTTTTATTCATAACTAATATGGAACTACATATTCTTGATTGGGAGTTTTCACTTAGACAAGAATAAGAGAGTTAAGCACATAGGCTTCGATCGAGTGCGTTTTGGTTCAAAGAATGTGTGTTGACTTATTTGACCAACTATTTCTTCCTTGTAAAGTAAACGAGTTACGTTTGCCCAAATCGCGGAAGGAGAGAAGTCGTCCCGTAGGGTTTAAGTATCCATACTTATTTTTATTTCATAACTTATATGGAACTTTATATTCTTGATCGAGAGTCTTCACTTAGGCAAGAATAAGAGAGATAAGCACATAGGCTACGATTGAATGCGATTAGATTCAAAAAATATGTGTTGCCTTATTTATCAAATTATTACTTCCTTGTTAAGTAAACGAGTTACGTTTAACAAAATCTTGGAAGAAGAGAGGCCGCCCCATAGTGGTTAAGTATCCATACTTAGTTTTTTTCCTAACTTATATGTACTTCATATTCTTGATCGAAAGTCTTCACTTGGGTAAATAAGAGAGATAAGCACGTAGGCTTCAATCGAGTGCGTTTAGGTTCAAAGAACATGTGTTGACTTATTTAACCAACTATTACTTTCTTGTTAATTAATAGAGTAAACGACTTACGTTTGCCAAACCGTGGAAGAAGAGAGGCCGTCCAAGAAGGGTTAAGTATCCTTACTTAGTTTTTTTTCATAACTTATATGGAACTCCATATTCTTGATTGGGAGTTTTCACTTAGGCAAGAATAAGAGAGTTAAGCACATAGGCTTCGATCGAGTGGGTTTTGGTTCAAAGAACATGTGTTGACTTATTTAACCAACTATTACTTTCTTGTTAAGTAATAGAGTAAACGACTTACGTTTGCCAAACCGTGGAAGAAGAGAGCCCGTCCAAGAAGGGTTAAGTATCCTTACTTAGTTTTTTTTCATAACTTATATAAAACTCCATATTCTTGATTGGGAGTTTTCACTTAGGCAAGAATAAGAGAGTTAAGCACATAGGCTTCGATCGAGTGCGCTTTGGTTCAAAGAATGTGTGTTGACTTATTTGACCAACTATTACTTCCTTGTTAAGTAAACGACTTACGTTTAACCAAATCGTGGAAGGAGAGAGGTCGCCCCATAGTGGTTAAGTATCCATACTAATTTTTATTTCATAACTTATATGGAACTTTATATTCTTGATCGGGAGTCCTAACTTAGGCCAGAATAAGAGAAATAAGCACATAGGCTTCGATTGAGTGCGTTTAGATTCAAAAAATGTGTGTTGACTTATTTATCCAACTATTACTTTCGTGTTAAGTAAACGAGTTACGTTTAACCCAATCGTGGAAGGAGAGAGGCCGTCCCATAGGCTTTAAGTATCAATACTTAGTTTTTTTCATAACTTATGTGGAACTTTATATTCTTGATCAGAAGTCTTCACTTCGGCAAGAATAAGAGAGAGAAACACATAGGTCTAGATCGAGTGCGTTTAGGTTCAAAGAATGCGTGTTGACTTATTTGACCAACTATTACTTCCTTGTTAAGTAAACGAGTTACGTTTGACCAAATCATGGAAGGAGAGAAGTTGTCCCATAGGGGTTAAGTATCCATACTAATTTTTATTTCATAACTTATACGGAACTTTATATTCTTGATCGGGAGTCTTAACTTAGGCAAGAATAAGAGAAATAAGCACATAGGCTTCGATTGAGTGCGTTTAGATTCAAAAAATGTGTGTTGACTTATTTATCCAACTATTACTTTCGTGTTAAGTAAACGAGTTACGTTTAACCAAATCGTGGAAGGAGAGAGGTCGCCCCATAGTGGTTAAGTATCCATACTTAGTTTTTTTAATAACTTATATGGACTTCATATTCTTGATCGAAAGTCTTCACTTAGGTAAATAAGAGAGATAAGCACGTAGGCTTCAATCGAGTGCGTTTAGGTTCAAAGAACATGTGTTGACTTATTTAACCAACTATTACTTTCTTGTTAAGTAATAGAGTAAACGACTTACGTTTGCCAAACCGTGGAAGAAGAGAGGCCGTCCAAGAAGGGTTAAATATCCTTACTTAGTTTTTTTCATAACTAATATGGAACTCCATATTCTTGATTGGGAGTTTTCACTTAGGCAAGAATGAGAGAGTTAAGCACATAGGCTTCGATCGAGTGCGTTTTGGTTCAAAGAATGTGTGTTGACTTATTTGACCAACTATTTCTTCCTTGTAAAGTAAACGAGTTACGTTTGACCAAATCGCGGAAGGAGAGAAGTCGTCCCGTAGGGGTTAAGTATCCATACTTATTTTTATTTCATAACTTATATGGAACTTTATATTCTTGATCGAGAGTCTTCACTTAGGCAAGAATAAGAGAGATAAGCACATAGGCTACGATTGAATGCGATTAGATTCAAAAAATGTGTGTTGCCTTATTTATCCAATTATTACTTCCTTGTTAAGTAAACGAGTTACGTTTAACAAAATCTTGGAAGGAGAGAGGCCGCCCCATAGTGGTTAAGTATCCATACTTAGTTTTTTTCCTAACTTATATGTACTTCATATTCTTGATCGAAAGTCTTCACTTAGGTAAATCAGAGAGATAAGCACGTAGGCTTCAATCGAGTGCGTTTAGGTTCAGAGAACATGTGTTGACTTATTTAACCAACTATTACTTTCTTGTTAAGTAATAGAGTAAACGACTTACGTTTGCCAAACCGTGGAAGGAGAGAGGCCGTCCAAAAAGGGTTAAATATCCTTACTTAGTTTTATTCATAACTAATATGGAACTACATATTCTTGATTGGGAGTTTTCACTTAGACAAGAATAAGAGAGTTAAGCACATAGGCTTCGATCGAGTGCGTTTTGGTTCAAAGAATGTGTGTTGACTTATTTGACCAACTATTTCTTCCTTGTAAAGTAAACGAGTTACGTTTGCCCAAATCACGGAAGGAGAGAAGTCGTCCCGTAGGGTTTAAGTATCCATACTTATTTTTATTTCATAACTTATATGGAACTTTATATTCTTGATCGAGAGTCTTCACTTAGGCAAGAATAAGAGAGATAAGCACATAGGCTACGATTGAGTGCGATTAGATTCAAAAAATATGTGTTGCCTTATTTATCAAATTATTACTTCCTTGTTAAGTAAACGAGTTACGTTTAACAAATCTTGGAAGGAGAGAGGCCGCCCCATAGTGGTTAAGTATCCATACTTAGTTTTTTTCCTAACTTATATGTACTTCATATTCTTGATCGAAAGTCTTCAGTTGGGTAAATAAGAGAGATAAGCACGTAGGCTTCAATCGAGTGCGTTTAGGTTCAAAGAACATGTGTTGACTTATTTAACCAACTATTACTTTCTTGTTAATTAATAGAGTAAACGCCTTAAGTTTGCCAAACCGTGGAAGAAGACAGGCCGTCCAAGAAGGGTTAAGTATCCTTACTTAGTTTTTTTTCATAACTTATATGGAACTCCATATTCTTGATTGGGAGTTTTAACTTAGGCAAGAATAAGAGAGTTAAGCACATAGGCTTCGATCGAGTGGGTTTTGGTTCAAAGAACATGTGTTGACTTATTTAACCAACTATTACTTTCTTGTTAAGTAATAGAGTAAACGACTTACGTTTGCCAAACCGTGGAAGAAGAGAGCCCGTCCAAGAAGGGTTAAGTATCCTTACTTAGTTTTTTTTCATAACTTATATGGAACTCCATATTCTTGATTGGGAGTTTTCACTTAGGCAAGAATAAGAGAGTTAAGCACATAGGCTTCGATGGAGTGCGCTTTGGTTCAAAGAATGTGTGTTGACTTATTTGACCAACTATTACTTCCTTGTTAAGTAAACGACTTACGTTTAACCAAATCGTGGAAGGAGAGAGGTCGCCCCATAGTGGTTAAGTATCCATACTAATTTTTATTTCATAACTTATATGGAACTTTATATTCTTGATCGGGAGTCTTAACTTAGGCCAGAATAAGAGACATAGGCTTCGATTGAGTGCGTTTAGATACAAAAAATGTGTGTTGACTTATTTATCCAACTATTACTTACTTGTTAAGTAAATGAGTTACGTTTAACCCAATCCTGGAAGGAGAGAGGCCGTCCCATAGGCTTTAAGTATCAATACTTACTTTTTTTCATAACTTATGTGGAACTTTATATTCTTGATCAGAAGTCTTCACTTCGGCAAGAATAAGAGAGAGAAACACATAGGTCTAGATCGAGTGCGTTTAGGTTCAAAGAATGCGTGTTGACTTATTTGACCAACTATTACTTCCTTGTTAAGTAAACGAGTTACGTTTGACCAAATCATGGAAGGAGAGAAGTTGTCCCATAGGGGTTAAGTATCCATACTAATTTTTATTTCATAACTTATACGGAACTTTATATTCTTGATCAGGAGTCTTAACTTAGGCAAGAATAAGAGAAATAAGCACATAGGCTTCGATTGAGTGCGTTTAGATTCAAAAAATGTGTGTTGACATATTTATCCAACTATTACTTTCGTGTTAAGTAAACGAGTTACGTTTAACCAAATCGTGGAAGGAGAGAGGTCGCCCCATAGTGGTTAAGTATCCATACTTAGTTTTTTTAATAACTTATATGGACTTCATATTCTTGATCGAAAGTCTTCACTTAGGTAAATAAGAGAGATAAGCACGTAGGCTTCAATCGAGTGCGTTTAGGTTCAAAGAACATGTGTTGACTTATTTAACCAACTATTACTTTCTTGTTAAGTAATAGAGTAAACGACTTACGTTTGCCAAACCGTGGAAGAAGAGAGGCCGTCCAAGAAGGGTTAAGTATCCTTACTTAGTTTTTTTTCATAACTTATATGGAACTCCATATTCTTGATTGGGAGTTTTCACTTAGGCAAGAATAAGAGAGTTAAGCACATAGGCTTCGATCGAGTGCGTTTTGGTTCAAAGAATGTGTGTTGACTTATTCGACCAACTATTTCTTCCTTGTTAAGTAAACAACTTACGTTTAACCAAATCGTGGAAGGAGAGAGGTCGCCCCATAGTGGTTAAGTATCCATACTTAGTTTTTTTAATAACTTATATGGACTTCATATTCTTGATCGAAAGTCTTCACTTAGGTAAATAAGAGAGTTAAGCACATAGGCTTCGATCGAGTGGGTTTTGGTTCAAAGAACATGTGTTGACTTATTTAACCAACTATTACTTTCTTGTTAAGTAATAGAGTAAACGACTTACGTTTGCCAAACCGTGGAAGAAGAGAGGCCGTTCAAGAAGGGTTAAGTATCCTTACTTAGTTTTTTTTCATAACGTATATGGAACTCCATATTCTTGATTGGGAGTTTTCACTTAGGCAAGAATAAGAGAGTTAAGCACATAGGCTTCGATCGAGTGCGCTTTGGTTCAAAGAATGTGTGTTGACTTATTTGACCAACAATTACTTCCTTGTTAAGTAAACGACTAACGTTTAACCAAATCGTGGAAGGAGAGAGGTCGCCCCATAGTGGTTAAGTATCCATACTAATTTTTATTTCATAACTTATATGGAACTTTATATTCTTGATCGGGTGTCTTCACTTAGGCAAGAATAAGAGAAATAAGCACATAGGCTTCAATTGAGTGCGATTAGATTTAAAAAATGTGTGTTGACTTATTTATTCAACTATTACTTCCTTGTTAAGTAAACGAGTTACGTTTAACCAAATCGTGGAGGGAGAGAGGCCGCCCCATAGTGGTTAAGTATCCATACTTAGTATTTTTAATAACTTATATGGACTTCATATTCTTGATCGAAAGTCTTCACTTAGGTAAATAAGAGAGATAAGCACGTAGGCTTCAATCGAGTGCGTTTAGGTTCAAAGAACATGTGTTGACTTATTTAACCAACTATTACTTTCTTGTTAAGTAATAGAGTAAACGACTTACGTTTGCCAAACCGTGGAAGGAGAGAGGCCGTCCAAGAAGGGTTAAATATCCTTACTTAGGTTTTTTCATAACTAATATGGAACTCCATATTCTTGATTGGGAGTTTTCACTTAGGCAAGAATGAGAGAGTTAAGCACATAGGCTTCGATCGAGTGCGTTTTGGTTCAAAGAATGTGTGTTGACTTATTTGACCAACTATTTCTTCCTTGTAAAGTAAACGAGTTACGTTTGACCAAATCGCGGAAGGAGAGAAGTCGTCCCGTAGGGGTTAAGTATCCATACTTATTTTTATTTCATAACTTATATGGAACTTTATATTCATGATCGAGAGTCTTCACTTAGGCAAGAATAAGAGAGATAAGCACATAGGCTACGATTGCATACGATTAGATTAAAAAAATGTGTGTTGCCTTATTTATCCAATTATTACTTCCTTGTTAAGTAAACGAGTTACGTTTAACAAAATCTTGGAAGGAGAGAGGCCGCCCCATAGTGGTTAAGTATCCATACTTAGTTTTTTTCCTAACTTATATGTACTTCATATTCTTGATCGAAAGTCTTCACTTGGGTAAATAAGAGAGATAAGCACGTAGGCTTCAATCGAGTTCGTTTAGGTTCCAAGAACATGTGTTGACTTATTTGACCAACTATTACTTTCTTGTTAAGTAATAGAGTAAACGACTTACGTTTGAACAAACCGTGGAAGGAGAGAGGCCGTCCAAGAAGGGTTAAATATCCTTACTTAGTTTTTTTTCATAACTAATATGGAACTCCATATTCTTGATTGGGAGTTTTCACTTAGGCAAGAATAAGAGAGTTAAGCACATAGGTTTCGATCGAGTGCGTTTTGGTTCAAAGAATGTGTGTTGAGTTATTTGACCAACTATTTCTTCCTTGTTAAGTAAACGAGTTACGTTTGACCAAATCATGGAAGGAGAGAAGTTGTCCCATAGGGGTTAGGTATCCATACTAATTTTTATTTCGTAACTTATATAGAACTTTATATTCTTGATCGGGAGTCTTCACTTAGGCAAGAATAAGAGAGATAAGCACATAGGCTTCGATTGAGTGCGATTAGATTCAAAAAATGTGTGTTGACTTATTTATCCAATTATTACTTCCTTGTTAAGTAAACGAGTTACGTTTAACAAAATCTTGGAAGGAGAGAGGCCGCCCCATAGTGGTTAAGTATCCATACTTAGTTTTTTTCCTAACTGATATGTACTTCATATTCTTGATCGAAAGTCTTCACTTGGGTAAATAAGAGAGATAAGCACGTAGGCTTCAATCGAGTTCGTTTAGGTTCAAAGAACATGTGTTGACTTATTTGACCAACTATTACTTTCTTGTTAAGTAATAGAGTAAACGACTTACGTTTGAACAAACCGTGGAAGGAGAGAGGCCGTCCAAGAAGGGTTAAATATCCTTACTTAGTTTTTTTTCATAACTAATATGGAACTCCATATTCTTGATTGGGAGTTTTCACTTAGGCAAGAATAAGAGAGTTAAGCACATAGGTTTCGATCGAGTGCGTTTTGGTTCAAAGAATGTGTGTTGACTTATTTGACCAACTATTTTTTCCTTGTTAAGTAAACGAGTTACATTTGACCAAATCATGGAAGGAGAGAAGTTGTCCCATAGGCGTTAGGTATCCATACTAATTTTTATTTCATAACTTATATGGAACTTTATATTGTTGTTCGGGAGTCTTAACTTAGGCCAGAATAAGAGAAATAAGCACATAGGGTTCGATTGAGTGCGTTTAGATACAAAAAATGTGTGTTGACTTATTTATCCAACTATTACTTCCTTGTTAAGTAAATGAGTTACGTTTAACCCAATCGTGGAAGGAGAGAGGCCGTCCCATAGGCTTTAAGTATCAATACTTAGTTTTTTTCATAACTTATGTGGAACTTTATATTCTTGATCAGAAGTCTTCACTTCGGCAAGAATAAGAGAGAGAAACACATAGGTCTAGATCGAGTGCGTTTAGGTTCAAAGAATGTGTGTTGACTTATTTGACCAACTATTACTTCCTTGTTAAGTAAACGAGTTACGTTTGACCAAATCATGGAAGGAGAGAAGTTGTCCCATAGGGGTTAAGTATCCATACTAATTTTTATTTCATAACTTATACGGAACTTTATATTCTTGATCGGGAGTCTTAACTTAGGCAAGAATAAGAGAAATAAGCACATAGGCTTCGATTGAGTGCGTTTAGATTCAAAAAATGTGTGTTGACTTATTTATCCAACTATTACTTTAGTGTAAAGGAAACGAGTTACGTTTAACCAAATCGTGGAAGGAGAGAGGTCGCCCCATAGTGGTTAAGTATCCATACTTAGTTTTTTTAATAACTTATATGGACTTCATATTCTTGATCGAAAGTCTTCACTTAGGTAAATAAGAGAGATAAGCACGTAGGCTTCAATCGAGTGCGTTTAGGTTCAAAGAACATGTGTTGACTTATTTAACCAACTATTACTTTCTTGTTAAGTAATAGAGTAAACGACTTACGTTTGCCAAACCGTGGAAGAAGAGAGGCTGTCCAAGAAGGGTTAAGTATCCTTACTTAGTTTTTTTTCATAACTTATATGGAACTCCATATTCTTGATTGTGAGTTTTCACTTAGGCAAGAATAAGAGAGTTAAGCACATAGGCTTCGATCGAGTGCGTTTTGGTTCAAAGAATGTGTGTTGACTTATTCGACCAACTATCTCTTCCTTGTTTAGTAAACGAGTTACCTTTGACCAAATCATGGAAGGAGAGAAGTCGTCCCATAGGGGTTAGGTATCCATACTAATTTTTATTTCGTAACTTATATAGAACTTTATATTCTTGATCGGGAGTCTTCACTTAGGCAAGAATAAGAGAGATAAGCACATAGGCTTCGATTGAGTGCGATTAGATTCAAAAAATGTGTGTTGACTTATTTATCCAACTATTACTTCCTTGTTAAGTAAACGAGTTACGTTTAACCAAATCGTGGAGGGAGAGAGGCCGCCCCATAGTGGTTAAGTATCCATAGTTTTTTTCATAACTTGTATGGACTTCATATTCTTGATCGAAAGTCTTCACTTAGGAAAATAAGAGAGATAAGCACGTAGGCTTCAATCGAGTGTGCTTAGGTTCAAAGAACATGAGTTGACTTATTTGACCAACTATTACTTTCTTGTTAAGTAATAGAGTAAACGACTTACGTTTGACCAAACCGTGGAAGGAGAGAGGATGTCCAAGAAGGGTTAAGTATCCTTACTTAGTTTTTTTTCATAACTTATATGGAACTCCATATTCTTGATAGGGAGTTTTCACTTAGGCAAGAGTAAGAGAGTTAAACACATATGCCTCGATTGAGTGCGTTTAGGTTCAAAGAATGCGTGTTGACTTATTTGACCAACTATTACTTCCTTGTTAAGTAAACGAGTTACGTTTGACCAAATCGTGGAAGGAGAGAAGTTGTCACGTAGAGGTTAAGTATCCATACTAATTTTTATTTCATAACTTATATGGAACTTTATATTCTTGATCGGGAGTCTTCACTTAGGCAAGAATAAGAGAAATAAGCACATAGGCTTCGATTGAGTGCGATTAGATTCAAAAAATGTGTGTTGACTTATTTATTCAACTATTACTTCCTTGTTAAGTAAACGAGTTACGTATAACCAAATCGTGGAGGGAGAGAGGCCGCCCCATAGTGGTTAAGTATCCATACATAGTTTTTTTCATAACTTGTACGGACTTCATATTCTTGATCGAAAGTCTTCACTTAGGTAAATAAGAGAGATAAGCACGTAGGCTTCAATCGAGTGCGTTTAGGTTCAAAGAACATGTGTTGACTTATTTAACCAACTATTACTTTCTTGTTAAGTAATAGAGTAAACGACTTACGTTTGCCAAACCGTGGAAGGAGAGAGGCCGTCCAAGAAGGGTTAAATATCCTTACTTAGGTTTTTTCATAACTAATATGGAACTCCATATTCTTGATTGGGAGTTTTCACTTAGGCAAGAATGAGAGAGTTAAGCACATAGGCTTCGATCGAGTGCGTTTTGGTTCAAAGAATGTGTGTTGACTTATTTGACCAACTATTTCTTCCTTGTAAAGTAAACGAGTTACGTTTGACCAAATCGCGGAAGGAGAGAAGTCGTCCCGTAGGGGTTAAGTATCCATACTTATTTTTATTTCATAACTTATATGGAACTTTATATTCATGATCGAGAGTCTTCACTTAGGCAAGAATAAGAGAGATAAGCACATAGGCTACGATTGCATGCGATTAGATTAAAAAAATGTGTGTTGCCTTATTTATCCAATTATTACTTCCTTGTTAAGTAAACGAGTTACGTTTAACAAAATCTTGGAAGGAGAGAGGCCGCCCCATAGTGGTTAAGTATCCATACTTAGTTTTTTTCCTAACTTATATGTACTTCATATTCTTGATCGAAAGTCTTCACTTGGGTAAATAAGAGAGATAAGCACGTAGGCTTCAATCGAGTTCGTTTAGGTTCAAAGAACATGTGTTGACTTATTTGACCAACTATTACTTTCTTGTTAAGTAATAGAGTAAACGACTTACGTTTGAACAAACCGTGGAAGGAGAGAGGCCGTCCAAGAAGGGTTAAATATCCTTACTTAGTTTTTTTTCATAACTAATATGGAACTCCATATTCTTGATTGGGAGTTTTCACTTAGGCAAGAATAAGAGAGTTAAGCACATAGGTTTCGATCGAGTGCGTTTTGGTTCAAAGAATGTGTGTTGAGTTATTTGACCAACTATTTCTTCCTTGTTAAGTAAACGAGTTACGTTTGACCAAATCATGGAAGGAGAGAAGTTGTCCCATAGGGGTTAGGTATCCATACTAATTTTTATTTCGTAACTTATATAGAACTTTATATTCTTGATCGGGAGTCTTCACTTAGGCAAGAATAAGAGAGATAAGCACATAGGCTTCGATTGAGTGCGATTAGATTCAAAAAATGTGTGTTGACTTATTTATCCAATTATTACTTCCTTGTTAAGTAAACGAGTTACGTTTAACAAAATCTTGGAAGGAGAGAGGCCGCCCCATAGTGGTTAAGTATCCATACTTAGTTTTTTTCCTAACTGATATGTACTTCATATTCTTGATCGAAAGTCTTCACTTGGGTAAATAAGAGAGATAAGCACGTAGTCTTCAATCGAGTTCGTTTAGGTTCAAAGAACATGTGTTGACTTATTTGACCAACTATTACTTTCTTGTTAAGTAATAGAGTAAACGACTTACGTTTGAACAAACCGTGGAAGGAGAGAGGCCGTCCAAGAAGGGTTAAATATCCTTACTTAGTTTTTTTTCATAACTAATATGGAACTCCATATTCTTGATTGGGAGTTTTCACTTAGGCAAGAATAAGAGAGTTAAGCACATAGGTTTCGATCGAGTGCGTTTTGGTTCAAAGAATGTGTGTTGACTTATTTGACCAACTATTTTTTCCTTGTTAAGTAAACGAGTTACATTTGACCAAATCATGGAAGGAGAGAAGTTGTCCCATAGGCGTTAGGTATCCATACTAATTTTTATTTCATAACTTATATGGAACTTTATATTGTTGTTCGGGAGTCTTAACTTAGGCCAGAATAAGAGAAATAAGCACATAGGGTTCGATTGAGTGCGTTTAGATACAAAAAATGTGTGTTGACTTATTTATCCAACTATTACTTCCTTGTTAAGTAAATGAGTTACGTTTAACCCAATCGTGGAAGGAGAGAGGCCGTCCCATAGGCTTTAAGTATCAATACTTAGTTTTTTTCATAACTTATGTGGAACTTTATATTCTTGATCAGAAGTCTTCACTTCGGCAAGAATAAGAGAGAGAAACACATAGGTCTAGATCGAGTGCGTTTAGGTTCAAAGAATGTGTGTTGACTTATTTGACCAACTATTACTTCCTTGTTAAGTAAACGAGTTACGTTTGACCAAATCATGGAAGGAGAGAAGTTGTCCCATAGGGGTTAAGTATCCATACTAATTTTTATTTCATAACTTATACGGAACTTTATATTCTTGATCGGGAGTCTTAACTTAGGCAAGAATAAGAGAAATAAGCACATAGGCTTCGATTGAGTGCGTTTAGATTCAAAAAATGTGTGTTGACTTATTTATCCAACTATTACTTTAGTGTAAAGGAAACGAGTTACGTTTAACCAAATCGTGGAAGGAGAGAGGTCGCCCCATAGTGGTTAAGTATCCATACTTAGTTTTTTTAATAACTTATATGGACTTCATATTCTTGATCGAAAGTCTTCACTTAGGTAAATAAGAGAGATAAGCACGTAGGCTTCAATCGAGTGCGTTTAGGTTCAAAGAACATGTGTTGACTTATTTAACCAACTATTACTTTCTTGTTAAGTAATAGAGTAAACGACTTACGTTTGCCAAACCGTGGAAGAAGAGAGGCTGTCCAAGAAGGGTTAAGTATCCTTACTTAGTTTTTTTTCATAACTTATATGGAACTCCATATTCTTGATTGTGAGTTTTCACTTAGGCAAGAATAAGAGAGTTAAGCACATAGGCTTCGATCGAGTGCGTTTTGGTTCAAAGAATGTGTGTTGACTTATTCGACCAACTATCTCTTCCTTGTTTAGTAAACGAGTTACCTTTGACCAAATCATGGAAGGAGAGAAGTCGTCCCATAGGGGTTAGGTATCCATACTAATTTTTATTTCGTAACTTATATAGAACTTTATATTCTTGATCGGGAGTCTTCACTTAGGCAAGAATAAGAGAGATAAGCACATAGGCTTCGATTGAGTGCGATTAGATTCAAAAAATGTGTGTTGACTTATTTATCCAACTATTACTTCCTTGTTAAGTAAACGAGTTACGTTTAACCAAATCGTGGAGGGAGAGAGGCCGCCCCATAGTGGTTAAGTATCCATAGTTTTTTTCATAACTTGTATGGACTTCATATTCTTGATCGAAAGTCTTCACTTAGGAAAATAAGAGAGATAAGCACGTAGGCTTCAATCGAGTGTGCTTAGGTTCAAAGAACATGAGTTGACTTATTTGACCAACTATTACTTTCTTGTTAAGTAATAGAGTAAACGACTTACGTTTGACCAAACCGTGGAAGGAGAGAGGATGTCCAAGAAGGGTTAAGTATCCTTACTTAGTTTTTTTTCATAACTTATATGGAACTCCATATTCTTGATAGGGAGTTTTCACTTAGGCAAGAGTAAGAGAGTTAAACACATATGCCTCGATTGAGTGCGTTTAGGTTCAAAGAATGCGTGTTGACTTATTTGACCAACTATTACTTCCTTGTTAAGTAAACGAGTTACGTTTGACCAAATCGTGGAAGGAGAGAAGTTGTCACGTAGAGGTTAAGTATCCATACTAATTTTTATTTCATAACTTATATGGAACTTTATATTCTTGATCGGGAGTCTTCACTTAGGCAAGAATAAGAGAAATAAGCACATAGGCTTCGATTGAGTGCGATTAGATTCAAAAAATGTGTGTTGACTTATTTATTCAACTATTACTTCCTTGTTAAGTAAACGAGTTACGTATAACCAAATCGTGGAGGGAGAGAGGCCGCCCCATAGTGGTTAAGTATCCATACTTAGTTTTTTTCATAACTTGTACGGACTTCATATTCTTGATCGAAAGTCTTCACTTAGGTAAATAAGAGAGATAAGCACGTAGGCTTCAATCGAGTGCGTTTAGGTTCAAAGAACATGTGTTGACTTATTTAACCAACTATTACTTTCTTGTTAAGTAATAGAGTAAACGACTTACGTTTGCCAAACCGTGGAAGAAGAGAGGCCATCCAAGAAGGGTTAAGTATCCTTACTTAGTTTTTTTTCATAACTTATATGGAACTCCATATTCTTGATTGGGAGTTTTCACTTAGGCAAGAATAAGAGAGTTAAGCACATAGGCTTCGATGGAGTGCGTTTTGGTTCAAAGAATGTGTGTTGACTTATTTAACCAACTATTACTTTCTTGTTAAGTAATAGAGTAAACGACTTACGTTTGCCAAACCGTGGAAGAAGAGAGGCCGTCCAAGAAGGGTTAAGTATCCTTACTTAGTTTTTTTTCATAACGTATATGGAACTCCATATTCTTGATTGGGAGTTTTCACTTAGGCAAGAATAAGAGAGTTAAGCACATAGGCTTCGATCGAGTGCGCTTTGGTTCAAAGAATGTGTGTTGACTTATTTGACCAACTATTTTTTCCTTGTTAAGTAAACGAGTTACATTTGACCAAATCATGGAAGGAGAGAAGTTGTCCCATATGGGTTAGGTATCCATACTAATTTTTATTTCATAACTTATATGGAACTTTATATTCTTGATCGGGAGTCTTAACTTAGGCCAGAATAAGAGAAATAAGCACATAGGGTTCGATTGAGTGCGTTTAGATACAAAAAATGTGTGTTGACTTATTTATCCAACTATTACTTCCTTGTTAAGTAAATGAGTTACGTTTAACCTAATCGTGGAAGGAGAGAGGCCGTCCCATAGGCTTTAAGTGTCAATACTTAGTTTTTTTCATAACTTATGTGGAACTTTATATTCTTGATCAGAAGTCTTCACTTCGGCAAGAATAAGAGAGAGAAACACATAGGTCTAGATCGAGTGCGTTTAGGTTCAAAGAATGCGTGTTGACTTATTTGACCAACTATTACTTCCTTGTTAAGTAAACGAGTTACGTTTGACCAAATCATGGAAGGAGAGAAGTTGTCCCATAGGGGTTAATTATCCATACTAATTTTTATTTCATAACTTATACGGAACTTTATATTCTTGATCGGGAGTCTTAACTTAGGCAAGAATAAGAGAAATAAGCACATAGGCTTCGATTGAGTGCGTTTAGATTCAAAAAATGTGTGTTGACTTATTTATCCAACTATTACTTTAGTGTAAAGGAAACGAGTTACGTTTAACCAAATCGTGGAAGGAGAGAGGTCGCCCCATAGTGGTTAAGTATCCATACTTAGTTTTTTTAATAACTTATATGGACTTCATATTCTTGATCGAAAGTCTTCACTTAGGTAAATAAGAGAGATAAGCACGTAGGCTTCAATCGAGTGCGTTTAGGTTCAAAGAACATGTGTTGACTTATTTAACCAACTATTACTTTCTTGTTAAGTAATAGAGTAAACGACTTACGTTTGCCAAACCGTGGAAGAAGAGAGGCTGTCCAAGAAGGGTTAAGTATCCTTACTTAGTTTTTTTTCATAACTTATATGGAACTCCATATTCTTGATTGTGAGTTTTCACTTAGGCAAGAATAAGAGAGTTAAGCACATAGGCTTCGATCGAGTGCGTTTTGGTTCAAAGAATGTGTGTTGACTTATTCGACCAACTATCTCTTCCTTGTTTAGTAAACGAGTTACCTTTGACCAAATCATGGAAGGAGAGAAGTCGTCCCATAGGGGTTAGGTATCCATACTAATTTTTATTTCGTAACTTATATAGAACTTTATATTCTTGATCGGGAGTCTTCACTTAGGCAAGAATAAGAGAGATAAGCACATAGGCTTCGATTGAGTGCGATTAGATTCAAAAAATGTGTGTTGACTTATTTATCCAACTATTACTTCCTTGTTAAGTAAACGAGTTACGTTTAACCAAATCGTGGAGGGAGAGAGGCCGCCCCATAGTGGTTAAGTATCCATAGTTTTTTTCATAACTTGTATGGACTTCATATTCTTGATCGAAAGTCTTCACTTAGGAAAATAAGAGAGATAAGCACGTAGGCTTCAATCGAGTGTGCTTAGGTTCAAAGAACATGAGTTGACTTATTTGACCAACTATTACTTTCTTGTTAAGTAATAGAGTAAACGACTTACGTTTGACCAAACCGTGGAAGGAGAGAGGATGTCCAAGAAGGGTTAAGTATCCTTACTTAGTTTTTTTTCATAACTTATATGGAACTCCATATTCTTGATAGGGAGTTTTCACTTAGGCAAGAGTAAGAGAGTTAAACACATATGCCTCGATTGAGTGCGTTTAGGTTCAAAGAATGCGTGTTGACTTATTTGACCAACTATTACTTCCTTGTTAAGTAAACGAGTTACGTTTGACCAAATCGTGGAAGGAGAGAAGTTGTCACGTAGAGGTTAAGTATCCATACTAATTTTTATTTCATAACTTATATGGAACTTTATATTCTTGATCGGGAGTCTTCACTTAGGCAAGAATAAGAGAAATAAGCACATAGGCTTTGATTGAGTGCGATTAGATTCAAAAAATGTGTGTTGACTTATTTATTCAACTATTACTTCCTTGTTAAGTAAACGAGTTACGTATAACCAAATCTTGGAGGGAGAGAGGCCGCCCCATAGTGGTTAAGTATCCATACTTAGTTTTTTTCATAACTTGTACGGACTTCATATTCTTGATCGAAAGTCTTCACTTAGGTAAATAAGAGAGATAAGCACGTAGGCTTCAATCGAGTGCGTTTAGGTTCAAAGAACATGTGTTGACTTATTTAACCAACTATTACTTTCTTGTTAAGTAATAGAGTAAACGACTTACGTTTGCCAAACCGTGGAAGAAGAGAGGCCATCCAAGAAGGGTTAAGTATCCTTACTTAGTTTTTTTTCATAACTTATATGGAACTCCATATTCTTGATTGGGAGTTTTCACTTAGGCAAGAATAAGAGAGTTAAGCACATAGGCTTCGATGGAGTGCGTTTTGGTTCAAAGAATGTGTGTTGACTTATTTAACCAACTATTACTTTCTTGTTAAGTAATAGAGTAAACGACTTACGTTTGCCAAACCGTGGAAGAAGAGAGGCCGTCCAAGAAGGGTTAAGTATCCTTACTTAGTTTTTTTCATAACGTATATGGAACTCCATATTCTTGATTGGGAGTTTTCACTTAGGCAAGAATAAGAGAGTTAAGCACATAGGCTTCGATCGAGTGCGCTTTGGTTCAAAGAATGTGTGTTGACTTATTTGACCAACTATTTTTTCCTTGTTAAGTAAACGAGTTACATTTGACCAAATCATGGAAGGAGAGAAGTTGTCCCATATGGGTTAGGTATCCATACTAATTTTTATTTCATAACTTATATGGAACTTTATATTCTTGATCGGGAGTCTTAACTTAGGCCAGAATAAGAGAAATAAGCACATAGGGTTCGATTGAGTGCGTTTAGATACAAAAAATGTGTGTTGACTTATTTATCCAACTATTACTTCCTTGTTAAGTAAATGAGTTACGTTTAACCTAATCGTGGAAGGAGAGAGGCCGTCCCATAGGCTTTAAGTGTCAATACTTAGTTTTTTTCATAACTTATGTGGAACTTTATATTCTTGATCAGAAGTCTTCACTTCGGCAAGAATAAGAGAGAGAAACACATAGGTCTAGATCGAGTGCGTTTAGGTTCAAAGAATGCGTGTTGACTTATTTGACCAACTATTACTTCCTTGTTAAGTAAACGAGTTACGTTTGACCAAATCATGGAAGGAGAGAAGTTGTCCCATAGGGGTTAATTATCCATACTAATTTTTATTTCATAACTTATACGGAACTTTATATTCTTGATCGGGAGTCTTAACTTAGGCAAGAATAAGAGAAATAAGCACATAGGCTTCGATTGAGTGCGTTTAGATTCAAAAAATGTGTGTTGACTTATTTATCCAACTATTACTTTAGTGTAAAGGAAACGAGTTACGTTTAACCAAATCGTGGAAGGAGAGAGGTCGCCCCATAGTGGTTAAGTATCCATACTTAGTTTTTTTAATAACTTATATGGACTTCATATTCTTGATCGAAAGTCTTCACTTAGGTAAATAAGAGAGATAAGCACGTAGGCTTCAATCGAGTGCGTTTAGGTTCAAAGAACATGTGTTGACTTATTTAACCAACTATTACTTTCTTGTTAAGTAATAGAGTAAACGACTTACGTTTGCCAAACCGTGGAAGAAGAGAGGCTGTCCAAGAAGGGTTAAGTATCCTTACTTAGTTTTTTTTCATAACTTATATGGAACTCCATATTCTTGATTGTGAGTTTTCACTTAGGCAAGAATAAGAGAGTTAAGCACATAGGCTTCGATCGAGTGCGTTTTGGTTCAAAGAATGTGTGTTGACTTATTCGACCAACTATCTCTTCCTTGTTTAGTAAACGAGTTACCTTTGACCAAATCATGGAAGGAGAGAAGTCGTCCCATAGGGGTTAGGTATCCATACTAATTTTTATTTCGTAACTTATATAGAACTTTATATTCTTGATCGGGAGTCTTCACTTAGCCAAGAATAAGAGAGATAAGCACATAGGCTTCGATTGAGTGCGATTAGATTCAAAAAATGTGTGTTGACTTATTTATCCAACTATTACTTCCTTGTTAAGTAAACGAGTTACGTTTAACCAAATCGTGGAGGGAGAGAGGCCGCCCCATAGTGGTTAAGTATCCATAGTTTTTTTCATAACTTGTATGGACTTCATATTCTTGATCGAAAGTCTTCACTTAGGAAAATAAGAGAGATAAGCACGTAGGCTTCAATCGAGTGTGCTTAGGTTCAAAGAACATGAGTTGACTTATTTGACCAACTATTACTTTCTTGTTAAGTAATAGAGTAAACGACTTACGTTTGACCAAACCGTGGAAGGAGAGAGGATGTCCAAGAAGGGTTAAGTATCCTTACTTAGTTTTTTTTCATAACTTATATGGAACTCCATATTCTTGATAGGGAGTTTTCACTTAGGCAAGAGTAAGAGAGTTAAACACATATGCCTCGATTGAGTGCGTTTAGGTTCAAAGAATGCGTGTTGACTTATTTGACCAACTATTACTTCCTTGTTAAGTAAACGAGTTACGTTTGACCAAATCGTGGAAGGAGAGAAGTTGTCACGTAGAGGTTAAGTATCCATACTAATTTTTATTTCATAACTTATATGGAACTTTATATTCTTGATCGGGAGTCTTCACTTAGGCAAGAATAAGAGAAATAAGCACATAGGCTTTGATTGAGTGCGATTAGATTCAAAAAATGTGTGTTGACTTATTTATTCAACTATTACTTCCTTGTTAAGTAAACGAGTTACGTATAACCAAATCTTGGAGGGAGAGAGGCCGCCCCATAGTGGTTAAGTATCCATACTTAGTTTTTTTCATAACTTGTACGGACTTCATATTCTTGATCGAAAGTCTTCACTTAGGTAAATAAGAGAGATAAGCACGTAGGCTTCAATCGAGTGCGTTTAGGTTCAAAGAACATGTGTTGACTTATTTAACCAACTATTACTTTCTTGTTAAGTAATAGAGTAAACGACTTACGTTTGCCAAACCGTGGAAGAAGAGAGGCCATCCAAGAAGGGTTAAGTATCCTTACTTAGTTTTTTTTCATAACTTATATGGAACTCCATATTCTTGATTGGGAGTTTTCACTTAGGCAAGAATAAGAGAGTTAAGCACATAGGCTTCGATGGAGTGCGTTTTGGTTCAAAGAATGTGTGTTGACTTATTTAACCAACTATTACTTTCTTGTTAAGTAATAGAGTAAACGACTTACGTTTGCCAAACCGTGGAAGAAGAGAGGCCGTCCAAGAAGGGTTAAGTATCCTTACTTAGTTTTTTTCATAACGTATATGGAACTCCATATTCTTGATTGGGAGTTTTCACTTAGGCAAGAATAAGAGAGTTAAGCACATAGGCTTCGATCGAGTGCGCTTTGGTTCAAAGAATGTGTGTTGACTTATTTGACCAACTATTTTTTCCTTGTTAAGTAAACGAGTTACATTTGACCAAATCATGGAAGGAGAGAAGTTGTCCCATATGGGTTAGGTATCCATACTAATTTTTATTTCATAACTTATATGGAACTTTATATTCTTGATCGGGAGTCTTAACTTAGGCCAGAATAAGAGAAATAAGCACATAGGGTTCGATTGAGTGCGTTTAGATACAAAAAATGTGTGTTGACTTATTTATCCAACTATTACTTCCTTGTTAAGTAAATGAGTTACGTTTAACCTAATCGTGGAAGGAGAGAGGCCGTCCCATAGGCTTTAAGTGTCAATACTTAGTTTTTTTCATAACTTATGTGGAACTTTATATTCTTGATCAGAAGTCTTCACTTCGGCAAGAATAAGAGAGAGAAACACATAGGTCTAGATCGAGTGCGTTTAGGTTCAAAGAATGCGTGTTGACTTATTTGACCAACTATTACTTCCTTGTTAAGTAAACGAGTTACGTTTGACCAAATCATGGAAGGAGAGAAGTTGTCCCATAGGGGTTAATTATCCATACTAATTTTTATTTCATAACTTATACGGAACTTTATATTCTTGATCGGGAGTCTTAACTTAGGCAAGAATAAGAGAAATAAGCACATAGGCTTCGATTGAGTGCGTTTAGATTCAAAAAATGTGTGTTGACTTATTTATCCAACTATTACTTTAGTGTAAAGGAAACGAGTTACGTTTAACCAAATCGTGGAAGGAGAGAGGTCGCCCCATAGTGGTTAAGTATCCATACTTAGTTTTTTTAATAACTTATATGGACTTCATATTCTTGATCGAAAGTCTTCACTTAGGTAAATAAGAGAGATAAGCACGTAGGCTTCAATCGAGTGCGTTTAGGTTCAAAGAACATGTGTTGACTTATTTAACCAACTATTACTTTCTTGTTAAGTAATAGAGTAAACGACTTACGTTTGCCAAACCGTGGAAGAAGAGAGGCTGTCCAAGAAGGGTTAAGTATCCTTACTTAGTTTTTTTTCATAACTTATATGGAACTCCATATTCTTGATTGTGAGTTTTCACTTAGGCAAGAATAAGAGAGTTAAGCACATAGGCTTCGATCGAGTGCGTTTTGGTTCAAAGAATGTGTGTTGACTTATTCGACCAACTATCTCTTCCTTGTTTAGTAAACGAGTTACCTTTGACCAAATCATGGAAGGAGAGAAGTCGTCCCATAGGGGTTAGGTATCCATACTAATTTTTATTTCGTAACTTATATAGAACTTTATATTCTTGATCGGGAGTCTTCACTTAGCCAAGAATAAGAGAGATAAGCACATAGGCTTCGATTGAGTGCGATTAGATTCAAAAAATGTGTGTTGACTTATTTATCCAACTATTACTTCCTTGTTAAGTAAACGAGTTACGTTTAACCAAATCGTGGAGGGAGAGAGGCCGCCCCATAGTGGTTAAGTATCCATAGTTTTTTTCATAACTTGTATGGACTTCATATTCTTGATCGAAAGTCTTCACTTAGGAAAATAAGAGAGATAAGCACGTAGGCTTCAATCGAGTGTGCTTAGGTTCAAAGAACATGAGTTGACTTATTTGACCAACTATTACTTTCTTGTTAAGTAATAGAGTAAACGACTTACGTTTGACCAAACCGTGGAAGGAGAGAGGATGTCCAAGAAGGGTTAAGTATCCTTACTTAGTTTTTTTTCATAACTTATATGGAACTCCATATTCTTGATAGGGAGTTTTCACTTAGGCAAGAGTAAGAGAGTTAAACACATATGCCTCGATTGAGTGCGTTTAGGTTCAAAGAATGCGTGTTGACTTATTTGACCAACTATTACTTCCTTGTTAAGTAAACGAGTTACGTTTGACCAAATCGTGGAAGGAGAGAAGTTGTCACGTAGAGGTTAAGTATCCATACTAATTTTTATTTCATAACTTATATGGAACTTTATATTCTTGATCGGGAGTCTTCACTTAGGCAAGAATAAGAGAAATAAGCACATAGGCTTTGATTGAGTGCGATTAGATTCAAAAAATGTGTGTTGACTTATTTATTCAACTATTACTTCCTTGTTAAGTAAACGAGTTACGTATAACCAAATCTTGGAGGGAGAGAGGCCGCCCCATAGTGGTTAAGTATCCATACTTAGTTTTTTTCATAACTTGTACGGACTTCATATTCTTGATCGAAAGTCTTCACTTAGGTAAATAAGAGAGATAAGCACGTAGGCTTCAATCGAGTGCGTTTAGGTTCAAAGAACATGTGTTGACTTATTTAACCAACTATTACTTTCTTGTTAAGTAATAGAGTAAACGACTTACGTTTGCCAAACCGTGGAAGAAGAGAGGCCATCCAAGAAGGGTTAAGTATCCTTACTTAGTTTTTTTTCATAACTTATATGGAACTCCATATTCTTGATTGGGAGTTTTCACTTAGGCAAGAATAAGAGAGTTAAGCACATAGGCTTCGATGGAGTGCGTTTTGGTTCAAAGAATGTGTGTTGACTTATTTAACCAACTATTACTTTCTTGTTAAGTAATAGAGTAAACGACTTACGTTTGCCAAACCGTGGAAGAAGAGAGGCCGTCCAAGAAGGGTTAAGTATCCTTACTTAGTTTTTTTCATAACGTATATGGAACTCCATATTCTTGATTGGGAGTTTTCACTTAGGCAAGAATAAGAGAGTTAAGCACATAGGCTTCGATCGAGTGCGCTTTGGTTCAAAGAATGTGTGTTGACTTATTTGACCAACTATTTTTTCCTTGTTAAGTAAACGAGTTACATTTGACCAAATCATGGAAGGAGAGAAGTTGTCCCATATGGGTTAGGTATCCATACTAATTTTTATTTCATAACTTATATGGAACTTTATATTCTTGATCGGGAGTCTTAACTTAGGCCAGAATAAGAGAAATAAGCACATAGGGTTCGATTGAGTGCGTTTAGATACAAAAAATGTGTGTTGACTTATTTATCCAACTATTACTTCCTTGTTAAGTAAATGAGTTACGTTTAACCTAATCGTGGAAGGAGAGAGGCCGTCCCATAGGCTTTAAGTGTCAATACTTAGTTTTTTTCATAACTTATGTGGAACTTTATATTCTTGATCAGAAGTCTTCACTTCGGCAAGAATAAGAGAGAGAAACACATAGGTCTAGATCGAGTGCGTTTAGGTTCAAAGAATGCGTGTTGACTTATTTGACCAACTATTACTTCCTTGTTAAGTAAACGAGTTACGTTTGACCAAATCATGGAAGGAGAGAAGTTGTCCCATAGGGGTTAATTATCCATACTAATTTTTATTTCATAACTTATACGGAACTTTATATTCTTGATCGGGAGTCTTAACTTAGGCAAGAATAAGAGAAATAAGCACATAGGCTTCGATTGAGTGCGTTTAGATTCAAAAAATGTGTGTTGACTTATTTATCCAACTATTACTTTAGTGTAAAGGAAACGAGTTACGTTTAACCAAATCGTGGAAGGAGAGAGGTCGCCCCATAGTGGTTAAGTATCCATACTTAGTTTTTTTAATAACTTATATGGACTTCATATTCTTGATCGAAAGTCTTCACTTAGGTAAATAAGAGAGATAAGCACGTAGGCTTCAATCGAGTGCGTTTAGGTTCAAAGAACATGTGTTGACTTATTTAACCAACTATTACTTTCTTGTTAAGTAATAGAGTAAACGACTTACGTTTGCCAAACCGTGGAAGAAGAGAGGCTGTCCAAGAAGGGTTAAGTATCCTTACTTAGTTTTTTTTCATAACTTATATGGAACTCCATATTCTTGATTGTGAGTTTTCACTTAGGCAAGAATAAGAGAGTTAAGCACATAGGCTTCGATCGAGTGCGTTTTGGTTCAAAGAATGTGTGTTGACTTATTCGACCAACTATCTCTTCCTTGTTTAGTAAACGAGTTACCTTTGACCAAATCATGGAAGGAGAGAAGTCGTCCCATAGGGGTTAGGTATCCATACTAATTTTTATTTCGTAACTTATATAGAACTTTATATTCTTGATCGGGAGTCTTCACTTAGCCAAGAATAAGAGAGATAAGCACATAGGCTTCGATTGAGTGCGATTAGATTCAAAAAATGTGTGTTGACTTATTTATCCAACTATTACTTCCTTGTTAAGTAAACGAGTTACGTTTAACCAAATCGTGGAGGGAGAGAGGCCGCCCCATAGTGGTTAAGTATCCATAGTTTTTTTCATAACTTGTATGGACTTCATATTCTTGATCGAAAGTCTTCACTTAGGAAAATAAGAGAGATAAGCACGTAGGCTTCAATCGAGTGTGCTTAGGTTCAAAGAACATGAGTTGACTTATTTGACCAACTATTACTTTCTTGTTAAGTAATAGAGTAAACGACTTACGTTTGACCAAACCGTGGAAGGAGAGAGGATGTCCAAGAAGGGTTAAGTATCCTTACTTAGTTTTTTTTCATAACTTATATGGAACTCCATATTCTTGATAGGGAGTTTTCACTTAGGCAAGAGTAAGAGAGTTAAACACATATGCCTCGATTGAGTGCGTTTAGGTTCAAAGAATGCGTGTTGACTTATTTGACCAACTATTACTTCCTTGTTAAGTAAACGAGTTACGTTTGACCAAATCGTGGAAGGAGAGAAGTTGTCACGTAGAGGTTAAGTATCCATACTAATTTTTATTTCATAACTTATATGGAACTTTATATTCTTGATCGGGAGTCTTCACTTAGGCAAGAATAAGAGAAATAAGCACATAGGCTTTGATTGAGTGCGATTAGATTCAAAAAATGTGTGTTGACTTATTTATTCAACTATTACTTCCTTGTTAAGTAAACGAGTTACGTATAACCAAATCTTGGAGGGAGAGAGGCCGCCCCATAGTGGTTAAGTATCCATACTTAGTTTTTTTCATAACTTGTACGGACTTCATATTCTTGATCGAAAGTCTTCACTTAGGTAAATAAGAGAGATAAGCACGTAGGCTTCAATCGAGTGCGTTTAGGTTCAAAGAACATGTGTTGACTTATTTAACCAACTATTACTTTCTTGTTAAGTAATAGAGTAAACGACTTACGTTTGCCAAACCGTGGAAGAAGAGAGGCCGTCCAAGAAGGGTTAAGTATCCTTACTTAGTTTTTTTTCATAACGTATATGGAACTCCATATTCTTGATTGGGAGTTTTCACTTAGGCAAGAATAAGAGAGTTAAGCACATAGGCTTCGATCGAGTGCGCTTTGGTTCAAAGAATGTGTGTTGACTTATTTGACCAACTATTTTTTCCTTGTTAAGTAAACGAGTTACATTTGACCAAATCATGGAAGGAGAGAAGTTGTCCCATATGGGTTAGGTATCCATACTAATTTTTATTTCATAACTTATATGGAACTTTATATTCTTGATCGGGAGTCTTAACTTAGGCCAGAATAAGAGAAATAAGCACATAGGGTTCGATTGAGTGCGTTTAGATACAAAAAATGTGTGTTGACTTATTTATCCAACTATTACTTCCTTGTTAAGTAAATGAGTTACGTTTAACCTAATCGTGGAAGGAGAGAGGCCGTCCCATAGGCTTTAAGTGTCAATACTTAGTTTTTTTCATAACTTATGTGGAACTTTATATTCTTGATCAGAAGTCTTCACTTCGGCAAGAATAAGAGAGAGAAACACATAGGTCTAGATCGAGTGCGTTTAGGTTCAAAGAATGCGTGTTGACTTATTTGACCAACTATTACTTCCTTGTTAAGTAAACGAGTTACGTTTGACCAAATCATGGAAGGAGAGAAGTTGTCCCATAGGGGTTAATTATCCATACTAATTTTTATTTCATAACTTATACGGAACTTTATATTCTTGATCGGGAGTCTTAACTTAGGCAAGAATAAGAGAAATAAGCACATAGGCTTCGATTGAGTGCGTTTAGATTCAAAAAATGTGTGTTGACTTATTTATCCAACTATTACTTTAGTGTAAAGGAAACGAGTTACGTTTAACCAAATCGTGGAAGGAGAGAGGTCGCCCCATAGTGGTTAAGTATCCATACTTAGTTTTTTTAATAACTTATATGGACTTCATATTCTTGATCGAAAGTCTTCACTTAGGTAAATAAGAGAGATAAGCACGTAGGCTTCAATCGAGTGCGTTTAGGTTCAAAGAACATGTGTTGACTTATTTAACCAACTATTACTTTCTTGTTAAGTAATAGAGTAAACGACTTACGTTTGCCAAACCGTGGAAGAAGAGAGGCTGTCCAAGAAGGGTTAAATATCCTTACTTAGTTTTTTTTCATAACTTATATGGAACTCCATATTCTTGATTGTGAGTTTTCACTTAGGCAAGAATAAGAGAGTTAAGCACATAGGCTTCGATCGAGTGCGTTTTGGTTCAAAGAATGTGTGTTGACTTATTCGACCAACTATCTCTTCCTTGTTTAGTAAACGAGTTACCTTTGACCAAATCATGGAAGGAGAGAAGTCGTCCCATAGGGGTTAGGTATCCATACTAATTTTTATTTCGTAACTTATATAGAACTTTATATTCTTGATCGGGAGTCTTCACTTAGGCAAGAATAAGAGAGATAAGCACATAGGCTTCGATTGAGTGCGATTAGATTCAAAAAATGTGTGTTGACTTATTTATCCAACTATTACTTCCTTGTTAAGTAAACGAGTTACGTTTAACCAAATCGTGGAGGGAGAGAGGCCGCCCCATAGTGGTTAAGTATCCATAGTTTTTTTCATAACTTGTATGGACTTCATATTCTTGATCGAAAGTCTTCACTTAGGAAAATAAGAGAGATAAGCACGTAGGCTTCAATCGAGTGTGCTTAGGTTCAAAGAACATGAGTTGACTTATTTGACCAACTATTACTTTCTTGTTAAGTAATAGAGTAAACGACTTACGTTTGACCAAACCGTGGAAGGAGAGAGGATGTCCAAGAAGGGTTAAGTATCCTTACTTAGTTTTTTTTCATAACTTATATGGAACTCCATATTCTTGATAGGGAGTTTTCACTTAGGCAAGAGTAAGAGAGTTAAACACATATGCCTCGATTGAGTGCGTTTAGGTTCAAAGAATGCGTGTTGACTTATTTGACCAACTATTACTTCCTTGTTAAGTAAACGAGTTACGTTTGACCAAATCGTGGAAGGAGAGAAGTTGTCACGTAGAGGTTAAGTATCCATACTAATTTTTATTTCATAACTTATATGGAACTTTATATTCTTGATCGGGAGTCTTCACTTAGGCAAGAATAAGAGAAATAAGCACATAGGCTTTGATTGAGTGCGATTAGATTCAAAAAATGTGTGTTGACTTATTTATTCAACTATTACTTCCTTGTTAAGTAAACGAGTTACGTATAACCAAATCTTGGAGGGAGAGAGGCCGCCCCATAGTGGTTAAGTATCCATACTTAGTTTTTTTCATAACTTGTACGGACTTCATATTCTTGATCGAAAGTCTTCACTTAGGTAAATAAGAGAGATAAGCACGTAGGCTTCAATCGAGTGCGTTTAGGTTCAAAGAACATGTGTTGACTTATTTAACCAACTATTACTTTCTTGTTAAGTAATAGAGTAAACGACTTACGTTTGCCAAACCGTGGAAGAAGAGAGGCCGTCCAAGAAGGGTTAAGTATCCTTACTTAGTTTTTTTTCATAACGTATATGGAACTCCATATTCTTGATTGGGAGTTTTCACTTAGGCAAGAATAAGAGAGTTAAGCACATAGGCTTCGATCGAGTGCGCTTTGGTTCAAAGAATGTGTGTTGACTTATTTGACCAACTATTTTTTCCTTGTTAAGTAAACGAGTTACATTTGACCAAATCATGGAAGGAGAGAAGTTGTCCCATATGGGTTAGGTATCCATACTAATTTTTATTTCATAACTTATATGGAACTTTATATTCTTGATCGGGAGTCTTAACTTAGGCCAGAATAAGAGAAATAAGCACATAGGGTTCGATTGAGTGCGTTTAGATACAAAAAATGTGTGTTGACTTATTTATCCAACTATTACTTCCTTGTTAAGTAAATGAGTTACGTTTAACCTAATCGTGGAAGGAGAGAGGCCGTCCCATAGGCTTTAAGTGTCAATACTTAGTTTTTTTCATAACTTATGTGGAACTTTATATTCTTGATCAGAAGTCTTCACTTCGGCAAGAATAAGAGAGAGAAACACATAGGTCTAGATCGAGTGCGTTTAGGTTCAAAGAATGCGTGTTGACTTATTTGACCAACTATTACTTCCTTGTTAAGTAAACGAGTTACGTTTGACCAAATCATGGAAGGAGAGAAGTTGTCCCATAGGGGTTAATTATCCATACTAATTTTTATTTCATAACTTATACGGAACTTTATATTCTTGATCGGGAGTCTTAACTTAGGCAAGAATAAGAGAAATAAGCACATAGGCTTCGATTGAGTGCGTTTAGATTCAAAAAATGTGTGTTGACTTATTTATCCAACTATTACTTTAGTGTAAAGGAAACGAGTTACGTTTAACCAAATCGTGGAAGGAGAGAGGTCGCCCCATAGTGGTTAAGTATCCATACTTAGTTTTTTTAATAACTTATATGGACTTCATATTCTTGATCGAAAGTCTTCACTTAGGTAAATAAGAGAGATAAGCACGTAGGCTTCAATCGAGTGCGTTTAGGTTCAAAGAACATGTGTTGACTTATTTAACCAACTATTACTTTCTTGTTAAGTAATAGAGTAAACGACTTACGTTTGCCAAACCGTGGAAGAAGAGAGGCTGTCCAAGAAGGGTTAAGTATCCTTACTTAGTTTTTTTTCATAACTTATATGGAACTCCATATTCTTGATTGTGAGTTTTCACTTAGGCAAGAATAAGAGAGTTAAGCACATAGGCTTCGATCGAGTGCGTTTTGGTTCAAAGAATGTGTGTTGACTTATTCGACCAACTATCTCTTCCTTGTTTAGTAAACGAGTTACCTTTGACCAAATCATGGAAGGAGAGAAGTCGTCCCATAGGGGTTAGGTATCCATACTAATTTTTATTTCGTAACTTATATAGAACTTTATATTCTTGATCGGGAGTCTTCACTTAGGCAAGAATAAGAGAGATAAGCACATAGGCTTCGATTGAGTGCGATTAGATTCAAAAAATGTGTGTTGACTTATTTATCCAACTATTACTTCCTTGTTAAGTAAACGAGTTACGTTTAACCAAATCGTGGAGGGAGAGAGGCCGCCCCATAGTGGTTAAGTATCCATAGTTTTTTTCATAACTTGTATGGACTTCATATTCTTGATCGAAAGTCTTCACTTAGGAAAATAAGAGAGATAAGCACGTAGGCTTCAATCGAGTGTGCTTAGGTTCAAAGAACATGAGTTGACTTATTTGACCAACTATTACTTTCTTGTTAAGTAATAGAGTAAACGACTTACGTTTGACCAAACCGTGGAAGGAGAGAGGATGTCCAAGAAGGGTTAAGTATCCTTACTTAGTTTTTTTTCATAACTTATATGGAACTCCATATTCTTGATAGGGAGTTTTCACTTAGGCAAGAGTAAGAGAGTTAAACACATATGCCTCGATTGAGTGCGTTTAGGTTCAAAGAATGCGTGTTGACTTATTTGACCAACTATTACTTCCTTGTTAAGTAAACGAGTTACGTTTGACCAAATCGTGGAAGGAGAGAAGTTGTCACGTAGAGGTTAAGTATCCATACTAATTTTTATTTCATAACTTATATGGAACTTTATATTCTTGATCGGGAGTCTTCACTTAGGCAAGAATAAGAGAAATAAGCACATAGGCTTTGATTGAGTGCGATTAGATTCAAAAAATGTGTGTTGACTTATTTATTCAACTATTACTTCCTTGTTAAGTAAACGAGTTACGTATAACCAAATCTTGGAGGGAGAGAGGCCGCCCCATAGTGGTTAAGTATCCATACTTAGTTTTTTTCATAACTTGTACGGACTTCATATTCTTGATCGAAAGTCTTCACTTAGGTAAATAAGAGAGATAAGCACGTAGGCTTCAATCGAGTGCGTTTAGGTTCAAAGAACATGTGTTGACTTATTTAACCAACTATTACTTTCTTGTTAAGTAATAGAGTAAACGACTTACGTTTGCCAAACCGTGGAAGAAGAGAGGCCATCCAAGAAGGGTTAAGTATCCTTACTTAGTTTTTTTTCATAACTTATATGGAACTCCATATTCTTGATTGGGAGTTTTCACTTAGGCAAGAATAAGAGAGTTAAGCACATAGGCTTCGATGGAGTGCGTTTTGGTTCAAAGAATGTGTGTTGACTTATTTAACCAACTATTACTTTCTTGTTAAGTAATAGAGTAAACGACTTACGTTTGCCAAACCGTGGAAGAAGAGAGGCCGTCCAAGAAGGGTTAAGTATCCTTACTTAGTTTTTTTTCATAACGTATATGGAACTCCATATTCTTGATTGGGAGTTTTCACTTAGGCAAGAATAAGAGAGTTAAGCACATAGGCTTCGATCGAGTGCGCTTTGGTTCAAAGAATGTGTGTTGACTTATTTGACCAACTATTTTTTCCTTGTTAAGTAAACGAGTTACATTTGACCAAATCATGGAAGGAGAGAAGTTGTCCCATATGGGTTAGGTATCCATACTAATTTTTATTTCATAACTTATATGGAACTTTATATTCTTGATCGGGAGTCTTAACTTAGGCCAGAATAAGAGAAATAAGCACATAGGGTTCGATTGAGTGCGTTTAGATACAAAAAATGTGTGTTGACTTATTTATCCAACTATTACTTCCTTGTTAAGTAAATGAGTTACGTTTAACCTAATCGTGGAAGGAGAGAGGCCGTCCCATAGGCTTTAAGTGTCAATACTTAGTTTTTTTCATAACTTATGTGGAACTTTATATTCTTGATCAGAAGTCTTCACTTCGGCAAGAATAAGAGAGAGAAACACATAGGTCTAGATCGAGTGCGTTTAGGTTCAAAGAATGCGTGTTGACTTATTTGACCAACTATTACTTCCTTGTTAAGTAAACGAGTTACGTTTGACCAAATCATGGAAGGAGAGAAGTTGTCCCATAGGGGTTAATTATCCATACTAATTTTTATTTCATAACTTATACGGAACTTTATATTCTTGATCGGGAGTCTTAACTTAGGCAAGAATAAGAGAAATAAGCACATAGGCTTCGATTGAGTGCGTTTAGATTCAAAAAATGTGTGTTGACTTATTTATCCAACTATTACTTTAGTGTAAAGGAAACGAGTTACGTTTAACCAAATCGTGGAAGGAGAGAGGTCGCCCCATAGTGGTTAAGTATCCATACTTAGTTTTTTTAATAACTTATATGGACTTCATATTCTTGATCGAAAGTCTTCACTTAGGTAAATAAGAGAGATAAGCACGTAGGCTTCAATCGAGTGCGTTTAGGTTCAAAGAACATGTGTTGACTTATTTAACCAACTATTACTTTCTTGTTAAGTAATAGAGTAAACGACTTACGTTTGCCAAACCGTGGAAGAAGAGAGGCTGTCCAAGAAGGGTTAAGTATCCTTACTTAGTTTTTTTTCATAACTTATATGGAACTCCATATTCTTGATTGTGAGTTTTCACTTAGGCAAGAATAAGAGAGTTAAGCACATAGGCTTCGATCGAGTGCGTTTTGGTTCAAAGAATGTGTGTTGACTTATTCGACCAACTATCTCTTCCTTGTTTAGTAAACGAGTTACCTTTGACCAAATCATGGAAGGAGAGAAGTCGTCCCATAGGGGTTAGGTATCCATACTAATTTTTATTTCGTAACTTATATAGAACTTTATATTCTTGATCGGGAGTCTTCACTTAGGCAAGAATAAGAGAGATAAGCACATAGGCTTCGATTGAGTGCGATTAGATTCAAAAAATGTGTGTTGACTTATTTATCCAACTATTACTTCCTTGTTAAGTAAACGAGTTACGTTTAACCAAATCGTGGAGGGAGAGAGGCCGCCCCATAGTGGTTAAGTATCCATAGTTTTTTTCATAACTTGTATGGACTTCATATTCTTGATCGAAAGTCTTCACTTAGGAAAATAAGAGAGATAAGCACGTAGGCTTCAATCGAGTGTGCTTAGGTTCAAAGAACATGAGTTGACTTATTTGACCAACTATTACTTTCTTGTTAAGTAATAGAGTAAACGACTTACGTTTGACCAAACCGTGGAAGGAGAGAGGATGTCCAAGAAGGGTTAAGTATCCTTACTTAGTTTTTTTTCATAACTTATATGGAACTCCATATTCTTGATAGGGAGTTTTCACTTAGGCAAGAGTAAGAGAGTTAAACACATATGCCTCGATTGAGTGCGTTTAGGTTCAAAGAATGCGTGTTGACTTATTTGACCAACTATTACTTCCTTGTTAAGTAAACGAGTTACGTTTGACCAAATCGTGGAAGGAGAGAAGTTGTCACGTAGAGGTTAAGTATCCATACTAATTTTTATTTCATAACTTATATGGAACTTTATATTCTTGATCGGGAGTCTTCACTTAGGCAAGAATAAGAGAAATAAGCACATAGGCTTTGATTGAGTGCGATTAGATTCAAAAAATGTGTGTTGACTTATTTATTCAACTATTACTTCCTTGTTAAGTAAACGAGTTACGTATAACCAAATCTTGGAGGGAGAGAGGCCGCCCCATAGTGGTTAAGTATCCATACTTAGTTTTTTTCATAACTTGTACGGACTTCATATTCTTGATCGAAAGTCTTCACTTAGGTAAATAAGAGAGATAAGCACGTAGGCTTCAATCGAGTGCGTTTAGGTTCAAAGAACATGTGTTGACTTATTTAACCAACTATTACTTTCTTGTTAAGTAATAGAGTAAACGACTTACGTTTGCCAAACCGTGGAAGAAGAGAGGCCATCCAAGAAGGGTTAAGTATCCTTACTTAGTTTTTTTTCATAACTTATATGGAACTCCATATTCTTGATTGGGAGTTTTCACTTAGGCAAGAATAAGAGAGTTAAGCACATAGGCTTCGATGGAGTGCGTTTTGGTTCAAAGAATGTGTGTTGACTTATTTAACCAACTATTACTTTCTTGTTAAGTAATAGAGTAAACGACTTACGTTTGCCAAACCGTGGAAGAAGAGAGGCCGTCCAAGAAGGGTTAAGTATCCTTACTTAGTTTTTTTTCATAACGTATATGGAACTCCATATTCTTGATTGGGAGTTTTCACTTAGGCAAGAATAAGAGAGTTAAGCACATAGGCTTCGATCGAGTGCGCTTTGGTTCAAAGAATGTGTGTTGACTTATTTGACCAACTATTTTTTCCTTGTTAAGTAAACGAGTTACATTTGACCAAATCATGGAAGGAGAGAAGTTGTCCCATATGGGTTAGGTATCCATACTAATTTTTATTTCATAACTTATATGGAACTTTATATTCTTGATCGGGAGTCTTAACTTAGGCCAGAATAAGAGAAATAAGCACATAGGGTTCGATTGAGTGCGTTTAGATACAAAAAATGTGTGTTGACTTATTTATCCAACTATTACTTCCTTGTTAAGTAAATGAGTTACGTTTAACCTAATCGTGGAAGGAGAGAGGCCGTCCCATAGGCTTTAAGTGTCAATACTTAGTTTTTTTCATAACTTATGTGGAACTTTATATTCTTGATCAGAAGTCTTCACTTCGGCAAGAATAAGAGAGAGAAACACATAGGTCTAGATCGAGTGCGTTTAGGTTCAAAGAATGCGTGTTGACTTATTTGACCAACTATTACTTCCTTGTTAAGTAAACGAGTTACGTTTGACCAAATCATGGAAGGAGAGAAGTTGTCCCATAGGGGTTAATTATCCATACTAATTTTTATTTCATAACTTATACGGAACTTTATATTCTTGATCGGGAGTCTTAACTTAGGCAAGAATAAGAGAAATAAGCACATAGGCTTCGATTGAGTGCGTTTAGATTCAAAAAATGTGTGTTGACTTATTTATCCAACTATTACTTTAGTGTAAAGGAAACGAGTTACGTTTAACCAAATCGTGGAAGGAGAGAGGTCGCCCCATAGTGGTTAAGTATCCATACTTAGTTTTTTTAATAACTTATATGGACTTCATATTCTTGATCGAAAGTCTTCACTTAGGTAAATAAGAGAGATAAGCACGTAGGCTTCAATCGAGTGCGTTTAGGTTCAAAGAACATGTGTTGACTTATTTAACCAACTATTACTTTCTTGTTAAGTAATAGAGTAAACGACTTACGTTTGCCAAACCGTGGAAGAAGAGAGGCTGTCCAAGAAGGGTTAAGTATCCTTACTTAGTTTTTTTTCATAACTTATATGGAACTCCATATTCTTGATTGTGAGTTTTCACTTAGGCAAGAATAAGAGAGTTAAGCACATAGGCTTCGATCGAGTGCGTTTTGGTTCAAAGAATGTGTGTTGACTTATTCGACCAACTATCTCTTCCTTGTTTAGTAAACGAGTTACCTTTGACCAAATCATGGAAGGAGAGAAGTCGTCCCATAGGGGTTAGGTATCCATACTAATTTTTATTTCGTAACTTATATAGAACTTTATATTCTTGATCGGGAGTCTTCACTTAGGCAAGAATAAGAGAGATAAGCACATAGGCTTCGATTGAGTGCGATTAGATTCAAAAAATGTGTGTTGACTTATTTATCCAACTATTACTTCCTTGTTAAGTAAACGAGTTACGTTTAACCAAATCGTGGAGGGAGAGAGGCCGCCCCATAGTGGTTAAGTATCCATAGTTTTTTTCATAACTTGTATGGACTTCATATTCTTGATCGAAAGTCTTCACTTAGGAAAATAAGAGAGATAAGCACGTAGGCTTCAATCGAGTGTGCTTAGGTTCAAAGAACATGAGTTGACTTATTTGACCAACTATTACTTTCTTGTTAAGTAATAGAGTAAACGACTTACGTTTGACCAAACCGTGGAAGGAGAGAGGATGTCCAAGAAGGGTTAAGTATCCTTACTTAGTTTTTTTTCATAACTTATATGGAACTCCATATTCTTGATAGGGAGTTTTCACTTAGGCAAGAGTAAGAGAGTTAAACACATATGCCTCGATTGAGTGCGTTTAGGTTCAAAGAATGCGTGTTGACTTATTTGACCAACTATTACTTCCTTGTTAAGTAAACGAGTTACGTTTGACCAAATCGTGGAAGGAGAGAAGTTGTCACGTAGAGGTTAAGTATCCATACTAATTTTTATTTCATAACTTATATGGAACTTTATATTCTTGATCGGGAGTCTTCACTTAGGCAAGAATAAGAGAAATAAGCACATAGGCTTTGATTGAGTGCGATTAGATTCAAAAAATGTGTGTTGACTTATTTATTCAACTATTACTTCCTTGTTAAGTAAACGAGTTACGTATAACCAAATCTTGGAGGGAGAGAGGCCGCCCCATAGTGGTTAAGTATCCATACTTAATTTTTTTCATAACTTGTACGGACTTCATATTCTTGATCGAAAGTCTTCACTTAGGTAAATAAGAGAGATAAGCACGTAGGCTTCAATCGAGTGCGTTTAGGTTCAAAGAACATGTGTTGACTTATTTAACCAACTATTACTTTCTTGTTAAGTAATAGAGTAAACGACTTACGTTTGCCAAACCGTGGAAGAAGAGAGGCCGTCCAAGAAGGGTTAAGTATCCTTACTTAGTTTTTTTTCATAACGTATATGGAACTCCATATTCTTGATTGGGAGTTTTCACTTAGGCAAGAATAAGAGAGTTAAGCACATAGGCTTCGATCGAGTGCGCTTTGGTTCAAAGAATGTGTGTTGACTTATTTGACCAACTATTTTTTCCTTGTTAAGTAAACGAGTTACATTTGACCAAATCATGGAAGGAGAGAAGTTGTCCCATATGGGTTAGGTATCCATACTAATTTTTATTTCATAACTTATATGGAACTTTATATTCTTGATCGGGAGTCTTAACTTAGGCCAGAATAAGAGAAATAAGCACATAGGGTTCGATTGAGTGCGTTTAGATACAAAAAATGTGTGTTGACTTATTTATCCAACTATTACTTCCTTGTTAAGTAAATGAGTTACGTTTAACCTAATCGTGGAAGGAGAGAGGCCGTCCCATAGGCTTTAAGTGTCAATACTTAGTTTTTTTCATAACTTATGTGGAACTTTATATTCTTGATCAGAAGTCTTCACTTCGGCAAGAATAAGAGAGAGAAACACATAGGTCTAGATCGAGTGCGTTTAGGTTCAAAGAATGCGTGTTGACTTATTTGACCAACTATTACTTCCTTGTTAAGTAAACGAGTTACGTTTGACCAAATCATGGAAGGAGAGAAGTTGTCCCATAGGGGTTAATTATCCATACTAATTTTTATTTCATAACTTATACGGAACTTTATATTCTTGATCGGGAGTCTTCACTTAGGCAAGAATAAGAGAAATAAGCACATAGGCTTCGATTGAGTGCGTTTAGATTCAAAAAATGTGTGTTGACTTATTTATCCAACTATTACTTTAGTGTAAAGGAAACGAGTTACGTTTAACCAAATCGTGGAAGGAGAGAGGTCGCCCCATAGTGGTTAAGTATCCATACTTAGTTTTTTTAATAACTTATATGGACTTCATATTCTTGATCGAAAGTCTTCACTTAGGTAAATAAGAGAGATAAGCACGTAGGCTTCAATCGAGTGCGTTTAGGTTCAAAGAACATGTGTTGACTTATTTAACCAACTATTACTTTCTTGTTAAGTAATAGAGTAAACGACTTACGTTTGCCAAACCGTGGAAGAAGAGAGGCTGTCCAAGAAGGGTTAAGTATCCTTACTTAGTTTTTTTTCATAACTTATATGGAACTCCATATTCTTGATTGTGAGTTTTCACTTAGGCAAGAATAAGAGAGTTAAGCACATAGGCTTCGATCGAGTGCGTTTTGGTTCAAAGAATGTGTGTTGACTTATTCGACCAACTATCTCTTCCTTGTTTAGTAAACGAGTTACCTTTGACCAAATCATGGAAGGAGAGAAGTCGTCCCATAGGGGTTAGGTATCCATACTAATTTTTATTTCGTAACTTATATAGAACTTTATATTCTTGATCGGGAGTCTTCACTTAGGCAAGAATAAGAGAGATAAGCACATAGGCTTCGATTGAGTGCGATTAGATTCAAAAAATGTGTGTTGACTTATTTATCCAACTATTACTTCCTTGTTAAGTAAACGAGTTACGTTTAACCAAATCGTGGAGGGAGAGAGGCCGCCCCATAGTGGTTAAGTATCCATAGTTTTTTTCATAACTTGTATGGACTTCATATTCTTGATCGAAAGTCTTCACTTAGGAAAATAAGAGAGATAAGCACGTAGGCTTCAATCGAGTGTGCTTAGGTTCAAAGAACATGAGTTGACTTATTTGACCAACTATTACTTTCTTGTTAAGTAATAGAGTAAACGACTTACGTTTGACCAAACCGTGGAAGGAGAGAGGATGTCCAAGAAGGGTTAAGTATCCTTACTTAGTTTTTTTTCATAACTTATATGGAACTCCATATTCTTGATAGGGAGTTTTCACTTAGGCAAGAGTAAGAGAGTTAAACACATATGCCTCGATTGAGTGCGTTTAGGTTCAAAGAATGCGTGTTGACTTATTTGACCAACTATTACTTCCTTGTTAAGTAAACGAGTTACGTTTGACCAAATCGTGGAAGGAGAGAAGTTGTCACGTAGAGGTTAAGTATCCATACTAATTTTTATTTCATAACTTATATGGAACTTTATATTCTTGATCGGGAGTCTTCACTTAGGCAAGAATAAGAGAAATAAGCACATAGGCTTTGATTGAGTGCGATTAGATTCAAAAAATGTGTGTTGACTTATTTATTCAACTATTACTTCCTTGTTAAGTAAACGAGTTACGTATAACCAAATCTTGGAGGGAGAGAGGCCGCCCCATAGTGGTTAAGTATCCATACTTAATTTTTTTCATAACTTGTACGGACTTCATATTCTTGATCGAAAGTCTTCACTTAGGTAAATAAGAGAGATAAGCACGTAGGCTTCAATCGAGTGCGTTTAGGTTCAAAGAACATGTGTTGACTTATTTAACCAACTATTACTTTCTTGTTAAGTAATAGAGTAAACGACTTACGTTTGCCAAACCGTGGAAGAAGAGAGGCCGTCCAAGAAGGGTTAAGTATCCTTACTTAGTTTTTTTTCATAACGTATATGGAACTCCATATTCTTGATTGGGAGTTTTCACTTAGGCAAGAATAAGAGAGTTAAGCACATAGGCTTCGATCGAGTGCGCTTTGGTTCAAAGAATGTGTGTTGACTTATTTGACCAACTATTTTTTCCTTGTTAAGTAAACGAGTTACATTTGACCAAATCATGGAAGGAGAGAAGTTGTCCCATATGGGTTAGGTATCCATACTAATTTTTATTTCATAACTTATATGGAACTTTATATTCTTGATCGGGAGTCTTAACTTAGGCCAGAATAAGAGAAATAAGCACATAGGGTTCGATTGAGTGCGTTTAGATACAAAAAATGTGTGTTGACTTATTTATCCAACTATTACTTCCTTGTTAAGTAAATGAGTTACGTTTAACCTAATCGTGGAAGGAGAGAGGCCGTCCCATAGGCTTTAAGTGTCAATACTTAGTTTTTTTCATAACTTATGTGGAACTTTATATTCTTGATCAGAAGTCTTCACTTCGGCAAGAATAAGAGAGAGAAACACATAGGTCTAGATCGAGTGCGTTTAGGTTCAAAGAATGCGTGTTGACTTATTTGACCAACTATTACTTCCTTGTTAAGTAAACGAGTTACGTTTGACCAAATCATGGAAGGAGAGAAGTTGTCCCATAGGGGTTAATTATCCATACTAATTTTTATTTCATAACTTATACGGAACTTTATATTCTTGATCGGGAGTCTTCACTTAGGCAAGAATAAGAGAAATAAGCACATAGGCTTCGATTGAGTGCGTTTAGATTCAAAAAATGTGTGTTGACTTATTTATCCAACTATTACTTTAGTGTAAAGGAAACGAGTTACGTTTAACCAAATCGTGGAAGGAGAGAGGTCGCCCCATAGTGGTTAAGTATCCATACTTAGTTTTTTTAATAACTTATATGGACTTCATATTCTTGATCGAAAGTCTTCACTTAGGTAAATAAGAGAGATAAGCACGTAGGCTTCAATCGAGTGCGTTTAGGTTCAAAGAACATGTGTTGACTTATTTAACCAACTATTACTTTCTTGTTAAGTAATAGAGTAAACGACTTACGTTTGCCAAACCGTGGAAGAAGAGAGGCTGTCCAAGAAGGGTTAAGTATCCTTACTTAGTTTTTTTTCATAACTTATATGGAACTCCATATTCTTGATTGTGAGTTTTCACTTAGGCAAGAATAAGAGAGTTAAGCACATAGGCTTCGATCGAGTGCGTTTTGGTTCAAAGAATGTGTGTTGACTTATTCGACCAACTATCTCTTCCTTGTTTAGTAAACGAGTTACCTTTGACCAAATCATGGAAGGAGAGAAGTCGTCCCATAGGGGTTAGGTATCCATACTAATTTTTATTTCGTAACTTATATAGAACTTTATATTCTTGATCGGGAGTCTTCACTTAGGCAAGAATAAGAGAGATAAGCACATAGGCTTCGATTGAGTGCGATTAGATTCAAAAAATGTGTGTTGACTTATTTATCCAACTATTACTTCCTTGTTAAGTAAACGAGTTACGTTTAACCAAATCGTGGAGGGAGAGAGGCCGCCCCATAGTGGTTAAGTATCCATAGTTTTTTTCATAACTTGTATGGACTTCATATTCTTGATCGAAAGTCTTCACTTAGGAAAATAAGAGAGATAAGCACGTAGGCTTCAATCGAGTGTGCTTAGGTTCAAAGAACATGAGTTGACTTATTTGACCAACTATTACTTTCTTGTTAAGTAATAGAGTAAACGACTTACGTTTGACCAAACCGTGGAAGGAGAGAGGATGTCCAAGAAGGGTTAAGTATCCTTACTTAGTTTTTTTTCATAACTTATATGGAACTCCATATTCTTGATAGGGAGTTTTCACTTAGGCAAGAGTAAGAGAGTTAAACACATATGCCTCGATTGAGTGCGTTTAGGTTCAAAGAATGCGTGTTGACTTATTTGACCAACTATTACTTCCTTGTTAAGTAAACGAGTTACGTTTGACCAAATCGTGGAAGGAGAGAAGTTGTCACGTAGAGGTTAAGTATCCATACTAATTTTTATTTCATAACTTATATGGAACTTTATATTCTTGATCGGGAGTCTTCACTTAGGCAAGAATAAGAGAAATAAGCACATAGGCTTTGATTGAGTGCGATTAGATTCAAAAAATGTGTGTTGACTTATTTATTCAACTATTACTTCCTTGTTAAGTAAACGAGTTACGTATAACCAAATCTTGGAGGGAGAGAGGCCGCCCCATAGTGGTTAAGTATCCATACTTAGTTTTTTTCATAACTTGTACGGACTTCATATTCTTGATCGAAAGTCTTCACTTAGGTAAATAAGAGAGATAAGCACGTAGGCTTCAATCGAGTGCGTTTAGGTTCAAAGAACATGTGTTGACTTATTTAACCAACTATTACTTTCTTGTTAAGTAATAGAGTAAACGACTTACGTTTGCCAAACCGTGGAAGAAGAGAGGCCGTCCAAGAAGGGTTAAGTATCCTTACTTAGTTTTTTTTCATAACTTATATGGAACTCCATATTCTTGATTGGGAGTTTTCACTTAGGCAAGAATAAGAGAGTTAAGCACATAGGCTTCGATGGAGTGCGTTTTGGTTCAAAGAATGTGTGTTGACTTATTTAACCAACTATTACTTTCTTGTTAAGTAATAGAGTAAACGACTTACGTTTGCCAAACCGTGGAAGAAGAGAGGCCGTCCAAGAAGGGTTAAGTATCCTTACTTAGTTTTTTTTCATAACGTATATGGAACTCCATATTCTTGATTGGGAGTTTTCACTTAGGCAAGAATAAGAGAGTTAAGCACATAGGCTTCGATCGAGTGCGCTTTGGTTCAAAGAATGTGTGTTGACTTATTTGACCAACAATTACTTCCTTGTTAAGTAAACGACTAACGTTTAACCAAATCGTGGAAGGAGAGAGGCCGCCCCATAGTGGTTAAGTATCCATACTTAGTTTTTTTCCTAACTTATATGTACTTCATATTCTTGATCGAAAGTCTTCACTTGGGTAAATAAGAGAGATAAGCACGTAGGCTTCAATCGAGTTCGTTTAGGTTCAAAGAACATGTGTTGACTTATTTGACCAACTATTACTTTCTTGTTAAGTAATAGAGTAAACGACTTACGTTTGAACAAACCGTGGAAGGAGAGAGGCCGTCCAAGAAGGGTTAAATATCCTTACTTAGTTTTTTTTCATAACTTATATGGAACTCCATATTCTTGATTGGGAGTTTTCACTTAGGCAAGAATAAGAGAGTTAAGCACATAGGCTTCGATCGAGTGCGCTTTGGTTCAAAGAATGTGTGTTGACTTATTTGACCAACTATTACTTCCTTGTTAAGTAAACGACTAACGTTTAACCAAATCGTGGAAGGAGAGAGATCGCCCCATAGTGGTTAAGTATCCATACTAATTTTTATTTCATAACTTATATGGAACTTTATATTCTTGATCGGGTGTCTTCACTTAGGCAAGAATAAGAGAAATAAGCACATAGGCTTCGATTGAGTGCGATTAGATTTAAAAAACGTGTGTTGACTTATTTATTCAACTATTACTTCCTTGTTAAGTAAACGAGTTACGTTTAACCAAATCGTGGAGGGAGAGAGGCTGCCCCATAGTGGTTAAGTATCCATACTTAGTTTTTTTCATAAATTGTATGTACTTCATATACTTGATCGAAAGTCTTCACTTAGAAAAATAAGAGAGATAAGCACGTACGCTTTAATCGAGTGTGTTTAGGTTCAAAGAACATGTTATGACTTATTTGACCAACTATTATTTTCTTGTTAAGTAATAGAGTAAACGACTTACGTTTGACCAAACCGTGGAAGGAGAGAGGTCGTCCAAGAAGGGTTAAATATCCTTACTTAGTTTTTTTCATAACTAATATGGAACTCCATATTCTTGATTGGGAGTTTTCACTTAGGCAAGAATGAGAGAGTTAAGCACATAGGCTTCGATCGAGTGCGTTTTGGTTGAAAGAATGTGTGTTGACTTATTTGACCAACTATTTCTTCCTTGTAAAGTAAACGAGTTACGTTTGACCAAATCGCAGAAGGAGAGAAGTCGTCCCGTAGGGGTTAAGTATCCATACTTATTTTTATTTCATAACTTATATGGAACTTTATATTCTTGATCGAGAGTCTTCACTTAGGCAAGAATAAGAGAGATAAGCACATAGGCTACGATTGAATGCGATTAGATTCAAAAAATGTGTGTTGCCTTATTTATCCAATTATTACTTCCTTGTTAAGTAAACGAGTTACGTATAACCAAATCTTGGAGGGAGAGAGGCCGCCCCATAGTGGTTAAGTATCCATACTTAGTTTTTTTCATAACTTGTACGGACTTCATATTCTTGATCGAAAGTCTTCACTTAGGTAAATAAGAGAGATAAGCACGTAGGCTTCAATCGAGTGCGTTTAGGTTCAAAGAACATGTGTTGACTTATTTAACCAACTATTACTTTCTTGTTAAGTAATAGAGTAAACGACTTACGTTTGCCAAACCGTGGAAGAAGAGAGGCCGTCCAAGAAGGGTTAAGTATCCTTACTTAGTTTTTTTTCATAACTTATATGGAACTCCATATTCTTGATTGGGAGTTTTCACTTAGGCAAGAATAAGAGAGTTAAGCACATAGGCTTCGATGAAGTGCGTTTTGGTTCAAAGAATGTGTGTTGACTTATTTAACCAACTATTACTTTCTTGTTAAGTAATAGAGTAAACGACTTACGTTTGCCAAACCGTGGAAGAAGAGAGGCCGTCCAAGAAGGGTTAAGTATCCTTACTTAGTTTTTTTTCATAACGTATATGGAACTCCATATTCTTGATTGGGAGTTTTCACTTAGGCAAGAATAAGAGAGTTAAGCACATAGGCTTCGATCGAGTGCGCTTTGGTTCAAAGAATGTGTGTTGACTTATTTGACCAACAATTACTTCCTTGTTAAGTAAACGACTAACGTTTAACCAAATCGTGGAAGGAGAGAGGCCGCCCCATAGTGGTTAAGTATCCATACTTAGTTTTTTTCCTAACTTATATGTACTTCATATTCTTGATCGAAAGTCTTCACTTGGGTAAATAAGAGAGATAAGCACGTAGGCTTCAATCGAGTTCGTTTAGGTTCAAAGAACATGTGTTGACTTATTTGACCAACTATTACTTTCTTGTTAAGTAATAGAGTAAACGACTTACGTTTGAATAAACCGTGGAAGGAGAGAGGCCGTCCAAGAAGGGTTAAATATCCTTACTTAGTTTTTTTTCATAACTTATATGGAACTCCATATTCTTGATTGGGAGTTTTCACTTAGGCAAGAATAAGAGAGTTAAGCACATAGGCTTCGATCGAGTGCGCTTTGGTTCAAAGAATGTGTGTTGACTTATTTGACCAACTATTACTTCCTTGTTAAGTAAACGACTAACGTTTAACCAAATCGTGGAAGGAGAGAGATCGCCCCATAGTGGTTAAGTATCCATACTAATTTTTATTTCATAACTTATATGGAACTTTATATTCTTGATCGGGTGTCTTCACTTAGGCAAGAATAAGAGAAATAAGCACATAGGCTTCGATTGAGTGCGATTAGATTTAAAAAACGTGTGTTGACTTATTTATTCAACTATTACTTCCTTGTTAAGTAAACGAGTTACGTTTAACCAAATCGTGGAGGGAGAGAGGCTGCCCCATAGTGGTTAAGTATCCATACTTAGTTTTTTTCATAACTTGTATGTACTTCATATACTTGATCGAAAGTCTTCACTTAGAAAAATAAGAGAGATAAGCACGTACGCTTTAATCGAGTGTGTTTAGGTTCAAAGAACATGTTATGACTTATTTGACCAACTATTATTTTCTTGTTAAGTAATAGAGTAAACGACTTACGTTTGACCAAACCGTGGAAGGAGAGAGGTCGTCCAAGAAGGGTTAAATATCCTTACTTAGTTTTTTTCATAACTAATATGGAACTCCATATTCTTGATTGGGAGTTTTCACTTAGGCAAGAATGAGAGAGTTAAGCACATAGGCTTCGATCGAGTGCGTTTTGGTTGAAAGAATGTGTGTTGACTTATTTGACCAACTATTTCTTCCTTGTAAAGTAAACGAGTTACGTTTGACCAAATCGCAGAAGGAGAGAAGTCGTCCCGTAGGGGTTAAGTATCCATACTTATTTTTATTTCATAACTTATATGGAACTTTATATTCTTGATCGAGAGTCTTCACTTAGGCAAGAATAAGAGAGATAAGCACATAGGCTACGATTGAATGCGATTAGATTCAAAAAATGTGTGTTGCCTTATTTATCCAATTATTACTTCCTTGTTAAGTAAACGAGTTACGTATAACCAAATCTTGGAGGGAGAGAGGCCGCCCCATAGTGGTTAAGTATCCATACTTAGTTTTTTTCATAACTTGTACGGACTTCATATTCTTGATCGAAAGTCTTCACTTAGGTAAATAAGAGAGATAAGCACGTAGGCTTCAATCGAGTGCGTTTAGGTTCAAAGAACATGTGTTGACTTATTTAACCAACTATTACTTTCTTGTTAAGTAATAGAGTAAACGACTTACGTTTGCCAAACCGTGGAAGAAGAGAGGCCGTCCAAGAAGGGTTAAGGATCCTTACTTAGTTTTTTTTCATAACTTATATGGAACTCCATATTCTTGATTGGGAGTTTTCACTTAGGCAAGAATAAGAGAGTTAAGCACATAGGCTTCGATGGAGTGCGTTTTGGTTCAAAGAATGTGTGTTGACTTATTTAACCAACTATTACTTTCTTGTTAAGTAATAGAGTAAACGACTTACGTTTGCCAAACCGTGGAAGAAGAGAGGCCGTCCAAGAAGGGTTAAGTATCCTTACTTAGTTTTTTTTCATAACGTATATGGAACTCCATATTCTTGATTGGGAGTTTTCACTTAGGCAAGAATAAGAGAGTTAAGCACATAGGCTTCGATCGAGTGCGCTTTGGTTCAAAGAATGTGTGTTGACTTATTTGACCAACAATTACTTCCTTGTTAAGTAAACGACTAACGTTTAACCAAATCGTGGAAGGAGAGAGGCCGCCCCATAGTGGTTAAGTATCCATACTTAGTTTTTTTCCTAACTTATATGTACTTCATATTCTTGATCGAAAGTCTTCACTTGGGTAAATAAGAGAGATAAGCACGTAGGCTTCAATCGAGTTCGTTTAGGTTCAAAGAACATGTGTTGACTTATTTGACCAACTATTACTTTCTTGTTAAGTAATAGAGTAAACGACTTACGTTTGAACAAACCGTGGAAGGAGAGAGGCCGTCCAAGAAGGGTTAAATATCCTTACTTAGTTTTTTTTCATAACTTATATGGAACTCCATATTCTTGATTGGGAGTTTTCACTTAGGCAAGAATAAGAGAGTTAAGCACATAGGCTTCGATCGAGTGCGCTTTGGTTCAAAGAATGTGTGTTGACTTATTTGACCAAGTATTTCTTCCTTGTAAAGTAAACGAGTTACGTTTGACCAAATCGCAGAAGGAGAGAAGTCGTCCCGTAGGGGTTAAGTATCCATACTTATTTTTATTTCATAACTTATATGGAACTTTATATTCTTGATCGAGAGTCTTCACTTAGGCAAGAATAAGAGAGATAAGCACATAGGCTACGATTGAATGCGATTAGATTCAAAAAATGTGTGTTGCCTTATTTATCCAATTATTACTTCCTTGTTAAGTAAACGAGTTACGTTTAACAAAATCTTGGAAGGACAGAGGCCGCCCCATAGTGGTTAAGTATCCATACTTAGTTTTTTTCCTAACTTATACGTACTTCATATTCTTGATCGAAAGTCTTCACTTGGGTAAATAAGAGAGATAAGCACGTAGTCTTCAATCGAGTTCGTTTAGGTTCAAAGAACATGTGTTGACTTATTTGACCAACTATTACTTTCTTGTTAAGTAATAGAGTAAACGACTTACGTTTGCCAAACCGTGAAAGAAGAGAGGCCGTCCAAGAAGGGTTAAGTATCCTTACTTAGTTTTTTTTCATAACGTATATGGAACTCCATATTCTTGATTGGGAGTTTTCACTTAGGCAAGAATAAGAGAGTTAAGCACATAGGCTTCGATCGAGTGCGCTTTGGTTCAAAGAATGTGTGTTGACTTATTTGACCAACAATTACTTCCTTGTTAAGTAAACGACTAACGTTTAACCAAATCGTGGAAGGAGAGAGGCCGCCCCATAGTGGTTAAGTATCCATACTTAGTTTTTTTCCTAACTTATATGTACTTCATATTCTTGATCGAAAGTCTTCACTTGGGTAAATAAGAGAGATAAGCACGTAGGCTTCAATCGAGTTCGTTTAGGTTCAAAGAACATGTGTTGACTTATTTGACCAACTATTACTTTCTTGTTAAGTAATAGAGTAAACGACTTACGTTTGAACAAACCGTGGAAGGAGAGAGGCCGTCCAAGAAGGGTTAAATATCCTTACTTAGTTTTTTTTCATAACTTATATGGAACTCCATATTCTTGATTGGGAGTTTTCACTTAGGCAAGAATAAGAGAGTTAAGCACATAGGCTTCGATCGAGTGCGCTTTGGTTCAAAGAATGTGTGTTGACTTATTTGACCAACTATTACTTCCTTGTTAAGTAAACGACTAACGTTTAACCAAATCGTGGAAGGAGAGAGGTCGCCCCATAGTGGTTAAGTATCCATACTAATTTTTATTTCATAACTTATATGGAACTTTATATTCTTGATCGGGTGTCTTCACTTAGGCAAGAAGAAGAGAAATAAGCACATAGGCTTCGATTGAGTGCGATTAGATTTAAAAAACGTGTGTTGACTTATTTATTCAACTATTACTTCCTTGTTAAGTAAACGAGTTACGTTTAACCAAATCGTGGAGGGAGAGAGGCTGCCCCATAGTGGTTAAGTATCCATACTTAGTTTTTTTCATAACTTGTATGTACTTCATATACTTGATCGAAAGTCTTCACTTAGAAAAATAAGAGAGATAAGCACGTAGGCTTTAATCGAGTGTGTTTAGGTTCAAAGAACATGTTATGACTTATTTGACCAACTATTATTTTCTTGTTACGTAATAGAGTAAACGACTTACGTTTGACCAAACCGTGGAAGGAGAGAGGCCGTCCAAGAAGGGTTAAATATCCTTACTTAGTTTTTTTCATAACTAATATGGAACTCCATATTCTTGATTGGGAGTTTTCACTTAGGCAAGAATGAGAGAGTTAAGCACATAGGCTTCGATCGAGTGCGTTTGGGTTCAAAGAATGTGTGTTGACTTATTTGACCAACTATTTCTTCCTTGTAAAGTAAACGAGTTACGTTTAACCAAATCGTGGAAGGAGAGAGGTCGCCCCATAGTGGTTAAGTATCCATACTAATTTTTATTTCATAACTTATATGGAACTTTATATTCTTGATCGGGTGTCTTCACTTAGGCAAGAATAAGAGAAATAAGCACATAGGCTTCGATTGAGTGCGATTAGATTTAAAAAACGTGTGTTGACTTATTTATTCAACTATTACTTCCTTGTTAAGTAAACGAGTTACGTTTAACCAAATCGTGGAGGGAGAGAGGCTGCCCCATAGTGGTTAAGTATCCATACTTAGTTTTTTTCATAACTTGTATGTACTTCATATACTTGATCGAAAGTCTTCACTTAGAAAAATAAGAGAGATAAGCACGTACGCTTTAATCGAGTGTGTTTAGGTTCAAAGAACATGTTATGACTTATTTGACCAACTATTATTTTCTTGTTACGTAATAGAGTAAACGACTTACGTTTGACCAAACCGTGGAAGGAGAGAGGCCGTCCAAGAAGGGTTAAATATCCTTACTTAGTTTTTTTCATAACTAATATGGAACTCCATATTCTTGATTGGGAGTTTTCACTTAGGCAAGAATAAGAGAGTTAAGCACAAAGGCTTCGATCGAGTGCGTTTTGGTTCAAAGAATGTGTGTTGACTTATTTGACCAACTATTTCTTCCTTGTAAAGTAAACGAGTTACGTTTAACCAAATCGTGGAAGGAGAGAGGTCGCCCCATAGTGGTTAAGTATCCATACTAATTTTTATTTCATAACTTATATGGAACTTTATATTCTTGATCGGGTGTCTTCACTTAGGCAAGAATAAGAGAAATAAGCACATAGGCTTCGATTGAGTGCGATTAGATTTAAAAAACGTGTGTTGACTTATTTATTCAACTATTACTTCCTTGTTAAGTAAACGAGTTACGTTTAACCAAATCGTGGAGGGAGAGAGGCTGCCCCATAGTGGTTAAGTATCCATACTTAGTTTTTTTCATAACTTGTATGTACTTCATATACTTGATCGAAAGTCTTCACTTAGAAAAATAAGAGAGATAAGCACGTACGCTTTAATCGAGTGTGTTTAGGTTCAAAGAACATGTTATGACTTATTTGACCAACTATTATTTTCTTGTTACATAATAGAGTAAACGACTTACGTTTGACCAAACCGTGGAAGGAGAGAGGCCGTCCAAGAAGGGTTAAATATCCTTACTTAGTTTTTTTCATAACTAATATGGAACTCCATATTCTTGATTGGGAGTTTTCACTTAGGCAAGAATGAGAGAGTTAAGCACATAGGCTTCGATCGAGTGCGTTTGGGTTCAAAGAATGTGTGTTGACTTATTTGACCAACTATTTCTTCCTGGTAAAGTAAACGAGTTACGTTTGACCAAATCGCAGAAGGAGAGAAGTCGTCCCGTAGGGGTTAAGTATCCATACTTATTTTTATTTCATAACTTATATGGAACTTTATATTCTTGATCGAGAGTCTTCACTTAGGCAAGAATAAGAGAGATAAGCACATAGGCTACGATTGAATGCGATTAGATTCAAAAAATGTGTGTTGCCTTATTTATCCAATTATTACTTCCTTGTTAAGTAAACGAGTTACGTTTAACAAAATCTTGGAAGGAGAGAGGCCGCCCCATAGTGGTTAAGTATCCATACTTAGTTTTTTTCCTAACTGATATGTACTTCATATTCTTGATCGAAAGTCTTCACTTGGGTAAATAAGAGAGATAAGCACGTAGGCTTCAATCAAGTTCGTTTAGGTTCAAAGAACATGGCTTCTCTCTCCTCCTTGTTCACACACGGCCGGCCCTTCCCCGGACTTCCACGACGGCGGTGAGTGGTTTTTCTTCTCGAAAATCATGCCATCATCTTCGTTGTTGCAAGAGGATCGTTCCAAGTGGTGATTTCGAGGGGTTTTGAAGCATTTTCTCGTTCCGCCATTGTTGTAAGTGAAGCTTTCTTCGTCTTCGTTCCTCCTCTCTACGGCACCGGTATCGTTGGGGCACAACAACCTCCTCACGAAGTTGTTGGAGACATCCCTAACGAACGGTTGGTCCAAATAGGAGGAATGAATTCGTTGTTGTCTTGCTCGTGTTTTTCGTTTGGCCATGGCGGATTCCTTTAAGTTTTTCGCTCTTGGTTCCGATTGTTGTATTTATAGTTCGTCTCTCTCCCCCTCTTGCCTTCCAACATCACGCCCCTATTTGGAATTCAAATCGCATGTTCCTCATCATGGTGTTCACGCCATATGCTATGGTCTTGTGATTTGAGTTTTGAATTCGGTTAACGTTCTTGGATTGTGGTGCGTACTTGAATCCCGAGTTGGTTTTCGGACCTTCTTTTGCTAGGATTTGAGGAGAGTCGTGATTCACACGTTTTAGTGTGGTGTTCTTCATTCTCTTTTTGTTTATCTTTTGGTTTTCTTGGGTTTGGTGTTCTTGTTGCTTCGGTTTTCTTAGATTTAGGAGATTTCCGTTCTTGAGCTCTTCCTACGCTCTTCGTGGTGGTGTTTGTCTTGGTTTTCCGTCGTTTTTGGTGGATTTGGTGGTGATTCTCGTCGGATTAGGGTGTTAGACGCTCGGATCCGTGTTATTTACGTGTTTCCGACGGTTTTAAGCCTTTCCCGACCATTTTCCGGCGACTTAGCGGCGCGCCACCGTTGCGCCACCGTGCGCCACCTCTCTCCGGTCAACTTGGTGGTGGCGGCGGTCAACTAGGGTTTAGGGTTTGGTAGTGGTGACAAGAACACTCCACTACCTCCACTACCTTGAGCCTTGTGTGGTGGTGGATGTGTAAGAGCATTAAGGGGACAAGAGTGCTCTTGTCTTGTCCCTTTGTGCCCCACCATGGATGTGGACCACACCTTACACATGTCTTCACCCCATTTTGACACATCACTTTGTAAGAGTGTTGACCTTCCTATTGTCAACTCCAATACTTTAATGACAAACGTGGGACCCACTGCCATGTCACCTACTTTGACTCAGTCAACTTTGACTTACGAAAAGTCAACAGTCAACGCCCTTGTTCCTTATGTTGACCGAAAATCAATGAACAATGCTCTAATTCATGAGCCAAACTTGCATATGGACCAATCTCTCAAACAAGATAAAGTGGGGATTGAAACTAATTTGATCATGAACTCGAAGCTTGTTACATTTGATAAAGATGCCCTTGATAAGGCTAAACAAGCCATGGATTCCAACACGACTTCTAATGTTGCGAGCACATCTAAGATTGGATCCGGCCACTTCCCGCCTCTCTCGAGTAACTTCTCTAAAGTGGCAAAGGCTCCTCTATTTGTTAAGCAACCTAATGTGGCTCCGGAAAATCCGAGACCTTATCAAGTGTGTGCTCCTATTAGACGTGCTTCCTATGCTCAAGCGGCCGCACCTACGAGACAATATGATATCAACCGCTCTCTAATTGATGATCCTAATCTCACCAACATGGATTTTCGGATGTTCAAAGGCAAAGCCATGATTATTTTCAAAGATAAGGAAATCAAAGCTCTTGATGATAGGCTTAAGCTTGTATTAATCCTTCGTTTTGCCATTGTTAAGCCGAGCTACACTTATATACACAACAAGATGGCAAAGCTTAAACTCAAAGGCAATTACACTCTCGGCTCTATAGGACCGCGGCACGTTATGATGAAACTAACTTTGGAGGAGGACTATACTCGCCTATGGTTGAAGAAGGACCTTCGGTTTCTTGATCTCAATGGTTCTATCTATAAATGGACCCCGGATTTTGACCCCGAGCGGGAACCTCCTATAGCTCCGGTATGGATCGGTCTACCAAACCTTAATCTACGGTTTTGTGAAAGAAATGCTCTTATGAATATTGGCTATTATTTCGGGAGACCATTGAGGCTCGATGAAGGAGCGGCCACTTTGTCACGGCCCGATTATCCTCGTATATGTGTCGAGGTGAACCTTCTCGACACGTTGAAAGATGAAATCGAATGGGGGGTTGAAGATGCTCATGGGAACGTGGAGATCATCAAGCAAAATGTTGTGTATGAAAATCTTCCGAACTTTTGTCGTAAGTGTCATCGAATGGGGCATAAAATTGATGAATGTGGTGTGGATAAATCTCAAAAGGCGAAGGAGAAGGTTGATGATACACAAGGCACCAAAATTAGTGATACCAACATTAATGGTTGGAGGTTTAAGCCAAAGAGAAACGTCGCCCCGAACTCACCACCGAAAAGGATTTTAAAGAAAGGGGACATCCCTACCAATCCCCTTGAGCAAGAATCCAAAGTCGAGAAAGAAAAGGATCAAATGTTGAAGAACACTAGCAATGGAGGAGGAACCCTTTTGGATAACTTGATTAAGCCGGCCGAGGAGGTGGAGCCTCAAATACACCTTAAGTTGGCTAACATCGATGTAGTGATTAAGGAGAGAGATGAACAACTCTTAAGGGATGAGGAACTTGCGAAAGACTTGAAAAAGGCTCAAGAAAAAGAGAACGAAGACATTATTCTTAGAGATGATAATGATGATAGAGCTCGTCTCTCGGATTCTAACTATCAACCTATATCTAAAGTTCTCTCCCCAAGGGTTTGCTCTCGAGAGGATTTTTCATGTGATACATCCACCCCTCCTAACTCGCCGATCTCCATATTTTGGCCTTCTAATGAAGAAGCCATGAGGGATGACACGGTTGTTGAGGAGGCGAATCTTAGTCAAAGCTTCCTTGAGGAATCCAACAACAAAAGAAATGAGCATGGTTCGTCCTCAACAAAGAGCAAAAATCAAAAAAAGAAGGAAAAAAGGAAAGAAAAAGCGAAACGCAATTTGCTTTCCCGTGATGGTACGTCTCCCTCCCAATCTTATTGATGTTATTTGTTTGTTGGAACGTGCGTGGAGTTGGTAAACGTAATAATGGAGATAATGTTGCGAATTTGGTCCTCCGTCATAAGCCTAAGGTTCTTGCCCTTCTTGAACCCAAAGCTACATTTGATGCGCATAAATTTCGGAAAAAGTTCCACTACGAGTCGGCTTTCTCTAATGTCAACAACAAGATTTGGGTCTTTGGTGATAGTGATATGCATATTGAGGTTCTAGAGGATCATGACCAATTTGTTCATTGTGTCATTTCTTCTCATATCCTCCCTCACCCGTTATTATGCACCTTTGTTTATGCCGCTCACTCTCGGGCTCTTCGAAATCCTCTTTGGGATGGTCTTCGAAGAAGTGATGATCAAAAGCCGTGGCTTGTTGTGGGGGACTTCAATGTCGTTCTCAAGGATGAGGAAAAAAAGGGTATCAATCCGCCTAGTATTGGGGAGATGGATGACTTCCATGATTGTATTGATGATTGTGGTCTACAAGATGTCGGCTATGAAGGAAACCCCTTCACTTGGGCTAGCAATGGGACGCGTACTCGGATTGATCGTGCTCTCATCAACTTTGATTGGCGTTCGTCTTTTGCTAGCACCCGGATCGTTCACGAGGCTAGACTCCATTCGGACCATAACCCACTCTTTATTTATTTCGAGCGGATCCTCTCTCGTAAGCCGAGGGCTTTTCGGTTTCAAAATATGTGGATCAAGCACAAGGACTTTCTTGGGAAAGTTAAGGAGTGTTGGAGTCAACCTACTACTTGTTCGGGGTTATTCAAACTTGGGGATAAACTTATTCGCTTGAGAAAGGAGCTCAAAAGTTGGAATAGGAATACCTTCGGCAATATCTTCCAAAATATTAAGGAGAAGGAGGAAGCTCTCAGGCAAGCCGAGATTATCCATGATCATGATCCCACGCCTACTTCCCGTTCCTTGGTGAATAAGTGTTATGCCGATTTTGTTCTCACTCGCACTATGGAATCAGAATATTGGAAACAACGGGCGAAATGCAAATGGGCCATTGAAGGGGAGCGTAACACTAGGCTCTTTCAAGCTATGGCCAAGAAGAAACAAGCAAAGGCCAAGATCTTTCGCATTCACGAGAACGGTCTTTTGGTGGACAACCCCGATGAGATTGGCAACTCGGCCGTGAGGTACTATAACAATCTCTTTGCTTCTAATATTGATACTATTGAGGGCCACAATCTTGATTTCATTCCTAGCCTTATTTCCGAGAGTGACAATACTTGGCTTTGCCGGGCCCCAAATCTTGAAGAGGTTAAAGATGTTGTCTTTGGTCTTAGCTCGGATAGTGTGGCGGGTCCGGATGGTTTCAATGCACACTTCTATCAATCTTGTTGGGACATTATTAAAGAGGATATTCTTGAGGCGGTTTTGGATTTCTTTCGTGGCACCACCTTTCCTCGTATCTTCAAGGCGACCAACATTGTGCTTATTCCGAAGAAGAAAGACCCCAAAGAGTGGAAAGACTATAGGCCCATTAGTCTTTGCAACGTGAGTTATAAGATCATTTCTAAACTCCTCAATGACCGGTTAGCCTCTTTCTTACCCAATATTATTTCTCTTAATCAAAGTGGTTTTGTCAAAGGTCGCCTTATTGGTGACAATATCCTTCTTGCCCAAGAATTGGCCTCTAATCTCAATGCAAAAAGAGATGTGCACAACCTTGTGGTGAAACTTGATATGGAGAAAGCCTATGATAGATTGAGTTGGGGGTTCTTATATCAATGCCTTCTTAAGTTCGGTTTCTCTCGGGAGTGGATTGATCTCATCAAGAATTGCGTGGAGAATTGCTTCTTCTCCGTGCTTGTCAATGGTCAATGCCACGGCTTCTTTGAGTCTAAGCATGGAGTGCGTCAAGGGGACCCCATATCTCCCGCCCTCTTCATTATTGCCGCCGAATTCCTTTCTAGAGGACTTAATCAACTTTACGAGCGCAATCCGGATCTTTATCTCAACAATGGGGGCGCTATGGATGTGTCTCATTTGGCCTATGCGGATGATTGCATTATATTTGTGAAGGGATCCTTGGACAACATGGCCAAGCTCATGGACTTCTTACATCTTTATGAAAGGGTTTCGGGTCAACATATCAATGCATCCAAAAGTTGCTTCATCACATCCCCTCGGATCAATGGTGCACATGTCCATGCTATCCACGGCCTCACGGGTTTTGAGAAAGGTGAGTTCCCCATTACTTACCGTGGCGCCCCTATTATTCGTGGAAGAATGCAACAAGCCTACTTTGATATGTGGATTGATCAAATCCGTGGCCTTATAAGTGGTTGGGAATTGAAATTTCTTAATTTTGGTGGTCGGCTAACTCTCATCAAAAGTGTCCTTTGCTCCATTCCGATCTATCTTTGTCAAATCATGGTGCCTCCGGCTTGCGTCCTCGAACATCTAGAGAAGATTTTTGCTCGGTTTCTTTGGGGCTCGAATGAGGAAAGAAGGAATATTCATTGGAGAAGTTGGGAAATAATTTGTAAACCATTTGCAATGGGTGGCCTTAATATTTCCTCTCTTGAGTGCTTGGTGGAAGCTTTTGGCTTTAAACTTTGGTGGAGGTTTCGTTTGCAAGATTCTTTATGGGCCAAATACATGATGTCTAGGTACGCTACGCGTGATCCTATCTTTAGTAGCAAAACTTGGGACTTTCGTGGATGGAGAAGATTGACTAAAGCGGCTTCCAAAGCCCAACAACATATGTTTTGGATCATCAAGGATGGTTCCTCGCTCTTTTGGGTGGATCAATGGTTGAAAGAAGGCCTTCTTAGACCCCGAGATGGTGTGCAAATTAACTCCCGCACACGCATTAGTGACTTTTGGGTCAACGGGGAATGGGACATTGGTAAACTTGAGGAGGTATTGGAGGATGATGACGTGGCTCGGGTGGTAGAGGTCCCCATTTATCAAGAAGGAAAAGATACTCCTCTTTGGAAGCTTGATCCTAATGGGTTTTTTCTCTACTAAGTCCGCACGCCGATCCATTTGTGACCCCTATACTCCTTCCGGCATCTATAGGTTCCTTTGGCATCGTCTACTCCTTCCGAATATCTCCTTCTTTGCGTGGCGATATGTGCAAAACCTCTTACCTACGGATCAAAAGATCGCCAAACGCTTGGAGATGGAGATTATCTCGCAATGCAATTGTTGCCGGGATGTGGAGACTACGACACGTCTTTTGGTCTAGCCCGCTTGCCCAAGAGGTATGGTCTTATTTCTTCCGCACTTTCCATATCAAGCAACCCGTCTTTATTTCTTGGAACAATTTAATTGCGTATTGGATCAAAGAGAGGCGTCATACTCCTCCCGGCCACATTCGCATTATTGTTCCTATCTTGGTGCTATGGTACATTTGGACGGCAAGAAATGCGGCTCGACATAATGGAGTCCCGATGAATGCCAAAGTCATTATTCATAGGGTTGTCCGACATGTGATTGACCTTTTCACCATCAATCCGTGTGAGGAGATCCTTTGGCGCGGGTCCAAATACGTCGTGGAGATGTGGGGTATTAAACTTGCAAGAGTCCGTCTTAAACCTCCCATTGAGGTTGTGTGGAAGAAACCGGGGGATGGGCGATGGAAGCTCAACACGGATGGTAGCTCTAAAGGGAACTCCGGGATGGCCGGTGGTGGTGGCATTCTTCGTGACCATTTGGGGAATTGTGCTTGGACTTATCACATTGCCTTGGAGCCTATGACGAATGTTGAAGCGGAGCTCTTGGCTATCTATCAAGGTCTACAATATTGTCATTCTCTCGGAGTGCGAGACGTGGACATTGAAACGGATGCCCTTATCACTTTACCCATTGTGAATGCGAAGAGAGGAGGTCCATGGAAGATCATTCGACAAATTGAAGAGATTCGCACCCTATTGGTCTTGTCAATGGGACCATGCATCATACTTATAGGGAGGGCAACCAAGTGGCGGATCAACTCGCTAATGAAGCTTGTATGCTTCGCCTCAACGGTCGTCAAACGAGCACTTTGGCTAGCCACAAGGTTCGGGTTCTTATTGAGAAAGACAAGATGTGTTGGCCGACTTTTCGACACCCTAAACCGCGGTCATGATTTTTGGTTGTTACTTTTTGTTGTACGTCCTTTTCTTTTCTAGTTTAGGTTATTTTACGAGGTACCAGGTTTTGTGGTGCGCTCTTTTTTGTAATAGGTTTGATCATTTTGGCTTCGCCCGAAATTGCATATGCCTCCCTATGTGGGAGAGGATGCTTGGATTACGTAAGCCCTCTTCGGGCACGACTTCTAAGTATCTTACTCTCACGGGCGGTGTATACATTTTCGAGGAAGCGCGCCTTTCTCACAAAGGCCTTGGCCTCCCTATGTGGGAGAGAGTATTTGGATTGCACACTTCGGTTTTGGGTGTGATTTCTAAATACTACAATCTCACGGGCGGTCATTGCTTGAGTGGGAAGGCGCTAGTTAGGATGGATATCTCGAGTATAGCCCTTGGGCTAAGTCGTTGGGGTGATCTTTATAAACCCCTTAGCTACTTTACTTTTAGCTTGGAACGAGTGATTGGGTACAATGCTCGGCTCCCGATGTAGTACCCCCCATTTTTACTTTTATAAACCTTCTTTCTTCTTAGGTTCAAAGAACATGTGTTGACTTATTTGACCAACTATTACTTTCTTGTTAAGTAATAGAGTAAACGACTTACGTTTGAACAAACCGTGGAAGGAGAGAGGCCGTCCAAGAAGGGTTAAATATCCTTACTTAGTTTTTTTTCATAACTAATATGGAACTCCATATTCTTGATTGGGAGTTTTCACTTAGGCAAGAATAAGAGAGTTAAACACATAGGTTTCGATCGAGTGCGTTTTGGTTCAAAGAATGTGTGTTGACTTATTTGACCAACTATTTCTTCCTTGTTAAGTAAACGAGTTACGTTTGACCAAATCATGGAAGGAGAGAAGTTGTCCCATAGGGGTTAGGTATCCATACTAATTTTTATTTCATAACTTATATGGAACTTTATATTCTTGATCGGGAGTCTTAACTTAGGCCAGAATAAGAGAAATAAGCACATAGGGTTCGATTGAGTGCGTTTAGATACAAAAAATGTGTGTTGACTTATTTATCCAACTATTACTTCCTTGTTAAGTAAATGAGTTACGTTTAACCCAATCGTGGAAGGAGAGAGGCCGTCCCATAGGCTTTAAGTATCAATACTTAGTTTTTTTCATAACTTATGTGGAACTTTATATTCTTGATCAGAAGTCTTCACTTCGGCAAGAATAAGAGAGAGAAACACATAGGTCTAGATCGAGTGCGTTTAGGTTCAAAGAATGCGTGTTGACTTATTTGACCAACTATTACTTCCTTGTTAAGTAAACGAGTTACGTTTGACCAAATCATGGAAGGAGAGAAGTTGTCCCATAGGGGCTAAGTATCCATACTAATTTTTATTTCATAACTTATACGGAACTTTATATTCTTGATCGGGAGTCTTAACTTAGGCAAGAATAAGAGAAATAAGCACATAGGCTTCGATTGAGTGCGTTTAGATTCAAAAAATGTGTGTTGACTTATTTATCCAACTATTACTTTCGTGTAAAGGAAACGAGTTACGTTTAACCAAATCGTGGAAGGAGAGAGGTCGCCCCATAGTGGTTAAGTATCCATACTTAGTTTTTTTAATAACTTATATGGACTTCATATTCTTGATCGAAAGTCTTCACTTAGGTAAATAAGAGAGATAAGCACGTAGGCTTTAATCGAGTGCGTTTAGGTTCAAAGAACATGTGTTGACTTATTTAACCAACTATTACTTTCTTGTTAAGTAATAGAGTAAACGACTTACGTTTGACCAAACCGTGGAAGGAGAGAGGATGTCCAAGAAGGGTTAAGTATCCTTACTTAGTTTTTTTTCATAACTTATATGGAACTCCATATTCTTGATAGGGAGTTTTCACTTAGGCAAGAGTAAGAGAGTTAAACACATATGCCTCGATTGAGTGCGTTTAGGTTCAAAGAATGCGTGTTGACTTATTTGACCAACTATTACTTCCTTGTTAAGTAAACGAGTTACGTTTGACCAAATCGTGGAAGGAGAGAAGTTGTCACGTAGAGGTTAAGTATCCATACTAATTTTTATTTAATAACTTATATGGAACTTTATATTCTTGATCGGGAGTCTTCACTTAGGCAAGAATAAGAGAAATAAGCACATAGGCTTCGATTGAGTGCGATTAGAATCAAAAAATGTGTGTTGACTTATTTATTCAACTATTACTTCCTTGTTAAGTAAACGAGTTACGTATAACCAAATCGTGGAGGGAGAGAGGCCGCCCCATAGTGGTTAAGTATCCATACTTAGTTTTTTTCATAACTTGTACGGACTTCATATTCTTGATCGAAAGTCTTCACTTAGGAAAATAAGAGAGATAAGCACGTACGCTTCAATCGAGTGTGTTTAGGTTCAAAGAACATGTGTTGACTTATTTGACCAACTATTACTTTCTTGTTAAGTAATAGAGTAAACGACTTACGTTTGACCAAACCGTGGAAGGAGAGAGGCCGTCCAAGAAGGGTTAAATATCCTTACTTAGTTTTTTTTCATAACTAATATGGAACTCCATATTCTTGATTGGGAGTTTTCACTTAGGCAAGAATAAGAGAGTTAAGCACAAAGGCTTCGATCGAGTGCGTTTTGGTTCAAAGAATGTGTGTTGACTTATTTGACCAACTATTTCTTCCTTGTTAAGTAAACGAGTTACGTGTGACCAAATCGTGGAAGGAGAGAAGTCGTCCCATAGGGGTTAGGTATCCATACTAAATTTTATTCCGTAACATATATAGAACTTTATATTCTTGATCGGGAGTCTTCACTTAGGCAAGAATAAGAGAGATAAGCACATAGGCTTCGATTGAGTGCGATTAGATTCAAAAAATGTGTGTTGACTTATTTATCCAACTATTACTTCCTTGTTAAGTAAACGAGTTACGTTTAACCAAATCGTGGTAGGAGAGAGGTCTTCCCATAGGGGTTAAGTATCCGTACATAGTTGTTTTCATAACTTATATGGACTTCATATTCTGGATCGAAAGTCTTCACTTAGGCAAGAATAAGAGAGATAAGCACATAGGCTTCAATCGAGTGTGTTTAGGTTCAAAGAACGTGTGTTGACTTATTTGACCAACTATTATTTCCTTGTTAAATAATAGAGTAAACGACTTACGTTTGACCAAATCGTGGATAGAGAGAGGCCGTTCAAGAAGGGTTAGGTATACTTACATAGTTTTTTTCATAACTAATATGGAACTCCATATTCTTGATTGGGAGTTTTCACTTAGGCAAGAATAAGAGAGTAAAGCACATAGGCTTCGATCGAGTGCGTTTTGGTTCAAAGAATGTGTGTTGACTTATTTGACCAACTATTTCTTCCTTGTTAAGTAAACGAGTTACGTTTGACCAAATCGTGGAAGAAGAGAAGTCGTCCCATAGGGGTTAGGTATCCATACTAATTTATTTTCCGTAACTTATATAGAACTTTATATTCTTGATCGGGAGTCTTCACTTAGGCAAGAATAAGAGAGATAAGCACATAGGCTTCGATTGAGTGCGATTAGATTCCAAAAATGTGTGTTGACTTATTTATCCAACTATTACTTCCTTGTTAAGTAAACGAGTTACGTTTAACCAAATCGTGGAAGGAGAGAGGTCTTCCCATAGGGGTTAAGTATCCATACATAGTTGTTTTCATAACTTATATGGACTTCATATTCTGGATCGAAAGTCTTCACTTAGGCAAGAATAAGAGAGATAAGCACATAGGCTTCAATCGAGTGCGTTTAGGTTCAAAGAACATGTGTTGACTTATTTCACCAACAATTACTTTCTTGTTAAATAATAGAGTAAACGACTTACATTTGCCAAATCGTAGAAGAAGAGAGGCCGTCCAAGAAGGGTTAAGTATCCTTACTTAGTTTTTTCTCATAACTTATATGGAACTCCATATTCTTGATAGGGAGTTTTCACTTAGTCAAGAATAAGAGAGTTAAGCACATTGGCTTCGATCGAGTGCGTTTAGGTTCAAAGAATGTTTGTTGACTTATTTGACCAACTATTACTTCCTTGTTAAGTAAACGAGTCACGTTTGACCAAATCGTGGAAGGAGAGAGGTCGCCCATAGGGGTTAAGTATCCATACTTAGTTTTTTTTTCATAACTTATATGGAACTTCATAGTGTTGATCGGAAGTCTTCACTTAGGCAAGAATAACAGAGATAAACACCTAGGCTTTGATCGAGAGTGATTAGGTTCAATGAACATGTGTTGATTTATTTGACCAACTATTACTTTCTTGTTAAGTAATAGAGTAAACGACTTACATTTGACCAAATCGTGGATAGAGAGAGGTTGTTCAAGAAAGGTTAGGTATACTTACTTAGTTTTTTGTCATAACATATATGGAACTCCATAATCTTGATAAGGAGTATTCACTTAGCCAAGAATAAGAGAGTTAAGCACATAGGCTTCGATCGAGTGCGTTTAGGTTCAAACAATGTGTGTTGACTTATTTGACCAACTATTACTTCCTTGTTAAGTAAACGAGTTACGTTTGACCAAATCGTGGAAGGAGAGATGTCGCCCATAGGGGTTAAGTATCCATACTAATTTTTATTTCATAACTTATATGGAACTTTATATTCTTAATCGGGAGTCTTCACTTAGGCAAGAATAAGAGAGATAAGCACATAGGCTTCGATTGAGTGCGATTAGATTCAAAAAATATGTGTTGACTTATTTATCCAACTATTACTTCCTTGTTAAGTAAACGAGTTACGTTTAACCAAATCGTGGAAGGAGAGAGGCCGCCCCATAGTGGTTAAGTATCCATACTTAGTTTTTTTCATAACTTATATGGACTTCATATTCTTGATCGAAAGTCTTCACTTAGGTAAATAAGAGAGATAGGCATGTAGGCTTCAATCGAGTGCGTTAAGGTTCAAAGAATGTGTTGACTTATTTGACCAACTATTACTTTCTTGTTAAGTAATAGAGTAAACGACTTACGTTTGACCAAACCGTGGAAGGAGAGAGGACGTCCAAGAAGGGTTAAATATCCTTACTTAGTTTTTTTCATAACTAATATGGAACTCCATATTCTTGATTGGGAGTTTTCACTTAGGCAAGAATAAGAGAGTTAAGCACAAAGGCTTCGATCGAGTGCGTTTTGGTTCAAAGAATGTGTGTTGACTTATTTGACCAACTATTTCTTCCTTGTTAAGTAAACGAGTTACGTGTGACCAAATCGTGGAAGGAGAGAAGTCGCCCCATAGGGGTTAGGTATCCATACTAAATTTTATTCCGTAACATATATAGAACTTTATATTCTTGATCGGGAGTCTTCACTTAGGCAAGAATAAGAGAGATAAGCACATAGGCTTCGATTGAGTGCGATTAGATTCAAAAAATGTGTGTTGACTTATTTATCCAACTATTACTTCCTTGTTAAGTAAACGAGTTACGTTTAACCAAATCGTGGTAGGAGAGAGGTCTTCCCATAGGGGTTAAGTATCCGTACATAGTTGTTTTCATAACTTATATGGACTTCATATTCTGGATCGAAAGTCTTCACTTAGGCAAGAATAAGAGAGATAAGCACATAGGCTTCAATCGAGTGCGTTTAGGTTCAAAGAACATGTGTTGACTTATTTCACCAACAATTACTTTCTTGTTAAATAATAGAGTAAACGACTTACATTTGCCAAATCGTAGAAGAAGAGAGGCCGTCCAAGAAGGGTTAAGTATCCTTACTTAGTTTTTTCTCATAACTTATATGGAACTCCATATTCTTGATAGGGAGTTTTCACTTAGTCAAGAATAAGAGAGTTAAGCACATTGGCTTCGATCGAGTGCGTTTAGGTTCAAAGAATGTTTGTTGACTTATTTGACCAACTATTACTTCCTTGTTAAGTAAACGAGTCACGTTTGACCAAATCGTGGAAGGAGAGAGGTCGCCCATAGGGGTTAAGTATCCATACTTAGTTTTTTTTTCATAACTTATATGGAACTTCATAGTCTTGATCGGAAGTCTTCACTTAGGCAAGAATAACAGAGATAAACACCTAGGCTTTGATCGAGAGTGATTAGGTTCAATGAACATGTGTTGATTTATTTGACCAACTATTACTTTCTTGTTAAGTAATAGAGTAAACGACTTACATTTGACCAAATCGTGGATAGAGAGAGGTTGTTCAAGAAAGGTTAGGTATACTTACTTAGTTTTTTGTCATAACATATATGGAACTCCATAATCTTGATAAGGAGTATTCACTTAGCCAAGAATAAGAGAGTTAAGCACATAGGCTTCGATCGAGTGCGTTTAGGTTCAAACAATGTGTGTTGACTTATTTGACCAACTATTACTTCCTTGTTAAGTAAACGAGTTACGTTTGACCAAATCGTGGAAGGAGAGATGTCGCCCATAGGGGTTAAGTATCCATACTAATTTTTATTTCATAACTTATATGGAACTTTATATTCTTAATCGGGAGTCTTCACTTAGGCAAGAATAAGAGAGATAAGCACATAGGCTTCGATTGAGTGCGATTAGATTCAAAAAATATGTGTTGACTTATTTATCCAACTATTACTTCCTTGTTAAGTAAACGAGTTACGTTTAACCAAATCGTGGAAGGAGAGAGGCCGCCCCATAGTGGTTAAGTATCCATACTTAGTTTTTTTCATAACTTATATGGACTTCATATTCTTGATCGAAAGTCTTCACTTAGGTAAATAAGAGAGATAGGCATGTAGGCTTCAATCGAGTGCGTTAAGGTTCAAAGAATGTGTTGACTTATTTGACCAACTATTACTTTCTTGTTAAGTAATAGAGTAAACGACTTACGTTTGACCAAACCGTGGAAGGAGAGAGGACGTCCAAGAAGGGTTAAATATCCTTACTTAGTTTTTTTCATAACTAATATGGAACTCCATATTCTTGATTGGGAGTTTTCACTTAGGCAAGAATAAGAGAGTTAAGCACAAAGGCTTCGATCGAGTGCGTTTTGGTTCAAAGAATGTGTGTTGACTTATTTGACCAACTATTTCTTCCTTGTTAAGTAAACGAGTTACGTGTGACCAAATCGTGGAAGGAGAGAAGTCGCCCCATAGGGGTTAGGTATCCATACTAAATTTTATTACGTAACATATATAGAACTTTATATTCTTGATCGGGAGTCTTCACTTAGGCAAGAATAAGAGAGATAAGCACATAGGCTTCGATTGAGTGCGATTAGATTCAAAAAATGTGTGTTGACTTATTTATCCAACTATTACTTCCTTGTTAAGTAAACGAGTTACGTTTAACCAAATCGTGGTAGGAGAGAGGTCTTCCCATAGGGGTTAAGTATCTGTACATAGTTGTTTTCATAACTTATATGGACTTCATATTCTGGATCGAAAGTCTTCACTTAGGCAAGAATAAGAGAGATAAGCACATAGGCTTCAATCGAGTGTGTTTAGGTTCAAAGAACGTGTGTTGACTTATTTGACCAACTATTATTTCCTTGTTAAATAATAGAGTAAACGACTTACGTTTGACCAAATCGTGGATAGAGAGAGGCCGTTCAAGAAGGGTTAGGTATACTTACATAGTTTTTTTCATAACTAATATGGAACTCCATATTCTTGATTGGGAGTTTTCACTTAGGCAAGAATAAGAGAGTAAAGCACATAGGCTTCGATCGAGTGCGTTTTGGTTCAAAGAATGTGTGTTGACTTATTTGACCAACTATTTCTTCCTTGTTAAGTAAACGAGTTACGTTTGACCAAATCGTGGAAGAAGAGAAGTCGTCCCATAGGGGTTAGGTATCCATACTAATTTCTTTTCCGTAACTTATATAGAACTTTATATTCTTGATCGGGAGTCTTCACTTAGGCAAGAATAAGAGAGATAAGCACATAGGCTTCGATTGAGTGCGATTAGATTCCAAAAATGTGTGTTGACTTATTTATCCAACTATTACTTCCTTGTTAAGTAAACGAGTTACGTTTAACCAAATCGTGGAAGGAGAGAGGTCTTCCCATAGGGGTTAAGTATCCATACATAGTTGTTTTCATAACTTATATGGACTTCATATTCTGGATCGAAAGTCTTCACTTAGGCAAGAATAAGAGAGATAAGCACATAGGCTTCAATCGAGTGCGTTTAGGTTCAAAGAACATGTGTTGGCTTATTTCACCAACAATTACTTTCTTGTTAAATAATAGAGTAAACGACTTACATTTGCCAAATCGTAGAAGAAGAGAGGCCGTCCAAGAAGGGTTAAGTATCCTTACTTAGTTTTTTCTCATAACTTATATGGAACTCCATATTCTTGATAGGGAGTTTTCACTTAGTCAAGAATAAGAGAGTTAAGCACATTGGCTTCGATCGAGTGCGTTTAGGTTCAAAGAATGTTTGTTGACTTATTTGACCAACTATTACTTCCTTGTTAAGTAAACGAGTCACGTTTGACCAAATCGTGGAAGGAGAGAGGTCGCCCATAGGGGTTAAGTATCCATACTTAGTTTTTTTTTCATAACTTATATGGAACTTCATAGTCTTGATCGGAAGTCTTCACTTAGGCAAGAATAACAGAGATAAACACCTAGGCTTTGATCGAGAGTGATTAGGTTCAATGAACATGTGTTGATTTATTTGACCAACTATTACTTTCTTGTTAAGTAATAGAGTAAACGACTTACATTTGACCAAATCGTGGATAGAGAGAGGTTGTTCAAGAAAGGTTAGGTATACTTACTTAGTTTTTTGTCATAACATATATGGAACTCCATAATCTTGATAAGGAGTATTCACTTAGCCAAGAATAAGAGAGTTAAGCACATAGGCTTCGATCGAGTGCGTTTAGGTTCAAACAATGTGTGTTGACTTATTTGACCAACTATTACTTCCTTGTTAAGTAAACGAGTTACGTTTGACCAAATCGTGGAAGGAGAGATGTCGCCCATAGGGGTTAAGTATCCATACTAATTTTTATTTCATAACTTATATGGAACTTTATATTCTTAATCGGGAGTCTTCACTTAGGCAAGAATAAGAGAGATAAGCACATAGGCTTCGATTGAGTGCGATTAGATTCAAAAAATATGTGTTGACTTATTTATCCAACTATTACTTCCTTCTTAAGTAAACGAGTTACGTTTAACCAAATCGTGGAAGGAGAGAGGCCGCCCCATAGTGGTTAAGTATCCATACTTAGTTTTTTTCATAACTTATATGGACTTCATATTCTTGATCGAAAGTCTTCACTTAGGTAAATAAGAGAGATAGGCACGTAGGCTTCAATCGAGTGCGTTAAGGTTCAAAGAATGTGTTGACTTATTTGACCAACTATTACTTTCTTGTTAAGTAATAGAGCAAACGACTTACATTTGACCAAACCGTGGAAGGAGAGAGTCCGTCCAAGAAGGGTTAAATACCCTTTCTTAGTTTTTTTCATAACTTATATGGAACTCCATATTCTTGATAGAGAGTTTTTACTTAGGCAAGAATAAGAGAGTTAAGCACATAGGCTTCGATCGAGTGCGTTTTGGTTCAAAGAATGTGTGTTGACTTATTTGACCAACTATTACTTCATTGTTAAGTAAACGAGTTACGTTTGACCAAATCGTGGAAGGAGAGAAGTGGTCCCATAGGGGTTAAGTATCCATACTAATTTTTATTTCATAACTTATGTGGAACTTTATATTCTTGATCGGGAGTCTTCACTTAGGCAAGAATAAGAGAAATAAGCACATAGGCTTCGATTGAGTGCGATTAGATTCAAAAAATTTGTGTTTACTTATTTATCCAACTATTACTTCCTTGTTAAGTAAACGAGTCACGTTTAACCAAATCGTGGTAGGAGAGATGTCTTCCCATAGGGGTTAAGTATCCGTACATAGTTGTTTTCATAACTTATATGTACTTCATATTCTGGATCGAAAGTCTTCACTTAGGCAAGAATAAGAGAGATAAGCACATAGGCTTCGATCGAGTGTGTTTAGGTTCAAAGAACGTGTGTTGACTTATTAGACCAACTATTATTTCCTTGTTGAATAATAGAGTAAACGACTTACGTTTGACCAAATCGTGGATAGAGAGAGGCCGTTCAAGAAGGGTTAGGTATACTTACATAGTTTTTTTCATAACTAATATGGAACTCCATATTCTTGATTGGGAGTTTTCACTTAGGCAAGAATAAGAGAGTAAAGCACATAGGCTTCGATCGAGTGCGTTTTAGTTCAAAGAATGTGTGTTGACTTATTTGACCAACTATTTCTTCCTTGTTAAGTAAACGAGTTACGTTTGACCAAATCGTGGAAGAAGAGAAGTCGTCCCATAGGGGTTAGGTATCCATACTAATTTCTTTTCCGTAACTTATATAGAACTTTATATTCTTGATCGGGAGTCTTCACTTAGGCAAGAATAAGAGAGATAAGCACATAGGCTTCGATTGAGTGCGATTAGATTCCAAAAATGTGTGTTGACTTATTTATCCAACTATTACTTCCTTGTTAAGTAAACGAGTTACGTTTCACCAAATCGTGGAAGGAGAGAGGTCTTCCCATAGGGGTTAAGTATCCATACATAGTTGTTTTCATAACTTATATGGACTTCATATTCTGGATCGAAAGTCTTCACTTAGGCAAGAATAAGAGAGATAAGCACATAGGCTTCAATCGAGTGCGTTTAGGTTCAAAGAACATGTGTTGACTTATTTCACCAACAATTACTTTCTTGTTAAATAATAGAGTAAACGACTTACATTTGCCAAATCGTAGAAGAAGAGAGGCCGTCCAAGAAGGGTTAAGTATCCTTACTTAGTTTTTTCTCATAACTTATATGGAACTCCATATTCTTGATAGGGAGTTTTCACTTAGTCAAGAATAAGAGAGTTAAGCACATTGGCTTCGATCGAGTGCGTTTAGGTTCAAAGAATGTTTGTTGACTTATTTGACCAACTATTACTTCCTTGTTAAGTAAACGAGTCACGTTTGACCAAATCGTGGAAGGAGAGAGGTCGCCCATAGGGGTTAAGTATCCATACTTAGTTTTTTTTTCATAACTTATATGGAACTTCATAGTCTTGATCGGAAGTCTTCACTTAGGCAAGAATAACAGAGATAAACACCTAGGCTTTGATCGAGAGTGATTAGGTTCAATGAACATGTGCTGATTTATTTGACCAACTATTACTTTCTTGTTAAGTAATAGAGTAAACGACTTACATTTGACCAAATCGTGGATAGAGAGAGGTTGTTCAAGAAAGGTTAGGTATACTTACTTAGTTTTTTGTCATAACATATATGGAACTCCATAATCTTGATAAGGAGTATTCACTTAGCCAAGAATAAGAGAGTTAAGCACATAGGCTTCGATCGAGTGCGTTTAGGTTCAAACAATGTGTGTTGACTTATTTGACCAACTATTACTTCCTTGTTAAGTAAACGAGTTACGTTTGACCAAATCGTGGAAGGAGAGATGTCGCCCATAGGGGTTAAGTATCCATACTAATTTTTATTTCATAACTTATATGGAACTTTATATTCTTAATCGGGAGTCTTCACTTAGGCAAGAATAAGAGAGATAAGCACATAGGCTTCGATTGAGTGCGATTAGATTCAAAAAATATGTGTTGACTTATTTATCCAACTATTACTTCCTTCTTAAGTAAACGAGTTACGTTTAACCAAATCGTGGAAGGAGAGAGGCCGCCCCATAGTGGTTAAGTATCCATACTTAGTTTTTTTCATAACTTATATGGACTTCATATTCTTGATCGAAAGTCTTCACTTAGGTAAATAAGAGAGATAGGCACGTAGGCTTCAATCGAGTGCGTTAAGGTTCAAAGAATGTGTTGACTTATTTGACCAACTATTACTTTCTTGTTAAGTAATAGAGCAAACGACTTACATTTAACCAAACCGTGGAAGGAGAGAGTCCGTCCAAGAAGGGTTAAATACCCTTTCTTAGTTTTTTTCATAACTTATATGGAACTCCATATTCTTGATAGAGAGTTTTTACTTAGGCAAGAATAAGAGAGTTAAGCACATAGGCTTCGATCGAGTGCGTTTTGGTTCAAAGAATGTGTGTTGACTTATTTGACCAACTATTACTTCATTGTTAAGTAAACGAGTTACGTTTGACCAAATCGTGGAAGGAGAGAAGTGGTCCCATAGGGGTTAAGTATCCATACTAATTTTTATTTCATAACTTATGTGGAACTTTATATTCTTGATCGGGAGTCTTCACTTAGGCAAGAATAAGAGAAATAAGCACATAGGCTTCGATTGAGTGCGATTAGATTCAAAAAATGTGTGTTTACTTATTTATCCAACTATTACTTCCTTGTTAAGTAAACGAGTCACGTTTAACCAAATCGTGGTAGGAGAGATGTCTTCCCATAGGGGTTAAGTATCCGTACATAGTTGTTTTCATAACTTATATGTACTTCATATTCTGGATCGAAAGTCTTCACTTAGGCAAGAATAAGAGAGATAAGCACATAGGCTTCGATCGAGTGTGTTTAGGTTCAAAGAACGTGTGTTGACTTATTAGACCAACTATTATTTCCTTGTTGAATAATAGAGTAAACGACTTACGTTTGACCAAATCGTGGATAGAGAGAGGCCGTTCAAGAAGGGTTAGGTATACTTACATAGTTTTTTTCATAACTAATATGGAACTCCATATTCTTGATTGGGAGTTTTCACTTAGGCAAGAATAAGAGAGTAAAGCACATAGGCTTCGATCGAGTGCGTTTTGGTTCAAAGAATGTGTGTTGACTTATTTGACCAACTATTTCTTCCTTGTTAAGTAAACGAGTTACGTTTGACCAAATCGTGGAAGAAGAGAAGTCGTCCCATAGGGGTTAGGTATCCATACTAATTTCTTTTCCGTAACTTATATAGAACTTTATATTCTTGATCGGGAGTCTTCACTTAGGCAAGAATAAGAGAGATAAGCACATAGGCTTCGATTGAGTGCGATTAGATTCCAAAAATGTGTGTTGACTTATTTATCCAACTATTACTTCCTTGTTAAGTAAACGAGTTACGTTTCACCAAATCGTGGAAGGAGAGAGGTCTTCCCATAGGGGTTAAGTATCCATACATAGTTGTTTTCATAACTTATATGGACTTCATATTCTGGATCGAAAGTCTTCACTTAGGCAAGAATAAGAGAGATAAGCACATAGGCTTCAATCGAGTGCGTTTAGGTTCAAAGAACATGTGTTGACTTATTTCACCAACAATTACTTTCTTGTTAAATAATAGAGTAAACGACTTACATTTGCCAAATCGTAGAAGAAGAGAGGCCGTCCAAGAAGGGTTAAGTATCCTTACTTAGTTTTTTCTCATAACTTATATGGAACTCCATATTCTTGATAGGGAGTTTTCACTTAGTCAAGAATAAGAGAGTTAAGCACATTGGCTTCGATCGAGTGCGTTTAGGTTCAAAGAATGTTTGTTGACTTATTTGACCAACTATTACTTCCTTGTTAAGTAAACGAGTCACGTTTGACCAAATCGTGGAAGGAGAGAGGTCGCCCATAGGGGTTAAGTATCCATACTTAGTTTTTTTTTCATAACTTATATGGAACTTCATAGTCTTGATCGGAAGTCTTCACTTAGGCAAGAATAACAGAGATAAACACCTAGGCTTTGATCGAGAGTGATTAGGTTCAATGAACATGTGCTGATTTATTTGACCAACTATTACTTTCTTGTTAAGTAATAGAGTAAACGACTTACATTTGACCAAATCGTGGATAGAGAGAGGTTGTTCAAGAAAGGTTAGGTATACTTACTTAGTTTTTTGTCATAACATATATGGAACTCCATAATCTTGATAAGGAGTATTCACTTAGCCAAGAATAAGAGAGTTAAGCACATAGGCTTCGATCGAGTGCGTTTAGGTTCAAACAATGTGTGTTGACTTATTTGACCAACTATTACTTCCTTGTTAAGTAAACGAGTTACGTTTGACCAAATCGTGGAAGGAGAGATGTCGCCCATAGGGGTTAAGTATCCATACTAATTTTTATTTCATAACTTATATGGAACTTTATATTCTTAATCGGGAGTCTTCACTTAGGCAAGAATAAGAGAGATAAGCACATAGGCTTCGATTGAGTGCGATTAGATTCAAAAAATATGTGTTGACTTATTTATCCAACTATTACTTCCTTGTTAAGTAAACGAGTTACGTTTAACCAAATCGTGGAAGGAGGGAGGCCGCCCCATAGTGGTTAAGTATCTATACTTAGTTTTTTTCATAACTTATATGGACTTCATATTCTTGATCGAAAGTCTTCACTTAGGTAAATAAGAGAGATAGGCACGTAGGCTTCAATCGAGTGCGTTAAGGTTCAAAGAATGTGTTGACTTATTTGACCAACTATTACTTTCTTGTTAAGTAATAGAGCAAACGACTTACATTTGACCAAACCGTGGAAGGAGAGAGTCCGTCCAAGAAGGGTTAAATACCCTTTCTTAGTTTTTTTCATAACTTATATGGAACTCCATATTCTTGATAGAGAGTTTTTACTTAGGCAACAATAAGAGAGTTAAGCACATAGGCTTCGATCGAGTGCGTTTTGGTTCAAAGAATGTGTGTTGACTTATTTGACCAACTATTACTTCATTGTTAAGTAAACGAGTTACGTTTGACCAAATCGTGGAAGGAGAGAAGTGGTCCCATAGGGGTTAAGTATCCATACTAATTTTTATTTCATAACTTATGTGGAACTTTATATTCTTGATCGGGAGTCTTCACTTAGGCAAGAATAAGAGAAATAAGCACATAGGCTTCGATTGAGTGCGATTAGATTCAAAAAATGTGTGTTTACTTATTTATCCAACTATTACTTCCTTGTTAAGTAAACGAGTCACGTTTAACCAAATCGTGGTAGGAGAGATGTCTTCCCAAAGGGGTTAAGTATCCGTACATAGTTGTTTTCATAACTTATATGTACTTCATATTCTGGATCGAAAGTCTTCACTTAGGCAAGAATAAGAGAGATAAGCACATAGGCTTCGATCGAGTGTGTTTAGGTTCAAAGAACGTGTGTTGACTTATTTGACCAACTATTATTTCCTTGTTGAATAATAGAGTAAACGACTTACGTTTGACCAAATCGTGGATAGAGAGAGGCCGTTCAAGAAGGGTTAGGTATACTTACATAGTTTTTTTCATAACTAATATGGAACTCCATATTCTTGATTGGGAGTTTTCACTTAGGCAAGAATAAGAGAGTAAAGCACATAGGCTTCGATCGAGTGCGTTTTGGTTCAAAGAATGTGTGTTGACTTATTTGACCAACTATTTCTTCCTTGTTAAGTAAACGAGTTACGTTTGACCAAATCGTGGAAGAAGAGAAGTCGTCCCATAGGGGTTAGGTATCCATACTAATTTCTTTTCCGTAACTTATATAGAACTTTATATTCTTGATCGGGAGTCTTCACTTAGGCAAGAATAAGAGAGATAAGCACATAGGCTTCGATTGAGTGCGATTAGATTCCAAAAATGTGTGTTGACTTATTTATCCAACTATTACTTCCTTGTTAAGTAAACGAGTTACGTTTAACCAAATCGTGGAAGGAGAGAGGTCTTCCCATAGGGGTTAAGTATCCATACATAGTTGTTTTCATAACTTATATGGACTTCATATTCTGGATCGAAAGTCTTCACTTAGGCAAGAATAAGAGAGATAAGCACATAGGCTTCAATCGAGTGCGTTTAGGTTCAAAGAACATGTGTTGACTTATTTCACCAACAATTACTTTCTTGTTAAATAATAGAGTAAACGACTTACATTTGCCAAATCGTAGAAGAAGAGAGGCCGTCCAAGAAGGGTTAAGTATCCTTACTTAGTTTTTTCTCATAACTTATATGGAACTCCATATTCTTGATAGGGAGTTTTCACTTAGTCAAGAATAAGAGAGTTAAGCACATTGGCTTCGATCGAGTGCGTTTAGGTTCAAAGAATGTTTGTTGACTTATTTGACCAACTATTACTTCCTTGTTAAGTAAACGAGTCACGTTTGACCAAATCGTGGAAGGAGAGAGGTCGCCCATAGGGGTTAAGTATCCATACTTAGTTTTTTTTCATAACTTATATGGAACTTCATAGTCTTGATCGGAAGTCTTCACTTAGGCAAGAATAACAGAGATAAACACCTAGGCTTTGATCGAGTGTGATTAGGTTCAATGAACATGTGTTGATTTATTTGACCAACTATTACTTTCTTGTTAAGTAATAGAGTAAACGACTTACATTTGACCAAATCGTGGATAGAGAGAGGTTGTTCAAGAAAGGTTAGGTATACTTACTTAGTTTTTTGTCATAACATATATGGAACTCCATAATCTTGATAAGGAGTATTCACTTAGCCAAGAATAAGAGAGTTAAGCACATAGGCTTCGATCGAGTGCGTTTAGGTTCAAACAATGTGTGTTGACTTATTTGACCAACTATTACTTCCTTGTTAAGTAAACGAGTTACGTTTGACCAAATCGTGGAAGGAGAGATGTCGCCCATAGGGGTTAAGTATCCATACTAATTTTTATTTCATAACTTATATGGAACTTTATATTCTTAATCGGGAGTCTTCACTTAGGCAAGAATAAGAGAGATAAGCACATAGGCTTCGATTGAGTGCGATTAGATTCAAAAAATATGTGTTGACTTATTTATCCAACTATTACTTCCTTGTTAAGTAAACGAGTTACGTTTAACCAAATCGTGGAAGGAGAGAGGCCGCCCCATAGTGGTTAAGTATCCATACTTAGTTTTTTTCATAACTTATATGGACTTCATATTCTTGATCGAAAGTCTTCACTTAGGTAAATAAGAGAGATAGGCACGTAGGCTTCAATCGAGTGCGTTAAGGTTCAAAGAATGTGTTGACTTATTTGACCAACTATTACTTTCTTGTTAAGTAATAGAGCAAACGACTTACATTTGACCAAACCGTGGAAGGAGAGAGTCCGTCCAAGAAGGGTTAAATACCCTTTCTTAGTTTTTTTCATAACTTATATGGAACTCCATATTCTTGATAGAGAGTTTTTACTTAGGCAAAAATAAGAGAGTTAAGCACATAGGCTTCGATCGAGTGCGTTTTGGTTCAAAGAATGTGTGTTGACTTATTTGACCAACTATTACTTCATTGTTAAGTAAACGAGTTACGTTTGACCAAATCGTGGAAGGAGAGAAGTGGTCCCATAGGGGTTAAGTATCCATACTAATTTTTATTTCATAACTTATGTGGAACTTTATATTCTTGATCGGGAGTCTTCACTTAGGCAAGAATAAGAGAAATAAGCACATAGGCTTCGATTGAGTGCGATTAGATTCAAAAAATGTGTGTTTACTTATTTATCCAACTATTACTTCCTTGTTAAGTAAACGAGTCACGTTTAACCAAATCGTGGTAGGAGAGATGTCTTCCCAAAGGGGTTAAGTATCCGTACATAGTTGTTTTCATAACTTATATGTACTTCATATTCTGGATCGAAAGTCTTCACTTAGGCAAGAATAAGAGAGATAAGCACATAGGCTTCGATCGAGTGTGTTTAGGTTCAAAGAACGTGTGTTGACTTATTTGACCAACTATTATTTCCTTGTTGAATAATAGAGTAAACGACTTACGTTTGACCAAATCGTGGATAGAGAGAGGCCGTTCAAGAAGGGTTAGGTATACTTACATAGTTTTTTTCATAACTAATATGGAACTCCATATTCTTGATTGGGAGTTTTCACTTAGGCAAGAATAAGAGAGTAAAGCACATAGGCTTCGATCGAGTGCGTTTTGGTTCAAAGAATGTGTGTTGACTTATTTGACCAACTATTTCTTCCTTGTTAAGTAAACGAGTTACGTTTGACCAAATCGTGGAAGAAGAGAAGTCGTCCCATAGGGGTTAGGTATCCATACTAATTTCTTTTCCGTAACTTATATAGAACTTTATATTCTTGATCGGGAGTCTTCACTTAGGCAAGAATAAGAGAGATAAGCACATAGGCTTCGATTGAGTGCGATTAGATTCCAAAAATGTGTGTTGACTTATTTATCCAACTATTACTTCCTTGTTAAGTAAACGAGTTACGTTTAACCAAATCGTGGAAGGAGAGAGGTCTTCCCATAGGGGTTAAGTATCCATACATAGTTGTTTTCATAACTTATATGGACTTCATATTCTGGATCGAAAGTCTTCACTTAGGCAAGAATAAGAGAGATAAGCACATAGGCTTCAATCGAGTGCGTTTAGGTTCAAAGAACATGTGTTGACTTATTTCACCAACAATTACTTTCTTGTTAAATAATAGAGTAAACGACTTACATTTGCCAAATCGTAGAAGAAGAGAGGCCGTCCAAGAAGGGTTAAGTATCCTTACTTAGTTTTTTCTCATAACTTATATGGAACTCCATATTCTTGATAGGGAGTTTTCACTTAGTCAAGAATAAGAGAGTTAAGCACATTGGCTTCGATCGAGTGCGTTTAGGTTCAAAGAATGTTTGTTGACTTATTTGACCAACTATTACTTCCTTGTTAAGTAAACGAGTCACGTTTGACCAAATCGTGGAAGGAGAGAGGTCGCCCATAGGGGTTAAGTATCCATACTTAGTTTTTTTTCATAACTTATATGGAACTTCATAGTCTTGATCGGAAGTCTTCACTTAGGCAAGAATAACAGAGATAAACACCTAGGCTTTGATCGAGTGTGATTAGGTTCAATGAACATGTGTTGATTTATTTGACCAACTATTACTTTCTTGTTAAGTAATAGAGTAAACGACTTACATTTGACCAAATCGTGGATAGAGAGAGGTTGTTCAAGAAAGGTTAGGTATACTTACTTAGTTTTTTGTCATAACATATATGGAACTCCATAATCTTGATAAGGAGTATTCACTTAGCCAAGAATAAGAGAGTTAAGCACATAGGCTTCGATCGAGTGCGTTTAGGTTCAAACAATGTGTGTTGACTTATTTGACCAACTATTACTTCCTTGTTAAGTAAACGAGTTACGTTTGACCAAATCGTGGAAGGAGAGATGTCGCCCATAGGGGTTAAGTATCCATACTAATTTTTATTTCATAACTTATATGGAACTTTATATTCTTAATCGAGAGTCTTCACTTAGGCAAGAATAAGAGAGATAAGCACATAGGCTTCGATTGAGTGCGATTAGATTCAAAAAATATGTGTTGACTTATTTATCCAACTATTACTTCCTTGTTATGTAAACGAGTTACGTTTAACCAAATCGTGGAAGGAGAGAGGCCGCCCCATAGTGGTTAAGTATCCATACTTAGTTTTTTTCATAACTTATATGGACTTCATATTCTTGATCGAAAGTCTTCACTTAGGTAAATAAGAGAGATAGGCACGTAGGCTTCAATCGAGTGCGTTAAGGTTCAAAGAATGTGTTGACTTATTTGACCAACTATTACTTTCTTGTTAAGTAATAGAGCAAACGACTTACATTTGACCAAACCGTGGAAGGAGAGAGTCCGTCCAAGAAGGGTTAAATACCCTTTCTTAGTTTTTTTCATAACTTATATGGAACTCCATATTCTTGATAGAGAGTTTTTACTTAGGCAAGAATAAGAGAGTTAAGCACATAGGCTTCGATCGAGTGCGTTTTGGTTCAAAGAATGTGTGTTGACTTATTTGACCAACTATTACTTCATTGTTAAGTAAACGAGTTACGTTTGACCAAATCGTGGAAGGAGAGAAGTGGTCCCATAGGGGTTAAGTATCCATACTAATTTTTATTTCATAACTTATGTGGAACTTTATATTCTTGATCGGGAGTCTTCACTTAGGCAAGAATAAGAGAAATAAGCACATAGGCTTCGATTGAGTGCGATTAGATTCAAAAAATGTGTGTTTACTTATTTATCCAACTATTACTTCCTTGTTAAGTAAACGAGTCACGTTTAACCAAATCGTGGTAGGAGAGATGTCTTCCCATAGGGGTTAAGTATCCGTACATAGTTGTTTTCATAACTTATATGTACTTCATATTCTGGATCGAAAGTCTTCACTTAGGCAAGAATAAGAGAGATAAGCACATAGGCTTCGATTGAGTGCGATTAGATTCAAAAAATGTGTGTTGACTTATTTATCCAACTATTACTTCCTTGTTAAGTAAACGGGTTACGTTTAACCAAATCGTGGTAGGAGAGAGGTCTTCCCATAGGGGTTAAGTATCCGTACATAGTTGTTTTCATAACTTATATGGACTTCATATTCTGGATCGAAAGTCTTCACTTAGGCAAGAATAAGAGAGATAAGCACATAGGCTTCGATTGAGTGCGATTAGATTCAAAAAATGTGTGTTGACTTATTTATCCAACTATTACTTCCTTGTTAAGTAAACGACTTACGTTTAACCAAATCGTGGAGGGAGAGAGGCCGCCCCATAGTGGTTAAGTATCCATAGTTTTTTTCATAACTTGTATGGACTTCATATTCTTGATCGAAAGTCTTCACTTAGGTAAATAAGAGAGATAGGCACGTAGGCTTCAATCGAGTGCGTTAAGGTTCAAAGAATGTGTTGACTTATTTGACCAACTATTACTTTCTTGTTAAGTAATAGAGCAAACGACTTACATTTGACCAAACCGTGGAAGGAGAGAGTCCGTCCAAGAAGGGTTAAATACCCTTACTTAGTTTTTTTCATAACTTATATGGAACTCCATATTCTTGATAGAGAGTTTTTACTTAGGCAAGAATAAGAGAGTTAAGCACATAGGCTTCGATCGAGTGCGTTTTGGTTCAAAGAATGTGTGTTGACTTATTTGACCAACTATTACTTCATTGTTAAGTAAACGAGTTACGTTTGACCAAATCGTGGAAGGAGAGAAGTGGTCCCATAGGGGTTAAGTATCCATACTAATTTTTATTTCATAACTTATGTGGAACTTTATATTCTTGATCGGGAGTCTTCACTTAGGCAAGAATAAGAGAAATAAGCACATAGGCTTCGATTGAGTGCGATTAGATTCAAAAAATGTGTGTTTACTTATTTATCCAACTATTACTTCCTTGTTAAGTAAACGAGTTACGTTTAACCAAATCGTGGTAGGAGAGATGTCTTCCCATAGGGGTTAAGTATCCGTACGTAGTTGTTTTCATAACTTATATGTACTTCATATTCTGGATCGAAAGTCTTCACTTAGGCAAGAATAAGAGAGATAAGCACATAGGCTTCGATTGAGTGCGATTAGATTCAAAAAATGTGTGTTGACTTATTTATCCAACTATTACTTCCTTGTTAAGTAAACGAGTTACGTTTAACCAAATCGTGGTAGGAGAGATGTCTTCCCATAGGGGTTAAGTATCCGTACATAGTTGTTTTCATAACTTATATGTACTTCATATTCTGGATCGAAAGTCTTCACTTAGGCAAGAATAAGAGAGATAAGCACATAGGCTTCGATTGAGTGCGATTAGATTCAAAAAATGTGTGTTGACTTATTTATCCAACTATTACTTCTTTGTTAAGTAAACGAGTTACGTTTAACCAAATCGTGGTAGGAGAGAGGTCTTCCCATAGGGGTTAAGTATCCGTACATAGTTGTTTTCATAACTTATATGGACTTTATATTCTGGATCGAAAGTCTTCACTTAGGCAAGAATAAGAGAGATAAGCACATAGGCTTCAATCGAGTGCGTTTAGGTTCAAAGAACATGTGTTGACTTATTTCACCAACAATTACTTTCTTGTTAAATAATAGAGTAAACGACTTACATTTGCCAAATCGTGGAAGAAGAGAGGCCGTCCAAGAAGGGTTAAGTATCCTTACTTAGTTTTTTCTCATAACTTATATGGAACTCCATATTCTTGATAGGGAGTTTTCACTTAGTCAAGAATAAGAGAGTTAAGCACATTGGCTTCGATCGAGTGCGTTTAGGTTCAAAGAATGTTTGTTGACTTATTTGACCAACTATTACTTCCTTGTTAAGTAAACGAGTCACGTTTGACCAAATCGTGGAAGGAGAGAGGTCGCCCATAGGGGTTAAGTATCCATACTTAGTTTTTTTTTCATAACTTATATGGAACTTCATAGTCTTGATCGGAAGTCTTCACTTAGGCAAGAATAACAGAGATAAACACCTAGGCTTTGATCGAGTGTGATTAGGTTCAATGAACATGTGTTGATTTATTTGACCAACTATTACTTTCTTGTTAAGTAATAGAGTAAACGACTTACATTTGACCAAATCGTGGATAGAGAGAGGTTGTTCAAGAAAGGTTAGGTATACTTACTTAGTTTTTTGTCATAACATATATGGAACTCCATAATCTTGATAAGGAGTATTCACTTAGCCAAGAATAAGAGAGTTAAGCACATAGGCTTCGATCGAGTGCGTTTAGGTTCAAACAATGTGTGTTGACTTATTTGACCAACTATTACTTCCTTGTTAAGTAAACGAGTTACGTTTGACCAAATCGTGGAAGGAGAGATGTCGCCCATAGGGGTTAAGTATCCATACTAATTTTTATTTCATAACTTATGTGGAACTTTATATTCTTGATCGGGAGTCTTCACTTAGGCAAGAATAAGAGAAATAAGCACATAGGCTTCGAATGAGTGCGATTAGATTCAAAAAATGTGTGTTTACTTATTTATCCAACTATTACTTCCTTGTTAAGTAAACGAGTTACGTTTAACCAAATCGTGATAGGAGAGATGTCTTCCTATAGGGGTTAAGTATCCGTACATAGTTGTTTTCATAACTTATATGTACTTCATATTCTGGATCGAAAGTCTTCACTTAGGCAAGAATAAGAGAGATAAGCACATAGGCTTCGATTGAGTGCGATTAGATTCAAAAAATGTGTGTTGACTTATTTATCCAACTATTACTTCCTTGTTAAGTAAACGAGTTACGTTTAACCAAATCGTGGTAGGAGAGAGGTCTTCCCATAGGGGTTAAGTATCCGTACATAGTGGTTTTCATAACTTATATGGACTTCATATTCTGGATCGAAAGTCTTCACTTAGGCAAGAATAAGAGAGATAAGCACATAGGCTTCGATTGAGTGCCATTAGATTCAAAAAATGTGTGTTGACTTATTTATCCAACTATTACTTCCTTGTTAAGTAAACGACTTACGTTTAACCAAATCGTGGTAGGAGAGATGTCTTCCCATAGGGGTTAAGTATCCGTACATAGTTGTTTTCATAACTTATATGTACTTCATATTCTGGATCGAAAGTCTTCACTTAGGCAAGAATAAGAGAGATAAGCACATAGGCTTCGATTGAGTGCGATTAGATTCAAAAAATGTGTGTTGACTTATTTATCCAACTATTACTTCCTTGTTAAGTAAACGAGTTACGTTTAACCAAATCGTGGCAGGAGAGATGTCTTCCCATAGGGGTTAAGTATCCGTACATAGTTGTTTTCATAACTTATATGTACTTCATATTCTGGATCGAAAGTCTTCACTTAGGCAAGAATAAGAGAGATAAGCACATAGGCTTCGATTGAGTGCGATTAGATTCAAAAAATGTGTGTTGACTTATTTATCCAACTATTACTTCCTTGTTAAGTAAACGAGTTACGTTTAACCAAATCGTGGTAGGAGAGAGGTCTTCCCATAGGGGTTAAGTATCCGTACATAGTTGTTTTCATAACTTATATGGACTTCATATTCTGGATCGAAAGTCTTCACTTAGGCAAGAATAAGAGAGATAAGCACATAGGCTTCAATCGAGTGCGTTTAGGTTCAAAGAACATGTGTTGACTTATTTCACCAACAATTACTTTCTTGTTAAATAATAGAGTAAACGACTTACATTTGCCAAATCGTGGAAGAAGAGAGGCCGTCCAAGAAGGGTTAAGTATCCTTACTTAGTTTTTTCTCATAACTTATATGGAACTCCATATTCTTGATAGGGAGTTTTCACTTAGTCAAGAATAAGAGAGTTAAGCACATTGGCTTCGATCGAGTGCGTTTAGGTTCAAAGAATGTTTGTTGACTTATTTGACCAACTATTACTTCCTTGTTAAGTAAACGAGTCACGTTTGACCAAATCGTGGAAGAAGAGAGGTCGCCCATAGGGGTTAAGTATCCATACTTAGTTTTTTTTTCATAACTTATATGGAACTTCATAGTCTTGATCGGAAGTCTTCACTTAGGCAAGAATAACAGAGATGAACACCTATGCTTTGATCGAGTGTGATTAGGTTCAATGAACATGTGTTGATTTATTTGACCAACTATTACTTTCTTGTTAAGTAATAGAGTAAACGACTTACATTTGACCAAATCGTGGATAGAGAGAGGTTGTTCAAGAAAGGTTAGGTATACTTACTTAGTTTTTTGTCATAACATATATGGAACTCCATAATCTTGATAAGGAGTATTCACTTAGCCAAGAATAAGAGAGTTAAGCACATAGGCTTCGATCGAGTGCGTTTAGGTTCAAACAATGTGTGTTGACTTATTTGACCAACTATTACTTCCTTGTTAAGTAAACGAGTTACGTTTGACCAAATCGTGGAAGGAGAGATGTCGCCCATAGGGGTTAAGTATCCATACTAATTTTTATTTCATAACTTATGTGGAACTTTATATTCTTGATCGGGAGTCTTCACTTAGGCAAGAATAAGAGAAATAAGCACATAGGCTTCGAATGAGTGCGATTAGATTCAAAAAATGTGTGTTTACTTATTTATCCAACTATTACTTCCTTGTTAAGTAAACGAGTTACGTTTAACCAAATCGTGGTAGGAGAGATGTCTTCCTATAGGGGTTAAGTATCCGTACATAGTTGTTTTCATAACTTATATGTACTTCATATTCTGGATCGAAAGTCTTCACTTAGGCAAGAATAAGAGAGATAAGCACATAGGCTTCGATTGAGTGCGATTAGATTCAAAAAATGTGTGTTGACTTATTTATCCAACTATTACTTCCTTGTTAAGTAAACGAGTTACGTTTAACCAAATCGTGGTAGGAGAGAGGTCTTCCCATAGGGGTTAAGTATCCGTACATAGTGGTTTTCATAACTTATATGGACTTCATATTCTGGATCGAAAGTCTTAACTTAGGCAAGAATAAGAGAGATAAGCACATAGGCTTCGATTGAGTGCCATTAGATTCAAAAAATGTGTGTTGACTTATTTATCCAACTATTACTTCCTTGTTAAGTAAACGACTTACGTTTAACCAAATCGTGGTAGGAGAGATGTCTTCCCATAGGGGTTAAGTATCCGTACATAGTTGTTTTCATAACTTATATGTACTTCATATTCTGGATCGAAAGTCTTCACTTAGGCAAGAATAAGAGAGATAAGCACATAGGCTTCGATTGAGTGCGATTAGATTCAAAAAATGTGTGTTGACTTATTTATCCAACTATTACTTCCTTGTTAAGTAAACGAGTTACGTTTAACCAAATCGTGGCAGGAGAGATGTCTTCCCATAGGGGTTAAGTATCCGTACATAGTTGTTTTCATAACTTATATGTACTTCATATTCTGGATCGAAAGTCTTCACTTAGGCAAGAATAAGAGAGATAAGCACATAGGCTTCGATTGAGTGCGATTAGATTCAAAAAATGTGTGTTGACTTATTTATCCAACTATTACTTCCTTGTTAAGTAAACGAGTTACGTTTAACCAAATCGTGGTAGGAGAGAGGTCTTCCCATAGGGGTTAAGTATCCGTACATAGTTGTTTTCATAACTTATATGGACTTCATATTCTGGATCGAAAGTCTTCACTTAGGCAAGAATAAGAGAGATAAGCACATAGGCTTCAATCGAGTGCGTTTAGGTTCAAAGAACATGTGTTGACTTATTTCACCAACAATTACTTTCTTGTTAAATAATAGAGTAAACGACTTACATTTGCCAAATCGTGGAAGAAGAGAGGCCGTCCAAGAAGGGTTAAGTATCCTTACTTAGTTTTTTCTCATAACTTATATGGAACTCCATATTCTTGATAGGGAGTTTTCACTTAGTCAAGAATAAGAGAGTTAAGCACATTGGCTTCGATCGAGTGCGTTTAGGTTCAAAGAATGTTTGTTGACTTATTTGACCAACTATTACTTCCTTGTTAAGTAAACGAGTCACGTTTAACCAAATCGTGGAAGGAGAGAGGTCGCCCATAGGGGTTAAGTATCCATACTTAGTTTTTTTTTCATAACTTATATGGAACTTCATAGTCTTGATCGGAAGTCTTCACTTAGGCAAGAATAACAGAGATAAACACCTATGCTTTGATCGAGTGTGATTAGGTTCAATGAACATGTGTTGATTTATTTGACCAACTATTACTTTCTTGTTAAGTAATAGAGTAAACAACTTACATTTGACCAAATCGTGGATAGAGAGAGGTTGTTCAAGAAAGGTTAGGTATACTTACTTAGTTTTTTGTCATAACATATATGGAACTCCATAATCTTGATAAGGAGTATTCACTTAGCCAAGAATAAGAGAGTTAAGCACATAGGCTTCGATCGAGTGCGTTTAGGTTCAAACAATGTGTGTTGACTTATTTGACCAACTATTACTTCCTTGTTAAGTAAACGAGTTACGTTTGACCAAATCGTGGAAGGAGAGATGTCGCCCATAGGGGTTAAGTATCCACACTAATTTTTATTTCATAACTTATATGGAACTTTATATTCTTAATCGGGAGTCTTCACTTAGGCAAGAATAAGAGAGATAAGCACATAGGCTTCGATTGACTGCGATTAGATTCAAAAAATATGTGTTGACTTATTTATCCAACTATTACTTCCTTGTTAAGTAAACGAGTTACATGTAACCAAATCGTGGAAGGAGAGAGGCCGCCCCATAGGTGTTAAGTATCCATACTTAGTTTTTTTCATAACTTATATGGACTTCATATTCTTGATCGAAAGTCTTCACTTAGGTAAATAAGAGAGATAGGCACGTAGGCTTCAATCGAGTGCGTTAAGGTTCAAAGAATGTGTTGACTTATTTGACCAACTATTACTTTCTTGTTAAGTAATAGAGCAAACGACTTACATTTGACCAAACCGTGGAAGGAGAGAGTCCGTCCAAGAAGGGTTAAATACCCTTACTTAGTTTGTTTCACAACTTATATGGAACTCCATATTCTTGATAGAGAGTTTTTACTTAGGCAAGAATAAGAGAGTTAAGCACATAGGCTTCGATCGAGTGCGTTTTGGTTCAAAGAATGTGTGTTGACTTATTTGACCAACTATTACTTCATTGTTAAGTAAACGAGTTACGTTTGACCAAATCGTGGAAGGAGAGAAGTGGTCCCATAGGGGTTAAGTATCCATACTAATTTTTATTTCATAACTTATGTGGAACTTTATATTCTTGATCGGGAGTCTTCACTTAGGCAAGAATAAGAGAAATAAGCACATAGGCTTCGATTGAGTGCGATTAGATTCAAAAAATGTGTGTTTACTTATTTATCCAACTATTACTTCCTTGTTAAGTAAACGAGTTACGTTTAACCAAATCGTGGTAGGAGAGATGTCTTCCCATAGGGGTTAAGTATCCGTACATAGTTGTTTTCATAATTTAGATGTACTTCATATTCTGGATCGAAAGTCTTCACTTAGGCAAGAATAAGAGAGATAAGCACATAGGCTTCAATTGAGTGCGATTAGATTCAAAAAATGTGTGTTGACTTATTTATCCAACTATTACTTCCTTGTTAAGTAAACGAGTTACGTTTAACCAAATCGTGGTAGGAGAGAGGTCTTCCCATAGGGGTTAAGTATCCGTACATAGTTGTTTTCATAACTTATATGGACTTCATATTCTGGATCGAAAGTCTTCACTTAGGCAAGAATAAGAGAGATAAGCACATAGGCTTCGATTGAGTGCGATTAGATTCAAAAAATGTGTGTTGACTTATTTATCCAACTATTACTTCCTTGTTAAGTAAACGACTTACGTTTAACCAAATCGTGGAGGGAGAGAGGCCGCCCCATAGTGGTTAAGTATCCATAGTTTTTTTCATAACTTGTATGGACTTCATATTCTTGATCGAAAGTCTTCACTTAGGAAAATAAGAGAGATAAGCACGTAGGCTTCAATCGAGTGTGCTTAGGTTCAAAGAACATGAGTTGACTTATTTGACCAACTATTACTTTCTTGTTAAGTAATAGAGTAAACGACTTACGTTTGACCAAACCGTGGAAGGAGAGAGGATGTCCAAGAAGGGTTAAGTATCCTTACTTAGTTTTTTTTCATAACTTATATGGAACTCCATATTCTTGATAGGGAGTTTTCACTTAGGCAAGAGTAAGAGAGTTAAACACATATGCCTCGATTGAGTGCGTTTAGGTTCAAAGAATGCGTTTTGACTTATTTGACCAACTATTACTTCCTTGTTAAGTAAACGAGTTACGTTTGACCAAATCGTGGAAGGAGAGAAGTTGTCACGTAGAGGTTAAGTATCCATACTAATTTTTATTTCATAACTTATATGGAACTTTATATTCTTGATCGGGAGTCTTCACTTAGGCAAGAATAAGAGAAATAAGCACATAGGCTTCGATTGAGTGCGATTAGATTCAAAAAATGTGTGTTGACTTATTTATTCAACTATTACTTCCTTGTTAAGTAAACGAGTTACGTATAACCAAATCGTGGAGGGAGAGAGGCCGCCCCATAGTGGTTAAGTATCCATACTTAGTTTTTTTCATAACTTGTACGGACTTCATATTCTTGATCGAAAGTCTTCACTTAGGTAAATAAGAGAGATAAGCACGTAGGCTTCAATCGAGTGCGTTTAGGTTCAAAGAACATGTGTTGACTTATTTAACCAACTATTACTTTCTTGTTAAGTAATAGAGTAAACGACTTACGTTTGACCAAACCGTGGAAGGAGAGAGGCCGTCCAAGAAGGGTTAAATATCCTTACTTAGTTTTTTTTCATAACTAATATGGAACTCCATATTCTTGATTGGGAGTTTTCACTTAGGCAAGAATAAGAGAGTTAAGCACAAAGGCTTCGATCGAGTGCGTTTTGGTTCAAAGAATGTGTGTTGACTTATTTGACCAACTATTTCTTCCTTGTTAAGTAAACGAGTTACGTGTGACCAAATCGTGGAAGGAGAGAAGTCGTCCCATAGGGGTTAGGTATCCATACTAAATTTTATTCCGTAACATATATAGAACTTTATATTCTTGATCGGGAGTCTTCACTTAGGCAAGAATAAGAGAGATAAGCACATAGGCTTCAATTGTGTGCGATTAGATTCAAAAAATGGGTGTTGACTTATTTATCCAACTATTACTTTCTTGTTAAGTAAACGAGTTACGTTTAACCAAATCGTGGCATGAGAGAGGTCTTCCCATAAGGGTTAAGTATCCGTACATAGTTGTTTTCATAACTTATATGGACTTCATATTCTGGATCGAAAGTCTTCACTTAGGCAAGAATAAGAGAGATAAGCACATAGGCTTCAATCGAGTGTGTTTAGGTTCAAAGAACGTGTGTTGACTTATTTGACCAACTATTATTTCCTTGTTAAATAATAGAGTAAACGACTTACGTTTGGGACGACCTCTATGGAAGGAGAGAAGTCGTCCCATAGGGATAGAGAGAGGCCGTCCAAGAAGGGTTATGTATACTTACTTAGTTGTTTTCACTCGGGCAAGAATAAGAGAGTTAAGCACATAGGCTTCGATCGAGTGCGTTTTGGTTCAAAGAATGTGTGTTGACTTCTTTGACTTACTATTTCTTCCTTGTTAAGTAAACGAGTTACGTGTGACCAAATCGTGGAAGGAGAGAACTCGTCCCATAGGGGTTAGGTATCCATACTAAATTTTATTCCGTAACATATATAGAACTTTATATTCTTGATCGGGAATCTTCACTTAGGCAAGAATAAGAGAGATAAGCACATAGGCTTCAATTGAGTGCGATTAGATTCAAAAAATGTGTGTTGACTTATTTATCCAACTATTACTTCCTTGTTAAGTAAACGAGTTACGTTTAACCAAATCGTGGTATGAGAAAGGTCTTCCCATAAGGGTTAAGTATCCGTACATAGTTGTTTTCATAACTTATATGGACTTCATATTCTGGATCGAAAGTCTTCACTTAGGCAAGAATAAGAGAGATAAGCACATAGTCTTCAATCGAGTGTGTTTAGGTTCAAAGAATGTGTGTTGACTTATTTGACCAACTATTATTTCCTTGTTAAATAATAGAGTAAACGACTTACGTTTGGGACGACCTCTATGGAAGGAGAGAAGTCGTCCTATAGGGATAGAGAGAGGCCGTTCAAGAAGGGTTAGGTATACTTACTTAGTTGTTTTCACTCAGGCAAGAATAAGAGAGTTAAGCACATAGGCTTCGATCGAGTGCGTTTTGGTTCAAAGAATGTGTGTTGACTTCTTTGACTTACTATTTCTTCCTTGTTAAGTAAACGAGTTACGTGTGACCAAATCGTGGAAGGAGAGAAGTCGTCCCATAGGGGTTAGGTATCCATACTAAATTTTATTCCGTAACATATATAGAACTTTATATTCTTGATCGGGAGTCTTCACTTAGGCAAGAATAAGAGAGATAAGCACATAGGCTTCAATTGAGTGCGATTAGATTCAAAAAATGTGTGTTGACTTATTTATCCAACTATTACTTCCTTGTTAAGTAAACGAGTTACGTTTAACCAAATCGTGGTATGAGAGAGGTCTTCCCATAAGGGTTAAGTATCCGTACATAGTTGTTTTCATAACTTATATGGACTTCATATTCTGGATCGAAAGTCTTCACTTAGGCAAGAATAAGAGAGATAAGCACAAAGGCTTCAATCGAGTGTGTTTAGGTTCAAAGAACGTGTGTTGACTTATTTGACCAACTATTATTTCCTTGTTAAATAATAGAGTAAACGACTTACGTTTGACCAAATCGTGGATAGAGAGAGGCCGTTCAAGAAGGGTTAGGTATACTTACATAGTTTTTTTCATAACTAATATGGAAGTCCCTATTCTTGATTGGGAGTTTTCACTTAGGCAAGAATAAGAGAGTAAAGCACATAGGCTTCGATCGAGTGCGTTTTGGTTCAAAGAATGTGTGTTGACTTCTTTGACTTACTATTTCTTCCTTGTTAAGTAAACGAGTTACGTGTGACCAAATCGTGGAAGGAGAGAAGTCGTCCCATAGGGGTTAGGTATCCATACTAAATTTTATTCCGTAACATATATAGAACTTTATATTCTTGATCGGGAGTCTTCACTTAGGCAAGAATAAGAGAGATAAACACATAGGCTTCAATTGAGTGCGATTAGATTCAAAAAATGTGTGTTGACTTATTTATCCAACTATTACTTCCTTGTTAAGTAAACGAGTTACGTTTAACCAAATCGTGGTATGAGAGAGGTCTTCCCATAAGGGTTAAGTATCCGTACATAGTTGTTTTCATAATTTATATGGTCATATTCTGGATCGAAAGTCTTAACTTAGGCAAGAATAAGAGAGATAAGCACATAAGCTTCAATCGAGTGCGTTTAGGTTCAAAGAACATGTGTTGACTTATTTCACCAACAATTACTTTCTTGTTAAATAATAGAGTAAACGACTTACATTTGCCAAATCGTGGAAGAAGAGAGGACGTCCAAGAAGGGTTAAGTATCCTTACTTAGTTTTTTCTCATAACTTATATGGCACTCCATATTCTTGATAGGGAGTTTTCACTTAGTCAAGAATAAGAGAGTTAAGCACATTGGCTTCGATCGAGTGCGTTTAGGTTCAAAGAATGTGTGTTGACTTATTTGACCAACTATTACTTCCTTGTTAAGTAAACGAGTCACGTTTCACCAAATCGTGGAAGGAGAGAGGTCGCCCATAGGGGTTAAGTATCCATACTTAGTTTTTTTTCATAACTTATATGGAACTTCATAGTCTTGATCGGAAGTCTTCACTTAGGCAAGAATAACAGAGATAAACACCTAGGCTTTGATCGAGTGTGGTTAGGTTCAAAGAATGTGTGTTGACTAATTTGACCAACTATTACTTCATTGTTAGGTAATAGAGTAAAAGAGTTACGTTTAACCAAATCGTGGAAGGAGAGAGGTCGTCCCATATGGGTTAAGTATCCATACATAGTTTTTATTCATAACTTATATGGACTTCATATTCTTGATCGAAAGTCTTCACTTAGGCAAGAATAAGAGAGATAAGCACATAGGCTTTAATCGAGTGCGTTTAGGTTCAATGAACATGTGTTGATTTATTTGACCAACTATTACTTTCTTGTTAAGTAATAGAGTAAACGACTTACGTTTGACCAAATCGTGGAAGGAGATATGTCGCCCATAGGGGTTAAGTATCCATACTAATTTTTATTTCATAACTTATATGGAACTTTATATTCTTAATCGGGAGTCTTCACTTAGGCAAGAATAAAAGAGATAAGCACATAGGCTTCGATTGAGTGCGATTAGATTCAAAAAATATGTGTTGACTTATTTATCCAACTATTACTTCCTTGTTAAGTAAACGAGTTAGGTTTAACCAAATCGTGGAAGGAGAGAGGCCGCCCCATAGTGGTTAAGTATCCATACTTAGTTTTTTTCATAACTTATAAGGACTTCATATTCTTGATCGAAAGTCTTCACTTAGGTAAATAAGAGAGATAGGCACGTAGGCTTCAATCGAGTGCGTTAAGGTTCAAAGAATGTGTTGACTTATTTGACCAACTATTACTTTCTTGTTAAGTAATAGAGTAAACGACTTACATTTGACCAAACCGTGGAAGGAGAGAGGCCGTCCAAGAAGGGTTAAATACCCTTACTTAGTTTTTTTCATAACTTATATGGAACTCCATATTCTTGATAGAGAGTTTTTACTTAGGCAAGAATAAGAGAGTTAAGCACATAGGCTTCGATCGAGTGCGTTTTGGTTCAAAGAATGTGTGTTGACTTATTTGACCAACTATTACTTCATTGTTAAGTAAACGAGTTACGTTTGACCAAATCGTGGAAGGAGAGAAGTGGTCCCATAGGGGTTAAGTATCCATACTAATTTTTATTTCATAACTTATGTGGAACTTTATATTCTTGATCGGGAGTCTTCACTTAGGCAAGAATAAGAGAAATAAGCACATAGGCTTCGATTGAGTGCGATTAGATTCAAAAAATGTGTGTTTACTTATTTATCCAACTATTACTTCCTTGTTAAGTAAACGAGTTACGTTTAACCAAATCGTGGAAGGAGAGACGCCGTCCCATGGGGGTTAAGTATCCAAACATAGTTTTTTTCATAACTTATATAGACTTCATATTCTTGATCGAAGGTCTTCACTTAGGCTAGAATAAGAGAGATAAGCACATAGGTCTGGATCGAGTGCGTTTATGTTCAAAGAATGCGTGTTCATAACTTATATGGAACTACATATTCTTGATTGGAAGTCTTCACTTAGGCAAGAATAAGTGAGATAAGCACTTAGGCTTTGATTGAGTGCGTTTAAGTTCAAAGAATGTGTGTTGACTAATTTGACAAACTGTTACTTCCTTGTTAAGTAAACGAGTTACGTTTGACCAAATCGTTGAAGGAGAGAGGTCGTCCCTTAATGGTTAAGTATCCATACTAAGGTTTTTTTCATAACTTATATGGAACGTCATATTCTTGATCGGAAGTCTTCACTTAGGCAAGAATAAGAGACATAAGCACATAGGCTACAATCGTGTTTAGGTTCAAAGAACGTATGTTGACTTATTTGACCAACTATTATTTCCTTGTTAACTAATAGAGTAAACGACTTACGTTTGACCAAATAGTGGATAGAGAGAGGCCGTTCAAGAAGGGTTAGGTATACTCACTTTGTTTTTTTTCATAACTTATATGGAACTCCATATTCTTGATAGGGAGTTTTCACTTAGTCAAGAATAAGAGAGTTAAGCACATAGGCTTCGATCGAGTGCGTTTTGGTTCAAAGAATGTGTGTTGACTTATTTGACCAACTATTTCTTCCTTGTTAAGTAAACGAGTTACGTGTGACCAAATCGTGGAAGGAGAGAAGTCGTCCCATAGGGGTTAGGTATCCATACTAAATTTTATTCCGTAACATATATAGAACTTTATATTCTTGATCGGGAGTCTTCACTTAGGCAAGAATAAGAGAGATAAGCACATAGGCTTCAATTGTGTGCGATTAGATTCAAAAAATGGGTGTTGACTTATTTATCCAACTATTACTTTCTTGTTAAGTAAACGAGTTACGTTTAACCAAATCGTGGCATGAGAGAGGTCTTCCCATAAGGGTTAAGTATCCGTACATAGTTGTTTTCATAACTTATATGGACTTCATATTCTGGATCGAAAGTCTTCACTTAGGCAAGAATAAGAGAGATAAGCACATAGGCTTCAATCGAGTGTGTTTAGGTTCAAAGAACGTGTGTTGACTTATTTGACCAACTATTATTTCCTTGTTAAATAATAGAGTAAACGACTTACGTTTGGGACGACCTCTATGGAAGGAGAGAAGTCGTCCCATAGGGATAGAGAGAGGCCGTCCAAGAAGGGTTATGTATACTTACTTAGTTGTTTTCACTCGGGCAAGAATAAGAGAGTTAAGCACATAGGCTTCGATCGAGTGCGTTTTGGTTCAAAGAATGTGTGTTGACTTCTTTGACTTACTATTTCTTCCTTGTTAAGTAAACGAGTTACGTGTGACCAAATCGTGGAAGGAGAGAACTCGTCCCATAGGGGTTAGGTATCCATACTAAATTTTATTCCGTAACATATATAGAACTTTATATTCTTGATCGGGAATCTTCACTTAGGCAAGAATAAGAGAGATAAGCACATAGGCTTCAATTGAGTGCGATTAGATTCAAAAAATGTGTGTTGACTTATTTATCCAACTATTACTTCCTTGTTAAGTAAACGAGTTACGTTTAACCAAATCGTGGTATGAGAAAGGTCTTCCCATAAGGGTTAAGTATCCGTACATAGTTGTTTTCATAACTTATATGGACTTCATATTCTGGATCGAAAGTCTTCACTTAGGCAAGAATAAGAGAGATAAGCACATAGTCTTCAATCGAGTGTGTTTAGGTTCAAAGAATGTGTGTTGACTTATTTGACCAACTATTATTTCCTTGTTAAATAATAGAGTAAACGACTTACGTTTGGGACGACCTCTATGGAAGGAGAGAAGTCGTCCTATAGGGATAGAGAGAGGCCGTTCAAGAAGGGTTAGGTATACTTACTTAGTTGTTTTCACTCAGGCAAGAATAAGAGAGTTAAGCACATAGGCTTCGATCGAGTGCGTTTTGGTTCAAAGAATGTGTGTTGACTTCTTTGACTTACTATTTCTTCCTTGTTAAGTAAACGAGTTACGTGTGACCAAATCGTGGAAGGAGAGAAGTCGTCCCATAGGGGTTAGGTATCCATACTAAATTTTATTCCGTAACATATATAGAACTTTATATTCTTGATCGGGAGTCTTCACTTAGGCAAGAATAAGAGAGATAAGCACATAGGCTTCAATTGAGTGCGATTAGATTCAAAAAATGTGTGTTGACTTATTTATCCAACTATTACTTCCTTGTTAAGTAAACGAGTTACGTTTAACCAAATCGTGGTATGAGAGAGGTCTTCCCATAAGGGTTAAGTATCCGTACATAGTTGTTTTCATAACTTATATGGACTTCATATTCTGGATCGAAAGTCTTCACTTAGGCAAGAATAAGAGAGATAAGCACAAAGGCTTCAATCGAGTGTGTTTAGGTTCAAAGAACGTGTGTTGACTTATTTGACCAACTATTATTTCCTTGTTAAATAATAGAGTAAACGACTTACGTTTGACCAAATCGTGGATAGAGAGAGGCCGTTCAAGAAGGGTTAGGTATACTTACATAGTTTTTTTCATAACTAATATGGAAGTCCCTATTCTTGATTGGGAGTTTTCACTTAGGCAAGAATAAGAGAGTAAAGCACATAGGCTTCGATCGAGTGCGTTTTGGTTCAAAGAATGTGTGTTGACTTCTTTGACTTACTATTTCTTCCTTGTTAAGTAAACGAGTTACGTGTGACCAAATCGTGGAAGGAGAGAAGTCGTCCCATAGGGGTTAGGTATCCATACTAAATTTTATTCCGTAACATATATAGAACTTTATATTCTTGATCGGGAGTCTTCACTTAGGCAAGAATAAGAGAGATAAGCACATAGGCTTCAATTGAGTGCGATTAGATTCAAAAAATGTGTGTTGACTTATTTATCCAACTATTACTTCCTTGTTAAGTAAACGAGTTACGTTTAACCAAATCGTGGTATGAGAGAGGTCTTCCCATAAGGGTTAAGTATCCGTACATAGTTGTTTTCATAATTTATATGGTCATATTCTGGATCGAAAGTCTTAACTTAGGCAAGAATAAGAGAGATAAGCACATAAGCTTCAATCGAGTGCGTTTAGGTTCAAAGAACATGTGTTGACTTATTTCACCAACAATTACTTTCTTGTTAAATAATAGAGTAAACGACTTACATTTGCCAAATCGTGGAAGAAGAGAGGACGTCCAAGAAGGGTTAAGTATCCTTACTTAGTTTTTTCTCATAACTTATATGGCACTCCATATTCTTGATAGGGAGTTTTCACTTAGTCAAGAATAAGAGAGTTAAGCACATTGGCTTCGATCGAGTGCGTTTAGGTTCAAAGAATGTGTGTTGACTTATTTGACCAACTATTACTTCCTTGTTAAGTAAACGAGTCACGTTTCACCAAATCGTGGAAGGAGAGAGGTCGCCCATAGGGGTTAAGTATCCATACTTAGTTTTTTTTCATAACTTATATGGAACTTCATAGTCTTGATCGGAAGTCTTCACTTAGGCAAGAATAACAGAGATAAACACCTAGGCTTTGATCGAGTGTGGTTAGGTTCAAAGAATGTGTGTTGACTAATTTGACCAACTATTACTTCATTGTTAGGTAATAGAGTAAAAGAGTTACGTTTAACCAAATCGTGGAAGGAGAGAGGTCGTCCCATATGGGTTAAGTATCCATACATAGTTTTTATTCATAACTTATATGGACTTCATATTCTTGATCGAAAGTCTTCACTTAGGCAAGAATAAGAGAGATAAGCACATAGGCTTTAATCGAGTGCGTTTAGGTTCAATGAACATGTGTTGATTTATTTGACCAACTATTACTTTCTTGTTAAGTAATAGAGTAAACGACTTACGTTTGACCAAATCGTGGAAGGAGATATGTCGCCCATAGGGGTTAAGTATCCATACTAATTTTTATTTCATAACTTATATGGAACTTTATATTCTTAATCGGGAGTCTTCACTTAGGCAAGAATAAAAGAGATAAGCACATAGGCTTCGATTGAGTGCGATTAGATTCAAAAAATATGTGTTGACTTATTTATCCAACTATTACTTCCTTGTTAAGTAAACGAGTTACGTTTAACCAAATCGTGGAAGGAGAGAGGCCGCCCCATAGTGGTTAAGTATCCATACTTAGTTTTTTTCATAACTTATAAGGACTTCATATTCTTGATCGAAAGTCTTCACTTAGGTAAATAAGAGAGATAGGCACGTAGGCTTCAATCGAGTGCGTTAAGGTTCAAAGAATGTGTTGACTTATTTGACCAACTATTACTTTCTTGTTAAGTAATAGAGTAAACGACTTACATTTGACCAAACCGTGGAAGGAGAGAGGCCGTCCAAGAAGGGTTAAATACCCTTACTTAGTTTTTTTCATAACTTATATGGAACTCCATATTCTTGATAGAGAGTTTTTACTTAGGCAAGAATAAGAGAGTTAAGCACATAGGCTTCGATCGAGTGCGTTTTGGTTCAAAGAATGTGTGTTGACTTATTTGACCAACTATTACTTCATTGTTAAGTAAACGAGTTACGTTTGACCAAATCGTGGAAGGAGAGAAGTGGTCCCATAGGGGTTAAGTATCCATACTAATTTTTATTTCATAACTTATGTGGAACTTTATATTCTTGATCGGGAGTCTTCACTTAGGCAAGAATAAGAGAAATAAGCACATAGGCTTCGATTGAGTGCGATTAGATTCAAAAAATGTGTGTTTACTTATTTATCCAACTATTACTTCCTTGTTAAGTAAACGAGTTACGTTTAACCAAATCGTGGAAGGAGAGACGCCGTCCCATGGGGGTTAAGTATCCAAACATAGTTTTTTTCATAACTTATATAGACTTCATATTCTTGATCGAAAGTCTTCACTTAGGCTAGAATAAGAGAGATAAGCACATAGGTCTGGATCGAGTGCGTTTATGTTCAAAGAATGCGTGTTCATAACTTATATGGAACTACATATTCTTGATTGGAAGTCTTCACTTAGGCAAGAATAAGTGAGATAAGCACTTAGGCTTTGATTGAGTGCGTTTAAGTTCAAAGAATGTGTGTTGACTAATTTGACAAACTGTTACTTCCTTGTTAAGTAAACGAGTTACGTTTGACCAAATCGTTGAAGGAGAGAGGTCGTCCCTTAATGGTTAAGTATCCATACTAAGGTTTTTTTCATAACTTATATGGAACGTCATATTCTTGATCGGAAGTCTTCACTTAGGCAAGAATAAGAGACATAAGCACATAGGCTACAATCGTGTTTAGGTTCAAAGAACGTATGTTGACTTATTTGACCAACTATTATTTCCTTGTTAACTAATAGAGTAAACGACTTACGTTTGACCAAATAGTGGATAGAGAGAGGCCGTTCAAGAAGGGTTAGGTATACTTACTTTGTTTTTTTTCATAACTTATATGGAACTCCATATTCTTGATAGGGAGTTTTCACTTAGTCAAGAATAAGAGAGTTAAGCACATAGGCTTCGATCGAGTGCGTTTAGGTTCAAAGAATGTGTGTTGACTTATTTGACCAGCTATTACTTCCTTGTTAAGTAAACGAGTTACGTTTGACCAAATCATGAAAGGAAAGAGGTCGCCCATACGGGTTAAGTATCCATACTTAATTTTGTTTTCATAACTTATATGGAACTTCATAGTCTTGATCGGAAGTCCTCACTTAGGCAAGAATAAGAGAGATAAACACCAGGCTTTGATCGAGTGTGGTTAGGTTCAAAGAATATGTGTTGATTAATTTGACCAACTATTACTTCATTGTTATGTAATAGAGTAAAAGAGTTACGTTTAACCAAATCGTGGAAGGAGAGAGGTTGTCCCATAGGGGTTAAGTATCCATACATAGTTTTTATTCATAACTTATATGGACTTCATATTCTTGATCGAAAGTCATCACTTAGGCAAGAATAAGAGAGATAAGCACATAGGGTTTAATCGAGTGCGTTTAGGTTCAAAGAACATGTGTTGATTTATTTGACCAACTAATACTTTCTTGTTAAGTAATAGAGTAAACGACTTACGTTTGACCATATCGTGGATAGAGAGAGGCCGTTCAAGAAGGGTTAGGTATGCTTACTTAGTTGTTTTCACTCAGGCAAGAATAAGAGAGTTAAGCACATAGGCTTCGATCGAGTGCGTTTTAGTTCAAAGAATGTGTGTTGACTTATTTGACCAACTATTTCTTCCTTGTTAAGTAAACGAGTTACGTTTGACCAAATCGTGGAAGGAGAGAAGTCGTCCCATAGGGGTTAGGTATCCATACTAATTTTTATTCCGTAACTTATATGGAACTTCATATTCTTGATCGGGAGTCTTCACTTAGGCAAGAATAAGAGAGATAAGCACATAGGCTTCGATTGAGTGTGATTAGATTCAAAAAACTGTGTTGACTTATTTATCCAACTATTACTTCCTTGTTTAGTAAACGAGTTACGTTTAACCAAATCGTGGAGGGAGAGAGGCCGCCCCATAGTGGTTAAGTATCCATACTTAGTTTTTTTCATAACTTATATGGACTTCATATCCTTGATCGAAAGTCTTCACTTAGGTAAATAAGAGAGATAAGCATGTAGACTTCAATCGAGTGTGTTTACGTTCAAAGAACATGTGTTGACTTATTTGACAAACTATTACTTTCTTGTTAAGTAATAGAGTAAACGACTTACGTTTGACCAAATCGTGGAAGGAGAGAGGACGTCCAAGAAGGGTTAAGTATCCTTACTTAGGTTTTTTTCATAACTTATACGGAACTCCATATTCTTCATAAGGGAGTTTTCACTTAGGCAAGAATAAGAGAGTTAAAAACATATGCCTCGATTGAGTCCGTTTAGGTTCAAAGAATGCGTGTTGACTTATTTGACCAACATCTACTTTATTGTTAAGTAAACGAGTTACGTTTGACCAAATCCTGGAAGGAGAGAAGTTGTCCCATAGGGGTTAAGTATCCATACTAATTTTTAATACATAACTTATATGGAACTTTATATTCTTGATCGGGAGTCTTCACTCAGGCAAGAATAAGAGAAATAAGCACATAGGCTTCGATTGAGTGCGATTAGATTCAAAAAATGTGTGTTGACTTATTTATCCAACTATTACTTCCTTGTTAAGTAAACAAGTTACGTTTAACCAAATCGTGGAAGGAGAGAGGTCGGCCCATAGGGGTTAAGTATCCATACATAGTTGTTTTCATAACTTATATGGACTTCATATTCTTGATCGAAAGTTTTCATTTAGGCAAGAATAAGAGAGATAAGCACATAGGCTTCAATCGAGTTCGTGTTCAAAGAACATGTCTTGACTTATTTGACCAACAATTACTTTCTTGTTAAATAATAGAGTAAACGACTTACATTTGACCAAACCGTGGAAGGAGAGAGGCCGTCCAAGAAGGGTTAAGTATCCTTACTTAGTTTTTCTCATAACTTATATGGAACTCCGTATTCTTGATAGGGATTTTTCACTTAGTCAAGAATAAGAGAGTTAAGCACATTGGCTTCGATCGAGTGCGTTTAGGTTTAAAGAATGTGTGTTGACTTATTTGACCAACTATTACTTCCTTGTTAAGTAAACGAGTTACGTTTGACCAAATCGTGGAAGGAGAGAGGTCGCCCATAGGGGTTAAGTATCCATACTTAGTTTTTTTTTCATAACTTATATGGAACTTCATAGTCTTGATCGGAAGTCTTGACTTAGGCAAGAATAAGAGAGATAAACATCAGGCTTTGATCGAGTGTGGTTAGGTTCAAAGAATATGTGTTGACTAATTTGACCAACTATTACTTCATTGTTATGTAATAGAGTAAAAGAGTTACGTTTAACCAAATCGTGGAAGGAGAGAGGTTGTCCCATAGAGGTTAAGTATCCATACATAGTTTTTATTCATAACTTATATGGACTTCATATTCTTGATCGAAAGTCATCACTTAGGCAAGAATAAGAGAGATAAGCACATAGGGTTTAATCGAGTGCGTTTAGGTTCAAAGAACATGTGTTGATTTATTTGACCAACTATTACTTTCTTGTTAAGTAATAGAGTAAACGACTTACGTTTGACCATATCGTGGATAGAGAGAGGCCGTTCAAGAAGGGTTAGGTATGCTTACTTAGTTGTTTTCACTCAGGCAAGAATAAGAGAGTTAAGCACATAGGCTTCGATCGAGTGCGTTTTGGTTCAAAGAATGTGTGTTGACTTATTTGACCAACTATTTCTTCCTTGTTAAGTAAACGAGTTACGTTTGACCAAATCGTGGAAGGAGAGAAGTCGTCCCATAGGGGTTAGGTATCCATACTAATTTTTATTCCGTAACTTATATGGAACTTCATATTCTTGATCGGGAGTCTTCACTTAGGCAAGAATAAGAGAGATAAGCACATAGGCTTCGATTGAGTGTGATTAGATTCAAAAAACTGTGTTGACTTATTTATCCAACTATTACTTCCTTGTTAAGTAAACGAGTTACGTTTAACCAAATCATGGAGGGAGAGAGGCCGCCCCATAGTGGTTAAGTATCCATACTTAGTTTTTTTCATAACTTATATGGACTTCATATCCTTGATCGAAAGTCTTCACTTAGGTAAATAAGAGAGATAAGCATGTAGACTTCAATCGAGTGTGTTTACGTTCAAAGAACATGTGTTGACTTATTTGACAAACTATTACTTTCTTGTTAAGTAATAGAGTAAACGACTTACGTTTGACCAAATCGTGGAAGGAGAGAGAACGTCCAAGAAGGGTTAAGTATCCTTACTTAGTTTTTTTTCATAACTTATACGGAACTCCATATTCTTCATAAGGGAGTTTTCACTTAGGCAAGAATAAGAGAGTTAAAAACATATGCCTCGATTGAGTCCGTTTAGGTTCAAAGAATGCGTGTTGACTTATTTGACCAACATCTACTTTATTGTTAAGTAAACGAGTTACGTTTGACCAAATCCTGGAAGGAGAGAAGTTGTCCCATAGGGGTTAAGTATCCATACTAATTTTTAATTCATAACTTATATGGAACTTTATATTCTTGATCGGGAGTCTTCACTCAGGCAAGAATAAGAGAAATAAGCACATAGGCTTCGATTGAGTGCGATTAGATTCAAAAAATGTGTGTTGACTTATTTATCCAACTATTACTTCCTTGTTAAGTAAACAAGTTACGTTTAACCAAATCGTGAAAGGAGAGAGGTCGGCCCATAGGGGTTAAGTATCCACACATAGTTGTTTTCATAACTTATATGGACTTCATATTCTTGATCGAAAGTTTTCACTTAGGCAAGAATAAGAGAGATAAGCACATAGGCTTCAATCGAGTTCGTGTTCAAAGAACATGTCTTGACTTATTTGACCAACAATTACTTTCTTGTTAAATAATAGAGTAAACGACTTACATTTGACCAAACCGTGGAAGGAGAGAGGCCGTCCAAGAAGGGTTAAGTATCCTTACTTAGTTTTTCTCATAACTTATATGGAACTCCGTATTCTTGATAGGGATTTTTCACTTAGTCAAGAATAAGAGAGTTAAGCACATTGGCTTCGATCGAGTGCGTTTAGGTTTAAAGAATGTGTGTTGACTTATTTGACCAACTATTACTTCCTTGTTAAGTAAACGAGTTACGTTTGACCAAATCGTGGAAGGAGAGAGGTCGCCCATAGGGGTTAAGTATCCATACTTAGTTTTTTTTTCATAACTTATATGGAACTTCATAGTCTTGATCGGAAGTCTTCACTTAGGCAAGAATAAGAGAGATAAACACCAGGCTTTGATCAAGTGTGGTTAGGTTCAAAGAATATGTGTTGACTAATTTGACCAACTATTACTTCATTGTTATGTAATAGAGTAAAAGAGTTACGTTTAACCAAATCGTGGAAGGAGAGAGGTTGTCCCATAGGGGTTAAGTATCCATACATAGTTTTTATTCATAACTTATATGGACTTCATATTCTTGATCGAAAGTCATCACTTAGGCAAGAATAAGAGAGATAAGCACATAGGGTTTAATCGAGTGCGTTTAGGTTCAAAGAACATGTGTTGATTTATTTGACCAACTATTACTTTCTTGTTAAGTAATAGAGTAAACGACTTACGTTTGACCATATCGTGGATAGAGAGAGGCCGTTCAAGAAGGGTTAGGTATGCTTACTTAGTTGTTTTCACTCAGGCAAGAATAAGAGAAATAAGCACATAGGCTTCGATTGAGTGCGATTAGATTCAAAAAATGTGTGTTGACTTATTTATCCAACTATTACTTCCTTGTTAAGTAAACAAGTTACGTTTAACCAAATCGTGAAAGGAGAGAGGTCGGCCCATAGGGGTTAAGTATCCACACATAGTTGTTTTCATAACTTATATGGACTTCATATTCTTGATCGAAAGTTTTCACTTAGGCAAGAATAAGAGAGATAAGCACATAGGCTTCAATCGAGTTCGTGTTCAAAGAACATGTCTTGACTTATTTGACCAACAATTACTTTCTTGTTAAATAATAGAGTAAACGACTTACATTTGACCAAACCGTGGAAGGAGAGAGGCCGTCCAAGAAGGGTTAAGTATCCTTACTTAGTTTTTCTCATAACTTATATGGAACTCTGTATTCTTGATAGGGATTTTTCACTTAGTCAAGAATAAGAGAGTTAAGCACATTGGCTTCGATCGAGTGCGTTTAGGTTTAAAGAATGTGTGTTGACTTATTTGACCAACTATTACTTCCTTGTTTAGTAAACGAGTTACGTTTGACCAAATCGTGGAAGGAGAGAGGTCGCCCATAGGGGTTAAGTATCCATACTTAGTTTTTTTTTCATAACTTATATGGAACTTCATAGTCTTGATCGGAAGTCTTCACTTAGGCAAGAATGAGAGAGATAAACATCAGGCTTTGATCGAGTGTGGTTAGGTTCAAAGAATATGTGTTGACTAATTTGACCAACTATTACTTCATTGTTATGTAATAGAGTAAAAGAGTTACGTTTAACCAAATCGTGGAAGGAGAGAGGTTGTCCCATAGGGGTTAAGTATCCATACATAGTTTTTATTCATAACTTATATGGACTTCATATTCTTGATCGAAAGTCATCACTTAGGCAAGAATAAGAGAGATAAGCACATAGGGTTTAATCGAGTGCGTTTAGGTTCAAAGAACATGTGTTGATTTATTTGACCAACTATTACTTTCTTGTTAAGTAATAGAGTAAACGACTTACGTTTGACCATATCGTGGATAGAGAGAGGCCGTTCAAGAAGGGTTAGGTATGCTTACTTAGTTGTTTTCACTCAGGCAAGAATAAGAGAGTTAATCACATAGGCTTCGATCGAGTGCGTTTTGGTTCAAAGAATGTGTGTTGACTTATTTGACCAACTATTTCTTCCTTGTTAAGTAAACGAGTTACGTTTGACCAAATCGTGGAAGGAGAGAAGTCGTCCCATAGGGGTTAGGTATCCATACTAATTTTTATTCCGTAACTTATATGGAACTTCATATTCTTGATCGGGAGTCTTCACTTAGGCAAGAATAAGAGAGATAAGCACATAGGCTTCGATTGAGTGTGATTAGATTCAAAAAACTGTGTTGACTTATTTATCCAACTATTACTTCCTTGTTAAGTAAACGAGTTACGTTTAACCAAATCGTGGAGGGAGAGAGGCCGCCCCATAGTGGTTAAGTATCCATACTTAGTTTTTTTCATAACTTATATGGACTTCATATCCTTGATCGAAAGTCTTCACTTAGGTAAATAAGAGAGATAAGCATGTAGACTTCAATCGAGTGTGTTTACGTTCAAAGAACATGTGTTGACTTATTTGACAAACTATTACTTTCTTGTTAAGTAATAGAGTAAACGACTTACGTTTGACCAAATCGTGGAAGGAGGGAGGACGTCCAAGAAGGGTTAAGTATCCTTACTTAGTTTTTTTTCATAACTTATACGGAACTCCATATTCTTCATAAGGGAGTTTTCACTTAGGCAAGAATAAGAGAGTTAAAAACATATGCCTCGATTGAGTCCGTTTAGGTTCAAAGAATGCGTGTTGACTTATTTGACCAACATCTACTTTATTGTTAAGTAAACGAGTTACGTTTGACCAAATCCTGGAAGGAGAGAAGTTGTCCCATAGGGGTTAAGTATCCATACTAATTTTTAATTCATAACTTATATGGAACTTTATATTCTTGATCGGGAGTCTTCACTCAGGCAAGAATAAGAGAAATAAGCACATAGGCTTCTATTGAGTGCGATTAGATTCAAAAAATGTGTGTTGACTTATTTATCCAACTATTACTTCCTTGTTAAGTAAACAAGTTACGTTTAACCAAATCGTGAAAGGAGAGAGGTCGGCCCATAGGGGTTAAGTATCCACACATAGTTGTTTTCATAACTTATATGGACTTTATATTCTTGATCGAAAGTTTTCACTTAGGCAAGAATAAGAGAGATAAGCACATAGGCTTCAATCGAGTTTGTGTTCAAAGAACATGTCTTGACTTATTTGACCAACAATTACTTTCTTGTTAAATAATAGAGTAAACGACTTACATTTGACCAAACTGTGGAAGGAGAGAGGCCGTCCAAGAAGGGTTAAGTATCCTTACTTAGTTTTTCTCATAACTTATATGGAACTCCGTATTCTTGATAGGGATTTTTCACTTAGTCAAGAATAAGAGAGTTAAGCACATTGGCTTCGATCGAGTGCGTTTAGGTTTAAAGAATGTGTGTTGACTTATTTGACCAACTATTACTTCCTTGTTAAGTAAACGAGTTACGTTTGACCAAATCGTGGAAGGAGAGAGGTCGCCCATAGGGGTTAAGTATCCATACTTAGTTTTTTTTTCATAACTTATATGGAACTTCATAGTCTTGATCGGAAGTCTTCACTTAGGCAAGAATAAGAGAGATAAACACCAGGCTTTGATCAAGTGTGGTTAGGTTCAAAGAATATGTGTTGACTAATTTGACCAACTATTACTTCATTGTTATGTAATAGAGTAAAAGAGTTACGTTTAACCAAATCGTGGAACGAGAGAGGTTGTCCCATAGGGGTTAAGTATCCATACATAGTTTTTATTCATAACTTATATGGACTTCATATTCTTGATCGAAAGTCATCACTTAGGCAAGAATAAGAGAGATAAGCACATAGGGTTTAATCGAGTGCGTTTAGGTTCAAAGAACATGTGTTGATTTATTTGACCAACTATTACTTTCTTGTTAAGTAATAGAGTAAACGACTTACGTTTGACCATATCGTGGATAGAGAGAGGCCGTTCAAGAAGGGTTAGGTATGCTTACTTAGTTGTTTTCACTCAGGCAAGAATAAGAGAAATAAGCACATAGGCTTCGATTGAGTGCGATTAGATTCAAAAAATGTGTGTTGACTTATTTATCCAACTATTACTTCCTTGTTAAGTAAACAAGTTACGTTTAACCAAATCGTGAAAGGAGAGAGGTCGGCCCATAGGGGTTAAGTATCCACACATAGTTGTTTTCATAACTTATATGGACTTCATATTCTTGATCGAAAGTTTTCACTTAGGCAAGAATAAGAGAGATAAGCACATAGGCTTCAATCGAGTTCGTGTTCAAAGAACATGTCTTGACTTATTTGACCAACAATTACTTTCTTGTTAAATAATAGAGTAAACGACTTACATTTGACCAAACCGTGGAAGGAGAGAGGCCGTCCAAGAAGGGTTAAGTATCCTTACTTAGTTTTTCTCATAACTTATATGGAACTCCGTATTCTTGATAGGGATTTTTCACTTAGTCAAGAATAAGAGAGTTAAGCACATTGGCTTCGATCGAGTGCGTTTAGGTTTAAAGAATGTGTGTTGACTTATTTGACCAACTATTACTTCCTTGTTTAGTAAACGAGTTACGTTTGACCAAATCGTGGAAGGAGAGAGGTCGCCCATAGGGGTTAAGTATCCATACTTAGTTTTTTTTTCATAACTTATATGGAACTTCATAGTCTTGATCGGAAGTCTTCACTTAGGCAAGAATAAGAGAGATAAACATCAGGCTTTGATCGAGTGTGGTTAGGTTCAAAGAATATGTGTTGACTAATTTGACCAACTATTACTTCATTGTTATGTAATAGAGTAAAAGAGTTACGTTTAACCAAATCGTGGAAGGAGAGAGGTTGTCCCATAGGGGTTAAGTATCCATACATAGTTTTTATTCATAACTTATATGGACTTCATATTCTTGATCGAAAGTCATCACTTAGGCAAGAATAAGAGAGATAAGCACATAGGGTTTAATCGAGTGCGTTTAGGTTCAAAGAACATGTGTTGATTTATTTGACCAACTATTACTTTCTTGTTAAGTAATAGAGTAAACGACTTACGTTTGACCATATCGTGGATAGAGAGAGGCCGTTCAAGAAGGGTTAGGTATGCTTACTTAGTTGTTTTCACTCAGGCAAGAATAAGAGAGTTAATCACATAGGCTTCGATCGAGTGCGTTTTGGTTCAAAGAATGTGTGTTGACTTATTTGACCAACTATTTCTTCCTTGTTAAGTAAACGAGTTATCTTTGACCAAATCGTGGAAGGAGAGAAGTCGTCCCATAGGGGTTAGGTATCCATACTAATTTTTATTCCGTAATTTATATGGAACTTTATATTCTTGATCGGGAGTCTTCAATTAGGCAAGAATAAGAGAGATAAGCACATAGGCTTCGATTGAGCGCGATTAGATTCAAAAAATGTGTGTTGACTTATTTATCCAACTATTACTTCCTTGTTAAGTAAACGAGTTACGTTTAACCAAATCGTGGAGGGAGAGAGGCCGCCCCATAATGGTTAAGTATCCATACTTAGTTTTTTTCATAACTTATATGGACTTCATATTCTTGATCGAAAGTGTTCACTTAGGTAAATAAGAGAGATAAGCATGTAGACTTCAATCGAATGTGTTTAGGTTCAAAGAACATGTGTTGACTTATTTGACCAACTATTACTTTCTTGTTAAGTAATAGAGTAAACGACTTACGTTTGACCAAACCGTGGAAGGAGAGAGGCCGTCCAAGAAGGGTTAAGTATCCTTACATAGTTTTTTTTCATAACTTATACGGAACTCCATATTCTAGATAGGGAGTTTTCACTGAGGCAAGAATAAGAGAGTTAAATACATATGCCTCGATTGAGTGCGTTTAGGTTCAAAGAATACGTGTTGACTATTTGACCAACATCCACTTCATTGTTAAGTAAACGAGTTACTTTTGACCAAATCCTGGAAGGAGAGAAGTTGTCCCATAGGGGTTAAGTATCCATACTAATTTTTATTTCATAACTTATATGGAACTTTATATTCTTGATCGGGAGTGTTCACTCAGGCAAGAATAAGAGAAATAAGCACATAGGCTTCGATTGAGTGCGATTAGATTCAAAAAATGTGTGTTGACTTATTTATCAAACTATTACTTCCTTGTTAAGTAAACGAGTTACGTTTAACCAAATCGTGGAAGGAGAGAGGTCGTCCCATAGGGGTTACGTATCCATACATAGTTTTTATTCATAACTTATATGGACTTCATATTCTTGATAGATAGTCTTCACTTAGGCAAGAATAAGAGAGATAAGCACATTGGCATTGATCGAGTGCTTTTAGGTTCAAAGGACATGTGTTGATTTATTTGACCAACTATTACTTTCTTGTTTAGTAATAGAGTAAATGACTTATGTTTGACCAAATCGTGGATAGAGAGAGGCCGTTGAAGAAGGGTTAGGTATACTTACTTAGTTGTTTTCGCTCAGGCAAGAATAAGAGAGTTAAGCACATAGGCTTCGATCGAGTGCGTTTTGGTTCAAAGAATGTGTGTTGACTTATTTGACCAACTATTTCTTCCTTGTTAAGTAAACGAGTTACGTTTGACCAAATCGTGGAAGGAGAGAAGTCGTCCCATAGGGGTTAGGTATCCATACTAATTTTTATTCCGTAACATATATGGAACTTTATATTCTTGATCGGGAGTCTTCACTTAGACAAGAATAAGAGAGATAAGCACATAGGCTTCGATTGAGCGCGATTAGATTCAAAAAATGTGTGTTGACTTATTTATCCAACTATTACTTCCTTGTTAAGTAAACGAGTTACGTTTAACCAAATCGTGGAGGGAGAGAGGCCGCCCCATAGTGGTTAAGTATCCATATTTAGTTTTTTTCATAACTTATATGGACTTCATATTCTTGATCGAAAGTGTTCACTTAGGTAAATAAGAGAGATAAGCACGTAGACTTCAATCGAGTGTGTTTAGGTTCAAAGAACATGTGTTGACTTATTTGACCAACTATTACTTTCTTGTTAAGTAATAGAGTAAACGACTTACGTTTGACCAAACCGTGGAAGGAGAGAGGCCGTCCAAGAAGGGTTAAGTATCCTTACATAGTTTTTTTTCATAACTTATACGGAACTCCATATTCTAGATAGGGAGTTTTCACTGAGGCAAGAATAAGAGAGTTAAACATATATGCCTCGATTGAGTGCGTTTAGGTTCAAAGAATACGTGTTGACTATTTGACCAACATCCACTTCATTGTTAAGTAAACGAGTTACTTTTGACCAAATCCTGGAAGGAGAGAAGTTGTCCCATAGGGGTTAAGTATCCATACTAATTTTTATTTCATAACTTATATGGAACTTTATATTCTTGATCGGGAGTGTTCACTCAGGCAAGAATAAGAGAAATAAGCATATAGGCTTCGATTGAGTGCGATTAGATTCAAAAAATGTGTGTTGACTTATTTATCAAACTATTACTTCCTTGTTAAGTAAACGAGTTACATTTAGCCAAGTCGTGGAAGGAGAGAGGCCGTCCCATAGGGGTTACGTATCCATACATAGTTTTTATTCATAACTTATATGGACTTCATATTCTTGATCGAAAGTCTTCACTTAGGCAAGAATAAGAGAGATAAGCACATAGGCTTTAATCGAGTGCTTTTAGGTTCAAAGAACATGTGTTGATTTATTTGACCAACTATTACTTTCTTGTTAAGTAATAGAGTAAACGACTTACGTTTGACCAAATCGTGGAGAGAGAGAGGCCGTTCAAGAAGGGTTAGGTATACTTACTTAGTTGTTTTCACTCAGGCAAGAATAAGAGAGTTAAGCACATAGGCTTCGATCGAGTGCGTTTTGGTTCAAAGAATGTGTGTTGACTTATTTGACCAACTATTTCTTCCTTGTTAAGTAAACGAGTTACGTTTGACCAAATCGTGGAAGGAGAGAAGTCGTCCCATAGGGGTTAGGTATCCATACTAATTTTTATTCCGTAACTTATATGGAACTTTATATTCTTGATCGGGAGTCTTCACTTAGGCAAGAATAAGAGAGATAAGCACATAGGCTTCGATTGAGTGCGATTACATTCAAAAAATGTGTGTTGACTTATTTATCCAACTATTACTTCCTTGTTAAGTAAACGAGTTACGTTTAACCAAATCGTGGAGGGAGAGAGGCCGCCCCATAGTGGTTAAGTATCCATACTTAGTTTTTTTCATAACTTATATGGACTTCATATTCTTGATCGAAAGTCTTCACTTAGGTAAATAAGAGAGATAAGCACGTAGACTTCAATCGAGTGTGTTTAGGTTCAAAGAACATGTGTTGACTTATTTGACCAACTATTACTTTCTTGTTAAGTAATAGAGTAAACGACTTACGTTTGACCAAACCGTGGAAGGAGAGAGGCCATCCAAGAAGGGTTAAGTATCCTTACATAGATTTTTTCATAACTTATACGGAACTCCATATTCTTGATAGGGAGTTTTCACTTAGGCAAGAATAAGAGAGTTAAACACATATGCCTCGATTGAGTGCGTTTAGGTTCAAAGAATGTGTGTTGACTATTTGACCAACATCTACTTCATGGTTAAGTAAACGAGTTACTTTTAACCAAATCCCGGAAGGAGAGAAGTTGTCCCATAGGGGTTAAGTATCCATACTAATTTTTATTTCATAACTTATATGATACTTTATATTCTTGATCGGGAGTGTTCACTCAGGCAAGAATAAGGGAAATAAGCACATAGGCTTCGATTGAGTGCGATTAGATTCAAAAAATGTGTGTTGACTTATTTATCAAACTATTACTTCCTTTATAAGTAAACGAGTTACGTTTAACCAAATCGTGGAAGGAGAGAGGTCGGCCCATAGGGGTTAAGTATCCATACATAGTTGTTTTCATAACTTATATGGACTTCATATTCTTGATCGAAAGTCTTCACTTAGGAAAGAATAAGAGAGATAAGCACATAGGCTTCAATCGAGTTCGTGTTCAAAGAACATGTGTTGACTTATTTAACCAACAATTACTTTCTTGTTAAATAATAGAGTAAACGACTTACATTTGACCAAACCGTGGAACGAGAGAGGCCGTCCAAGAAGGGTTAAGTATCCTTACTTAGTTTTTTCTCATAACTTATATGGAACTCCGTATTTTTGATAGGGAGTTTTCACTTAGTCAAGAATAAGAGAGTTAAGCACATTGACTTCGATCGAGTGCGTTTAGGTTCAAAGAATGTGTGTTGACTTATTTGACCAACTATTACTTCCTTGTTAAGTAAACGAGTTACGTTTGACAAAATCGTGGAAGGAGAGTGGTCGCCCATAGGGGTTAAGTATCCATACTTAGTTTTTTTTTCATAACTTATATGGAACTTCATAGTCTTGATCGGAAGTCTTCATTTAGGCAAGAATAAGAGAGATAAACACCAAGGATTTGATCGAATGTGGTTAGGTTCAAAGAATGTGTGTTGACTAATTTGACCAACTATTACTTCATTGTTATGTAATAGAGTAAAAGAGTTACATTTAGCCAAATCGTGGAAGGAGAGAGGCCGTTCCATAGAGGTTACGTATCCATACATAGTTTTTATTCATAACTTATATGGACTTCATATTCTTGATCAAAAGTCTTCACTTAGGCAAGAATAAGAGAGATAAGCACATAGGCTTTAATCGAGTGTTTTTAGGTTCAAAGAACATGTGTTGATTTATTTGACCAACTATTACTTTCTTGTTAAGTAATAGAGTAAACGACTTACGTTTGACCAAATCGTGGATAGAGAGAGGCTGTTCAAGAAGGGTTAGGTATACTTACTTAGTTGTTTTCACTCAGGCAAGAATAAGATAGTTAAGCACATAGGCTTCGATCGAGTGCGTTTTGGTTCAAAGAATGTGTGTTGACTTATTTGACCAACTATTTCTTCCTTGTTAAGTAAACGAGTTACGTTTGACCAAATCGTGGAAGGAGAGAAGTCGTCCCATAGGGGTTAGGTATCCATACTGATTTTTATTCCGTAACTTATATGGAACTTTATATTCTTGGTCGAGAGTCTTCACTTAGGCAAGAATAAGAGAGATAAGCACATAGGCTTCGATTGAGTGGGATTAGATTCTAAAAATGTGTGTTGACTTATTTATCCAACTATTACTTCCTTGTTAAGTAAACGAGTTACGTTTAACCAAATCGTGGAGGGAGAGAGGCCGCCCCATAGTGGTTAAGTATCCATACTTAGTTTTTTTCATAACTTATATGGACTTCATATTCTTGATCGAAAGTCTTCACTTAGGTAAATAAGAGAGATAAGCACGTAGACTTCAATCGAGTGTGTTTTGGTTCAAAGAACATGTGTTGACTTATTTGACCAACTATTACTTTCTTGTTAAGTAATAGAGTAAACGACTTACGTTTGACCAAACCGTGGAAGGAGAGAGGCCGTCCAAGAAGGGTTAAGTATCCTTACATAGTTTTTTTCATAACTTATACGGAACTCCATATTCTTGATAGGGAGTTTTCACTTAGGAAAGAATAAGAGAGTTAAACACATATGCCTCGATTGAGTGCGTTTAGGTTCAAAGAATACGTGTTGACTTGTTTTACCAACATCTACTTCATTGTTAAGTAAACGAGTTACTTTAGACCAAATCCTGGAAGGAGAGAAGTTGTCCCATAGGGGTTAAGTATCCATACTAATTTTTATATCATAACTTATATGGAACTTTATATTCTTGATCGGGAGTGTTCACTCAGGCAAGAATAAGAGAAATAAGCACATAGGCTTCGATTGAGTGCGATTAGATTCAAAAAATGTGTGTTGACTTATTTATCAAACTATTACTTCCTTGTTAAGTAAATGAGTTACGTTTAACCAAATCGTGGAAGGAGAGAGGTCGTCCCATAGGGGTTAGGTATCCATACATAGTTGTTTTCATAACTTATATGGACTTCATATTCTTGATCGAAAGTCTTCACTTAGGAAAGAATAAGAGAGATAAGCACATAGGCTTCAATCGAGTTCGTGTTCAAAGAACATGTGTTAACTTATTTGACCAACAATTACTTTCTTGTTAAATAATAGAGTAAACGACTTACATTTGACCAAACCGTGGAAGGAGAGAGGCCGTCCAAGAAGGGTTAAGTATCCTTACTTAGTTTTTTCTCATAACTTATATGGAACTCCGTATTCTTGATAGGGAGTTTTCACTTAGTCAAGAATAAGAGAGTTAAGCACATTGGCTTCGATCGAGTGCGTTTAGGTTCAAAGAATGTGTGTTGACTTATTTGACCAACTATTACTTCCTTGTTAAGTAAACGAGTTACGTTTGACCAAATCGTGGAAGGAGAGAGGTCGCCCATAGGGGTTAAGTATCCAATCTTAGTTCTTTCTTCATAACTTATATGGAACTTCATAGTCTTGATCGGAAGTCTTCACTTAGGCAAGAATAAGAGAGATAAACACCTCGGCTTTGATCGAGTGTGGTTAGGTTCAAAGAATGTGTGTTGACTAATTTGACCAACTATTACTTCATTGTTATGTAATAGAGTAAAAGAGTTACATTTAGCCAAATCGTGGAAGGAGAGAGGCCGTCCCATAGGGGTTAAGTATCCATACATAGTTTTTATTCATAACTTATATGGCATTCATATTCTTGGTCTAAAGTCTTCACTTAGGCAAGAATCAGATAGATAAGCACATAGGCTTTAATCGAGTGCTTTTTGGTTCAAAGAACATGTGTTGATTTATTTGACCAACTATTACTTTCTTGTTAAGTAATAGAGTAAACGACTTACGTTTGACAAAACCGTGGAAGGAGAGAGGCCGTCCAAGAAGGGTTAACTATCCTTAGTTTTTTTTCATAACTTATATGGAACTCCATATTCTTGATAGAGAGTTTTCACTTAGGCAAGAATAAGAGAGTTAGGCACATAGGCTTCGATCGAGTGCGTTTTGGTCCAAAGAATGTGTGTTGACTTATTTGACCAACTATTACTTCATTGTTAAGTAAACCAGTTACGTTTGACCAAATTGTGGAAGGAGACAAGTTGTCCCATAAGGGTTAAGTATCCATACTAATTTTTATTTCATAACTTATATGGAACTTTATATTCTTGATCGGGAGTCTTCACTTAGGAAAGAATAAGAGAAATAAGCACATAGGCTTCGATTGAGTGCGATTAGATTCAAAAAATGTGTGTTGACTTATTTATCCAACTATTACTTCCTTGTTAAGTAAACGACTTACGTTTAACCAAATCGTGGAAGGAGAGAGGCCGTCCCATAGGGGTTAAGTGTCCAAACATAGTTTTTTTCATAACTTATATAGACTTCATATTCTTGATCGAAAGTCTTCACTTAGGCTAGAATAAGAGAGATAAGCACATAGGTCTGGATCGAGTGCGTTTATGTTCAAAGAATGTGTGTTCATAACTTATATGGAACTACATATTCTTGATTGGGAGTCTTCACTTAGGCAAGAATAAGAGAGATAAGCATATAGGCTTTGATTGAGTGCGTTTAAGTTCAAAGAATGTGTGTTGACTAATTTAACCAACTGTTACTTCCTTGTTAAGTAAACGAGTTACGTTTGACCAAATCGTGGAAGGAGAGAGGTCATCCCATAAGGGTTAAGTATCCATACTAAGGTTTTTTTCATAACTTATATGGAACTTCATATTCTGGATCGGAAGTCTTCACTTAGGCAAGAATAAGAGAAATAAGCACATAAGCTTCAATCGAGTGCGTTTAGGTTCAAAGAACGTGTGTTGACTTATTTGACCAACTATTATTTTCTTGTTAAGTAATAGTGTAAACGAGTTACGTTTGACCAAATCGTGGAAGGAGAGAGGTCGTCCCATAGGGGTTAAGTATCCATACTTAGTATTTTTCATAACTTATACGGACTTCATATTCTTGATCAAAATGCATCACTTAGGCCAGAATAAGAGAGATAAGCGCATAGGCTTCAATAAATGCATTTAGGTTCAAAGAACATGTGTTAACTTATATGACCAACTATAACTTTCTTGTTAAGTAATAGGGTAAACGACTTACGTTTGGCTAAAATGTGGAAGGAGAGAGGTCGTCCAATAAGGGTTAAGTATCCTTACTTAGTTTTTTTCCGTACCTTATACGGAACTTCATATTCTTGATCGTGAGTCTCCACTTAGGGAAGAATAAGAGAGTTAAGCACATAGGCTTCTATCGAGTGCGTTTAGGTTCAAAGAATGTGTGTTGACTTATTTGACCAACTATTACTTCCTTGTTAAGTAAACGAGTTACGTTTGACCAAATCGTGGAAGGAGAGAAGTCGTCCCATAGGGGTTAAGTATCCATACTAAGTTTTTTATTCATAACTTATATGGAACTAAATATTTTCTATTGGGAGTCTTGACTTTGGCAAGAATAAGAGAGATAAACACATAGGCTTTGATCGAGTGTGTTTAGGTTCAAAGAATGTGTGTTGACTAATTTGACCAACTATTAGTTCATTGTTATGTAATAGAGTAAAAGAGTTACGTTTAACCAAATCGTGGAAGGAGAGAGGTTGTCCCATAGGGGTTAAGTATCCATACATAGTTTTTATTCATAACGTATATGGACTTCATATTCTTGATCGAAAGTTTTCACTTAGGCAAGAATGGGAGAGATAATAACATAGGCTTCAATCGAGTACGTTTAGATTCAAAGAACTTGTGTTGACTTATTTGACGAACTATTACTTCCTTGTTAAGTAATAGAGTAAACGAGTTATGTTTGATCAAATCATGGAAGGAGAGAGGTCGTCCTATAGGGGTTAAGTATCCATATTTAGTTTTTTTCATAACTTATATGGACTTCATATTCTTTATAGAAAGTCTTCACTTAGGCAAGAATAAGAGAGATAAGCACATAGGCTTCATTAAGTGCGTTTAGGTTCAAACAACACGTGTTGACTTATTTGACCAACTATAACTTTCTTGTTAAGTAATAGAGTAAACGACTTAGGTTTGACCAAATCGTGGAAGGAGAGAAGCCGTCCAAGAAGGGTTAAGTATCCTTACTTAGTTTTTTTCCATAACTTATATTGAACTTCATATTCTTGATCGAGAGTCTTCACTTAGGCAATAATAAGAGAGTTAAGCACATAGGCATCGATCGAGTGCGTTTAGGTTCAAAGAATGTGTGTTGACTTATTTGACCAATTATTACTTTCTTGTTAAGGAAACGAGTTACGCTTGACCAAATCGTGGAAGAAGAGAGGTCGTCCCATATGGGTTAAGTATCCACACTAAGTTTTTTTTTCATAACTTATATGGAACTTTATATTGTTGATCGGAAGTCTTCACTTAGGCAAGAATAAGAGAGATAAGCACATAGGCTTCGATCGAGTGCGTTTTGGTTCAAAGTATTTGTGTTGACTTATTTGACCAACTATTACTTCCTTGAGAAGTTAACGAGTTACGCTTGACCAAATCGTGGAAGGAGATAGGTCGTCCCATAGGGGTTAAGTATCCATACTAAGTTTTTATTTCATAACTTATATGGAACTACATATTTTTGATCGGGAGTCTTCACTTAGGCAAGAATAAGAGAGTTAAGCACATAGGCTTCGATCGAGTGCGTTTAGGTTCAAAGAATGTGTGTTGACTTATTTGACCAACTATTACTTCCTAGTTAAGAAAACGAGTTACGCTTGACCAAATCGTGGAAGGAGAGAGGTCGTCCCATATGGATTAAGTATCCATACTAAGTTTTTTTTTCATAACTTATATGGAACTTCATATTGTTGATCGAAAGTCTTCACTTGGGCAAGAATAAGAGAGATAAGCGCATAGGCTTCGATCTAGTGTGTTTTGGTTCAAATAATGTGTGTTGACTTATTTGACCACTATTACTTCCTTGTTAAGTAAACGAGTTACGCTTGACCAAATCGTGGAAGGAGAGAGGTCGTCCCATAGGGGTTAAGTATCCATACTAAGTTTTTATTTCATAACTTATATGGAACTACATATTCTTGATTGGGAGTCTTCACTTAGGGAAGAATAAGAGAGATAAGCACCTAGGCTTTGATTGAGTGCATTTGGATTCGAAGAATGTGTGTTGACTTATTTGACCAACTATTACTTCCTTGTTAAGTAAACGGGTTACGTTTGAACAAATCGTGGAAGGAGAGAGGCCGTCCCCATAAGGGTTAAGTATCCATACTAAGTTTTATTTTCATAACTTATATGGAACTTCATATTCTTGATCGTAAATCTTCACTTAGGCAAGAATAAGAGAGATAAGCACATAGGCTTCGATCGAGTGCGTTTAGGTTCAAAGAATGTGTGTTGACTTATTTGACCAACTATTACTTCCTTTTTAAGAAATAGAGTAAACGAGTTACGTTTCACTAAATCGTTAAAGGAGAGAAGCCTTGCCATAGGGGTTAATTATCCATACTTAGTTTTTTTTTTCATAACTTATATGGAACTTCATATTCTTGATTGGAAAGTCTTCACTTAGCCAAGAATAAGAGAGATAAGAACATGGGCTTCGATCGAGTGCGTTTAGGTTCAAAGAATGTGTGTTAACTTATTTGACCAACTATTACTTCTTTATTAAGTAATAGAGTAAACGAGTTATGTTTGACCAAATCGTGGAAGGAGATAGGTCGTCCCATAGGGGTTAAGTATCCATACTAAGTTTTTATTTCATAACTTATATGGAACTACATATTCTTGATCGGGAGTCTTCACTTAGGCAAGAATAAGAGAGTTAAGCACATAGGCTTCGATCGAGTGCGTTTAGGTTCAAAGAATGTGTGTTGACTTATTTGACCAACTATTACTTCCTAGTTAAGAAAACGAGTTACGCTTGACCAAATCGTGGAAGGAGAGAGGTCGTCCCATATGGATTAAGTATCCATACTAAGTTGTTTTTTCATAACTTATATGGAACTTCATATTCTTGATCGAAAGTCTTCACTTGGGCAAGAATAAGAGAGATAAGCGCATAGGCTTCGATCTAGTGTGTTTTGGTTCAAATAATGTGTGTTGACTTATTTGACCACTATTACTTCCTTGTTAAGTAAACGAGTTACGCTTGACCAAATCGTGGAAGGAGAGAGGTCGTCCCATAGGGGTTAAGTATCCATACTAAGTTTTTATTTCATAACTTATATGGAACTACATATTCTTGATTGGGAGTCTTCACTTAGGGAAGAATAAGAGAGATAAGCACCTAGGCTTTGATTGAGTGCATTTGGATTCGAAGAATGTGTGTTGACTTATTTGACCAACTATTACTTCCTTGTTAAGTAAACGGGTTACGTTTGACCAAATCGTGGAAGGAGAGAGGCCGTCCCCATAAGGGTTAAGTATCCATACTAAGTTTTATTTTCATAACTTATATGGAACTTCATATTCTTGATCGTAAATCTTCACTTAGGCAAGAATAAGAGAGATAAGCACATAGGCTTCGATCGAGTGCGTTTAGGTTCAAAGAATGTGTGTTGACTTATTTGACCAACTATTACTTCCTTTTTAAGAAATAGAGTAAACGAGTTACATTTCACTAAATCGTTAAAGGAGAGAAGCCTTGCCATAGGGGTTAATTATCCATACTTAGTTTTTTTTTTCATAACTTATATGGAACTTCATATTCTTGATTGGAAAGTCTTCACTTAGCCAAGAATAAGAGAGATAAGAACATGGGCTTCGATCGAGTGCGTTTAGGTTCAAAGAATGTGTGTTAACTTATTTGACCAACTATTACTTCTTTATTAAGTAATAGAGTAAACGAGTTATGTTTGACCAAATCGTGGAAGGAGACAGGTCGTCCCATAGGGGTTAAGTATCCATACTAAGTTTTTATTTCATAACTTATATGGAACTACATATTCTTGATCGGGAGTCTTCACTTAGGCAAGAATAAGAGAGTTAAGCACATAGGCTTCGATCGAGTGCATTTAGGTTCAAAGAATGTGTGTTGACTTATTTGACCAACTATTACTTCCTAGTTAAGAAAACGAGTTACGCTTGACCAAATCGTGGAAGGAGAGAGGTCGTCCCATATGGATTAAGTATCCATACTAAGTTTTTTTTTCATAACTTATATGGAACTTCATATTCTTGATCGAAAGTCTTCACTTGGGCAAGAATAAGAGAGATAAGCGCATAGGCTTCGATCTAGTGTGTTTTGGTTCAAATAATGTGTGTTGACTTATTTCACCACTATTACTTCCTTGTTAAGTAAACGAGTTACGCTTGACCAAATCGTGGAAGGAGAGAGGTCGTCCCATAGGGGTTAAGTATCCATACTAAGTTTTTATTTCATAACTTATATGGAACTACATATTCTTGATTGGGAGTCTTCAGTTAGGGAAGAATAAGAGAGATAAGCACCTAGGCTTTGATTGAGTGCATTTGGATTCGAAGAATGTGTGTTGACTTATTTGACCAACTATTACTTCCTTGTTAAGTAAACGGGTTACGTTTGACCAAATCGTGGAAGGAGAGAGGCCGTCCCCATAAGGGTTAAGTATCCATACTAAGTTTTATTTTCATAACTTATATGGAACTTCATATTCTTGATCGTAAATCTTCACTTAGGCAAGAATAAGAGAGATGAGCACATAGGCTTCGATCGAGTGCGTTTAGGTTCAAAGAATGTGTGTTGACTTATTTGACCAACTATTACTTCCTTTTTAAGAAATAGAGTAAACGAGTTACGTTTCACTAAATCGTTAAAGGAGAGAAGCCTTGCCATAGGGGTTAATTATCTATACTTAGTTTTTTTTTTTCATAACTTATATGGAACTTCATATTCTTGATTGGAAAGTCTTCACTTAGCCAAGAATAAGAGAGATAAGAACATGGGCTTCGATCGAGTGCGTTTAGGTTCAAAGAATGTGTGTTAACTTATTTGACCAACTATTACTTCTTTATTAAGTAATAGAGTAAACGAGTTATGTTTGACCAAATCGTGGAAGGAGAGAGTCCCATAGGGGTTAAGTATCCATACTTCGTTTTATTTTTTTTCATAACTTATATGGAACTTCATATTCTTGATCGGAAGTCTTGACTTAAGCGAGAATAAGAGAGATAAGAACATAGGCTTCGATCGAGTGCGTTTAGGTTCAAAGAACGTGTGTTGACTTATTTGACCAACTATTGTTTTCTTGTTATGTAATAGAGTAAACGACTTACATTTGACCAGATCGTGGAATGAGAGAGGTCGGCCTATAGGGGTTAAGTATGCGTACTTAGTTGTTTTTTCATAACTTTTATGGAACTTCATATTCTTGATCGGGAGTCTTCACTTATGCAAAAATAAGAGATATAAGCACATAGGCTTCGATCAAGTGCAATTAGGTTCAAAGAATTTGTGTAGACTTATTTGACCAACTGTTACTTCCTTATTTAAATAAACGAGTTACGTTTGACCATATCGTGGAAGGAGAGAAGTCGTCCCATAGGGGTTAAGTATCCATACTAAAAAAAAATTGTAACTTATATGGAACTTCATATTCTTGATAGGGAGTCTTCACTTAGGCAAGAATAATAGAGATAAGCACATAGGCTTCGATCTAGTGCATTTAGGTTCAAAGAATTTTTGTTGACTAATTTGACCAACTATTACTTCCTTGTTAAGTAAACGAGTTATGTTTGGCCAAATCGTGGAAGGAGAGATGCCATCCCATATGGGTTAAGTATCCATAGTTTTTTTTTCATAACTTATATGGAAAGTTTTATGAAAAGGAAAAGTGGGGTGTACTACATATAAGACCGAGTGATGTACCCAATCACACGATCAATCAAATGAAAACCAAACATCTAAAGGGGTTTATAGGAGCACCCCGAATATTTAACCCAATTGGCTAGATAAGTGTCATCAAAACTAAGGGGCGCTTTCCCGCAAATGTAATGACTGCCCATGAGAGTAAGGTATCTAGAAGTCACACCCAAAGACGAAGTGTGCAATCCAAATACCCTCTCCCACATAGGGAGGCCAAGACATTTCCGAGATAAGCGTGCTTCCCCAAAATTGCGCACACCGCCCGTGAGAGTAAGATACTTAGAAGTCACACACAATGAGGGACTATGCAATCCAAGTACCCTGTCCCACATAGGGAGGCATAGACAATTTCAAGTGAAACAAGAGATATTAACACTATTACAAAAAATAGCGTATCTTAAAAGTGGATACCTCGTAAAATATAATAAGTTAGGAAGATAAACAATAACATACGGCTTATTACAAGAAGTTTTCCATCTAAACCTATCAAGTAAGATCCTCCAACCAAGTCTTCGAAAGTGTCCTTTGCTAGCTTCTCCAATCTTCATGAATTAGACTTAGGATTGTGAAATGAAGTCCAACTAAGCTTGTCCTTTTATAGAAGAACCCGAACCTTTTGACTCACCAAATTGCTCGGATACCGGCCATTAATGCGAAGGATGCATGCCTCAATTAGCAAGTTGATCCGCTACTTGGTTGCCTTCTCTATAGATGTGGTGCATGGAACCATTAACCAAAACCAAGAGTGTACGAATCTCCTCTACTTGTTGAATAATCTTCCACGGGCTTCCCTTCCTAGCAATCACAATGTTAATGGTAATAAGAGCATTCGTTTCAATGTACACATCATGTAAGCCAAGAGTATGACAATGTTTGAGGCCTTGATGAATGGCCAAGAGCTCCACTTCTACATTGATCATTTGCTCCAAAGAAACATGATAGATCCAAGCTCGATTACCTAAATGGTCGCAAAGAACCCCTCCACCTCCGGCCAATCCGGGATTACCCTTAGAGCTTCCTTCCGTATTAAGCTTCCAACGACCCTCTCTTGGCTTCGTCCACATTAACTACAATGTGGGGTTTGGGACGGGTCCTTGTAAGATTATTCCCCCACAACTCCACCACATACTTGGAGCCTTGCCATAACTTCTCACAACACGGTTTGATGGTGAATAAATCAAGAACATGTCAAACTACCTTATGATTAATACTCTTAGCATCCATAGGGACGCCATTATGTCGAGCCGCGTTTCGAGCCGTCCAAATGTACCACAAAACAAAGATAGGAACAAGAATGCGAATGTGACCGGGAGGGGTGTGATGTCTTGCATTTATCCAATAGGCAATTAAATTTTTTCAAGAGATAAAAACGGGTTGCTTGATATGGAAAGTGCAAAAAAAATAAGACCATACCTCTTGAGCAAGTTGGCTTGACCAAAAGACGTGATCCGTAGTTTCAACACTCCGACAACAATTGCATTGTGAGACTATCTCAATGTATTTTGCAATCTTTTGATCCATAGGGAGGAAGTTTTGCACATAACGTCAAGCAAAGAAAAATATATTTGGGAGGAGGAGATTGTGCCAATGGAATCTATATATGCCGAATGGAACATAAGGTTCGCAAATGGAACATCAGGCGGATTTAGTAGAGAAAATACCATTAGCATCGAGCTTCCAAAGCGGTACGTCTCTACCCTCTTGCCAGTGGGATGGCCCGTAACCCTCATGACTTCATCATCATCCAACACGTTCTCAAGCTTCATAATATCCCATTCACCATCCAACCAAAAATCACAAACCCGATAATGGGAAATAACATGCGCACTATTACGGGGTTGAAGTAGACCGCCTTTCAACCAATGATCAACCCAAAAAAGGGAAGTACCGTTCTTGATATTCTAAAAAATATGCGGTTGAGCTTTAGGGTCTGACTTAACCAATCTATTCCATCCTCTAGATTCCCAAACATTGCTACTAAAGATCGGCTCATGTATAGTATACCTCGCCATCGTGTATTGCGCCCATAACGAGTCTTGCAACCTAAACCTCCACCAAAGCTTGAGACCGAATGCTTCAACTAAACAAGCAAGTGATGAGATATTAAGACCTCCCATTGCAAATGGTTTGCAAATTTTCTCTCAACTTCTCCAATGTAGCCTTCTTCTTTCCTCGGTGGAGCCCCAAAGAAACCGAGCAAACAACCTCTCCAAATCATCAAGAACGGTTGCTGGAGGTTCGAGAACTTGACAAAGTTAGACCGGAATAGAGCATAGGATACTTTTGATAATGGTAAGACACCCGCCAAAACTAAGGAACTTCAACTCTCAACCGCTTATAAGACCACAAATTTGGTCAAGCCACCTAGTGAAGTATGAATATTTCATTCGACCACGAATGATAGGAGCACCAAGATAGGTCATGGGGAACTCACCTTTCTCAAAGCCGTTAAGATCGTGAATAGCATGAGAATGCGCGCCATTAATGTGAGGCGATGGGATGAAGCAACTCTTGGCCACATTGATAAGTTGACCCGAGACCATTTCGTAGAGATGTAAGAAATCCATAATCTTAGCCATGTTGTCCAACGTCCCCTTCACAAATATAATGCAATTGTCCGCATAGGCCAGAGGTGACACATTAATACCGCCCCCAGAATTGAGATAGAAATCATGATTCCGTTCGTAAAGTTGGTTCAACCCTCTAGATAAGAACTCGGCGGCAATAATAAAAAGAGCAGGAGAAATGGGGTCACCTTGACGAACTCCATGTTTGGACTCGAAAAAACCATGGCTTTCTCTATTGACAAGAACGGTGAAGTAGCAATTCTCGATGCAATTCTTGATGAGCCAAATCCATCTTCGAGAGAAGTCGAACTTTATGAGGCATTGGTACAAGAACCCCCAATCCAATCAGTCATAAGCCTTCTCTATGTCAAGCTTCACCACTAAATTATACTTGTTCCTTCTTCTATTGAGATTCATAGCCAACTCTTGAGCAAGGAGGATGTTATCACCAATTAACTGGTCTTTGACAAATTCGCTTTGATTGTGAGAGACAATGTTGGGTAAGAAAGAAGCTAACCGGTCGTTGAGGAGTTTAGAGATGATCTTGTAGCTCACGTTACAAAGACTAATCGGTCTATACTCATTCCATTCCGTCGGGTCTTTCTTCTTCGAAATAAGCACAATATTAGTAGCCTTGAAAATGCGTGGAAAGGCGGTACCACGAAAGAAATCCAACACCGCCTCAAGAATATCCTCCTTAATAATATCCCAACACGATTGGTAGAAATGAGCATTGAATCCATCCAAACCCGCCACACTATCCTGGCTTAAACCGAACACAACTTCTCTAACTTCTTCAAGATCCGGGCGCGGCATAGCCAAGCGTTGTCATCGTCGGAAATGAGGGTGGGGATAAAATTAAGATTATGACATGCCGGAATATCAATATTAGAAGCAAGAAGGTGCTCGTAGTACCTTACGGCCGTAATCACCAATCTCCTTCAGGTCTTCCACTAAAACTTCATCTTCATGAATACGAAATATTTTAGCCCTAGCTTGTTTCTTCTTCGCCATAGCTTGAAAAAACCTTGTGTTGTGTTCCCCTTCAATAGCCCATTTGCAGCTAGCTCGTTGTTTCCATCATTCCGATTCCATAAAGTGAGTAGATACAAATTCGGCATAGCATTTATTCACCAAAGAGCGAGATATAGAGTTGGGTTTTGATCATGAAGGATTTCAGCTTGCTTGAGGCACTCTTCCTTTTATCTTAAAATTATGAAAAATATTGCCAAAAACGTTCCTATTCCAACTCTTAAGCTCCTTCCTCGTTCGTATAAGTTTAGCTCCAAGCTTGAATAGCCCCAGACAAGGAGTAGATTGACCCCAACAACTCGCAACCTTCGTGTGGAAGTCCTTGTGCTTGATCCACATATTTTGGAAGCGAAAAGGTCTCGGCTTACGAGAGAGTTCCCGATCAAAATGGACAAAAATGAGGGTATGGTCCGAATGTAACCATGACTCATGGACAATACGAGTACTAGCAAATGACAAACTCCAATCATAGTTGATGAGAGCATGGTCAATATGGGTGCCTATGCCATTGTTAGCCCAAATGAAGGGGTTTCCTCTAACTGGCATCCTGCAAATCGCAATCATCAATACATTCGTGGAAGTCGTCCATCTCACCAACATTAGGAGGAACTTTGCCCTTTTTTCCTCCTCCTTAAGAACAACATTGAAGTCACCAACCACCAACCATAGTTTTTGCTCATCACTTCTTCTCAACCCATCCCAAAGCGACCGACGAAGGACCCGAGATTGAGCGACATAGACAAAGGTGCATAATAATGGACGAGGGGGTGATGCAGATCATGTCACGATTCCACAAGATCCAAATCAAGTGCCAATTGGGCCCGTTACAAGAGCACGAGCAAAGAAGTTTAGAGAGTTACTTAATGGGCTAATTCAAAAGGTTTGGGTCGAAGCAAATCTTGGCAGCCCCAAGGAGGATGATCCATAAAATAAGCAAAGATGCATCAATATGATTCAAGTTCTTGAAGAGCAAGACTCCATGTTATACTAAGAGTATTGGATTACTTGGAGATCAAGAAAATGAGTCCTAGTTATATTAGGCTTATTTAGTTTCCTTATTTAATAAGTTTCCATATTTATTAGTTTCCTTATTTCGTAGTTTCCATATTTACTAGTTTCCTTATTTCTTAGTTTCCTTATTTAATAAGTTTCCTTATTTAATAAGTTTCCTTATTAAATAAGATTCCTAGTTTAGTTAGTTTCCTTTATGAGGCTTAGTTTCTTTATTTAACTACTTTCCTAGTTTATTTAAGTTTCCTTTTTCAAGATGGAATATGTCTTCTTTCCTATTGGAATTCATGTAATATCAGCCTATATATAGGGCTTTATTTAATGGAAAAAGAACATATCTTATTGCAAAATATTTTTCAGACTAATTCTCTTGGTTCTCTAAAGAACTTTTCGAACTTATCGAAATTTTCCGTGGCGTTCATCATCGACTTATCAAACGGATTTCCATCCCCGTTTGTGGCGTCTTCACATACCAAGGTTCTTATTTTCGTTGAGGGCTGGGATTGAGGTTCTTATACCGAGGTTCTTTGTCTTTTCGTGAAATAGGGGTTGAGGTTTCCATCCATCCATCATTTTCTTATATCGATCTTGGGCATACCAATAATTGAATTAAGTCATTCGTGACAAGATTCATATCAATTGGTATCAGAGCCATGTTCTGTTAAGTTTTCTTCGTATCTTCTTATTAGTTTGCTTATCTTCTTCAAGTTCCGCTTACCTATTGAAATTTGAACGAATTTTTCCTTTCCTTTCCCATTCCTACTTTGTTCCTTAGTCTAAAAAAGGCAGGAACGTAAAAAAAAAAAAAAAAAAAAAAAAAAACCGGAAAAAAAGCCAAAAAGAAAAAGGCAAGAAAAGAAAAGCACAAAAAAAGAAAAAAAAAAGAAAAGGGAAGTTTTGGTATTTTGTCTTTTACTTTCAGAATTTTTTTGATAAGTTCTTGGGGATCGCTTTCAGATATTCCTTTGTTGTTTGACTAGTTCCGAAAGAACTGGAGAGAATTATTGAGCGGAAAAAGGCAAGAGAGTTGTGAGCTTATTAGAGGGTGAAAAAGCCATTGAATTTGTGTGAAACACGAGCGTAGTGTGACAAACTTTTGTAGTGAAACACGTGAGGGAGTGCTGTGAGAACTACTCTTTTATATTATTATTGCTACTAACCCTTTTCTTTTTGCAGCAAGTATGTCTAAAGCTAGTGATTCTGAAGATTTTCCGACAAAAAAAGAGAACAAGTTTCTTTTAGAAGCATTGAGGAGCGAAATTGGTAAGATGATAAATAATGCGATGGAGTCTTTTAATGAGAGATTAGATAAGGTTGAGAACTCTCGTTCTAAGCAACCCCAAAATACTTCTCGTGCACGTAGGAAAGATAAGGTTTTACATAAGGAAGAGGAGATCTCTGATCTTGATTCTGAGGGAGATGATGAATATGATCGAGATTCTGTTACTAGTAATAGAAGGCATGTTGGGCGGGTAAGAGAAGTTAAAACCCGTGAGGACAATAATTTAGGTAGTATTAAGATGAACATCCCTTCGTTTCAAGGAAAGAATGATCCGGAAGTATACCTTGAGTGGGAGAAAAAAGTGGAGCTAGTTTTTGATTGTCACAATTATTAAGAAAGTAAACTTAGCAGCCATTGAATTCTCAGATTATGCAATTGTATGGTGGGATCAATTGATGATAAATCGGCGTAGGAATAGAGAGTCACCCATAGAAACGTGGGAAGAGATGAAAAGAGTAATGAGAAAACGGTTTGTTCCTAGTTACTACTATCGAGAGTTATACAATAAGTTGCAAAGCCTTAGACAAGGCAACCGCAGTGTTGAAGAATATTATAAGGAGATGGAAGTAGCCATGATTCGAGGAAACATAGAGGAGGATCGAGAGGCTACTATGGCAAGGTTTTTGGCAGGTTTAAATAGAGAGATTCAGAATGTTTTTGAATTACACCACTATGTGGAATTGGAAGAGATGGTGCACATGGCCACAAAGATTGAGAATCAAGTTAAGAGGAGGGGCAGCACACGTGCAAACCAAAATCCAAGTCCGCCTACTTGGAAACCAAATCAATGGAAGAAAGATGAGAAGCCTACCATGACAAACAGCCAAGGAAATCAAGGTAATTATGATTCTTCCACTACTCGAAATCGTGATATTAAATGTTTTAGATGTCAAGGTAGAGGTCATGTAGCAAGCCAATGTCCAAACAAAAGAGTAATGTTGTTGCAAGATGATGGGGAGATTGTCACTGATAATGAGTGTTCGGACACTGATGACATGCCCCCTTTGGAGGACGATTCTAATGAAGAATTTGTGGCACCCGATGCATTGACATTGGTTGCAAGGAGAGCCTTGAGTTTGCAAACAAGAGGAGCCGAAGAAGAACAACGTGAGAATATTTTTCACTCTAGGTGTTATGTGAAAGATAAAGTTTGCAGCATGATTATTGATGGTGGTAGTTGTACAAATGTTGCAAGTACAATAATGGTGGAAAAGTTAGGGCTTCCAATGATGAAACACCCGAGGCCGTATAAGTTGCAGTGGTTGAATGATAGTGGTGAAACAAGAGTGAATAAGCAAGTGTTGGTTGCATTCAAGATTGGAAAATATGAAGATGAAGTATTGTGTGATGTAGTGCCAATGCAAGCGGGGCACCTATTGTTAGGGCGTCCATGGCAATTTGATCGACGTGTGAAGCATGATGGCTATACAAATAAGTACTCTTTAGTACTTAATCAACGACCCATCACACTGGTACCTTTGACACCACAACAAGTATATGAAGACCAAGTGTGGCTACAAAAAAAGAGTGAGCAAAAAAAGAAGAGTGAGATTGAAAGAGGGGCTGGAGAGAAAAGAGAGAAAGAAAATAAAGAATTGGCATTGGGAAAAAAATCAGAGAGGATACAAAAGAATTTTTATGCAAAAGAGAGTGAGCTTAAGCGAGCGATGTTTTCACAACAACCGATGATTGTACTTTTGTACAAAGTGGCATTAGTGAACACTGATGATATTAACACTATTTTTCCTAGTTTTGTTGTATCTCTTTTGTAGGAATATGAGGATGTTTTTCCCGAAGAAACACCACCTAGATTGCCTCCAATTCGGGGGATTGAACATCAAATTAACTTTGTTCCTGGTTCATCAATTCCAAATCGACCAGCCTATAGGAGCAATCCCGAGGAGACCAAAGAGCTTCAATGACAAGTAAGTGAATTGTTGAAGAAAGGGCATGTAAGGGAGAGTATGAGTCCATGTGCAGTCCCAGTTCTACTTGTACCTAAGAAAGATGGGACGTGGAGAATGTGTGTTGATTGTCGAGCTATCAACAACATCACGGTAAAGTATCGTCACCCTATTCCTCATTTGGATGACATGTTAGATGAATTGCATGGTTCTTGTGTGTTTTCTAAGATTTATTTAAAGAGTGGCTATCATCAGATTAGAATGAAAGAAGGAGATGAATGGAAAACCGCTTTTAAAACAAAATATGGTTTATATGAATGGTTAGTTATGCCTTTTGGTTTGACTAATGCTCCGAGTACTTTTATGAGGCTTATGAATCATGTTTTGCGTGCTTATATAGGAAGATTTGTTGTTGTGTATTTTGATGACATACTCATTTATAGCAAAAACTTTTTTGAACATGAAGAACACTTGAAAGTTGTTTTAGATGTGCTTAGGAAGGAGAAGTTATTTGCTAATATGAAAAAGTGTACTTTTTGCACAGATAAGCTTGTATTTTTGGGTTTTGTTGTTAGTACACATGGTATACAGGTTGACGAAGAAAAGGTACGTGCAATCCAAGATTGGCCGAGTCCGACAAGTTTAGGTAATGTTCGAAGTTTTCATGGACTTGCTAGTTTTTACAGACGATTTGTGAAGGACTTTAGTAGTATTGCTGCTCCACTTACCGAAGTAATCAAGAAGGATGTTGGATTTAGATGGGGAGAAGAACAAGAGAAGGCATTTCAGTTGATCAAAGAGAAACTTACTAATGCCCCCTTATTGTCTTTACCTAACTTTTCTAAAACGTTTGAGATTGAATGTGATGCTTCAGGTATTGGCATATGAAATTGTTGGATCGGGACTTGATGCTCTTTTTCTCAATGTTAACCTTGATGTTGGTCTAACACTGATCAGCTCTTCCAATGTTAAGCTGATGTTGGACTCTCGATGTTATCTTAACATCCGTTTAACAGCTGACAGCAGTTAACGTTAGCACAAATCTACTTGACAGAGAATATTACGCAGCGGATAAATAAAGAACACAAGTATATGTAATTTTAAGAAGATAATATATTAATATGATCTTCCGAGCCGTAGGCGAAATACCACAAGGGTTTAACAAAAGTCGTTCTCTCAATTTTCAAGCTCCTCACTCTCAAATTAATCGAACTAAGCAAAGCACACAAGAATTGCTTCGACTATCTCTAAAAGCTCCTCACTATTAGATCTATTCTAACAACTCACAAACTTTGCTAAAGCAAGACAAAGACACTCGACTATAAAGATTTCCTCACGGGAGATTTTCGCTCTTGTCTTCGTGTCTTTTTCTTGATGCCCAACATGCCTATTTATAGTGTAGTCTTCCTTGATGGCCAAGACATGTTGTGCATGTTTTTGATTGCTATTAGATCTCCTTTTATGACTCTAATTTCGTTCATGGCAAGTCTCCTTCAATAGGAAAAGGTTTCCTTGCCCAACTTGAAGTCTTCAATGGAAAGGTTTCCTTCTTTGACTAGAAGTCTTCAATGGAAAGGTTTTCTTCTTTAACTTGAGGTCTTCTAAGGAAAGTATACTTCTCCATCATGTAGTCTTCTATGGAAAGAATCCTACTGCAAGTAATCTTCTTTCCTTCTTGCAATTCACATGCCTTGATCTTTCCATTGCACCGCACACAACTTTCCTTCTTTAATTATGGAAAGTTCTTCTTTGGAAACTTCTCTTTGAATGGCAACTTCTCTTTAAGGAAATAGATCCTTCCTTGAAGTATCTTGACCTGGAGCACAAACAAATACCAACTACAACTCGTGGAACTAACTTAGTAAGTGAATAAAGGCAAAACACAATTATAGCAATAATCCCGAATGTGCAGTTTTTCTGAGTTCAATGTTATTCTGTGTTCAATGTTATCCTAACATTGCAAATACACTGTTTATCTAACATTGACAAAATACTTGCACTTTCAATCTCCCCCTTTTTGCCTTTCTTCACAAAACCAAACATGTTCACAATTCATATTATGCACAGTGCTCCAGCAACACAACATCATTAATATCTTAAGCTACTCCCCCTTAATATGACATTATTGACCAAGTAGCATTAATATACTGATAAGAATAAACAATGAGTTAAACATCACAATTATAAGCATAACTAAGAAAACATTAGCTATATAAGAATTGCAGATCCAGTAGAATAAACATGAAGATCAAATGGCTTACTTCTCCCCCTTTTTGTGAGGAAAGCAAAATCTTGACGAATCACTTCATAAGATAAAGTTCTATAGCTCTTTCTTTAGCAGCTATTTCCATTTCTCTCTATGAGAACTTTTATCATTCACTGTTTCTTAAAATCCTCCATAGCCACAGTCTTATCTCCCAATAGGAAATTAAAGTTAGCTTCGGTTGTAGATATTACCTCAAGTGTTACCTGTGATGTTGAGTCAACATTGTTCTCCAGCGATGTTGTCATAACAACTAGCTCAGACTCAATATCATCAGACTTTCAGAACCTTCTTCCTTATCCTCTTGATCTCAACGGTTTCATCATCACCATTCTCAGTTTCCTAATCCTTTTCCTCAGAACCATATTTTTCTTCTTTACCACTTCATCTTCATTCTCTACCTCTCTTTCCTCCTTCTCTTTCTCATTCTTCTTATCACCTTGCAATCAACCAGCAGCATCAACATCTCTTTTTCTTTATAAGTGCCAGCGGTATAACACTGCTCCCCCTTAATGCAAGCTATCAAACTCAATGTTGGCATAACATTGACATCTATCAATGTTGTCATAACATCAGACTGTATCAATCTTAACTTAACATTGAATCCAAAATGTTGTTCTAACATTGACGTTTATCAATGTTGTCTTAACATTGAAACCATAATGTACCTGCACAAGAGTTTACAAAAACCAGCAATAAAACCACCATTATCACCCACATTAGTCTCTCCAGCAACTAACATGTTCTCCCCCTCAATCAAATCAGCTTTCTCTGCAAAATGTTCCTCAAGCACTGTCTCCTCAACTGTGTTTGAAGTACCAACAAAAACAACACCTTGTTCCTCAGTTCTAACTTGTTTTATCTCAGCAACAATGTCCGGAACAAGTGTTGTACCTATGAGAAAGAACTACAGGAGTAGGGGTGTAGTTATATCCTTGATTCACCATACCACGGGCCACAATCAAGATCAGAGATGCATGCCAAGGATTTCAAAAAAAATTGCAAGTGAAAATTCATAGTATTTCAGAGAATTGGGCACAAAGAGATTAGAGATTCAGAATCACAAGTGAAAAGAAGTAATGGGCGGTTTCTTAAAATAAATCATGCATAATTACCGCCTGTTGAGACAACAAATGACACCGAGTTACTTCACACATGACCAGAGCAGTTTACTAAAAAAACTTATGAGTCATAATGTTAAACCTGGATGTTGAGACAACATGCTTACAGACTGATGTTGGCACAACATTGACACTTGTTCTGAATCAACATTGGTTCTTGTGAATGTGGAGGTATTGAGCTTACCCTCAAGATATTTTCAATTAAAAGCATGAGCTAGATCTGTAAACATATATCTGAAACTTAAGACATATTAGCAAATTAGTACCACAGATATATCAGACCTGTACATGGAAAGGAGAGTTAGTTAACAGAAAATCCAACATCTTGGGTATGGAGTAAATTAAAGGAGTTAATCTACTTCCAAATCATAACTAGAGACAACTTAGTGTGTCACTGCAGCTGAATCACCCAAAATATATGTCTTCACATGAGAACATAACTATTTCTCCCCCTTAAGCTCAAATCGACACAGACACATCAAGAAAGAATGAATGAATGCATGCCTAAATGAAATGCAGAATGCAAAATGTTAAGTTAACATTAGTAGATGGTAACCATGGAGTATCAGCTTTATAGACTAGGAACATATCATATCAATTCAAATCTTTATCAATTATCATAAACTCTTTTTGAACTAAAACTGAAGAATGTTAAATAAGATAATATCATCACTGAATGTGGGTAGCACAGGACTCCACACACCCCAGCAACTTTATTATCAGCTACAGATTAGGCAATTACAAAGGAATTTAATGAAGACAATACACTTATCATATACTTCATCACCCCAACTCCTTATGCATACTTGTTGACCAACCTGTTTACAAGAGAAACACCAAGTGATTAGTGCTACTGAATGTAAGGCAGTCGAAACTCCAAACATCCTAGTAGAAAGGATCACTATCATGCATTTCCTTGGCTAAAAAGAGACAAGAATCCCATGATGGATTCTTGTTCCGAGAGAATAAATTATGTGTGCCTAATTGTTCCTTAAGGGAGTTGTTAATGAAAGAATCTCATGGTGGGGGGCTAATGGGACATTTTGGAGTTGCAAAAACTTTAGCCATTCTGCAAGAACACTTCTACTGGCCACACATGAAAAGAGATGTTGAGAGAATTTGTGGAAGATGTATCACATGTAGGAAAGCTAAATCTAGAGTGCAACCAAATGGTTTGTATACCCCTTTACCGATTCCTAGCATGCCTTGGATTGACATTTCAATGGATTTTGTGCTAGGATTGCCTAGGACTAAGCATGGTAGAGATTCAATTTTTGTGGTTGTGGTTAGATTTTCTAAGATGGCACACTTTATTCCATGTCACAAAACAGATGATGCTTCACATGTTGTTGATTTATTCTTTAAGGAGGTTGTGAAACTGCATGGTATGCCTAGGACAATTGTTTAAGATAGAGATACTAAGTTCTTAAGTTATTTTTGGAAGACTTTGTGGTGTAAATTGGGTACTGAGCTATTATTTTCAACAACTTGCCACCCACAAACTGATGGTCAAACTGAAGTAGTAAGTAGAACTTTGTCTACTTTATTGAGAGCAATAATCAAGAAAAATATTAAGACTTGGGAAGAATGTTTGCCACATGTTGAGTTTGCTTATATAGATTTGTCCATTCCGCTACTAAATATTCACCATTTGAAATTGTGTATGGTTTTAATCCATTAACTCCATTGGATTTATCACCTTTACCACTCTCTGAGCATGTGAATTTAGATGGCAAAAGAAAAGTTGAATTTGTGAAACAGATTCATGAGAAAGCAAAACAAAACACTGAGCGAAGAACAGAGCAATATGCAAAACAAGCCAACAAAGGGCGTCACAAGTTAACTTTTGAACCCGGAGATTGGGTTTGGTTGCATATGAGAAAGGAGAGATTCTCGTTGCAGCGTCAATCCAAATTACTTCCAAGGGGAGATGGTCCTTTTCAAGTCTTGGAGCGCCTGAATGATAATGCCTACAAGTTAGATTTACCTGGTGAGTACAATGTAAGTGCTACTTTTAATGTGACTGATTTGAGTCCCTTTGATGTAGGTGAAGATTTGAGGACAAATCTTTTTCAAGAGGAGGGGAATGATGCAGATCATGTCACGATTCCACAAGATCCAAATCAAGTGCCAATTGGGCCCGTTACAAGAGCACGAGCAAAGAAGTTTAGAGAGTTACTTAATGGGCTAATTCAAAAGGTTTGGGCCGAAGCAAATCTTGGCAGCCCCAAGGAGGATGATCCATCAAATAAGCAAAGATGCATCAATATGATTCAAGTTCTTGAAGAGCAAGACTCCATGTTATACTAAGAGTATTGGATTACTCGGAGATCAAGAAAATGAGTCCTAGTTATATTAGGCTTATTTAGTTTCCTTATTTAATAAGTTTCCATATTTATTAGTTTCCTTATTTCGTAGTTTCCATATTTATTAGTTTCCTTATTTCTTAGTTTCCTTATTTAATAAGTTTCCTTATTAAATAAGTTTCCTAGTTTAGTTAGTTTCCTTTATGAGGCTTAGTTTCTTTATTTAACTAGTTTCCTAGTTTATTTAAGTTTTCTTTTTCAAGAAGGACTATGTCTTCTTTCCTATTGGAATTCATGTAATATCAGCCTATATATAGGGCTTTATTTAATGGAAAAAGAACATATCTTATTGCAAAATATTTGTCAGACTAATTCTCTTGGTTCTCTAAAGAACTTTTCGAACTTATCAAAATTTTCGGTGGCGTTCATCATCGACTTATCAAACGGATTTCCATCCCCGTTTGTGGCGTCTTCACATACCAAGGTTCTTATTTTCATTGAGGGTTGGGATTGAGGTTCTTATACCGAGGTTCTTGTCTTTTCGTGAAATAGGGGTTGAGGTTTCCATCCATCCATCATTTTCTTATATCGATCTTGGGCATACCAATAATTGAATTAAGTCATTCGTGACAAGATTCATATCAGGGGGGATATTAGAAGAAATGACACAATGTAGAAATTGTTCATGATCCTCTAGAACCTCAATATGCATGTCACCATCCCCCAGAACTCAAATCTTGTTGTTGGAATTAGAGAAAGCCGACTCATAATGAAACTTTTTCCAGAATTTATGTGCATCAAATCTAGCTTTTGGTTCAAGTAGGGCAAGGACCTTAGGCTTATGACGAAGGACCATATTCTCAACATTATCTCCATTCTTAGGTTTAGCAACTCCACGCACGTTCCAACAAACAAATAACATCAATAAGACGGGGAGGGCGATGTACCATCACGGGAACGCAAATTGCGTTCGGCTTTTCCCTTCTTTTTTTCCTTCTTTTTCGGTTTTTTGCTTTTTGATGAAGACGCACCATGATCATTTCTTTTGTTTTTGGAGTCCTCGAGATAATTTTGGCTAAGATACGACTCCTCAGCGATCGTATAATCACTCACGGCTTCTTCATTAGTATGCCAAAGTAGGGAGATTGGTGAGATAGGAGGTGTGGAGATATCACACGAGAACGTATCATCATGAGGTTGCGCCCTTGGGGAAAGGACTCTAGATTTAGGTTGATAGTTAGAATCCAAAAACCTAGCTTCATCATCATTAGCATCCCTCAAAATCATATCTTCAATATCTTTCTCTTGAGCCTTTCTCAATGATTCGGCAAGTTCCTCATCCCTTAAGTGTTGTTCCTTCTCAACATTTATCACGACATCAATTTTTGCCAACTTGAGATGTATTCTTTGTCCACCTCTTCGGCCGCCTTAATCATTTCCTTGTGGAATTGAACTTCCTCTTCAACCATGGTAATGGCCTTAAGAGTTCCTTCACTCAACTCTTGACTCAACATATTACTGTTTCTCTTACTAGTAATTTCCTTATGATAATGCGCTTCCTCTTCAAGCGTAGTGATGGCCTTTAGCGTTCCTTCACTCAACTCTTGACTAAACATATTTCCTCCTCCATTGCTAGTTGTCTCCATTGTTCGGCCCTTGTCTTCCTCAATATTGGATTCTTGCTCAAGAATATTGAAGGGGTTTGGATCCCTTCTCTTTAAGAGTTTCTTCAGAGATAAATTCGGGACATGAGAGTTAGTTGGGACAACGTTCCTCCTTGCCTTAGCCTTCCAAACATAAGTAGTAGCTTCACTATGTTTCGGTTCTTGAGTACCCTCAACCTTCTCATTATTCCCTTGAGATTTCTCCACACCACATTCCTCAAGTTTATGACCCACTCTTTGATATTTTCGACAATAGTTTGGAAGATTTTCATATATGATCTTTTGCTTGACGATATTCACATTCCCATGCACATCTTCTACCCCCATTCTATTTCTTCTTTCAACTGATCAAGGAGGTTGACTTCAACACATATTCGAGGATAATAGGGACGTGACATAGTGGTCGCTCCTTCATCGAGTCTCAAAGGTCTTCCAAAATAGAAACCAATGTTCATAAGGGCATTTCTTTCACAAAAACGCATATTTAGGTTTGGTAGACCGATCCATGCGGGAGCTATAGGAGGTTCAAGTTCGGGGTCGAAGTCCGGAGTCCATTTATAGATCGAACCATTTTCGGTATTTTTTGAGAAAATGCACGAAAATTTTGATCCATGATCCAGTCCAATAGTCACTGCTTTCAAAAGTTCGAGTTTCTCTTTCCTATTTTCTGAAAGCAGCTGATGCACCCATTTGCAATAATTGCTTAGTATTATAAGTTTGCACTAGTCACAAAGCATAATAGAAAAGTATAAAAACAAAATCACTTGGACCCTTCGAACATTGGTAGATATATATAAATATATCTATGTATATATATAGAATATAGAACATAGATATAGATGCACAATACAATTAAAAAGTATCTCTATAGTAATTCAAGTTTTAGAAAGAACAAAAATTATGTAAATAGAATAAAATTTCACATGCATGCGCAATATAATAGTCCGAAATCCTTAGGTGCTTTCCTAGTGCAACATAAAAGATTTGTAAATTCCAGGGGTTAATTATATTCCGAGGTGTGTAAATATTCCTCACCTGTCCCAATCACACGTAGGCCTCAAAGAGTTGACAATTAGACTAGACTAGACTTTGGGGACTTTACATTGTGTAGTTGAATGAGCCAGCCATTGAAAACTAATTAAGATTCAACTGGCGATTTACTTTCCTAATTAATTTTAATTGGACAGTAGTGAATTAATCAAAGTAACTTACAGTGAGGTAATCATTAAGGAAAAAATCGGGTATGTAGATTGTAGGGGTGCCGATAAAGGCAGAAGCCAAGCAACCTGCGCAGCTGCCCGGCATTCGCGGGCATCATCAAATCCTCAATTTTTTCTGCATTCGCTTTCTTCAGCAGCTCCTTATTATCATTTGGCACCATATTCACGCCGGAGCTCGCTATAACTACCTTCTCCACCCTCTCCGGTCACATCGACGCGATGTGATATGCCACAAATCCACCGTAACTCGTCCCCACTAAAGAGTACCTACATTGGATATCTCGAAAATTTATTAAGTTGACGTTTCATCTATAAGTTTAAATAAGCTATACGAATAAGAACAATTATCATTGCGTACTATAATTTTAGACATTTACCTTTGCAAGTCCGTAATTTATGTTTTAGTTAAAATAGACACGTGATATTATTTTAATAAATGGATGATTAGCAAATCAAATTGGTTTAAACCTTTATTTTGTACGACTTAGGAACGCATTGCAATTTGCAACCATTATTTGGGTGTGCGCTATATAAACTCTTGAACTCTACAATTGCTTACTTATTAACTAGTCAAACTATACTAAGCTAAACTATATTTGACAGACACATAATTAGAAGGTATAAAATTACGTATCTCCTCAGTGGAGATTGATATCACCACATACTTTTTTTTTCCTGATAAAGCTAAGAACTAAGTTTCAGAATTTAGATTACCTGCTAATTTCGAGTTTTTCGAGGAGCTTAGCGATACAACACGCTTGGAAAACCTCGGATCTCTCCGAGGAATTAGTAAAAGAGTCGCAGAAGAATACTAGGTCGGGGACATGTACGTCGAAATCCTTGGCGAAGAAGAAGGCTTGACTCGACCATTGTCATATGCTTTGAGGACCGAAGCCATGAAGTAGGATCAGCGGCAGTTTGGAAGTCGATGAGGTGGATCCTCAGTAGTGGATGGTGGTGTCGCTGTCAATTTCTACGGTCTGAGACGAGAGTCCGGTGGCAGTGATCGAACGGCGGAGGAAAGTGCCATATAGGGACACCAGACTAAAACATGAGGAGGTTACCATGGACCATCCTGCTGTTTTATTAGTTTGGACGACAAAATGACTATTATTACTATAGAGATAATAATTAAAGAGAATAGAACAAAATGATACAATTACTAGCTAATACATATACTATATAAATCTTGCGATAGTTGCATTGTTAGTGGGTGTTTCTAAACAAGTTTGAACAATATTTTATTACATAATGATATATCTTTTGATAATGGCGTGACGCTATCATGCACTGTGGATCAGTTAAATTAAGTGACCATGGGTTTAGCGTGTATATACTATGGAACACGAAGTCGAATTGGGAATTTCTTTTAAGTGCAACAATCATGTCAAATTAACCAGAATCAATAATTCACCACCACGATTTTTTTTCCTTTTATTCCACAAATATGTCATAATTCTCCTCCACGCAAATAATATAATTAAAAACATAAATTGGTTGATGCTTTTTCCACAAAAGTTTAATCCCCCAACAAAAGAAATTTAAAATTCCATCCTGTGTTTTCGTATGCAACGCATTATCTCTGTCAGTTATATATATACTATTTCTCACTCTCTTGATCAATAATTCATGTATCCTTGACCGTGGTAGTTGTTCTAGAGGACTGTTATGTAAGTCTCGGAAGTGACAGTATGATTTTATAATTTATATACAAACCGAATAATGAACTTAAAATAATTGTATATTTCGTTGACTTTGAAAGTAGGTATTTGAATACAAACGAATGGTGTCCTTAAATTTAATTGTGTATTACGTTGACTTTGAGTCTTTTCTAAAGCGGGAGTAAACCACTTGCTAGAAATCTTAAGCTGGCTCGTTAGACACTCTACATATATAGAATTGCTCAACTTGGTCAGTTGATGCTCAATTTGTACGACGGTGCGGGTGTGCTTGAAAAATAAATCAGGATAGAAAAGTCAAGTCAGTGTAGCTACACGAAACAATTCTATAATTTTTTAGGTAAGCTCAATCCAATATGCATTTTTTTTTGTTTTTTGGTTCAGTTAAAACATTCCTTCACAAAAGCCAAAGTAGTGGGTAAAGAGCAAACTGTGTAAGCTGGTAACCAGGGATATCCCAAATCAGGTTTCCGTACTCCTTGCCGAACTCAGGTGGTTTCACAATGTCATGTGAGACTCGTTAGCGATTTCTTCTTCAATAACAATATCCCAACCCATACTAAGTACTGCTGATGGACTGCAAGCCATGCTTACAAGGCTTCCGCGTATTAGCTAGGCCCTCGATCCGACGATGAATCCACACAAGGAACACACGGCTATTGCATGTCCCTAGCCATTATGCCAATCCTAACTGTTCCTTTTATTGAGAAAACAAAGTCGTCGAAAATTTCACCTTGACTAATGTTGTTGGCGGTGAATTCAATTTGTCATCCTCTGTCGCAATAGTCATGATTTCAATACATAAGCATACTTCTTCCAATGTATTGTTTGAGACAAACCAAATTGCCCAGGTTTTGATACATAAGCATACTTCTTCCAATGTATTAAGATTGTATCAAGTATGATCGGAATTCTTATATTTAATAATATGCACAACTAGAGTGTGTAGTATTTGTTTTTATGTTTAAGGGCATGGGATGAAAAGCGGAGAAAAAGTTGGGACGTATTAATTCTGTTCTTAACCAGCTGAATTGTTTATAAATCTCCTTCCAAAGGAAAACTCAAGGCCATTTTAGATTCCAATACTCGTATCAATAATTTGTGCATCATCATTAGAATGCTGAAATTGTGCAAGGTAGTGGAGAGTGGTCTTCAACATTCATTTTTATTTGTTACTACTATGTGCTTCGTGATACTTATTACTTACATTAAAACTTCTTCTCATCTTCTCCTCCCCCCACAATGGTAATTTTTCGGGCTGTTTTCTGTATATCAGTGATGAGGCTGTTGCGACATTTTTAGAGGCTTCTGGAGACTCTCCGGTGGAACTGTTGATGAGTAATGTGACATAGGTATTGTTATTCTGGATGTAGTTGCCGGTTTTGTTTTTGTGTGGAGATTATTAGAATCTTTGAATGATATGTAATATCTCGCATGCATTGGAGCGTCTGTAATATGATTTCCCAGTCTTCTGATCTGTATTATTTATGTTGACTACAAAAGAATATGGTTAGCTTATAAAAGATAACAATTTTACAATGTTTCCACCATTACCTCTTGATATGTGTGATATATTTAACATGTTGGACCCAACAATGCCTTTTCATTGGCCAAACATTCAAGGAAGTTGTTGTATTTGGACATCTCATTTTGTCGACGAATGCAATGAGGCTCTAGGCTTGATCGTTGATTGTTGCTCGAAACTGAAGTTGCTCAAAGTCTTTGGCTGTCGGCAGGTATGTGCGCCAAATTGCCAAATATTTATTTCCACATCATCGATGCCATGTAAAGTTATTTCATTTTTTTAGACAATTGCTAATGAGATGCAACAAATTATTTATTTTTGTGCAGATCTCGAGTATTTTTCTGTCTGGACACTCCAACCCAACTGTGCATATAATTGGATTGGAGTTGGAGAAGATGAAGTTTTTTTTTTTTTTTTTTTTATAAATTTTATTAGTTATTAAAATTCAAAATTATAATATAAGTTTTTTATAATATAGTTAAATATTAAAAAAAATATAAAATTATAAATTTGATGATTTAGTGCATAATTATTGGATAGGGCATTTTAACCGAAAAAAAAAAGATAAAGGGCAAAAACTAAAGTGAGACAATGCCTAAGATTTATTATTAGTTGTTAGAAAAGGCTTTCTAGGATGTTTAGATTGAACACAAATCTCACATTTGTCAAGAAAATTAATTTCAGATTTAGGAATAAGGTTCAAGTTCATCATTCTCTTTATAGTAAATAAGTTAACATGTCCAAGACGACCATGCCAAATATTTGAAGACACATCAATATTATAAAGAGAGTAAGTACTTTTACAAGTAGAAATAACCTTTAAAACGTTCAATTTAAACAACCCATCTAATACATATATTTGTATATAGCAATACTCGTAATGATCAACAACGAAATAATATGTCACTGATCGTAATTTTATTTGAGAGGAGAAAATTAAAAGACTCGATATTTTTCGAAGCAAATGTTGAGGCAGAGTCTCTGGAATGTTTTGTAAGAAAAACTTTTTCTCGTTATCTCTCTTATGTTATAAGAGGATTTGTATTAGTTATCAAAATTAAAAAATAAAAAATAAAATAAGAGGATTTGTATCTACTTATTAAAAAAAAAAACCACCGTTTCAAAAGCCGCCACAATAACAACGGAAGAGAATTGAATGAAGAGACGTGAGCTTTTGAAAAATCAAAACCTGTTGGAGTATGATGAATAATTCTGCAAAATCCGATTCCCATAAAACTTATAAAAGAAGTTATATGGTGTGATGCAGCCCATCATAATAACATACTCTCACCAATAGAAAATATCTTTTATTTTAAATCACTACACATATATGATGAATATATATATATATAACAGCTTGAACCCGGAGAAGTGTTCTTACGCTACTCACCTCTGCCAGTTTGCCAAAAGAATTGAGATTAATAGTTCAGCAAGATATTATTTTCTTAATTCATGGATCCTATCTGCCTTTTTGAACTACAGAGTTTTTTCCCAGTAACATTAAAAGAACTGTCTTCATTCACCTCAATTTTGTTGTATTTCTATGTAGCAGGGTGAATGATATATTTGATTTTCCGTCTTTAACCGTACTGATCATTTTGATGCAAGCACTGTGACTTTCATATGATGGGATTTCCGTCGATTTATTCTTTAGTGTTTTTCATCTTATTATTATGTGTGATTTTCTTGCTTTTGAGATGTGTGTTAACTATATAAATGTTAAGTACAGACTGTGATAAACAAAAGTGAGCAGCTCTAAACTCACCAGAGTACTTCAACTTAGTGTTTTAGGCTTAGGTGGAAAAAGAATATGGAGACTCATTCCATGTTGATGGCTTTACACTTCAAAACGAAGGCAAGAACAATTAAAACAACAATAAGTGTTGAAGATCCACCAACTCTATGAATCCAATAGGGGTCAAACCCGGACAATACATGCTCTAAGTAACCCGAAACAGCAATAGATGATATCAAAACTAGGAGCAGAAATGGCAGATAGGAGGTAAGGTTTATAGGTTCTTCTTCAAGCTCCGGTTCAAGTATCGCCCTTCGATCAATATACAGGGGCGAAATAACGACAAGAATTGTGAAGCCTATGGCCAAAAGCCTCTGATCATGAGAAGACAGCCTGAAATTTCTTTGACTCCGGACAACAGCGCGGTCCATTTGTTATGAACGCAAGCATCATTTGAACTGAACCATTGGAAGGTAATAGATGATTATGAAGGAATTTATCTTGAACTCGATATTTTCCGTATGAAGTTGGAACTTTGCGATATTTGAGAAAAAGAAAAGGGAAAGAGAGATTGTTTTCCTTGAAAAGTTTGGGAGATGAGGACTTGTGTTATAAGGTGGTTGTGATTTGAGAATAAGAGAAGGTAGTAATAGAAGAGTAATCTCCCTTTGTCATGAACCACTACTAGTGCATGTATGTGGGAATCTGATTCCAGCAGCATTAGATTTTTTTCTCAGTTACAGGGAAAAGTTATTCGCTTAATTGAAATTAAACGACATTTTATACTTGAAAATAAACATGTCATGTGGATTTTGATTCTTTTTCTTCAGGTGTTTTTAAGCTTGCAGCATAAAAATCATGTCTAGAAACCATCAGAGCTGTTGGGGGAAAATTGCAAAAATCGTTGGTTAATGTGATCACATTGCGGTTTTAGTCCGTTAATGTGTTCATTTACATGAATAGTCCAATATTGTGGACATTTGTGCGATTTTAGTCCCCCGGCAAAAACTTTCGCTGAAAATGTCACGTGAAGCACGTGACCCCCAAAACTCAACGGGAAAATTGTAAAAATCGTCCCTCAATGTGGCCACATTACAATTTAGTTCGTTATTGTATTTTTTTACATAAATAGTCTGGTATTTTGGACATTTGAGTGATTTTTTTAGTTTATACTTAAACAATGATACAACGTTTAAGTAAGACCAAATCGTAACTTTAACATTAATTCATTAAATTAAAATATGTAATCATTACTAGATATGCTTAAAAACGTGTTCACCATTTCAATTGTATAGCCTACGAACTAAAACTCGAATGTTGAATTCCAAGAGCCAATGCTTACTTTAAGACTGGAAAAGAAAAAAAAAGTAGATATAATTTCTTCAATCTTACGGGTTTTCCATAATCCTCGGCACCCATGGTAGCGCTGCCTCGTTTTCAATCCTCGAGAAGACTCTTATAACTAGCACCCCATCCAACAGACAAAGAAAAGTCGAGGCAGAAGGAAATAAGAGAAGTTTACCCTCCACAATCAAATAATCCTTGTACTTATAAATTTTGTAGCATTCTACGAGTCTTAAAAGAAATCCCTCTCCCTATACACAAGCCCTTTCTTGTAATCCGTCTCTATCCCTTTAATAAAATAACACTACTTTTCCTCTCTCAAGCTAGGGATCGACGTTCCAAAAAAACGCATTTGATTGTATCTTCGATTTTTTGCCCCTCCCCGCGTCTCCGGTTGATATTACATCAGCAGCTAGGGTTTGTAATAATTGAGAGGGGGGGTCATTTATGGCGATACATTTTACCGCGAGATTAGATCGCACAAATGTCCACAATACGAGACTATTCATGCAAAATGAACACAATAACAGACTAAGATCGCAATGTGGCCACTTTGACGGATGATTTTTTCAATTCCCACCGATTTTGGGTTTCACGTGCCATTTTCGGCGAAAACTTTCGACGTTTGATCAAAATCGCACAAATATCCATAATGTCGGACTATTCTTGTAAAGGAACACAATATATAACGGACTAAAAATACAATATGACCCCATGAACGAACGATTTTTGCAATTTTCCCGAGCCGACGGGGTTGTTCAATACATGACAATTTTTATTTTGATCCCTTATCCTATTAGTAATATTACCGCTACCGTAGTCGGCCCAAATCTCAAAAGCCCATCTCATTTTCCTAAAATAAGGCTTGTGGCCCGCCAACAAAGAGGAATGGATTACTTACTACTTAGTTACTTTGGGTGTAATATTTTTGATTTTAAAAAGAAAAATTTCTTTGTCCTAAACTCCTAATCAACAGCCACATAATCTCTTGCTTAACAAGTAAACGACGGTCCACCCATTTTTACCGTACGGAATTCGAGAAAGTGATGCCCCTTATTATTTTACTAATTAATTTCTGTTTTTCAGTGTCAGCCAAGATAGTTTAGCAATATTATCTTCTTTCTCTCAATCTACAACTAACAAATGTATTTCATGGGACTGCATTAGATTCCTTGAATATTGACTATGAGTGTCTATTCGTAACTTTTGTAATATGACTGGATTAAAAATTGCGGCTGAACTGATCGTTAAAAACTGAAAAAATAATCTCTCAATTGTGTTAAAAACAAAAACTTTAAACGAAGGTACACGTTATTACATTTAAGTAGAAGTGTCATTACTAAGCAAATATCACATTTTTGGGCATTTTTTTCTTTCCGAAAAGTGTCAAAACATTGTGATTTACAGCTCTACAAAACAAAACAAATACATAGTGACAATGTGTTCTCCTGCACGAAATCTAGCAATATGTTAATAACTCAATTTTCGTTTGACCTAGGTCACTTATAGCGAAGATCATGAATGCCAAAGTACAACACTAGATTCTCAATCTTTTGTATGCACATTGAATATCACAAGTTCACAACCAACACATCATAACGCATGAAAAAAATATATCATACGTTACAACTTGGCCTTCAGAACAAGAAAAAAGTCATTTTCTTCCGCCAAAACGAACGTAAAAGAAGAACTTACATGTTTGATCTGAAATTCTTTACGAAGTAAAACGCTAAGAATTATTACACTACAAACATTTACTAATTGTGAGCCAATGCAAAAAACTTAAACTCTTATAAGATCTAACTATGTTAAATTTTTTTACACTTCACAACCACGATTTTTACAGACTCAGTAAAACACACGTCGAAATGCTCAAGAAACATTGCAAAGCGTTTCTCGTTTTTCTCAGTGGACCAAAACCAACTACGAAATCGAGATTACAAAGTATGAATGAAATGCAATACTAAATATTAAATGAAAACCAGTAGAGAACAAAATTTACATTTGAATTACATTTACAGTAGATGAAAATCAAATATATGTCGTACATTTCATTTACTGTGTGGTTGAAACTTCTAAGGTTAGAGGCAAAATATCATAAAATAATCATATTTTAAACATATGGCAAAAATTTGAAATTTGACTGAACGTGGTGTGTGTGTGCGTGAGAGAGAGAAAGTTGACTGTTACATTACATTTTCCCCCTTTTTAGGGCGGGAACCTGAAAAAATTCGTCATTGTTGGAACCTAGGTTTTGTATTTGAGTGATTAATTCGGTAAAATCAAAATCAAAATCCAAAATGACTCTTCGGAAGGGGTCGAAAGTATGGGTTCTAGACAAGGACTCGGCGTGGGTTGAAGCCGAGGTTGTCGATTTCGTCGCCAAACAAGTTCAGCTCCTCACTTCATCAGGGAAAAAGGTAAGCACAGTTGGTGGTGATTTGGTGTGAAATTGAGCTGTGGTGTAATTTTTTCCATGAATAGGTGTTGGCGGTGCCGGAGAAGTTGCATCCGCGGGATACGGAGGCGGAGCTTGGAGGAGTCGATGATATGACGAAGTTGATGTACTTGACCGAGCCTGGTGTTCTTGATAATCTTCAGAGACGATACGCTCTTAATGAAATCTATGTGAGTTAGTTACTTGAAAAACTTCCATTTTTGTGTTTGTGATGTTTGGAGGCAAAAACGAGGAGGCTACTGTTGTGAAAAGCAGTTCGCGTTGTTTTAGCCGGGAGCTAAGACATTGCCCTGTGTTTCTCCTAAACGCAAGCTGCACTTTGTTCATATGATCCCGTATTTCTAGAAATCTTATTAGAATGTCAAGTGCTGAATTTATGTTATGTTGAGTGAAAGTATTGAAGTTATTTCATGTAAACATAGTGCTGAAGTTCGTGGGTTAGAATTAAATGGAGTGCTTAGTTCAGAGGTGTAACTTTATATTTGAGAAATTATTTGGCTATTGTACGCCTGCATTAACACTTCACTTCAATAGAGTATGTGCGTTTCTTTGTGCCTTTCTCTCTAGTCCAAGGTTTGTTCCGTGTTCTTGAGAACTAAGCGCCAGGGTGAGTAGTAGTTTATTTGTTAGCTCAACTGGTGGCATTTGATATTATTATTCTGCCAATTAACTTCCTTTATTGAACATGAGTAAAACTAAAAACTAGCTAGACATTAAGCAAAAGCCATAATTGAAATTGAGGACGTCCAGTCGTTGGTTCTTATGAACAGAAACATAGTCGTCACCCCAATTTGTATGAGATTTCTGTGCTTCAAGGAGAATATCGTTGAGTTCTCTTGCGTTTTGAATATGAGAGGCAATTTTTTTTTTCTCTTTTCTTTTCTTTTTCTTTTTCTTTTCTGAAAATACAGCAAATGAACCAACTGCTTGACTATTTCCGAGAACGTTAAGCTGTACTAGCTTTGTACATGATTTGATGAATGTGAAAATGGTAACTGTGCTAATGTGGCACAAGCTTATTTTTGTAGCAGAACTCTTATATTTTAATACTACATTTTCTCTTGGGCTTTTCCAAATCCAAAGGATTTTTTCCTCTACGGTAGAGGTCATGTGTTAAACTGTACTATATTGTCTTAACTTGTAGGTTTCTTCCGTGTGTGAAAAATTGTACTTCATCTGTAAAGAACTTCAGTACTTAGAAATGCTTGTATTTTAAGATTTTTGTGGGCTGTTGGTGAACCTGAAGTAAAAGGTTTTAATTATTTAGAGCTGAAGAATTGATCCAAAAAATCAAATAAAAATTTAGAGCTGAAGATACCCTTAGCGTTTATGTGTTACTTATGAAACTTAAAGGTATCTGTGCTAGAATTTTAGGTGCAGTTGGCGCTGTCCAGTATTAGAGAGAGGTATTCTCTTAGTTGTGTTAATTACACACTATGTAAAATCATATACATGCTTTTCATGGGGGATCTATTCTCAACGCTCTCGGGATCAATGCAAATATTTGGTCTAGAAGAAATAATAGGTACAAAGATAAAAAAAATGATTTGAAGATGCAAATGTAAAAGATTTTTCGGCTTGATAAAGTGTTGCAAAGAAATCTTGAAGGTTGAATTTCGGGTTCGGTACTATACAGTGGTGTCAGAGAATAATTTAACACAGAATAATACCTTTCTAAACTATAGTTTCCCCCCCCCCCCCCCCCTACTTAACCTAGTTATTCTTACACTGTAAGATGCTTTATTTATTTGTTGGCTTATCTTAGACATACACAGAGAGTATTTTGATTGCAGTTAACCCATTTACCAAGCTGCCTCATCTATATAATATGTACATGATGGAGCAGTATAAGGGGGTTCCATTTGGTGAGTTGAGCCCCCACGTGTTTGCGGTGGCTGATGCTTCTTACAGGTTTGTCATGTTTGAATCGTAGTATTGCAGTAAATGCAGTCCAGTAAGCATATGCTTAATTGCCTGACTTTTGATCTGGTGGTCATTTTGGTCCAGAGCAATGATGAATGAAGGGTTAGTGGAGAAAGTGGGGCTGGAAAAACCGAAACGACTAAGTTGATAATGCAATACCTCACTTATGTTGGTGGTCCTGCTGCCAGTGATGATCGAACAGTTGAACAGCAAGTTCTAGAGGTAGGATTCCAACACTATTCGTCATGTATTCGGTGTTTAGCTGCTGCTCATGTTTGAGATGAACATGCGTGGCTATTCACTATTTGTAACCTGTTGAGGACTGCTTTAGTTCTGAGCTTATATAAAGTGGATGAAGTGGGGAAACATACTAGTTTGACATGAAGTCTGAATTATAACCAATTATTACATAATCAATTTTTTCTGGACTGAGACATAGTATAAAATTCGGTTCTATAAATGATTCTCTTGTTCATTTTTTGATACCTTTTAGGCAATCTGCTTGCAGTGCTAACTCCTCATTCTTTTTCTGTTAGTCAAACCCACTTTTGGAGGCATTTGGCAATGCAAGGACTATGAGAAATTATAACTCAAGGTACTGAGTTATCCTCCTAAGGCACAATTTACTGTTAGATAATAAATGTTGTTGAATTTCACTTCTTGAGTTAACATTGACCTTGCTTTATTACAATAAGGTATCTTTTAAAGCACAATATCGGGTATTTGCTTTTTGTTTTTTCTTGGGTTTGAGCTTTTTGTCCTCTGACATCTTTTAAATCCATCTGTTTGCTCTGGTAGATGATGTTTGGTAACTTAATTTTGATGAAAGTTGTCTGGTCCATACCAATATAGCATGTGATCACACTTTAGTAACTTCAGAACTTCAAGTTTCGAGAAGTCATTTCGTGACCTACGAACATGATGTGGTTCTGCAGTCGCTTTGGAAAGTTCGTTGAGATTCAGTTTGATTCAAGTGGTAGAATTTCAGGAGCTGCAATCAGGACGTACCTGCTGGAGCGATCTCGTGTAGTGCAAATAACAGACCCTGAGAGAAATTACCATTGTTTCTATCAGTTGTGTGCATCTGGACGGGTACTCCCCTGTTTAATACCCTCATTGCATTATTTTTGGGGAATTTGGATATTAAAAGTCTGGATTGTGGAGTAAATGTATCCTTAATATCTATGCGGTACAACTTTGTGTAAATATTTGGAATTTGATGGAATTTGATGATAAGAGTACATTTAGATGAAAATTATTCAATTGTATGTAGCTTGAATAAGATAATTGAAAACAAATTTATTGGTCTTTTGGGCCAGAACAATGAAGGTTTCATATTCCTGCACTATAGCTGATTGGTTTGCCAAATCACTTCAGCATACCATTGATTTCTTACTAATTCCGTGGTAGGAGGCGTCCAACTTTCCTTTTAGTTAGAATTTATCAACTTAACTTTCTGCTGCATAAGCTGAGATGAGTTGGTTGCTTTTAATGACGCGTCCCGTCATGTCATTGCGGGGGCATTTGTATACTGGGCCACAATCTGAAACCAGTTGATGGCTCATTTGTGTGGCTGCTGTTGAGTTGTTACCTCTGGTTAGCGAAACTAGTGGTTTTTTTATCTGAGGATGTTGTTATGCTATTCAGGATGCAGAGATGTACAAACTAGGTCATCCCAGTAACTTCCATTACTTGAATCAAAGTAAAGTCTATGATTTAGATGGAGTAAGCAATGCTGAAGAGTACGTAAAGACAAGGAGGGCGATGGATATTGTTGGCATAAGTGAAGAGGAACAGGTTTATTGAAGAAAATTTGTCTGTTTTATCATGCATCTTGCGTACTTTGCTTGTGCTTTCCCTTACATTCTCAATTTTTTCCTCACCAGGAAGCCATATTTCGAACTTTGGCGGGTATTTTACATCTTGGAAATATAGACTTTTCCCCAGGCAAAGAGCACGATTCTTCAGTCGTAAAAGACGAGAATTCTACTTTTCATTTGAAGATGGCTGCAGAACTCTTTAGGTGAATGACATGGCTTTTGGTGCATCTATGTTTATTTTGGCATTTGTGCTCTTGTCACTAGAGTAGTTGCCTGTCTAATCTTTTGATATTTTTTTTTTTTATATTGATGACTTAATATTTGCGACCTACTGTTTGTTCTGCAAGGCGTCACTTGTGTTTCTTGTTTTCTCATTCTGATTGCAGTCATGGGCTAAAATCCTATTGTCAATGACTGCACTTTTCCTGACATTTTCAATGTTGCTAATAAGGCTTCTTTGCGTGTTGATAATTTGTTTAGTACCAATATTTTTATCAAAGTTTGTGGTTTTGATACTTGTAGGTTTTCTCTTAACTCAGGTGTGATGTTAATCTTTTGTTAGCCACGCTCTGCACTCGTTCAATTCAAACTCGTGAAGGGACTATCGTGAAAGTTCTGGATTGTAATGCCGCTGTAACTGGTCGGGATGCGATGGCCAAGACTATTTATGCTCGGCTGTTTGACTGGTCAGTTGCTTTTTTCTTTCTTGAAAGCACAGCTTGAAAATTATTGAATTAACACCGTGACGGTTAAATTTTGATACTTTTCATTGTCCTCAGGCTTGTTGAAAAGATTAATAGATCTGTTGGGCAGGATCGTACGTCTAAAATCCAAATTGGAGTCCTGGACATTTATGGATTTGAATGCTTTAAGTTGAATAGGTAATTCTCTTCATATTTCTATTCACTTGATACTAAATATTTTCTCTATGGTGGTCAAGTCTTAAGCCCCTTCCCTTAAAACTGCTAAACTAGTACAAGTCCGATGCTGTCTTGGATTTGCCTGAATACCACGTATTTATTTTTGAAAGCCTCGTCCTAAGGATCTTTGGTGAGATTAGATACATGTCAGAGAGAAAGATATGTTTATTACTCTGACTTTTTCTTGCTTGATAGTTGATTCTCCTAAACATCTTGGTATCATTCTGGACTTTGTAATCATCACTCTTATGCCTGATTTATTCACTATAAAGTCAAAATAGCAATGTTTTGTTTTCTTTCTGAAATATAACCTGTCACACGCTGATTTCTGTATTTACTAAATTCTATTTATGCAGTGGAAACTAATTGGTTGGTTCTGCTCTGTTTGTACAGTTTTGAGCAATTTTGCATCAACTTTGCAAATGAGAAGCTCCAACAACATTTTAATGAGGTGAAAAATCATGTTTGAGGGATATAATTTTGTTAAATGTAGTTAACGACTTTTCTGCTCCTTGCTTATATTATATTTTTCCCGGCCTTTGTTTTCCAGCACATGTTCAAGAGGGATCAGGAGGAATATCACAGAGAAGAAATCAATTGGAGCTATATTGAATTTATTGACAACCAGGATGTGTTGGATTTGATAGAGAAGGTATTTTCTTACCCCACTCTCTTTAAGGAAATACTCAAGAATAATACTCCCGTATAGAGTACCTTGAAAAGCTGCTCGAAAGAAATAGCATCAGGTGTGCACATTTAAGAATGTGAGGACTCCATATTGTCAAATACTGTCTGTAATCAAAAGCTAAGCTCTTTTATTTTTCACCATTAATATCTGTCTAGAAGAGTTTATGTAGTGGGTACATTTGATTATTTGAACTTCGAGAAGACACTGCTGATCTTCGAACAAATATTCCTCAGAATATTTATTGTTTTAGTTTTATGCACTGTGACTTGTGAAATGTGCTGTTACATCGACAGTATGTTTATATAGTTTTTTTTTTCATAAGAAAGGTCCCAAACCTTGTGTCCTACACGCGGGTTTAAATGCCGGCAGTAACTAAATCTATAGAAGTTTGATACTTTCCATGTTTCTGTTACCCTAAACTTTTAAAAAGGATTCTAATATCAGAGAAGAGAAACTCTTAACGTATATATGTATATATATGTATGTATGTATGCATATAAAATTGGTCTCTGTTGTTTTAATTTTCTTTGATTGTGTTCAATGTTGCCTAATATTGTTCAATCACGCTATTATATGTCTTTTTGCAGAAGCCCATAGGAATAGTAGCTCTTTTGGATGAAGCTTGGTAGGATGAGATCTCTCCTGTTATTTGCTACTTTGCTCTTTCGATCTCATTGTATCATACTTACCCTCATTTTTACTCATGTAGCATGTTCCCAAAATCAACGCATGAAACATTTTCGAACAAGCTATTCCAGAATGTGCGGTCTCATCCACGATTAGAGAAAGCCAAATTTTCTGAAACAGACTTTACCATTTCTCACTATGCTGGCAAGGTAAATCTAATGTTTATATCTCTTGGTTAAGAGGTGATATTTTTTGTTTCATTTATGAGTATTGTTCTCTTACTTAAGCCTTATCTCTCTCTTCTCTAGGTGACCTATCAGACCAATTCATTCTTGGACAAAAACCGCGACTATGTTGTGGTTGAACACTGCAATTTGTTAGCTTCTTCCAAGTGCCCTTTTGTATCTGGCCTATATCCGCCACTACCGGAAGAGGCATCTCGATCATCATACAAATTTTCTTCAGTGGCCTCTCGGTTTAAGGTATTAAATATATCTGTTTGAGGAACCATCCTGACCTTGCACGTCTGCATTATGATTTATTGGAACTAAAGTAACTCGGAAGTCCATATAATATTTAGTCGCTTTTTCTTACTAAAAGATCCAGTTGTAGTATTTTGATTGTTGACAGGATTTTGTGATATTTGCTATTTTTGGTAGATAAATATTACTGAATATATCACTGTGTTACGTAAAACCTTTGGACACTTGTTGGGAAGAAAGCTGAAGCCGTTATTGTGTGCCAGTTGATGTTTTCAACTGCTTTCACCTTTTAATTGTTGCTCTTACCTGTTACTGGACGGCATTCCTTTCACGGATTTGGCAGTAAGAACTCTGTTATTGGTGTCTTGTTGTATTGTGAATTTCTTCATTTACTTATCTGGAAATCTCGGAAGAATTTGGAGGAAGTACTGCATGAGGTCATCGGTGTCTAGGTACAGGCACATTACAAAGTTGATTCTAGAACCTACACGGGTAGGTGGAAATTTGTCAGTTATATAATGCCTTGGCTCTGTGGACAGTGCCAATAATGCACCCTTTAGCCGTTGGGATTTGCTTGAATTGCAACTAAGTTCCCAGGAGAGATGGAGTAATATACCATTTTGTATTCACTTCTCTACATTGAATATTTCAGAGGCCAATGTGAAAATTTTCCTCCCAATTCTTTTACTAGAGAAAATGATCTGCTACCCGTGAGTTCAATAATGAACCACACTTTCTCTTGTCATCTGCTCGCAAATATCTTTGGGGGATCTATCAGTAGATTGATTGGATTAGATCAAAGTGGCTGATAGGCTTGTGAGTCTTTGAGGTAGTTAGACTGCCATTCAGTGTATGTATATATCTGTCTGCTTATGTTCTTGGGGACTATAGAATGCTGACTGGGTTTTCTATCTCGTCCTGCTCTCAACTTATTTGCTACCTGTTCGTGTTTTGTTATTGCGGTGAGTCCCATCACGGGATGCGTTAAGTACGTTATCAAGCTTATACTAGAAGTCATTCAACTAATTTGACAATTCTTTTGCAGCAACAACTCCAGGCTCTTATGAAAACCCTTAGCTCAACAGAGCCTCACTATGTTCGATGTGTGAAGCCAAATTCATTAAATAAGCCTCACAGGTTTGAGAACCAGAGCATCTTGCACCAGTTGCGTTGTGGGGTGAGTATTGGCATACTTTTTGCATGCACAAGTTCCAAAAACCTGTACTTTGATGTGTTAAAGCTGCTTAATGTGCCCTGAACTATAACTGTAAAATATTCGTACTTCACTAATGTTTTGCAAAATAAATTTATTAATAAAAACTTTAATGACTAAATCAATCTTAGTTGAACCTAGAACAGAAGTGCTGATGGCATTTACACCATCCATTGGAAGCATTTTTCAATTAACTTTCAGTAAATTCTGATTGGAAACATATATTAGCTGACCACCTCCAAAACAGTGCTGAATCTTCAATTAACAAACTAGGTTCATATCTTCCTAATAACTTAAGGTATTTGCTCTTTACCTGAGGACTTATTGTCTTCCACTTTGTTGTATTTCCTTCCAGCAATAGTAACCTTTTTTCATTTCTACCAAAAGAGATATGCTAGCCAAAGCCGGTAATACATCAAATTTGAAACTATAAGAACAGATCTGGAGATGCATGGTATCTTTTACTATGGTGTGTAGGAATCTTATGTAATAAAGGACCAAGACAAATGCAACTACCATTGTATCATAGACGATAGTGTGGCATAGAAATGTGATTTACTTTTTTCATATATTTTTGTTTTCCTAATTTGTTCAACAAATTTTGGCTTGGATTCTATGGAGTAAGAGACGTGCTGCTTTTTGTGTCACTATACTGGCCTTAAATGTTAAGGATGTATTGCTTGTGCTTATGTACTACTGCAATTTTGGCAAATTTTGTTTTCAGCAATTGGAAATGTAAAATTTTTATATAACACTTTTTGATGCTACAGGGTGTTTTAGAGGCTGTTCGAATAAGTTTGGCTGGTTATCCCACACGGAAGACTTACCATGAGTTTGTTGATCGATTTGGGATAATTGCATTGGATATTATGGATGGAAGGTAGGGCAGATGAATTTTCTTAGTCTCCTAATACCCCCCCCCCCCCCCCCCCATACTTTCTCTAAATAATATGCTGCCTGATACATTGTCTTGGATCCCCAAAGAACATAAATTCAATTATGAGATTGCTTAGTCTTTATTATCTCTTTTCACATGTTTCTTCTCCCATCTCGAGCATTTGGGTGGTAGATAGAAACTGGCAAATTATCTAGAACTCTTGAAATTTTTCATCGTATGATTGTAAGAATCACGAAGCTTCTCCGTGGATGACGATTTATTTTTTCATCTTGTGTTGATTGCATATTTTCTGCCTATAACCCCCAATTTTTTTGTGTGATTGGTGTGTTCTTATATTGTTGAATACTAGCATGTAAAGCTCTTCTAGTGGAGTATTGCATGTTTTTCTGTGCATATGTTTTTGGCATTTGATTCTGTACTTGTTTAAAGTTGTATGTACTTGCTGTGGTTCTCTTATCCTCTGTTTGACATATTTACAGTTTAGATGATAAGACCATGACTGAGAGAATTCTTCAGAGACTAAACCTCGGCAACTTTCAGGTTTGATATGCTAAGAGACTTCTGAAGCCTTGATTAACTTGTACCTTCAAGTAGAAACCATTTTGTATTTTGTTGAATCTTCTTCTGTTTATCATGCCATACGTTATTTGATATCAACTTCTCATTTCACAGTTGGGGAAGACCAAAGTATTTCTTCGGGCTGGTCAGATTGGTATCTTAGACTCTCGTCGAGCTGAGGTTTTGGATATTGCAGCCAAGCGTATTCAGGGTTGTTTGAGGGCATTTATTGCCCACAAGGAATTTGTTGCAATTCGTGTTGCTGCAATTTCTCTGCAATCATGTTGCAGAGGTAGTCTTTTTATGCTTGGAAATTAATGGCTTCCTTGAAATTTTGTCATAATGTGTCTTGTATTGTCAACCCATTAAGAGACTTTTACACAAGAGTTCTGCTTTGCTTGAAGTATGCTGTTCATTATCATTTTCTTTGCCTTTTCAAAATTCATTAATGCTTCAGATTTTTACCAATACACTGGGCAATGTAAATTACAAAATTAATATGTGGGTGTCTGTTGATTTACTATGTCCGTTTGAGAATTAAGAATTTTATTAGTAAATGTGAAGTAAACTCTTTCCAGATGAGCCGTATATTTTCCAATGATATGTAAGGAAGCTCTCTTGTTTATATTCTAATTTGAGGCAGACATGGTTTAAGAAAAGCTCTGCCTAATAACATGAAATGGCCATATGTCTGTTAAAAGTATTTAATGCATCTGTATGTACTGATCCTTTTGAAACCTAAATTTTTTAAACTGATACCAGGTGTCTTTCAATAATATCTCGTGTGCTACTTATACAATTTTTGCAGGTTATCTTGCTCGAATAAAATTTACGTCCATGCGAGAGGCAGCTAAAGCTGTCATAATACAAAAATATTTCCGCCTGTGGTCTTGCAGACATGCATACATGCAGCTTTATGTTGCTTCTATTGTCATGCAATCTATTGCGCGTGGCTGCTCAACCCGCCGGAAGTTCTTGTATTGTAAGGAAGACAGGGCTGCCACTACTATACAGGTGATTATACAGATCTGTATCTTTGGCGTCTTATTATGGAATGACGTCTTTCTATCCCTGTGAAGTTCCAGTATGTTTTAAAACTTATTGTCTTATATGAAGTTAACCATGCAATTTTTTGTTGGTGGTGTTGCTGTAATTAGGCTTAAAGAATATCTAGTGGGTTTTTTTTTTTTTTTCGTACCAGAAAAACTGGTTATGTTTTTCTTGATGCTGTGGTATGTGAGTGACAAAAAAGCATTGTTGACGAATGATCAAATGAATGTTGTTAATGTTGGGGAATAAGATTTGCTTGTCCATGGGTTGTACAAGTATAGTTTTAACAGTTTGGTTATTTGGGTGATTGATTTAACAAAATGCTTGTTATGCATCCCTGACAGGTATCTGTGGCCTTATCTGAATTTCATGTATGTTTTCACCATTCTCCTTCACTGCAAGTGTGCTTTACTTAATATTTGACTTCTCTATCAGGCTTATTGGAGGATCTTCAAAGTCCGCTGTATTTATCATAATCGTCAATCAAACATTATTGCGATACAATGTCTCTGGAGGCAGAAGTTGGCAAAAAGAGAATTTAGGAGGCTTAAGCAGGTAGGGAATATTTAAGTTTCTTTACCTGGTGTTATACTATGACTATATTGTATGTTTGGTTCTACTCCAAATAAATCGTATCTTTGTCCGTCAGTTAACGAATATATATAGGGTCAGGTACCTCTTCATAGTTAAAATTAGGAAACTAAAGATCTTATACTTCAATTTCATGTGCTAAAAAATATGCATGATACGTCAGAGAATCATGTGTATGGATAATCATGTGTCCTTTAAATGTTATTTCAGAGAATCGTTATATGGATAGCGCTATTAGGCTGCTATAGTAAAGAATAATCGCTATTATTTATATCTGAAATATCTTCTTTTAGCTGTCTTAATCTTTAAAATGCACATTTTCCAATACCTGCCGTTGTGTTGGAGACTCCGCACCTCTCCATTCACATGAATAAGCAAATTTTATGTTCCATTGCGCGTACAGGAGGCCAATGAGGCTGGTGCTTTGCGCCTAGCAAAAAGCAAGCTTGAGAAGCAGTTGGACGATCTTACGCGGCGGTTGCATCTCGAGAAAAAAATACGGGTACAAGTGCTGCAATTTATGATGCTCAGTTCCAAACAGTTATAGTTTCTTTATTCACTTCATTAATTGAATGACAAACATTGTCCTATGATTGGGTAATTGAGATGGCAGTCTATGTAGGATCTTAGAGCTTTGATCATAGATACCAAACAATTTGATTTTGGCATATTCAGGAGTTGCACTTTTGCAGGTGGAGTCTTGTTTTTCGGAAAATTTCTCACATTCCCTTTGAAATTGAGCCTTTTAGGCGAGGATTTGATTTCCTAATTAATTGTCGTAGCATATGATAAATCAAGAGATATCTCTCTTTCCACCTGCCCTGTTTTCTTTTCAGATCTGTGGCATCCTTGCTGAGACTGAGACTGAGACACCGTATGACTATCTACTGATTGAGTTATTTCATTTTACAATAAACACGAGGGAGAGAAACCCACGAAGAAATATGATATTCTTTCTTTGCATGTTCAAATTTGAATATTTGAAACGGTTTTTGCCAATTAATATTGGAAGTGTTTGTTCATGGGAAAAACAAGAGTTGACTTGTCTGAGTTGTATGTCCATCATTTTCCTTAATCTGTAAGAATACCCAGTAAAGATTACATCTGCATTGAGTTGTTTTACATGTATGTTTCTTTAATATTTTCTGTATTTGTATTTCATTTGACGGAGAATTATTTTTCTGAAATATGCTTGCATTTATCAAAAGATATCATTTGTACTTGATTTTTCTTTTTTCTCAAAGTGACTTCTCTATACCAAGTAAGAGTCTCACTATTTCACCCCCCCCCCCCCCCCTCCCGCTCCTAATTCAATATGCTATTTTATGTCTTTTACCATAATTTAGTTGGAATGTCTGATCTGGAATGCAGATGCCCAACGATGAGGCTAAATCAATTGAGATATCAAAGCTTCAGAAGACTGTGCAGTCTCTAACGCTTGAGTTAGAAGCTGCCAAACTTGCAACACTAAACGAGTTCAATAAGAATGCTGTGCTGGAACGTCAGCTTGAGTTATCATTTAAGGAAAAATCTACTTTGGAAAGAGACGTTATATCCTTGGCTGAACTGAGGAATGAACATACACATTTGATGGTAATTAAAATATAATGTTTATTTTTGACCTTTTCCTCTTGTTCCTAAGCTTTTTAAAAGGCTTTTCAATATTTCCTGAACATTTGCCATTGTAATTGTTATGTCTGCGTATGTTTTGGTGCATCCATTATGTGAGCTGATGATTAGTTACCATAATAAAGAAGCACTAATTGCGGGAGAATTATGTTAATGAGATGTTATATCTCCAATTAATGAATCTGCTGTTGCATGGAAGAATTTTTTGCCGAAGTTGTATGGGTTTTAATGATAGGGATGAAATGCAAAAGTATCCCTTGGGAAACCCAAATATCACAGACCATATTTTTTCCTTAGTCTGAAGAATCTGCACAGCCATTGCACGAAAGCGAAACCTTCAAGGCAGCTAAACTTTCGATTGAGACCCTAAATTCATAGATTTCGGTCCCTCCCAAGAGGTGATTAATGATTTAGGAAATGATCCAAACTCGGGGCGGGTGGAGTAAGGGGCTTACCCGGCTGGTACCATAATTTGTGATATCCTGTTCAGCGTCTATTTAACTGTCTTCTTGCCACCGACATAATTTCTTGTTTTTCCATTTACTCTGCAAGTAATCTGTTCATGACTTTTCTTTGTCCCTAAATTAAGCTCCAGTTTTCTGGTTTATCTGGACACTTTTGATCTCATGAATGTCGTCCAGAATGAAGTTATAGATTCTTATTAGATTCTCATCAGTTGAAGTTATTGACTTCAAGACTTTACTTTTGCAGAGTTTTGTCTATGCTTTGTCGGATAGAGACTCTGCCCTGGAGCGTGAACTTGCCCAATCCAAAGAAGATGCAAGTACTACTGTTTCAAAGTTGCAGGAAGTTGAGAAAACATGTTTGCAACTCCAGCAGAAGTTGCAAAGGTATATTCTGAAAGTTGTTTTGCCTTACATTCAAACACTGGCACCTTTCCCCTAACTACAACAAAATCAACACCTATGATGAAAAATATCATAAATTATTTTTTTGGAAGTTGTTGCATGTGCTTGATTGTGACTAGTGGTAGTCCTTTGAAGCAGTATGGAAGAGAAGCTCTCGAATCTTCAGGATGAGAATCATGTGCTTCGTCAGAAGACGTTGAATGTCTCGCCATGGAGCAATCGAGCTGGGCTTGCGAAACCTTTTTTTGATGTAAGCACTCCTTAGCCATCTTCCATTGTGTGGTGAAATCTGAGAAGAACTCAGCTTGTGAAGGCAGATAACTTTCCGATATCTCAGCTTCAAACTTTTACCTTTTTATGATGAATGTTTAAAGAGGAACACATTATGGTTATGCTCGTAAGCCCTACCAATTGCCTTTCTTCCTGTTCATACAAAAGTTCTCTGGTGCTCTTGTTCTTTCGTCTGCTGATCAGAAATCATCTTATGTAAGCTTTTGTCCGTGTTAGTTTCAGTGAATTGCTAATTTCAGGCTGGAGTTTCTCGTTATAACTGCTGCAGGAATCGCCTACACCTTCAAAATTCATTGCACCTCTTTCACAAGGATTTTCTGATTCGCGCCGAACCAAGTCATGGATAGAAAGGCACCAGGTTCGATCTTTTACCTGCCTGCTTCAAGTGATTGTGATTGAACGATCAATATTAACATGATTAATAGTTTGAAAGAAGCTTTTGTAACACAAAATCTTCTCCATTATGTTCAGTTGATTTTTTTCTTCACGATATTAAGCGGTAAAATTGGCTGCAGGGGAACTCAGAAATCCTTTCGCGCTGTATTAAAGAGAATCTGGGGTTCAAATATGGAAAACCGGTTGCAGCTTGTGTCATCTATAAGTGCCTCATCCATTGGCATGCCTTTGAATCTGAGAGAACAGCTATATTTGATTTCATCATTGAGAGCATCAATGATGTTTTGAAGGTACTTCTTTTGTTTACATCTTATTCTGGGCTGTGTCAACTTTTCTTCTTCTTGGTAACTCTATATCACATTTCATTTTTTGCCCAACTTTTGGTCTAAATGCTCTTTGCTAATCTGTGGTCCTTGCTACAGCACTACTTGAATATTTTTTTTTTTAATTTGATAAAGGCTGGACGAGTGATGCATACGTGATTTTTGATAATTATTGTTTCAGGAAGGCGATGAGGATGCTACTTTGCCTTACTGGTTATCCAACTCATCTGCACTTTTATGCCTTCTCCAAAGAAACCTTCAGTCCAATGGTTTCTTGACTGCAGCTTCTCAGCGTTCTGCTGGTTCAACTGGGCTACATGGGAGGCTTGTACAAGTAAGTTGGCTTTGGCATTTAAAGGTCTTGCTTGGGCAAACAGGGCTTAGATCCTAGACTCCTTGTCAGACTTGGTTATATTATAGGCTAAAGCAAGTTGTGAAATAGGGTTAAAACGTGAAATTCTTCATTATTTGCATATTGGCGATGGATATTGTGTTTGCCAATGTTATAATTCGTTAAGTCTATATAAACATGAAGTGCATGTTCTGTTTCTTGGAGTATCTTTAATTAGGGTCTATTCTAAAGCATAATTGATAAACATGGCTCAAGTTCAAGTTTTTGTTACCAGCCAAGATCCGCAAGCTACTTTACCAAATTCTGAATAGTTATCTGATACCGCATCATACTCTATCATAAAGCAACGGGATATGACAAGATGGGGATAAAACATCTTTTCTATGTGCTCTGTGAAGGTTCTGATTAAATGCTATATTAGCATATGGGATAAACATCTTGGTTTTCTTTTTAATTTTTTGATAAATAACATCTTGGTTTTCAGGTGCTCAGCTTTTCATGCATTTATAAATTTTTTGGGCAGCTATATGAATTTGAAACTAACTAGTTTATTGATAATAGTCACAGGAGTATAAACTTTTTACACATATCAAATAGGTGATAACCAAATATGTGTTGTCACTGTAGTAAGTATAATATTTTTGACTTTATTTTGGATGAGTGATGACTATTAACTCTATTAATATTCTGAAACTCTTGTGAATCTTTCCTCCTTCTCAGGGTTCAAGGTCCTCTTTCAAGTATGTTGGGTTGGAGGATGGCTTATCACACACAGAAGCTAAATATCCAGCTATGTTCAAACAGCAATTGATAGCTTGCGTTGAGAAGATATTTGGTATGATCCGAGATAACCTGAAGAAAGAATTTTCTCCACTATTGGGGCAATGCATCCAGGTGACCTTTGTATTTGATCTCTCTTATCCTTGGTGCTCGTATTTTCAAATACCAAATTAATAGCAAGTTATCTTTATGTCAATCCAGTCTGTATGCACCCCAGTGTACACGTGAACTGGGCTGTTATTAATATGTGCTTGAACTCCTTATATAGGTCCTTTGTTGGTTTTCGTTTACCCTGGTGTATACCATCAATGAGTCTTAATATATAAAGTTGTTAATACACTATTACTACTGCAGTCTGATGTTTGTAAGGAGTTGCTTTGTAATATAATCGAGACCTATGTCTTAGTTCAGATTTCTGCATGTTATCATGGTAAAAAAAGGAATTAGTTGGAAAGATATCATTTATCCTTGCTCACAAATCTTTGGATGCATAAGTTTTTGACTTTCGGGAAAAGATCTTCAAGGACAGTGAATTACTCTTTAAGAATTATTGTCATCCACTTGTTATCCCTGAATCTGAAGTTCCGTCGAGTCATCTAAATCTAAAATCTTTGTTGAAAAGGCACCAAAAAACCAGCGAGTTCATGGTGGGAAGTCCTCTAGATCTCCTAGCGGTGTTTCTCAGCAATCACCAAGTAGCGAGTGGGATAGCATCATCAAACTCTTGGATTCTCTAATGAGCCGGTTACTCGGAAATCATGTAAGTATGCATCATCTGGGCTTTTTCCTCTCATTTTCTCAGTTAGTTTTTCATATTGATCTCTAAGCTTGTGAATTCATTAAATTTTAGGTTCCTTCATTTTTCATCCGGAAGCTAACTACACAAGTTTTCTCTTTCATCAATATACAGTTGCTGGTACTTAATTCTATTTTCACAATTTGGTCTGTCTTTCTAGAACAGAAAAAAATCTTTAACCTTACTCATCTGTTCGATTTGTCCCTTCGCCGGATTTTGCCGAATATTCCTCGGAATATTTCATTCTCGTGCGACTCACGTGAGGGTCAGAAGGGCATTTTCGGTACATATTTTGGAGTGTAAAGTTCATGGAAATTTCCCCTCAAATTATGCTTTTAAGTGCGGTTTGCCTCTTACACTATTGTAAGGTACCCCCTAAACTATTGTTGTGCGATTTGCCCCCTGAACCGTATTTTGTACAGCATTTTGGTAAGAAAATTATTATTTTTGGCCATAAGGGTATTTGTTTAACATTTTTGCATTAACTACTTTTTTATGAAGCATAAAATACTTCTAATATGAAGCATAAACTACTTTTTTTTTCTTTTAAGATCGAGTAGCATAAACCATTACTCTAATGCATTCATTCACTTCAGCAAAAAATCCAGTTTACATTCACCAAATGCCTTAGTATATCCTATATATTACACCAAAATGGATGGCTTAGAACATTGACAAAATATTCACCAGATACAGTACATCAAAATCATTACAAAATATTTTCCATAATATGAAAACAAGCTAGCTACTGGCCACTAATGAGGTCTTCATCTCTTAAGCTTGGAAGCAATGGCTTTGTCAAGGGGAGTGCTATTACTCTTCATTCACTGTAACTACTCAAGTTTGTTCCAACCAAACTTCGAATCCTTCTACAAACACCAAATGCAAGACAGAGGTTAGCAAAATATTAGATTTCCACCTAAACAAACAGACATCAACTAATTCAATGCAAATACTCAATTTAATATACATATACTTCAACTACCTAACAAATTCAAATTAACCAAAAATATTTCACAAATTAAGTAGCAGATTTCATATTCTCAACACTGCGCCACTAATCCAATTACAAAGTTCCTGTAAAGCAGTATCGAAAAAATTGTACGCTTACACGAACCATAGATATACATCAATTAACATTTGCATAATCACCTCAATCACCTCAACTAGACAACTACAGCTAAAACGAACGAAATCACCGTAATGCATAATAGTCACCAGCTCGTTTACAGAATTACGTAATAGCTACAATCATTCACTAACAACATATAGCCTAATTCATTGTCAAAACTCAACGTAACTACTCATCTTTGTTTCAACCAAACTTACAAATGCTTCAACAAACACCAATCCAAATCAGAAGTTAGCTAAACATTTGATTTCATCTAAACAAATCGATCTCTCAAAAACCTAATTCAACGCGAATAGTTAAAATTTCATACACAAATAACTCCAATAAGCTACGAAATTCAACCAGATCTCCAAAATTCTCAACAGTGCGCCACTGATCCGATTACGTAAATTCGTACAAAGCATCATCGAAAAAATTATACAGACATAAACTATACGTATACATCTGATTCACATATGCGTATTACGATACAAAGTACCTGCTTGGCGTCTCGGAATCAGGAAGCTTGTTTTCTAATTGCGTCCATTAACGAACTCGATCAATTCGAAGACCTAACCTACCAACTAACGTTTGAAACGAACGATTATTAGCCATGAAAGAGCTCGAAAATCGTTGTTGCGAACCCGGGATGTGTCGATTTCATGTGGGTTGCTAGTAATTTGGACGAATTTGAGGTGATTTGAGAGAGAAATTGGATGAAGAACCCTAATTTCTTTGTTTGCAAATTTTTGGCTAAGTATGGAGTGTGTTTTTGTTTGCCCCGCCAACTTAGTAGTGTAGTTTTTTTTTATTTAATAAAAAAAAACTGAACTAACGAAAAACTGACGGTTCAGGGGGCAAATCGCACAACAATAGTTTAGGGTGTACTTTACAATAGTTTAAGGGGCAAACCGCACTTAAAAGCATAGTTTGAGGGGGAATTTCCATGAACTTTACACTCCAAAATATGTATCGAAAATGCCCTTCTGACCCTCATGTGAGTCGCACGAGAATGGAATATTCCGAGGAATATTCGGCGGAATCCGGCGAAGGGGCAAATCGAACAAATGAGCATAGTTCAAGGGGCAAAACCCTTATTAAATTAGTTTAGGGGGCAAGTCGCAGAAACGTGTATAGTTCAGGGGGTTTGATGCTTTTATCCCTATAAATAAATACTATTTATTAATCTTTTTTTAAGTAACTGCATATTCATAGTAGAATTGCTTTTTTATATATAAAAATAAAACAAAATAATAACATGAATTCGAGTTTTGAATTTGGATTTTTTTTTTGGTGAACAAAGAAATCTCAATGGGTCGTTAGACTATATCCGCTCTTACTAAGCTAAGTACATAGGGGGGCGTAGGCGGCGTAGCCTCCCAAAATAAATCACTATCTCTAGTCGCTAATCGAATTTTGCCAATTTTATCCGCTACACCATTCGCCTCTCTTGGTATCCATTTGAATTGAATCTCCCACGGCAGTCGGAGGAAGTTCTTGCAAGTCTGGACGAATGCCTCTCGCTGTCCAATGGCCTCAATATCGCCTCCTATAAGCTTGAACGCCGTCATCAAATCGGTCTCGACAATAATCTTTTGCACTCTACGTTCCCACGCTAGTTCCAGTCCATGCCTTAAAGCTTCCAGTTCTGCGTCGTCTATGGTTGGGGACAAAAGCTCTTTTCTAAAGCCCCAAATCCATGCCCTCGTATCATCTCGAAGGACCCCTGCCGCCGTCCCTCCATTTTCTTCATTCGACACACTTCCGTCCGTGTTAAGTTTCATCCACCCTTCCCCCGGTTTTTGCCATCTCACGGCCCTTCTCAGATTTTTCTTTCTTCTCCTACTCTCTTGTAGCTCCTTACTTAGAAGTCGGATTTGTAGGAGACACGCGTTTGTGTTTGCCATCTTGTTCTTGAACACTTTGGAATTACGATTCTTCCATATGCACCAAAGAGTCGCTGCGCATATTTCTTGCCAAGTCGACCCAGCCATGATTTTACTTCTCATGCGATGGCTGCTTATGAGTTCTTCCAGCCATTTCTCGTCCGAAACACCATCAAATTCCGCAAGGCAGGCCCCATCTGTCACCTTTTCCCAGATTTTGCATGCCATACGAAATCTTCTCAACAAGTGAATAACTGATTCTGAATACGTCGAACAAATTGGACACAAGGTAGACGTAGAGATCCCACTTGATTGTCTCAAGCTATTCGTCGCCAATTTATTTTGCGCGGCCAACCAAAGGAAGTGTTGGAGTTTATAGCTTAAGTCTGTCTTCCAAATCCATCTAAAATCCACCTCCTCGGTTTTCTCTTCCGAGTAGTGCTCCAAATATTTATCATACGCAGACTTGCACGAAAATTCCCCGCTTGATGTCGCGCTCCATAATATGATATCTTCCTCATGGTTCAGTACCACTCTTTTCCTCCCCACTTCGGCCTTCACCTCATCTAGAATCGACGAGGCCAAATCCCCCAATTTCCAATTACCTTCCTCGTCCAGAACTTCGCAAAGCTTTAAATTCGCTTTCGCCGACAAAATAGTGCACCCCTTGTCACAAAGTCTCCTCGTTCCCAGCCAATTGTCGTACCAAAAAAGGATCTTGGAGCCGTCTTCTATTTTCCAGCGAAGAAAGTTACTCATAAGACCAACGCAACTCAATATTCCTTTCCACGTCGCGCTATCATTTGGATTAGCCATACAATCAAGAAGTCGTCGTTTCTTCAAGTATTTCACCCTTATGAGGTCGCGCCACACCGTATTCTCATCTTTCATGATACGCCATGCAAGTTTTGACAATAGCGACTTGTTGCTCACCCTCGACAATCGAAGTCCAAGCCCTCCTTTTCCTTTCGGTTTGCTCACATGGTCCCAACTAACTAGATGTAGTTTCTTCTTTGTGACGTCCGAGGACCATAAGAAGTCTCGGTTCAGGCGGTCAAGATGGTCACAAACATGCTCGGGCAGCCATGACGCTTGCATGTTATATATTGGCATAGCGGAAGAGACCAATTGGATGAGAGTGCTGCGCCCCGCGAGCGTAAGTGTTTTATTATTCCACCCCGCCAACCGTTTCATGATCCGATCAAATATCTCCGCAAAGTCAGCCCTCGTTACCTGACCATGGATCAAAGAAACCCCGAGGTATTTTTCGAGGTTGCGCGTTTGACTGAAACCGAGGATGTCGCATATAACCCCTTTCAAAGCCAACCCATTGCTCTTGGAAAAGAATACTTTGGATTTTTGTGGACTAAGCTTGAGCCTCGATGCGCCACAAAATTTATTCAAAACCCCTCGGATTATTTTTGCGGTGCTTTTGGTAGCTTTTCCCATCAAAACCAAATCGTCTGCGAAGAAAAGGTGAGACAAGCCCGGACCTCCACGACAAGGAACAAGAGGTTGCCATTTATTCCGATCGACTTCCTCTTGAATAAGATATGCAAGCCGCTCAACACAAAGAACAAACAAGTAGGGAGAGAGGGGGTCACCTTGTCTAAGTCCACATGAATGTTGAAAAGGTTCAAGAGGTGTTCCGTTTCAAAGAATCCTTGTTGCTGCGCCACACAAAACATGATGAGTTCAATAAGTTTCGGCAAAAAGTTGAACGCGTGCAATGTGTCTTCAAGAAATTCCCAATTCACTTTATCGTAGGCCTTATCGAGGTCCAATTTCATAATCATACATCCCACTTTGTTTCTTTTCTTGGACCTTACAAAGTGAAGAATCTCTTGCAACAATAAGATGTTATCTTGGGTGCTTCGACCCTTGATGAAACTGGATTGGGTCGGGGCAATTATCTCCGGCATCATTCTCCTCAGACGAGTAGTGATACACTTCGTAATCATCTTATAAAGGACATTACATAGGGATATCGGCCTGAATTGGGAATTTTTTTTTGGGTGTTGTACCTTGGGGATCATGCATAAAAAAGCTTCACAAAGTTTCGGTTCAAACCGTCGGTTTCTAAAAACTTCATCCGAGAAGCTCATAAGTGAGTCTTTGAGCCAATCCCATCCCTTTTTGTAGAACTCCGCATGTAATTCGTCGGGGCCCGGCACCTTAAACGGATGCATCGAAAACACCACCTCGCATAATTCCCCAAAGTCCATACGTTTCTTGAGGCGTTTTTATCATCCGACGACAACACCCGTTGGTATTTTGAAAGTGGCAAACTGAAATTCCCCCACCAGCTTCGGCATGCCCCTGTCCCGAGAATAAACTTGCAAAAAAATCATGCCCATGGGCCTGGAGGACCTGCTCGTCATCAGTCCATACATCCGCGATTTTCAGTCTCGATATTTTATTTCTGCGCCGTCGCGTCATGGTAGCCTGATGGAAGAATTTTGTGTTGCGCTCTCCATCCCTCAACCACGAAATTCGAGACTTTTGGAACCACAAAGTCTCCTCATGTCTTAGCACCGGATTATACTCCTCAATCAGTTTGGTTTCCAAGTTTGCAAGGTAGGAATTCTGTCTACGGTTCAACGCTTTTTGGATACCGTTGAGGCAGGCTAGCATCACTTTTTTCTTGTAAAAGATGTTGCCAAAGCGCTCTTTATTCCATGGTTCCATGACCCGTGGGACTTCATCAATTGCTTCAACCATTTTCGGGCAGCCCTCCCAGATTTTTTGTAACATAGGAATGCATTCTGGATGATGAAACCACACAGCCTCGAAGCGAAATGGCCGCTTGTTGTTCTTACCCCCTCGGCCTTCACTCAATAAAAGTAGGGGTGGTGATCTGAATGGGTTCTCGGGAGGTGTATCACTTTATTATTTGGAAATTGAGCTAACCATGTCGAATTAGTCATAGCACGATCAATCCTTGTGCGTATGAGTGCGCCATCTTCTCGCTTGTTTGACCATGTGAATTCCGGGCCTTTAAATCCCAAGTCCAACAATCCGCAGCGTTCCATATACTCGCTGAAGAAGCGAAGCCGACTTTGGGTCCTTATGTTACCCTCCGACTTCTCGTGAGCGAATTCCACTTTGTTAAAATCCCCCATAACGAGCCAATGGAGAGTCGAGTTCGTGGCAATCCTCACCATCTATCAAAGATACGGATTTTATCTTTGCGCCTTGGCTGCACATAAATCCCAGAGAGCCTCCATCTCTCACTAAGTTTCGGATTGACAATTGCGTGGATCCCCTGGTCTTCCACTCCGAGAATCTCCACATCGACCTCCAAATCCTGCCACAACATCCATACGCCACCCATCATACCGTCGGTAGGTGCAAGGATGTAGTTAGAAAACCCGAGGAAATGAGCAATCTCCCTCGCTCTCTCTTCATTCACCCTTGTTTCAAAAATAAACACAACCGTGGGACTATGGACTCTAACCAATTCCCGGAAATTGTTTCTAAAATCCACGTGACCCGTGCCTTGGCAATTCCAAGATACTATCTTCATATTGACTAAGAAGAGGTGGTGCGGGGCAATCAGATCGTCAACCGTCGATCCCCTTCATGTCGCAATGGTTTGATTTGCTGCCTCCATTGCGAATGTAAGTTGTTTGTTCGACTCCCATCAGCTCAGGGCCATTTTTTGCCACCAATTTAGTACATTGTTCTCCCCCGGGACCAGATGTATCATTATTTAGAATTCCCACACACTCGAGGGTATCGTCAGGACGTGTATCATCTGTTCGTTGCGCCCCGTTTGAAATATCTTGGAGGATCCTTGGAGAATGTGGTGCTGCGTTTCGAAGTCCAGTATTTCCCAATGCGCTAGCAGCATGTCGACCCAATTGTTGAATTGTTCGTTGCCCTCGTTGAACTCCATCGAAATTTTCTTGTTCTCCCGAGAGTAATTGGTCGAACTCTTTATCACTAAGAATTCCAAGGCTATCAAATTTGTTATGAGTCCTAGAAGGGATTTTCTTTCCTTCCTTAACACTTCTTGCCTTATTAGGACGCCGGGTAATTTTTTCCTTTTCCTGTGGGTTTTTGTCAAAGGCCGTGTTGACTCTCAAAGTTGCTGGGAGGATCCTCTTCCCTTGTTGGTCCAATTTTTGTGCTGCTAATCTGATTTCACCATCTGACGTCGTCGTGTTAAAAACGCGACCTTCGTTCCCAACATTTTCTCTCGTGAGGATATGCACATGTTTTGTGCTAAGTCCTTCACTTTTTTGGGAACCCTTGCCGAACTTTTTTTTTTCTTTCGATACAACCATCCAGACACCATACTCCTTATTTTTTGCCTTAGTCACCAGTCAATCTGTGCTTTTAGTCATGTCTGGAGTGTTTTCCTTCACCCTTTCGTCATTACGATTGTTCGCACCCGTCGTGTGTTTATTTGGGTTGTCGCATTGCGACTCGACATGGCCAACTCTACCACACTTATAGCAAAGGGAGGGGAGGTTCTCGTAAACAACTTGGTATATTTTATCCCGAACACCTATTCCCAATTTAAGCGGCACGTTTGTGCTCACTTGGATGCAGAAACGTGCAAATTTCCCCCGAGTGGCGTTGTGTGTGTTTTCGTCAATTTTTATCGGGTCGCCAATGCATTTGGCTAGGGCTCGGATTGTCTTATCCATGAAGACTTCCATAGGCAGGTTGAGCACACGCACCCACGTGATAGCACTCTCGACCTTGTCCATGTTCGCTCGAAAGTCGGGTATCCACTTTCGTATCGATAGAAAGCTTCTCGCCAAACTCCACGACCCTTCCGTTAAAATCATCTCCGTCTTCATGTGGCTTAATCCCTTCACGCAGTAGCAGTTGTGTCCCAAGTCCATCAATTTGAACTCGTTGTGGAGTCCCCACATGATATCGAGTTTGGATTGTAACGCCGTGTAGTACCACGGCCTCCCCAACACCCTGATTATGATAGTATCCTTCCACTGCTCTTTGAATTGTTGTTCCAGTTCATTCGAGAACGTAATTCGAGGGATTGGCAGGTCGTCAGTAGGTTCGTGAAACAGGATTTCCCCGTCATCCTCCATCGAGGCGTCGTCAATTTGAACGTCTTTTCTCTTGTGTTTCACCATGGCGGCAACCGCATACGTGACTGGTGTCACGTTAGGGTTTCCCCCTTTCGCGGGGGCGTCGTGCATGGTAACGTCCCAATCAGAGGTGCTAGTCGGGCGGTAGCGTTTCTGTCGTCTCATCTCCGTTAGGTTCGAATCCGGCGGGATGAATTTCATTGCCGCTGGTAGTAGATTGACTTGAGTCGTGATCGCGTAGGGTTCAACGTATTTTCCATGAATATCACCCACCTTAAATTTTTATGTATTTTGTAACACCTTTTTTTATGAAACTCTAATTTCTCAAGTTAGAATCCTCGAATCATGTCAAGAGGTACTTTCGAAATACCTTAGTGCTTTGAATTGGGATTTGAAGTTGTTTAATGCTTTGTTTGTTTATTTAATGATTAGTTGTGATAATATAATAACATTATATATTTATTTAGATATTTTTATTGAACGTTGACTAAAGTCAACAAACTAGTCTAACTAGTGGTCCGACCGGTTCGACCTGCTGACCAACTAACCAGTAGCCTCACCAGTTCGGTGACCAAGACGGGTCTGAAAACACTGGAATAGACAACAGTTTTGCTCAATAGGCTACGGTATAATTTTTCCAATGCTTGTGCCTTTTGAGAAATGTACATTTTTCATCTTGTTGGTAATGCAATTATGTTGTACCCAGTTAGTATTTGTTGCTTAGCAATTGCTGACCTTTTAATACGTTATATGCTCTAATTGGGATGATTATGCGCTACACATGGAGAGGATTGTCTGAACGATGTCTCTCTTTCTTATTTGGTTCGTTTACAATTTTGATCCGCCGATTGTCTGGTTTGAAAGAGTTACACACTAATTGTGAACCTGATTATGATGCACAATTTTGATCCGCATAGACGCGTGCAGGAGCTTTTTGTTATTCCCCATTCTCGGCTTTTATGGAATTGTTTGTGCACTACTAAAGTTTTAACTTGTCACTATGTCAAACAAATGTTAAAGGAGTAAATTGCAGAAATGATTGTTTTGTTATATTTGGTAAATAATTATTCTAATTAACAAAAGGCCTCTTGTCTTTATTATATTTTAATTTGCAGAAGACACCCCTCCTAGTCGGAATGTGATCTTTATGGTATCATATTCTGTACACAGAGTAATCTGCCAAGACGCCAATAACTTTGGTGCTACCAAAGATGAAAGCGGATGATGGAGAAGATGATAAAGCAAAGCCAAAATATTTACTTGCTAATTGCTATGATATCTACACTACTATTTTGGTGGAAGATTGAATAGTAATATGTGACACGTGAGAAAAACATTAGATTGAAGTTAGATCAGATTCTTTTTAGATTTCCAAGGGATAATGGATTAGGATCCACACTAATGGTCTTAACACATCAAGTCAATTGGTAATCAAGTTCCATAATTGATAAGATATTGGATAAACAATGAGATTGTGCGTAACTACATACCAAATACTCAAACAATTAAGGAAATCCAAGATATGGATTCCAACAACAATGAACGTACTTAACTTGTCCATTTAATTTACCAACTAATTAAGAAGGTGCTCATGTGATATGTGTAGCCATATTATGAATATTCAACTTTAATATTTCCAAGAAGACATGCATGCATATATATATGATGAACTGGTCAAATTAAAGGCCGAAGCTAATGACACAAATTAAGAAAATGACAAACAGTAGCTAGCTGGTGTACTTATTAATTAATCATACTCATCCTGCTATTTCCTTCATGCTATATTAAATTACAGAATAATTAATCATAAATTAGACTTTCTTCTTTTCAACGTTTACCTAACCAAAGAGATCATAATTCTGACGTTTCGATCCTCCCGACAAACCATATTTGTCACGTTCTTTAATTAAAAGGCCTGCACAATATGAAATATATATGAACTATGTTACACACACACACAGACACATAATTATATATATATATATAGATATATACTTCTTTTTGCTTTATCTCTACGGTTTTCACTTGTATTGTGAAAGACTGTTAAGACCAATAAAAATTGGACTTGCAACATTAAATGCCGAACACTTCGTTCACTATATTTTTGGTACGCAAGAAACTAAGTTAAAAGAGATGGACCTAGACAAAATGATTTTGTGCTGTAAGCCTGCAATACTAAACTATAACAATCTTGAATTGATTTTGTAATAACTATATACAAGTGCAATAAAATTTTATCAACATTTGCGGAACAGTAGTAATTGGATTTTTTCTAAAGTCGATATAATACCTAAATAAAAACGTCACAGACTAATAAATCATCGAATTTTTAAATATTCTAATGAATCAAGCAGGAGTCTTCTTAAATTATGTCATAACTCAATAGGTATTTGAAATAGCAATTGGTGGGATGCTCAATGAAAGTACAAATATATTTCAAAATTAAGTAAGTAACTCTTACAGAGCTTGAAATTTAGAATTTCACTTTGACCTTTTCGGTAGAAATCTAATGGAGTTTTAACTCGATGTTTTCAGAACCGGACTGGATGTCGACCCGGTAACCTCACTGGTTACTGATTTTACTGGTTCGAATCGGTCGAACCAGTGGTTCGACCGGTATGACACAATATATTATAAAAATCATAAATATATATAAAATATATCTTGCTACATAATTTTGTTAGTATCAATTTTGGGAAACGAGAAGTTATAAATTTGTTTCTTCATTCACTCTTAATTGATATGTTTCTAATCATACAATTCATAATTTAATTCATTTTGTTAATTTGTTATTTAAAAGTAAAGAAAATTAAATTAGAGTATTTGATTAACATATAATAATTAAAAGATTAAACTACTCATGTAGTGATTTCAGTTTAAGCAAATATGCATAATATTTCATGAATTCTAATTATTGAAGTGTTCGAAAAACAATAATACTAGTCTAAGAACATTAGTATATCGAAGAAAATAACATAACAAAGATGCTTTATAATATAATACTACTAAGTTATAAAAATAATAGCATAATATATTTGTTTTATATGAGAAAAGTATATTCTAGATATTTATTATATATCTTAATAAGTGTGAAGGCTACTAATTCTATTGTAGATCAATTATTTAAAGCATCTACTATTTACTTAGAGGTCTAGGGTTCAATTCCACTACCATGAAAAAATTAACTTTTTATAAAGTAATATACCAACCGGTTCAACCATTACCAAATCGGGTCACCGGTTCCCGGTTCTTATCGAGTTTGACCGATTTTTAAAGTAACATTGGTTTCTATTTTGGAAGACCTTTGAGGCTCGATGAAGGAGCGACCACTATGTCACGTCCCGCTAACCCTCGAATATGTGTTGAGGTCAACCTCCTTGATCTGTTGAAAGAAGAAATAGAATGGGGGTAGAAGATGTGCATGGGAACGTGAATATCGTCAAGCGAAATATCGTATATAAAAATCTTCCGAACTATTGTCGAAAATGTCAAAGAGTGGGTCATAAACTTGAGGAATGTGGTGTGGAGAAATCTCAAGGGAATAATGAGAAGGTTGAGGATACTCAAGAACTGAAACATAGTGAAGCTACTACTTATGTTTGGAAGGCTAAGGCAAGGAGGAACGTCGTCCCAACTAACTCTCATGTCCCAAATTTATCTCCGAATAAACTCTTAAAGAGAGGAGATCCAAACCCTTCAATATTCTTGAGCAAGAATCCAATATTGAGGAAGACAAGGGCCGAACAATGGAGACAACTAGAAATGGATGAGGAAATATGTTAAGTCAAGAGTTGAGTGAAGGAATGCTAAAAGCCATCACTACGGTTGAAGAGGAAGCGCATTATCATAAGGAAATTACTAGTAAGGGAAGCGATAATATGTTGAGTCAAGAGTTGAGTGAAGGAACTCTTAAGGCCATTACCATGATTGAAGAGGAAGTTCATTTTCACAAGGAAATGATTAAGGCGGTCGAAGAGGTGGATAAAGAAACACATCTCAAGTTGGCAAAAATTGATATCGTGACAAATGCTGAGAAGGAACAACACTTAAGGGATGAGGAACTTTCCGAATCATTGAGAAAGGCTCAAGAAAAAGATATTGAAGATATGATTTTGAGGGATGCTCATGATGATGGAGCTAGGTTTTCAGATTCTAACTATCAACCTAAATCTAAAGTCCTTTTCCCAAGGGTGCAACCTCATGATGATACATTCTTGTGTGATATCTCCACCCCTTCTATCTCGCCAATTTCCCTACTTTGGCATACTAATGAAGAAGCCGTGAGTGATGATACGATCGTTGAGGAGTCGGATCTTAGCCAAAATTACCTCGAGGACTCCAACAACAAATGAAATGATCATGGTGCGTCTTCATCAAAAAGCAAAAACCAAAGAAAGAAGGAAAAAAAGAAGGAAAAAGCCGAACGCAATTTGCGTTCTCGTGATGGTACGTCTCCCTCACCGTCTCATTGATGTTATTTATTTGTTGGAACGTGCGTGGAGTTGGTAAACCAAGAATGGATATAATGTTGAGAATATGGTCTTTGGTCATAAGCCTAAGGTCCTTGCCCTACTTGAACCGAAAGCTAGATTTGATGCGCATAAATTTCGGAAAAAGTTTCATTACGAGTTGGCTTTCTCTAACTCCAACAACAAGATTATGGTTTTTGGGGATGGTGATATGCATATTGAGGTTCTACATGATCATGAACAATTTCTACATTGTGTCATTTCTTCTAATATCCTCCCTCATCCATTATTATACACCTTTGTCTATGCCGCTCAATCTCATGTCCTTCGTCGGTCGCTTTGGGATGGGTTTGCAAGATACCGGTTATGAGGGAAACCCCTTCACTTGGGCTAACAATGGCATACGCACTCGTATTGATCACGCTATCATCAACTATGATTGGAGCTTGACATTTGCTAGAACTCGTATTGTCCACGAGTCACGGTTACATTCGGACCATACTCCCATTTTTTTCCATTTCAATCGGGAACCCTCTCGTAAGTCAAGACCTTTTCGCTTCCAAAATATGTGGATCAAGCACAAGGACTTCCACATGAAGGTTGCGGAATGTTGGGGTCAACCTACTCCTTGTGTGGGGCTATTTAAGCTTGGAGCTAAACTTATACGATTGAAGAAGGAGCTTAAGAGTTGGAATAGGAATGCTTTTGGCAATATTTTTCATAACATTAAGGAAAAGGAAGAGTGCCTCAAGCAAGCCGAAATCCTTCATGATCAAAACCCAACTCCTTCATCTCGATCCTTGGTGAATAAATGCTATGCCAAATTTGTATCTACTCGCATTATGGAATCGGAATATTGGAAACAGCGAGCTAGATGCAAATGGTCTATTGAAGGGGAACGCAACGCAAGGCTTTTTCAAGCTATGGCGAAGAAGAAACAAGCTAGGGCTAAAATATTCCGTACTCATGAAGATAGAGTTTTAGTGGAAGACCCGAAGAAGATTGGCAATTCGGCCGTAAGGTACTACGAGCACCTTCTTGCTTCTAATATTGATATATTCTAGCATGCCATAATCTTAATTTTATCCCCACCCTTATTTCCGACGATGACAACACTTGGCTATGCCGACCCCCGAATCTTGAATAATTTAGAGAAGTTGTGTTCGGTTTAAGACCGAATAGTGTGTCGGGTTCGAATGGATTCAATGCTCATTTCTACCAATCGTGTTGGGATATTATTAAGGAGGATATTTTTGAGGCGATGTTGGATTTCTTTCGTGGTACCGCCTTTCCACGCATTTTCAAGGCTACTAATATTGTGCTTATTCCGAAGAAGAAAGACCCGATGGAATGGAAGGAGTATAGACCGATTAGTCTTTGCAACGTGAGCTACAAGATCATCTCTAAACTCCTCAATGACCGGTAGCTTCTTTCTTACCCAACATTGTCTCTCTCAATCAAAGCGGATTTGTTAAAGGTCGGTTAATTGGCGATAACATCCTCCTTGCTCAAGAGTTGGCTACGAATCTCAATAGAAGAAGGAACACGTATAATTTAGTGGTGAAGCTTGACATGGAGAAGGCTTATGACCGATTGGATTGGGGGTTCTTGTACCAATGCCTCATAAATTTCGGCTTCTCTCGAAGATGGATTTGGCTCATCAAGAATTGCGTCGAGAATTGCTACTTCACCATTATTGTCAATGGATAATCCCATGGTTTCTTCGAGTCCAAACATGGAGTTCGTCAAGGTGACCCCATTTCTCCTGCTCTTTTTATTATTGCCGCCGAGTTCTTACCTAGAGGGTTGAACCAACTTTACAAACGGAATCATGATCTATATCTCAATTCCGGGGGCGGTACTCCTCTCAAATTGTAGACCAAACTCCAAAACTCCCCCACTATTTCTCTCTCTTAAATTTAAAACTCGGTAACAAATGTTAACAATTTTCAAATTTAAAATTTAACAACCCACAATTCAAGGATGCATGAAGATTTGGACCAAAACTTCTCTACTATCCGTATTTTCGTTGGTTATTTAAGAAAAAATGATAACTCTCCTAAAATCTCTTCACTATTTCATGGTTATAAAGTTTATCCTTTCCAATTCAAATTCAAATTGCCACTTATCTAGCCATTATTAAATTATCTATTACTAATAAAAGCAAATAGTTTTTTTTGGACCATGAGACCAAAACCGCCCCATTTCTCATTACAGCTGAATAATTATTCCACAAATTTTGAATATATATTTTATAACCTCCATGAAATTACCCGTAAATCTAAAATAAATTTTTCCTTAAGTAGATAAGTTTAAAATTTGAATTCTTTAACCAATCTTCTCTCACACGTTTTTTTCATTGCAACAATTTCTAATTTTACCCCTACTACTTAATTGCCTGATTACTAAAAAAAAAAAGGAGAGGGATATGCAGTTATTTCAAACTCAATTTTTATCCACTTCCCCACTTGCTATACAGTTTGAATTTGAAATTTAACCACCCACAAATTACTCAACAATTTAAAAGAACATCCGTCACATCATTTCATTATTTCCATTTACCATTTTTGTTCTTGCATGGTTTCTTGGTTATTACAAAATGAGTTTTATTCCAACATTATTGTTGATCAATACATTTCGTTGACATGATTTAATTATGATTTTTTTTGTTGCAGATGAATTGACATCTCAACTCGGAATGTACCCCTACTACTTTCTAGAAATATGTTTGTTTTCGTGTCACTACTTCTTAATTTCTTGCTTGATGTAGTATTCTTAAATTGCTAATTATCAAGTTATCGCCGGGGAAAAGAATTGGTTCTATTGTTTAGAGTATTGATTCGTTAATCTGATTTTTTTTCTTTCACTCAAATTGACTTTAACCATTTTTCTTTTTTTGCAAGCTTTGTTTCAAATAAGATTTCTCATTATCCATTTCTATTTGTTCTCCATGGTTTATATTTTTCAAAAAAGTGTATCCACGGAACTGTATCCAATCCACCTGTTCAGGTTATTTTACTTTGTTCTTTGTTTCCAATTTTATTTTACTGAATCTTCTATTTTCATAAATATTTCATTCTTATTTCATTCTTTTTGGTATTGAGTTATTGATTTTGGCATTTTTCAACTTTAAATTATTATAATTATTATTACCACTACTATTAGTCTATTACTACTATTATTATTTTGATGTGGATTTGATCATGATTTCATGTTCTTGACAGTGAGTTATTGCTTTTGGTATTTTGTTTTAAATCGCTTTAAACTTTCAGGTAATCTTTATATTATTATTATTATCTTGATATGGATTTCATATTCCTAATTGATTTCAGAATCTTTCTCTCTTCCTTATCTTTTACTCTTTTTTTCGAAACTTCTTATCTTAACTCATTAACATAATAACATACGTTATTGAAAGAGAAAAAAAGTGGAAGAAACTAAAATGTATCACTTTGTTTTGATTTCGAAATACTATTCTTATTACTTTTTATCATTTTCTAAAAGATAACCGTATATCTTTTCATCACTTATATTAGTGCAAAAGTTTAATCTGATCGTTTTGCTTCGTTTTAATGTGTATCTTTTACGTTTAATTGATATTGATAAAGTTTTATTTTTCTTAATGATTGTTTTATGTCACTATAGTTTAACAACTTATTATCAAGTGTCTTATTTGTTTTAAAATAAACTATAGCAAAATATTTGTGTAAAAATCAAAATACTATTTATATTCAAAAGTAATTTGCACGCGGTTTCCGCGTGCGCTTTTTTGCTAGTATATATATATATATTATAAAGGAAGCCACGTTAGCACCAATTTTTTTAATTTATTTTTTACGTCAGGCACAGTGTTAAAGTTTCTTATTAGTTGGGATTTAACAATAATTTATTATTTCTTTATTATTATTTAAACTCTCTCATATAAAAAAAATATTACTTCATTTTACTCTTAAAATATATATAAACTTTTTACCATACAAGTAATAAAAGTATCATCAAAAATACTAATTGTGTAAACTTGTGAAATTTTGTGTGTACATTGTATATTTACTTCTATAAACTAAATGAAATATGTTAAGAAAATCTCAATTGACAAACGACGTAATTCCATTTTACAATATTCATTGATAAGTCTTAAATCTTAATTGAGGTTTTAGTAAAAAAAAAAAGAGGGTCTTACTGTAATTACTCAATAATATAGGTAAATAATTACTTTATAATAATAATACCCTTAGCTTCATGAACAAGCTACACTATATAAATAATACCTCACTCCTCCCGCACTCACGCCCCCTTCTCATTTTTACTGAGAAAAAAAGAAAATTTATTTACGCGTCTGTTTCTTTCTTTATCCGCCTCTCCCGTTCGTCGCTCCCTTTAAGGTGTGTTGAGAATCTTTTGTTTTTCTTTTCTAATTTGTTAGTGCGGTAAGCAGTACTCTTGTCGTTATTAGGGTTCTTTTTCTTCCCGATTTTGAGTGAAACTAGGGTATTAGTATATAATTTGTGATTGTTGACTTTTTAGGGACTGTTTTTAGCCTTTTTTTTGTGTTTAATCCGTGATGGGTTTTTGCCCAATTGATTAAAGATTGGATTTTTATTGATTTTTTTGTTTTTGTATTTTAATGTTAGGGTTTTTCTCATGAATTGTATGGTTGTTGTAGGAAATAGTCTTCAATTGATGAATCTTAACTTTGGTGTCGATTGAATTGTTTTGAAAATGGGTTTTTTTATTTTTTTTTTAAAGTTTGGCGTATAACGAAAATGAAATTGTCAGGGCTTGTTTTTGCACACCAGATGTCTTTTGACTCCAGCAAGAAGAATATGTGGCGTGCAAATCGTTTCATGAACCGGGGGAGGCTTTGGTGCTCGCAAAAGATATTCGCAAGACACTGGACTTGAGGGGAAGTCGTGAGTTCGGTGTTAAGTGGTAGATTTTCTATTCAGAAGGCTCTCGCTTTGTTCATCGATTCTTTTTTTTTTTCCGCCTCCGTTGTGGTACGGTTGCCTGCTGGAAAGGTTTTGGTCTGGTTGAGTGAGTTTTACTGGGAATATTTCTGGGATATTTTTGTTGGTTCGTCTTTGCTTGGCGAGAATGGCCCTGCCTCCGGGATTTCGGTTTCATCCTACTGATGTCGAACTGATTACGTACTATCTCAAGAGGAAAGTTATGGGAAAGAAGCTTTGTCTTGAAGCTATTGCGGAAGTCAACATTTACAATTTCTCGCCATGGGATCTTCCTGGTATTTTCTTATTCTATTTTTTACTTCATGTTCTATTTCATTTACTGATTTAGTCAACCTTTGATTACATTCCTCTGGGTGATGCCTGATTGCTAAGTAGTTGAAAACTTGATTTCATCACTGTTACTTTTTCATTTTGAATGAATCATCGTTTTCCTTTTCGAACCTAATAGGGATGACATACCCAACCAAACCAAAACAAAATACTATTTCTTGCTAGGTGTGATCTCTTGAACATTTATCCAATTTTCACATTTTTTTTGGTTTGCTTGGAATTTGTCATTGCACTCCTGTTGGATTTATTTCTTTGTATATCAGTTATGGGCTCTAATCTTTCTCTGGTTCAATGCAGATAAGTCATGCTTTGCAAGTAAGGATCTGGAGTGGTTCTTTTTCTGTCCTAGAGAAATGAAGTACGCAAGTGGAACACGAGTTAAGCGTGCTACTGAGAATGGATACTGGAAACCTACAGGAAATCAGAGGTCTATCTCTTACGATGACAAGATTGCGGGGACTGTTAAAACACTTGTTTTCCACCTGGGTCATCCACCCAAGGGGGAAAGAACTGACTGGCTTATTCACGAATATAAGATCCTTGATGACGCGTTAGCTGCTGCAGGAGTTCAGGTAATTTTGATTTCAGATTTTGCATTTTGATTCTATATGTACGGGACAATTTTTCAGTATGCATTTTTTAATTCTGATTTCCATTATATGTTTTCTCCAGGCCATCATTTTAAAAGTTGCCTCACCTGAAAGTTCCTTTTTTGTTCCTGCTTTTTTTAGTTTGACTATGAACAATTCCTTCTTTTTCTGCAAATAGAACCGCGTTTGCTTTTAGGTTATAGATACTAAGAAACTAGGAGCGTGTATTTGTGAACTTTCTTTTCTGAGGCCGCTACTCTGTTTTAAAAAAGAAATCAACATAGCAGGTTGTTTGTTTATGAAGTAATGGAGTCTTGTTTATTCGGAAGTTTATTTGTCTATTATTTTTCATGTGCTGTTCTTATACTATATATTTTTTTTCATACAATAATCTTTGCTCTGGTTTTACTTTATTCGGTCTGAGACAAACATTATATATTCTTGTTTATAATTGCTGGGTTGATTTGGAATATCTGCTAAGGCTCTGTGTTAATCAGAGGTGCCCTTCTATTCTTGGTGTTTAGTATATCTTTATAAATATGCAAAAAGCTTATATAATCGGTTCTAATGTACAAGCTTGTTCACTAGTTATAATTGACGAGCCGTAATCAATTTGTATTTTGTGTTTCTAGTTTTAGGTTGCTCCCTGTTGCCTACTAAATTAATTTTATGACTGTCAATGGTTTTGTGTTTACAGGACACCTATGTGCTTTATAAAGTTTTCAAGAAGAAAGGGCTAAGCCCAAAAAATGGGGCACAATCCGGTGCACCTTTTAACGAAGCAGATTGGGCAGATGATGATGTCAATGATGCTCTAGACGTTACTGGGAATATTTCTGGTATATTGGTTGGTTCGTCTTGCTTGGCGAGAATGGCCCTGCCTCCGGGATTTCGGTTTCATCCTACTGATGTCGAACTGATTATGTACTATCTCAAGAGGAAAGTTATGGGAAAGAAGCTTTGTCTAGAAGCTATTGCGGATGTCAACATTTACAATTTCTTGCCATGGGATCTTCCTGGTATTTTCATATTCTTTTTTTTTTTTTTTACTTCATGTTCTATTTCATTTACTGATTTAGTCAACCTTCGATTACATTCCTCTGGGCGATGCCTGATTGCTAAGTAGTTGAAAACTTGATTTCATCACTGTTACTTTTTCATTTTGAATGAATTCATCGAAGGAAAAGTTACTTGTTTATGTAAAGATGGACAGCATTTGGTATTTGTAAATCTCGGAAGGAATTGTAATTGTATGTCTCTTGTACTTTTTGGAACAACAGATAGAAGTATTTTCCCTTATTTTCTTCCTTGCTTAAATCCAGGCTCGAATGCTGAAAATATAGTAACAGTTACTCTGCTTTTGGTGCCATGGAAACAAAATTAAGCAATCACACATTCGAAAGCTTGTTCATAGCATATCCTATTCGAATACAAGTTTTCCTTTTCGAACCTAATAGGGATGACATACCCAACCAAACCAAAACAAAATACAATTTCTTGCTAGGTGTGATCTCTTGAACATTTATCCAATTTTCACATTTTTTTTGGTTTGCTTGGAATTTGTCATTGCACTCCTGTTGGATTTATTTCTTTGTATATCAGTTATGGGCTCTAATCTTTCTCTGGTTCAATGCAGATAAGTCATGCTTTGCAAGTAAGGATCTGGAGTGGTTCTTTTTCTGTCCTAGAGAAAAGAAGTACGCAAGTGGAACACGAGTTAAGCGTGCTACTGAGAATGGATACTGGAAACCTACAGGAAATCAGAGGTCTATCTCTTACGATGACAAGATTGCAGGGACTGTTAAAACACTTGTTTTCCACCTGGGTCATCCACCCAAGGGGGAAAGAACTGACTGGCTTATTCACGAATATAAGATCCTTGATGACGCGTTAGCTGCTGCAGGAGTTCAGGTAATTTTGATTTCAGCAGATTTTGCATTTTGATTGTGTATGTACTGGACAATTTTTCAGTATGCATTTTTTAATTCTGATTTCCATTATATGTTTTCTCCAGGCCATCATTTTAAAAGTTGCCTCACCTGAAAGTTCCTTTTTTGTTCCTGCTTTTTTTAGTTTGACTATGAACAATTCCTTCTTTTTCTGCAAATAGAACCGCGTTTGCTTTTAGGTTATAGATACTAAGAAACTAGGAGCGTGTATTTGTGAACTTTCTTTTCTGAGGCAGCTACTCCGTTTTAAAAAAGAAATCAACATAGCAGGTTGTTTGTTTATGAAGTAATGGAGTCTTGTTTATTCGGAAGTTTATTTGTCTATTATTTTTCATGTGCTGTTCTTATACTATATATTTTTTTTCATACAATAATCTTTGCTCTGGTTTTACTTTATTCGGTCTGAGACAAACATTATATATTCTTGTTTATAATTGCTGGGTTGATTTGGAATATCTGCTAAGGCTCTGTGTTAATCAGAGGTGCCCTTCTATTCTTGGTGTTTAGTATATCTTTATAAATATGCAAAAAGCTTATATAATCGGTTCTAATGTACAAGCTTGTTCACTAGTTATAGTTGACGAGCCGTAATCAATTTGTATTTTGTGTTTCTAGTTTTAGGTTGCTCCCTGTTGCCTACTAAATTAATTTTATGACTGTGAATGGTTTTGTGTTTACAGGACACCTATGTGCTTTGTAAAGTTTTCAAGAAGAATGGTCTAAGCCCAAAAAATGGGGCACAATACGGTGCACCTTTTAACGAAGCAGATTGGGCAGATGATGATGTCAATGATGCTCTAGACGTTGCTATATCTGTGGCCCCCACGGGTCCTCCACTTTCAGCTTTACTTCCTGAAAAGCAGAGTTCTCTGATGGGAGGCTCTTTTGTTCCTGAAACTACACAAGCAATGTCTTTGACTGAGAAAGGCCCTGATACAAACAGAAGCTTTAATGCTATGGCCCTGTTTGACCCTGGAACCATATCTGGACAGTCTCCGATTGAAGGCGGACCAAACGGACAGTGTAGCTTTGTTCCGTCTGGTTTGTTTGACACAGGGAATACATCTGGGCCAGCTGCAAGCAGAGAAAGAAAAACAGCTTCAGCTATGCCTTCGAAGAGCGAGGTGGTTGTGGATGAGTCAGATGATGAGATGGTTCCTCTTTTATCTGCATTTACAGAAGACAACATGCTACTCTTAAATCAGATTGTAGACATTGATAATCCCAAGGTATTTTCATGGTTTAATCCTGACTATATTGGTTTTAAGGCCTTCGTTTTTATATTATACTAATCTAGTCTCTTCTTTTTTGATAATTCATGTTCCAAACTATTGTTTTGGTGTTTATCCTTCATTCAAGAGGAAGCTACCACCGTCAAAAGGGAGACGACAAAGCCGTCATAACCATGTTTCGTCGAGCAATAAGAGAGCTGAGCCTCTTGAATATTCAGGACATCTGCGAGCATCCGCCAAACCGGCTGCTGCCTCAGCCTCCCCTACGGTGCTATCCTTACAGCCAACAACTGCTCAAAACAAATGGGAGGTCCTAATGCCAAGCTTTTTAAGAACCATGATGACTACCAAAGACAAGGGAAAGAAGAAGGATACAACAACCACTAAGATCAAAGTTCTAGTGAAAAGCCTCCAGGTAAAGATCTAGAATTACTAATTTCCCTCGTAGATATATACTACAAAAAAATGTCGGATCAAACTCTGAGCTTATTGTATTGTTTTCAGGTGCGGAAGACGGTAACCTTCATAACAAAACTGTTCAGAAAGCTACGAACACATCGTTAATTAGGAACAGAATTTCACCTAACTTCTTGTAGCAAACACCCAAAGATTTCATGTATCTTACCCTTTCTCGGGGTTAAAAACTGCATATTCACACGGAAGCGTTCTCTTATTCTTTGGTGTGTTTCCTTTTTTTTCAATGATGTGTCGAAATTTCAAGTTACAAATTATGTGCAATCTTTAGTGCAGAGAGGTTCAGAGCCCTTATTATCCTCTCTTTAGGATGCCTGTAATGGCAAATTTCAGAATAATGTGGAAGAGATAAATGCCTTCCGCATTAAACTGTTGCAATTAAAAGATAAATGATAAGTATCAAAGAAACTGTTAAGTTTCGAATATTAAAATCCTAATGTGCTGCTAACAGAGACAGCAATAGGAAGTCTAACTACATGATTCTTATTCCCCTCCAACACCATCGCACCAAACGTATAAGCATTCGTTCGTTGAGTTGCTTTGAGCAGAAGTATAATGTTTCTCGAGGAATTCACACTTATCTTGAAAATCTTTGGCATCACCTTAATATTAACACAAGCAGGTTCTCTTACAATCACTGTAATTCTCATCAGCATTGCCTACATTAGTTACTCTTCTTACCACCTTTCTTGATCCAACAAGGTTAGAAACTGTCACACTCGCTGTATTCAAATCCGAACACCACTCTTCTCCGGCCTCCTCTTGGCATCCAATTCCCACCGCTCGTCTTATGGTCTTGGAGTTGACTCCCGGAACTGCACATAGAAACTGTACGTAGTTCTTGAAATTAGCATCGAATATCAATCCTGGATTAATGGCCTTAGAGGGATTGATGGCACCTGCCCCAAGATCAAATGGGGTGGCTGGAGTTAACTTGTCGTTGTTTTGGGAAAGAATAGGAGCACCGGTGTTGTTCGTGGTGTCGGTTGTTGTCATCATGGCTGAAATGATTGCTGCTGGACTCCAATGATAGCGTTTTTGCTTTATTAGAGCGGCAATGCCGGCAACGTGAGGTGTCGCCATGCTAGTTCCAGATAATAATGCAAAGTTTTGACCTGCCATCATATTTCAAATATAAGTTCTGAGAACTGTCTAGCCTGGATTTAGATGGTGTTAGTGTTTTAAGTTTCAATATGTAAACGAAATCTACCTGTCTTGTTAATAAGTCTTATAAGGAGATGAAATAAATGCAAGGGATTCAATTTTTAGAGTTTATATATCATAAGAATGAAGTTTACTTTAAGTCACCTTGTTTATAAATCTAAAGATGCATATGCTTGTATAAACAAAATAACTCATGAAACCGATGTTCAAAAGATTCATCGCTCATAAAACTCAGTAGCTTTTCTTAAGATTGTATATTCTATTAATAATTAAGAACATTATTGGTTAAAGTTGTTACCTTTAGAATGCTGGTTTCCTTCACCAGTAGGAGTCCAAGCAGCCCATATTGAAGAGCTAGGGGCCATGACATTAGGCTTAAGAACATCAACAAGTTTTAAGAGCAAATTGTTCACGTCGGGACCTCTTGACAAATATGAGGCCACAACTGGTGCTTGTGCACCATAATTGGCCTGCCTGCCGTGTGACATCCTAGCCACTGCTCTGAATCCTACACCTCTTCCAGTTCTGCTCCTTACGGTATTTGCATTGAAGTATATTCCCTTATAACCTATATGCATGTTCGTGTAACAAAAATGAACATTCAACTTTCAACGTGAGGTGTCGCCATGCTAGTTCCGGATAATAATGCAAAGTTTTTGCCTGTCATCATATTTCAAATATGAGTTCTGAGAACTGTCTCGCCTGGATTTAGATGGTGTTAATGTCTTAAGTTTCCATATGTAAACGAAATCTACCTGTGTCGTTAATAAGTCTTATAAGGAGATGAAATGAATGCAAGGGATTCAATTTTACAAGGTTAGTAATGGGCCCGTGATGGGATGGGCCTATAATGGCAATTATGGGCCTCGTAATGTTGAATAGTGTTGAAATATGTGAAAAAGGGCGAAACTTCTCTAAACTGACAGAATAACTCGATTTCAGATAGAGTAACTCGAATTCAGGCTTCAAGTCGAATTCGAAGTAGAATAACTCTTCAACTCTAACTGATTGAAACAACTCGAATTATATTAATAACTCGATAGCTCGAATTATTTTGATAACTCGATAACTTGAATTAAATGCAATAACTCGATAACTCGAATTATACAACTCGACAACTCGAATTAGTTCAGATCTCTCTTCAAAAAGAAATGTACCTCGATAATGAAGATTAACTGGGTATTTATTGGCTAAACCTTTCCATAATTAGCAGAGGCCCGCTGGGCCCCAGCCTTTGCGGCCTGATTGATTGGACAACTCGAATGTTGAAAATAACTCGAACATGCCTTTCAACTTGAACAACATTTTTAACTCGAACATGAGTTTTCAACTCGAACAAGGCTTTTAACTCGAATCGCCTTTCAACTCTAACATCTTCAACTCAAACTAGCTATACGTCAAATTGGGCCCAAGTGTTGGATTAAGGCCCATTTTAGCTTATTTGTCGAATTTTTTGAAAAAAAAAATTATTCATCTTGTCGTCGAGACGTCACGTGTCAAAAGCATGTTGGCCGTGCATAATTTGATATATAGTAATTGATAAGATATTGGATAAACAATGAGATTGTGCGTAACTACATACCAAATACTCAAACAATTAAGGAAATCCAAGATATGGATTCCAACAACAATGAACGTACTTAACTTGTCCATTTAATTTACCAACTAATTAAGAAGGTGCTCCTGTGACATGTGTAACCATATTATGAATATTCAACTTTAATATTTCCAAGAAGACATGCATGCATATATATATGATGAACTGGTCAAATTAACTTTTTATAAAGTAATATACCAACCGGTTCAACCATTACCAAATCGGGTCACCGGTTCCCGGTTCTTACCGAGTTTGACCGATTTTTAAAGTAACATTGGTTTCTATTTTGGAAGACCTTTGAGGCTCGATGAAGGAGCGACCACTATGTCACGTCCCGATAACCCTCGAATATGTGTTGAGGTCAACCTCCTTGATCTGTTGAAAGAAGAAATAGAATGGGGGTAGAAGATGTGCATGGGAACGTGAATATCGTCAAGCGAAAGATCGTATATGAAAATCTTCCGATCTATTGTCGAAAATGTCAAAGAGTGGGTCATAAACTTGAGGAATGTGGTGTGGAGAAATCTCAAGGGAATAATGAGAAGGTTGAGGATACTCAAGAACTGAAACATAGTGAAGCTACTACTTATGTTTGGAAGGCTAAAGGCAAGGAGGAACGTCGTCCCAACTAACTCTCATGTCCCAAATTTATCTCCGAAGAAACTCTTAAAGAGATACATCTCAAGTTGGCAAAAATTGATATCGTGACAAATGCTGAGAAGGAACAACACTTAAGGGATGAGGAACTTTCCGAATCATTGAGAAAGGCTTAAGAAAAAGATATTGAAGATATGATTTTGAGGGATGCTCATGATGATGGACCTAGGTTTTCGGATTCTAACTATCAACCTAAATCTAGAGTCCTTTTCCCAAGGGCGCAACCTCATGATGATACGTTCTCGTGTGATATCTCCACCTCTTCTATCTCGCTAATTTCCCTACTTTGGCATACTAATGAAGAAGCCGTGAGTGATGATACGATCGTTGAGGAGTCGGATCTTAGCCAAAATTACCTCGAGGACTCCAACAACAAAAGAAATGATCATGGTGCGTCTTCATCAAAAAGCAAAAACCAAAGAAAGAAGGAAAAAAAGAAGGAAAAAGCCGAATGCAATTTGCATTCCCGTGATGGTACATCTCCCTCACCGTCTCATTGATGTTATTTATTTGTTGGAACGTGCGTGGAGTTGGTAAACCAAGAATGGATATAATGTTGAGAATATGGTCTTTGGTCATAAGCCTAAGGTCCTTGCCCTACTTGAACCGAAAGCTAGATTTGATGCGCATAAATTTCGGAAAAAGTTTCATTACGAGTTGGCTTTCTCTAACTCCAACAACAAGATTATGGTTTTTGGGGATGGTGATATGCATATTGAGATTCTACATGATCATGAACAATTTCTACATTGTGTCATTTCTTCTAATATCCTCCCTCATCCATTATTATACACCTTTGTCTATGCCGCTCAATCTCGTGTCCTTCGTCGGTCGCTTTGGGATGGATTTGCAAGATACCGGTTACGAGGGAAACCCCTTCACTTGGGCTAACAATGGCATACGCACTCGTATTGATCGTGCTATCATCAACTGTGATTGGAGCTTGACATTTGCTAGAACTCGTATTGTCCATGAGTCACAGTTACATTCGGACCATACTCCCATTTTTTCCATTTCAATCGGGAACTCTCTCGTAAGTCAAGACCTTTTCGCTTTCAAAACATGTGGATCAAGCACAAGGACTTCCACATGAAGGTTGCGGATTGTTGGGGTCAACATACTCCTTGTGTGGGGCTATTCAAGCTTGGAGCTAAACTTATACGATTGAGGAAGGAGCTTAAGAGTTGGAATAGGAATGCTTTTGGCAATATTTTTCATAACATTAAGGAAAAGGAAGAGTGCCTCAAGCAAGCCGAAATCCTTCATGATCAAAACCCAACTCCTTCATCTCGATCCTTGGTGAATAAATGCTATGCCAAATTTGTATCTACTCGCATTATGGAATCGAAATATTGGAAACAGCGAGCTAGATGGAAATGGTCTATTGAAGGGGAACACAACACAAGGCTTTTTCAAGCTATGGCGAAGAAGAAACAAGCTAGGGCTAAAACTTACATAGGTTTTCACGCAACATAGGTTTTCATGCAACATCAAGGCAAAGATTGTGGCTACAACTTTGACCGGAGCAGCGTTGGATTGGTTTACCAGGTTGGAGGTTCAATATATAACTAGTTACGAGCAGATGAGGCAGAAATTTGAGAGCCAATTCTCCAGCCAGAAAAGGATGAAGACTAGCATGCATCATCTGAATGCTATGCAGCAACGATATAAAGAGAACTTGGGGGATTTCATCAAGAGGTTTAATGATGAACTGCTCAAGGTAGATGAGCCGAGTGGGGATCATGTTGTCCTCATCTTATTTAATGCTACATCACATAAGAGGTTTGCCTCCCAGCTCATCAAGCTTAAGTCGCCAACGATAAATAATATCAACACGCTCGCATATGACATTGTCTACGAGGAAAACTTGATGGCAACCAAGCAGAGTCCAAATCAAAGCAGGCCTCCCGGAAAGGAGCAATACATGGATAGTTCCCCAAGAAGATATACCCCACTAAACAGAGGAATATTGGAAGTATTTGCCGTTGCACAGAAAAATAGGTGGCTCAATGAGCCTAGGAAGCTGAGGGAGAGCAAAGGAATGAATTCTCCGGGAAGTACTGCGAATATCACTGCCAAATGGGGCACTAAACAGAGGAGTGTACAAATCTGAAGAACTATATTGAGAGGCTCACCAAGGAAGGCAAGCTAGTGAAATTCGTGAGAAACTCAAAGAATGATCGCCGAAGGGATGACGAATCCCGTTCGCCTCGTAGGGACCATTCCCACTCCCCAATGAGAGATAAACAGAAGGCTATTGAAGCTCCACTTGAGAGTGGAAGGGCCATTGTCAATTCCCCAGTTCGAGGGATGATCAATGTGATCAACGGAGGACCGTTAGGTGCTGATTCAGCTCGAGGATGCGAGAGAATAACTCGCCGGATGCAGGTCGGGACATATATAGGCTATACTGCCTCAGTTATGCAGGAGGGTTTCCTAGACCAGTAGATTTCATTCAAAAAGAGGGACCTGGAGCAGCTCACACCGCATGCATTTTAGGTAGGTAAACTCGATTGCCCACTAGTTGTTACAGTTGATGTAGCTGAGTATCAGGTACGAAAATACTTGATCGACAATGGTAGCTCCTCTAATATTATCTTTGCACATGTCTTGGAGAGAATGGTGTTGCCCTAGAACATGATGGAGACGGTCTCAACCCCGTTAAGTGGCTTTAGAGGAGGAGAAGTAATTCCAGTGAGCCAGATCACATTGCTCACCTCATTCAGGGAGAAACCATGCAGGAGGACAATCACAGTAAAATACACCTTGGTCAACCTTTTCTTCCCATATAATGCTATCATTGGGCATCCCGCCCTCAACGAAATGAGAGCCGTGGTATCAACTTACCACCAGAAAATGAAATTTTGTACCAAGGATGGAATCGATGAAATCATAGGAGACCAGGAGCAGGGATGAATGTGATATGTGGCCTCGCTGAGACTTCATAGGATTAGGGAGGTACAAGAGGTGGAAGCAGCCGAGCAAGAATACATGCCAGATACGGAGTAATCACATCGCGTCAACTGGGGCCTCGACCTTCAGTTTATTTAGTGTCTTTTACTATTTCTAGAACAATTACGTTATGTCCTTTTGAACAATTTCAATTCCCTAAATTACCCCATCGCTGGGCTAGACGGTAACTAAAACAGGGGGAACTACGCCAGTCTGATTCCCATACACGGATTAGGTAGGCGAGTTAGGATTTACCTAGCCTTTGACCATTATCTATCGTTATCTCTTATCATTCAAACGAATATAACTGCATTACAGAATCAGTAACTCATTGCAAGGAATATCCTACGGGATATGACAATAATGTACCTCATAGGAGGTCCCAAGGAAGCATGCCCAAAAGGAACACTAATTTTAAGATATCCCTCATAGGATATCCTATGCTATAAGGGCAAGGTTGCTACATTTCCTTGCTAAAATAACTGTTCCCTATCCAGAGCAGGTACAATCACATTCCCTATCAAGGGCATGGGAGAACATAAGTTCCACCTTTTGGGATAAAATGGAAAGCCTGAAATTCATTTCCCAAAATTTTCTTATCAATATTTTTAGTTACATATTGTGTTATCTTGTTCAAACAACAGAAAAGTAACTTCTACAGATCCTATGGGATCTCGACCACCGATGAGTGGTGAAGAATCTACAAATCCTACGAGATCTCAACCACCAACGAGTGGTGAAGAATCTACAAATCCTACGAGATCTCGACCACCAACGAGTGGTGAAGAATCTACAAATCCTACGGGATCTTGACCACCGAAAAGTGGCGAAAACTCTACAAATCCTACGGGATATTGACCGCCAACGAGTAATGAAGACTCTACAAATCCTATCCTACGGGATATTGACCACCAATGTGTGGCGGATAATCTACAAATTCTAACCGGATTATAACTCCCTTATCCACCGCAATAGGTAGGAGAACACCCGAAAGGGGCCAACATCTACAAATCATGGGGCATAACTCCCCCATCCATAATGATGGGAAGGAGAGCACCCGAGATGGAAATAACGCCACCTCACGAAGTCATAATTCCCCTATCCACAACGATAGGCCAGAGAGCAACCAAAAGGTGCAAGTCCCACAAAGACAGGCAATATAGCTCTCACGCGATCGAAAGAGAAGACCTGACAAAGATGGTAATCTAAGGTACCAAAGTATAAATCTAAGATTATGTATTGCAAATCCTTACTGTCACAAACAGGGAGGGATGCAGTATGAAAATCATTTTAAAACACAAGACATAATGAGATAAGTCTACAAAGTTAAAACAACATTATTCAACAATTATTACACAACCAAATGAATAAAAGGCGATGCAACGCCAATAATCAAAACAAGCGGTTGCATTCAAACGGGGCCATTCTCCTTCAAAAGCGCCGAAAATAGATAAGGTTGCTCCGGAGCAACGTCTGTAGTCTCATGATCTTCAAGGGGCAACCCATCCAAGCCACACATGGCATTCAATTCCATGAAGTTGAACCCCTCTCTGAAACCCTTCTTGGCGGTTACTTGCCCAATCAAGGATTGAAAGGCTTCCTCCCGCCCCATAACAGCGCGCTTCGCAAGGAGCTCTTGATAGGTCCCACTAGCAAGGAATTTCTTGGCAACGCGCATCAAGACATCAGGAGACTCGTCCTATAAAGACAACACATTAACCATAAATCTTAACACAAGAGAATATTGCGTATAAAAGATACGCACACTTACCAGTTTTTCCAGATCAGCTTGAGCCTTCGCAAGCTTAGACAACAAACGTTTATTCTCCACCTTGACCTTTGTAAGCTCACTTTCAGCACGACAACGACCACCCTGCTCTTTGAGGGCATGTTCCTTATACTGATCAGCTAGGACTCCCGTCTTCTCGTGCTGAGCACAAGCATCTTCATATGCCTCCTTCATCAGCCGGCCCTTGCGCAACGCCTCTTCCTTATCAGCCTCGAGTTTCTCTAAAGGCTAAAGGGCTAAAATTGGCCATATTCATATTATCAACCTCAAGTTGAGCAATAATAGCATCCTTATCGCCCTCAGATTGACTGAAAGTCTTCATGGAGGTTACTAGCATTTTCCCAAGCTGGAGAAGTACCAACTATATATACAAAATACTTGCAAAAAATATAAAAAACACACCGCGAAATCTCAACAGCCCACACTTTGGTAAACATGCATATTTTGGCGCACATTTTGAGCCCGCTCCATTTCGGTCAAAACAGGGACCCTTACCGGCAGAGGGAAGGTCCGCGCCATGCCGCAGACCGCGTCAGCCTCCCGTAGTTCCATCCTATTACCTTGGGCACTAGGGCTAGGCCTCGCTCGACCTTGCCCGGTAGTTGGACGTGGCATTGAGGAGCCCTCCTCTCGAGTCCTCTTTCGGCCAGATTAAGAAGACTGCGGGGCAATTGGGGCAGACAGTTTTCGGGTAGGGATACCCGCGAAACCTTGAGAAGACGGCGTCTGCGAGGTAACATTTGTAACATGACCCTTTCCTTTATCTGCACCACCGACTAGATCAGGAGTATCATCATCTAATGATATATGGATCGTAGATGAACGTCCCAAGTTCACACTATCAGTGGCAACAAAAGGCTTTAGCTCTGACTGCGACCTTCACGAATGCCTGATCGCTTTTCGCAGAATGACCAGTAGTAGCGGCGGTTTGTACAGATTCACCAACCGCGGGGAGGTGGACGTCAATCCGATCCACCAGAAAAGACAGCGCTTGAGAAGGCCCAACAGCATCCTTGGCCATACATATTGCCTTGAGCAAGGCATCAATTCCAGCCACACCCCCGACAATATCAATGACCCTCTCACCACCAGCTCTGGCAGCCACAAAGGTAACCCCCTCCCCAACACCAACACTTCCTATAGGAGGTTGAACAACAACAACACTCCCTACATGAGGTTGACCAACGGGCACAGATGGCCCAACATCTGAAACAAATTGTTTCTTTGTCGCCGGAGACGCGACCATGTCCTCTAAAGCACCTGCTCCCACACCAGAAGCAGACGAATCTTTTTCTTCTCTCGCTGCTAATGCAGCAGCTTCCTCAGAACGACGCTCCATAATTCTCTGCATACGAGTGTGAATTCAAGCCATTTCTTTCAAAGAATGGAAACAAACAAGCAAGAAGATATGAAATCTGCATAAAATAAACAACAATTAAAGTGAAAACAAAAAATCAAAAGGAACGTCGGAAGACATATCGAATATCACCACGAAATACATATCGAAAAACATATCTACAGACTATCGCAGAATCATATCAAAGATCACATCGAGGATCTATATCAAAATCTACATCGAGAATCCCCGACATACCTGTCTGAAGAAGATCTGAACTCGCTAAAAGACAAAATGAACTCTTCTCTCTCCTATGTAGCTGTTATTTATAGGTGCAAACCATACGGATGGGCATTAAATGCCGAACATGTCGAAATTTAAATTCGACATTTATGTCGAGGAAAATTCGATATAAAATTAAATCAACTAAAATACAAGAATTCAAATAAGAACCTCTAAAGATCCGTGAAATTGCAATGGGGCTCCACCAATATTTCTTCAGAACACAATGAATTTTCGCATATGAGATTCACCATTTGAACTGGCCGTACGAGAGGTACTGATAAGCCAAAAATGTAGATATAATTTGCAAGTTACTATCCTCGGATAATAACTCCCAAATTGGGGGACTACATGATATGGGTATTTTCCGTGGTTGGGCCGGCCATGGGCCATGCCCATATTTTACCTATTTCGGGGATCATCCTTGACATACATATCGAATATTGCCTCCGAGATAGTACAACTTACGTGTTTATCACGTGAGTGGTCCCCGCATCCCGACGCCTATAAATACCCGCTTTCCGGTAATCAAGGTAAACTTTAATTATCCTTAATTACTGTACATCTATATCGAACTTAACCCGATATAGTATTCGACATAATATCCGATATATATCACCGACGTTACCCTTGATATCAGCAGGAGATCACTTTCGACATAAAAGGCTTCGATGTCATCCCCGACATAACCTTTGACGTCATATTCGATATACTTTCGACATCAGCCCTTGCATCTAATGTTAGTTCGAGGTGTTCCAGACCAAGCCTACTCGACACTAGTATAGTTAAAGTAGGTCTAGTTTAGCGATAAACTTGTTGTATTATACTTGTAATCGACCCTATTCTATATATACGATCTATTGTTAAATTTACAAGTTTGAAGTATTTGTGGGGTAAAATTATAATTTATTCTGAATATTACTAGTAAATAGAGCACGCGGTTCCCGCGAGCATAATTCATTTTTCAATGTCATTCTATGTGAGTTAAAGAAGAAGATTCATCTAGATGACACAGGTTGAAAGCATGTGCCATAAATTTGGAGTAAAAAATTGGAAGAAAAACAGATTATGGGGAAAGTAAATCATTAATTATAATTAGTAGTATAATTAATTAGTCTAATTTAATGTGTAAGGCTATTTTGGGAATTTAATTATACATTTTTACAATGTAGCTAAAACTCAAGGTTAAAGTTGGAAATCAAAAGATTGGTGTCACAATGGGTTTCTTTATATAATAGTATATAGATGATGAATAGAAAACTTGGGCCTATTTGAAAACATTTAGTGGTTTAGGAAAACTATAAGGTAGAAAATCTAATTAGATGGTCTTATATAGTTACAATTTGGTTGTTAACATTGTAGTTTAGAAAATTTAATTATAGAAAATATTGTAGGAGTATGATTATTTAATAGCTAGTTAAGAAAACTATAGGGTAGAAAATATAATTAGAACTGTTAAGTATTGAAGAAAAATATAGGCTAGAAATCTCAATTAAATATATTTCTTATTAGGATTCACTTGTGAAGATTAATTTTTTTGTGAGGTTGAAATATAGTTTAGTGAAATTTAGGGACGATTAAATTGACATTTTTGTTGATTAATTTAGATTGCGGGTAGAAGCCAGAGATCGTCTATGGGTACAAGAGGAGGTAGGGGAGGCGTTCGGGGAACGAATCCGCGTCTAGTAGTCAACAACCACAACGTAGAGTCCCGCAACATGAGTACGACCCCGATCATGAAGATATGCCGGTTATCCCGCCAGCGTATGACCAATATGGCTTTATTCGTGGCATGGTGATAGAGCTGTTGCCACGGCCCATCACATCACAATTCACACACACACATTAACTAATACTTAGCAGATCCCCTTACTAAAACCAGGCTTCTACTCTTTTTTAACAAAAAGCAGATGTTATCCCCTGATAGTGAGCTCTGGAGCACTCACGCCCATAACTGGAACAGAGTCCACGATTTTAGACGACAAGTTCCCGTTAGTGACTGAAGGTAATTGCTTCTCATATCCGGAGTTGTGCACTCCAGTGGCAGCCCTCCCAGATGGATCGAGGTTCTTTGACCAAGATTTGTCCCACTCCACCGCTGCTGCGGTGCTACACGCAATGCTAGCTCCACCAGGGACAGTAAGCCGAGCAGAGTTCTGCGTATCAAATAATGGTGGCCACGTAATTAAGAATCGTACTGCTATATGAACTAATGTATTACAGAGCTTTAAAATAGAAACTACCTGAGGGAAGAGTCTCTCAAATATCATTCTGTAGTAGTAGGCCTCTTTTGTCTTTGGCGTATTATGGGGGAAGATATGCTCGGCATTAAGCATCATTCTGTCAGCGACCTATGATTGAAATACATCAGGCTTTGATTGTTAACTTGAATAGATTTATTAAACAAACAAAACCATGCAAAGAGTAAAACGCATTTGAGATAGGTTACATAGCACATGCCAAGGATAACATATTTTTCATGAACATAGACTAGTACATACATGTTGTTCGGCGTGAGCTTTAAGACCATCAATCCAACTATAGCCCACGCCATCACTGAATTGTTCTTTTTGCCGATACAGAATATGCTGCAGATTAGTCAAAGAGAGCATGTTAGTGAAGTGCAATACAGAATCTACTAGGGGAAGAAAAGAGGCTTTTGACAGACGTAGCTTGGGAAGATACGGACGTTCCTCGTCATCAAATGCTCTCCTCAGGATCCACTTCTCAATACGACCTTGCTCTGGTTTGATCTGTGATGTAATTAAATCAGCACACAACCGAATATACCTTTTACATGAGCGTATCCTAAATAACTAGTAACATACGTCAAAAGTACAGGAAATGATTCCCTTACCATCATCCATTCAGGGTCAATGTTCATTGCTACATTCACAAATTCCTTATCTAGAAATGGAACTCGAGCCTCTAAACCCCATGCAGATGTCGACTTATTTGCTCGCAAGCAATCATATTGATGAAGGGCCTTTATCTGCAGGAGTATGAATAAAAATCAAAAATAGTTATTGATACAATTCTATAAGTTCTCCAGTCCTTAGCAAATAAATGCCAAACAATTTTTGGTCTTTACCTTGCGGCAAGTTTCACGGTGGAACTCCTCCTTGTTGGGCGCCTTATGGAAGTACAAATAGCCGCCAAAAATCTCATCAGAGCCTTCACCAGATATAACCATTTTCACTCCAAGTGATTTGATCTTACGAGACATAAGAAACATGGGAGTGCTTGCTCTGATTGTAGTTACATCGTACGTCTCAATATGGTAAATTACATCCTCAATCGCATCAATACCGTCCTGAGTAGAGCTCAAAAAGTTCCTTATCCACTCAAGATGATAACAACTTAAAAATGAAGAAGGCCGACTGGAAACAGAGTGTATTACCTGGACGGTGAAATGGAATTCATGGTGAACGGTACCTAAATAATCAGCAACTTCTTTCGCAGCTTTCAGGTCGGGCGATCCCTGCCCAAGAAGTAGAAATATGTGGGTATGGAATTCTAGAAACATCACTTAACATATTGGATATCAAATTGCTAACCTCAAGACCAACACAGAAGGAATGTTGTGCTCCCCACTGTTTGGCAGCCTTTGTGCCAGATAAATGACGAGCGGTAATGGACGCAACTAGCGAAGAATCGATTCCTCCAGAAAGAAGAACTCCGAACGGCACGTCAGTCATTAGCCTTTTAATAACAGCCTGCATTTTGATTTTATACAAATATGATACTCAAACTTAGAAAATGCTCAGCTCAAGATATATATCAACCAGGACTTCATTTACCAAAAAGAAACATATTTCAATATATGAACGTAAGAGTAATTCAAAAAATCTCACATTCTCAAACGCATGTCTAAGGACTAAAGGCTCATAAGGCGCTGAAGGTATGGACTCGGAAAACCAGGGTGGGTCGTACCATCTTCTAATAGCTCCCGACTTGCTTGAGTACAGATGCCCGGGTGGAAACGCTTCAAAATGCTCGCATTCGTCATTCAACCCTTTAAATTCAGATGATATCCAAACAGAGCCTACGACACAACGCATAAAAAATTTAGTGCCTAACTCTTCAAAATTCTCTTTTGTTGTTGTAATTTCATCATAAATTCATTGAATAGATGCTTAAGCAATCATACCATCAAGTCCCCAACCAATATAAAGAGAAGTGATGCCCATAGCATCACGAGCTGCAAGAAAGCTGTTATCACGGGTATCCAGCAACACAAACGAGAACATTCCGTCCAGCATATCAATGAAATCTTCTCCATGTTCTTCATACTGAATTGAAAAAAAACACATAATATCAAGGCAAGTATCATAGTAACATTAGTCGTATGCACTAGCAATAATGGAAATTGTTTCACTTCAGCTATTTTTTTTCTTTCCAAATGTGTTGAACTGTATGTTGATTGTATAAAGTACTTACAAGATGAGCAATGACATCACAATCGCTTCCAGTTCTGAACTTGTGATTGGACAAACGACTTCGAAGTTTCTCGTGGTTGTAAATCTCCCCATTTACCTAAATCACACAAGAAACATTAACACGATTCTACGAGTCTCATCAGGTCATCGGACATAAAAATTGTGACATAAGATACACAAGACAAGATTATAGACAAATTAATATCGTTACTCATGCCACAGTATATGATCCAAGATTGGACTTACGGTTACTACAATCTTTTCGTCTTCATTGTAGAGGGGCTGATCCCCCGAGGCGGGATCGATAATTGCGAGCCTTTGGTGTGCCAGATAACAATCGCCATGCTGATATAGGCCACTCCAATCAGGACCCCGATGCTTCAATCTACAATTTCATCATAGCACGGCAACAACCACACTTCAGGTTATGCATGGTACATAACTATATCGACTATAGTAGAGTTTCACAAATGAGAAAATAAAGAGAATGACTGAAATTAATAGGATGACACTTTTACATAATTCAATAGTCATAAAATCACCCGATCTGAATTAACAAATTAACTTAAACCAACAACAATCCAGGTATTTTTTTTTCATAGATCTTATTAAACAATTTTTACACATAACATGGTGGAATTATGAGACCAAATTAAATTTCATCATGATTATTAACCTATTTATGTACTACAACTGTATAACAGCATATTTGCAACATTTAAAACGTACATAAGTAAACGAAACATGTAGATAAAAGCAAAAGAAATAAATATATAAATATAAACCAAGAGTTGAAAGGAAAATTTGCCTGCGAGAAAGCTCGAGCACGCGTACTCTCTTAGCCTGACAGTCATCGGAGCATCCCAAAACAGCTAAAATTCCACACATATTTTTTTTTTTTGGTTCCAATATATAAAATATATAATGGCAATAGAATAACACTTGATCTACAATTCACAGTTTTAGTAGGATCGAGTTACAATAATATCAACAACAATAATAGTGGTGAAAACGTACGGATGAAGAAAAAAGGATTTAGAAAAGGAGGATGGACAGTATAGCAGAAAAAAAACGTTTCCACTGTTGAAGGAGTCTCTGCACCGATTATTGTAAGTACGTACAATAAGCTGTGATTATTATTTTGAACGAGTCTCTGCACCGATTCACTGGGCTTTGCTCCCTTATTTATAGATGCATGTATATATCCAATTTATAAAAAATAAAAAAGTAAAAAGAAAAACGTTATTTTCTTCTATGAGACTATAATATAAGATCATTTCATTTTTAAAACATTTCTAGTACACGTTTTGCTATTTTTGTGTTTTACTTCTATAATCACCAATTGACTTTGGAGCATATAAATTGTAATTATCTTTGTTTTAAAGTAAATTGATGAATATTGCTTTAACATGGACATGTGACCATCTTGCTAAACAATTATTATGTGAAGTCGCTATATTGATGAGATTGCGTAACTAGATTTTGAGATTAAACCAGTTTTTTCGACTTTAGAAAAGGAAATATTTATTCTATGATAATCTAGTTTCTACTTTGCATGTATATATTGATAGATATAACCGACTAATTATTATGTCATCTTATTGTGCAAATGTCGTACATAATAGTTTCTCGAGCGTGGAGGAATTTTTTTTCTTATAAACAGGAATATGGTAGAATTTACTTTTTTTTTTTTTTTTTTTTTATAAATTAGAATTTCATATGCATGGATGAAGTAAGTGTTGCAGTCAAAATAAGAGATCCACAAGATGGTATCGCCGTTATAGAAACAAATTACAGGCACTCTACCAAAAGAGTATGGTAGGTTGACGATCTCAATTTTTATCTATAATGTAAAACTTGAACAATAAAAATTTAAATTTGAATAATATTACAAATTAGGAGCTGTAAATGACAAGAAGTTGTAAGATTAAATAGAACTAGTGGTTGATCAAAAAAAAAAAAAAAATAGAACTAGTGGTACGTAATGCGGTTTAATGAAATATATTTTACTTTTTCTGTAGATGTGATCATAAACGTGGAGTGTCCTACGATTTAAGATAGAAAAATGAATTATGATATGATCATATTATAATAAATACGTGTGTGTTTCGTGAATATAATATAACCTTTTTTTTCCCTAAAATTGACACATCATGCGGCGACGTTTCTTGACTGTATCTTTTATGTTCATCCAAGTATAGGACATGTGATTCCGTGGGGGCACTTGTGTTTCCAAATGGATAAAGAGTGAGAAAATTCTTTACGTTGGGAGAGAAAAAGGGGCCACTTTTGGCAATAATTCTGCAATATTTCTGGCATTATTAATTTGTCGTACATATAGGACCCACAAAGGGTGTGACCATCCTTCCTTTTTTTCCCCTACTAAAGATAAGATGGACTATAGATGTACGACTGCCCAACCCATATCTCCATTTGTTTTAACAAAAAAATCTAGGGATATTATAAATAATAGATACATGTGACATTTGTAAAAATTGTTGTACATATACTTAGACTTACTATTTAGCATAGTAATAATAATTATTATAAACACTATTGAAATAATGTATTATGTTGAAAAATCCTCTATATAAAGAGCACTCTTGGAAGAGTAAAATGACACCAATTCACAAGTGCTATTACTTAATATTTGCATTTCTTTTCCTTAGTCTTTTAATATAAACCCTAACAGTTTTAGTTATTCTATAACACGTTATTAGCACGATAGTGCTCGATCTGGAAGAATTTAGTTCATTCGTTAAAGAAAACGTTCAACGTTAAAAGGTACGAAAGCTTATATTTACTTGTTCATCTATCTCCATTATTATAGACAAGGTGGATTATCGCCTATCTATAATTTTATGATTAGATAAAAATCCTCTTTATATTTTACTGTCATCTAACTCTAACACTAAAGCTAGTTTTAACTTTCGTTGATGCTTGAGTTAACCCCAAGCTAGAAACGACTACTGACAATTTATTATTATGGAAGGTTTTACCTCCTATTACTGGCGACAATTTATTATTATGGAAGGTTTTACCTCCTATTATATTGCTTATTTTATTCCATAAGCCCATGAAAGTTTTTACATAGTAATGTGGCGGAAATTATTTACGCACTTAATTCATTGCAATTATTTTACTTGTTTACATTATTCCTTAAGCCCATGAAAGTTTTTACATAGTAATGTGGCGAAAAATATATATGTATTTACTTATCGTAATATTATTCCATATGCCTGTTAAAATATTATTAATGCGGCGAAAATTATTTTACATGTTATTACAATTAATTTTTGTTGCTAAATTATTAAAGACATTACCGTTCATAAAACATGCCAAAATAAAAAAAAATGATTGTTTTTCTAACGGCTATAAACGGCTACTTACAGATATTTTTCCTCTATAAATACACAAATTTCATAACACAAACTCCACACAAATCTCCACCTTATTTCTCTCATCTTGCAAAATAATCTCTACGACTACAGCGATCTTGATCCTCATTTACCTTTCAATTTTTATTTTTTATTAGTAGATGAAGGCACTCCTATGTTTGTCCATATGATATTCCTCCCTTTTATTATAATAATGTTCGATTTCAAGATTTGGCTAGAGATGAGATAATTGCATTGTATTATTGTAATAATTATGCATCTATGATTATGTGTTAAATAAATTGTCTCGATCCTAATTATGTTTTTCTTGGTTATGTATTTAGACAATGGAAGTCGGATACGTTGAGACTCTTGCTGCAGTAAATACAAATACAGATCCAGAAAAATGTGAGGCTGTGATCTACATGAGAAAACATCTAGATGAAACCTTAAAGAGAGAATATCTCGATGTTACCGATCCTCATGAATTATGGACAAACCTATAGGAAAGATATGGCAATCAAAAGGAAACCATGTTGCCAAAAACCACCCATGATTGGAACAATTTAAGGTTCCAAGATTTTGAAACTGTAAGCGCATACAACTCCGCGCTTATGGAGATTCGTTCAGATTTAATTTATTGTGGAAGAAAACTTACTGATAGAGAAAATACTTTCTACTTTCTATCTGTCCATGATAAATGTTCAACAGTAATACCGATTGCTGAATATTTCAAAATATCACGACTTGCAACAAAAGTTGTTAATGGCATAAAGTTACAATAACTTATTAATGAAAAATCATCAATCTTGTCCTCCTGGAGCACATGCATTGCCTGAGGCAAATGCCATTAACTTTTCAAACTCCTATGGACGAAATAACAATGAGAATGCCAATCAAGGTCGTGGTCGTGGTCGTGGTCATGGTCAAAGTAGAGGTGGTCATAGAGGATGATATGGCTATAGAGGTAGACGCGGTAAAAGAGGTGGTCGTGGCCGTGGTCATGGTCGAGGGGGTTTTCACAACCCCTCGCATACCAACACTGTCTTTAAGAATAACCACCAGAACAAAGAAAAACATAATAAAAACTCTCAAAGTTATTGTTTTAAATGTGGAATGAAAGGGCATTGGGCCAACACATGTCGTACACCAGAACATCTCTGTAAGATGTACCAAGAAAGTTTGAAGGATAAAGAAAATGAAGTTAACCTTGTCGAACAAAATCCAAATGGTGATTCCACCTTTATGGAGGCGACAGACTTTACTGATGACTATGATGTTCGTTTGGCTTAATATGTGTTATGTGATCTTCTGGCTGAATATGCTTATTGTGATTTATGTTTTAAGTTGTATTATCTACTTCCTGCATTTCTGTTGTGTGCTTTCAATAAAACAATCTCTTTTCAAATATATGCAATGTTTATTGCAATATTTGTTTTAATATTGTTTATTTGAACTAACGCGTGATATGGAACATACTGGTGATTTCTGCCTACTTGACTGTTGTACAACTCATACAATTCTCACAAGTAAGAAATATTTTACATATTTAGAATCCTCAAAATTTCAAGTCGGTACAATAGGAGGTCCTATTAAATTAATTGAAGGATCTGGTACAACTACTTTTACTTTACCAAATGGAACAAAGTTTATCATCGATGATGCCTTATTTGCCCCAAAATTCAGAAAAAATTTATTGAGTTCTAAAGATATATATTGTCATGGATATGATACTGAGTCAATGACTGTGAATAAGGCTAAATATGTTTTCATTACTAAGAATATACCAGGAAAGAAATATTTTCTTGAAAAACTACCATATATCTCATCAGGGTTGCATTATACATATATTAATAAAATCGAATCAAATATGGTAGTCAATGAAAATCCAGAATTATTGACTCTATGGCATGATCGACTAGGTCATCCTGGTTCAACAATGATACGAAGGATAATTGAAACTACACATGGACATTCATTAAAAGGATCCAAACTCAATCTGAGCAACAATAGTCCATGTGAAGCATGTTCTCTTAGAAAGCTAATTATAAAGCATTCACCAGTTAAAACTAAGACAGAATTACCCACATTTCTTGAAAGAATTCAAGGTGATATATGTGGACCTATTCATCCATCATATGGACCATTTCAATATTTTATGGTATTAATTGATTCCTCAAGTCGATGGTCAAATGTCTGCCTATTGTCTACTCGCAATATGGCATTTGCGAGATTTTTGGCTCAAATAATTAAAATAAGAGCTCAATTTCCTGACTATACGATCAAGAAAGTCAGACTTGACAATGCTGGTGAATTCACATCTCAAGTTTTCAATGATTATTGTATGTCAACTGGAATTACGGTTGAACATAGTGTGACACATGTACATACTCAAAATGGTTTAGTTGAATCATTAATTAAACGTCTACAATTAATTGCTAGACCATTGTTGATGAAAGCTAAATTGCCAAGTTCTCTATGGGGTCATGCGATTTTACATGCTGCATCATTAATTCGCATTAGACCAAGCTCGTATCATGAATACTCCCCATTACAACTTGCTTTTGGTCATGAACCTAACATTTTCCACATAAAGATTTTTGGTTGTGCGGTTTATGTTCCAATTGCACCACCAAAGCGAACAAAAATGGGACCACAAAGAAGGTTGGGAATATATGTTGGATTTGACTCACCAACAATAATCAAATATCTTGAGCCTCTAACATGTGATGTCTTTACGGCACGTTTTGCCGATTGCCATTTTAACGAGGCAAATTTTCCAACCTTAGGGAGAGAAAAGAAGTAGTTGGAAAAGGATATCATGGTATAATCCATCTTTGACAAGCTTTGATATGCTAACAAAGCAATGTGATTTGGAAGTAAAGAAAATTTTGCATTTACAACCTATTGCAAATCAATTACCCGATGCATTTACTGACATAAGCAGGGTAGCAAAATCACATATACCAGCTGCAAATGTTCCTGCTCATATTGTAATTCCAAAAGAAACATCAAAGGATGATATCTTTGATATAACTAAGAAACGTGGGCGTCCTGCTGGCTCAAAGGACAAAAATCCTCGAAAAAGAAAAGGAGCATCAAAACCTAATGATCCTATTATTGAGGAATCTATGCATGATGAGTCGCAAAATGTAACATATGAGATACCTCAAGAAGTTATCCAATCAGATCCTATAAATAAAGAGAACGTTTAAATCCCTATAAATTATATCAATACAAGAATGGTGTTGGATCGAAATGAGATGGAAAATATGGATGAAATATTTTCATATTTAGTCGCTTATGAAATTGTGAATGAAATTGATGATCCTGAACCCAAATCTGTAATTGAATGCCAAAATAGGAATGATTGGAATAACTGGAAAGATGTTATGCAAGCTGAATTAGATTCGCTTAATAAGCGAAAGGTATTTGGACCCATTGTTCTCACACCGAAAAGTGTGAAACCCGTAGGGTTCAAATGGGTCTTCGTTCGCAAACGAAATGAGAAAAATGAAATTATAAGGTACAAAGCTAGCCTTGTCGCACAAGGTTTTTCTCAAAGACCTGGAATTGATTATGAAGAAACGTATTCTCCTGTAATGGATACGATTACATTTCGATTCTTGATCAGTGTAGCGGTCTATGAAAATCTAAACATGCATCTCATGGATGTTGTCACTGCTTATCTCTATGGATCACTTGATAATAATATTTACATGAAGGTCCCTGATGGACTTAAATTACCCACAACATCAAGTTCCAAACCTAGAGAAATGTACTCAATTAAATTACAAAGATCATTATATGGGTTAAAGCAATCAGGTCGCATGTGGTACCATCGTTTGAGTGAATATTTATTAAAAGAAGGATATATAAATAATTCTTTGTGTCCATGCGTTTTTATTAAGAAAACATCATCTGATTTTGCAATTATTCTGGTTTATGTAGATGATTTAAATATCATTGGCACTGACAAAGAAATTCATTCAACAATGAATTATTTAAAGGATGAATTTGAAATGAAAGATCTTGGAAAGACTAAATATTGTCTTGGTTTGCAAATTGAGCATGTTAAAAATGGAATACTTGTGCATCAATCTAACTATACTAAAAAGATATTGAAACGTTTTAACATGGATAAAGCAACACATTTGAACCATCCTATGATTGCAAGATCATTAACTATATATAAAGATTCATTTCGTCCTTGTGAAGAAAACGAAGAAATTCTTGGTTTTGAAGTTCCATATTTAAGTGACATTGGAGCTTTAATGTATCTAGCTAATTGTACTAGACCTGATATATCATTTACTGTGAATTTATTAGCCAGGTTTAACTCATCACCCACAAGAAGGCACTGGAAAGGAATTAAATATTTATTCCGTTATCTTCAAGGAACTGTAGATCTTGGTCTATTTTATCCTAACAATGCGGTACAAGAATTGATTGGTTATGCAGATGCAGGTTTTCTATCAGACCCACATAAATCCAGATCTCAAACTGGATATGTATTCACGTATAGAGGCACTGCTATTTCATGGCGTTCTCAGAAACAGACACTTGTTGCAACATCATCAAATCATGCTGAAATTATTGCACTCCATGAAGCAAGCAAGGAATGTGTATGGCTACATCAATGACACATCATATAAGAAGTACATCTGGCTTACCTATTAGAGAGGGTCCTACAACATTATACGAAGACAATTTTGCATGTATTACACAGATGAAAGAAGGCTATATCAAGAGTGATCAAACCAAACAATACCCCCAAGATATTTTGCCTACACTCAGGAACTCGAGAAGAACAAAGAAATTAATATCCAATATGTTCAATCATGTGACAATATGGCAGATCTTTTTACAAAGGCACTCCTTACTGTAACTTTTAAGAAACATGTTCAAAGTATTGGAATGCGTCACCTACGAGACTTACGAAGAATTGGAGATGCCAACTTGAGGGGGAGTTCACACAGCTGCACTCTTTTTCTCTTATTAAGGTTTTTATCCCACTGGGTTTTCCTTATAAGGTTTTTAACGAGGCAAAATAAGACGTGTGCAGAAGACGGATCATATACGTTACAAAATTTTTAAACGGACAATGGGAGTGTTATAAATAATACATACATGTGCCATTTGTGGAAATTGTTGTACCTATACTTAGGTTCACTATTTAGCATAGTAATAATAATTATAATAAATACCATTGAAATAGTATATTATGTTGGAAAATCCTCTATATAAAGAGCGCTCTTGGAAGAGTAAAATGACACTAATCCACAAGTGCTATTACTTAATATTTTTGCATTTATTTTTCTAAATCTTTTAATAGAACACAGTAAAAGATTTCGTCACGGTAATAGAACACAATAAAAGATTACAAAATAAGATCAAAACAATGCTATCCAACTTTATTAACGGACTAGCTTGGTCCGGAACACTTATTACAAGATTATTAGGTAGAATAACTAAATTACAATATTAATGTAGCGTATCGAATTTTAGGTATTCGATGCAGACGTGTCGAATGTCTTCGTTCGATGCGGAACAGTTAACACTGGATCAAAGTCGTTCTGGAATGTATCGAATTCGATGCGTACTTTGGATGTCGAATTCGATGCGCACTTTGCGTGTCGAATGGAGGAACACTATTTAACTGCGTGTCGAATGAGGGCTATTCGATCCAGTGCGTGTCGAAAGAGGGCTGATTCGATGCTGACTGTGCTGAATTCAAGGGGACGGGCTATTTATAGCAACCGTCCCGTGGGGCCCAGAAACCAATATAGAAAGGCGCATCAAATCATTGCTATTCGATGCGCGCATCGAATCATGGTAATTCGATGCGCTAATGGACTGGCCCAGTAAAGAAGCATTAGGTTGTTAATTCGATGCGCGCATCGAATTCTCCCAATTCGATGCGCTCATGGGCCGGCCCAATAACGATGTATTGGGCCAATCTTAAATCACACCCATTATATAGTCCCCCCAGTTTGGGAGACGATGTCAACTTGGAGATCGTCTTCCAAACTTTAAAGAATATATTTGGGATTGCTCGGAATGGTCTAGGCCGTACTTCTTTAATTTTTAGATATATTATCAAATATTTGTACTGATTTGAGATATTCCTATTCATAGAATAGTTCGGAACGGTTCACAGTAGCTCTATGAACAATAATGAAACGCATCGAACAATGTCAATTCGATGCGTGAAATGAACCGTATCGAATTCCGTTCGTTCGATGAAGTTATTCGATGCGGCCGCTGGACTGGGCCTGATGGGCCTCGCGGTCCTTATATAAAAGGGGTGCTGCCCTGAGGAGCTCATATCGCAGCCAACACACTCCGCTCCTCAGGTGAGACGCATCGAATTGGAGTCATTCGATGCGATCCGCATCGAACGATCATAAATTCGATGCGATTAGCATCAAATTGTGGTGGTTCGATGCGATAATTATTTTAATTAAATCAGTTCCTTTTCATTTTTGTTTAAAACATTGGCACGGGCACTAACTTGCATTTCCTTTGCTTAGGATTTTATTTGACTCAATAAAAGCTATTTCTACCGGAAATTCGATCAAGGTAAATATTTTTTGCTTTGTTTTGCTGAATTATTTGTTTAAGAAATTTCTCTTTAAGTATGTTTGAGTGATATGCGAGAGTGTAGAGTGACAAGTTTGTCCTTAGTCAGTCTCCGTTTTTAATTTATTTCAGCTCATTCTCGTCAAATATGGTGAGCAGTAAATCCAGTTCTGGCAGTGAGTCGAGTACTAGCTCTAGCTCCAGTTCCACTAATAAAGAGAACCCTTTGAATGCTCCCGCGGGTCCGAGCGCAGTCGAAGTTAGTGAATTCGATTTAATAGATATAGAAATGTTGGATTCTCCCGCTGATAAGAACCCTGTTGGCGATACTAAACCCACTCCCGAAGTGGACAACGATGACTTGTCTGTGTCATCCTATCGGGATAATCGGGCTCCAAGCGAGGGTGAAGAGGATGTAGTTATTATTAATAGGGAGTTCGATGATCACGTCGAGTTCCCAAGAATGGCCTACAATCAATATATTTCTCGTATCCAACATAGTCGTAAGGGGCTCCGTAAAAAAATTGATACACCTGACAAGTATAAAATTGTCTTTCCGGGCCCAAATGATCGGATGCATACCCCACCGCCCGGTCATATGACTGTATTTGTTGGTCAGCTCTTGAACGATCTGCATTCCCAATTCCTCTTGAGCTAAGATGGCTTTTAAGGATGATAAACCTTGTACCCGCGCAACGCACGCCAAACTCTTATGGGAATTTAATTGGCTTTATCATAGTCATGAAGGCGTTGCGCCAACCACAAAGTCCCAATGAGTTTTACACGTTATTTGAGATTGCAAGGCGTGAAGAAGGATTTTACCATATCAAAGCACAAACGAACCGAAAGTTTTTGAATGGTGGGGCGACCGGTTATGGAAAGGATTGGAAAAGAAGATACTTCTACATCGAAGAGAGCTACAAAGACGAGTTTAGGCAATATCGCCGTGAATGGTACACAGGTGCTAGGGTAATTATTCTCGGTGGAGTCACCGTAACTTCATGGGATTGCGAGTTTATCCCGAATTTAGTTAGAGAACATCAATTTGATGTTAAAAAACTTGTCGAAAATCGAGTCCTTTCGTTAGATGGATTGTCTCCAGTGAAATATAACGGAAGAATGACCCTTGGTAAAATAGCGCAACTCTCTGATATTTTTGATTTATGCTTATTATGATTTTAACGATTTACTTTTCTTGCAGCCGAGTACTTCATGAGTCGTCACACGAGAATGAATCGAGCTGTTGCTGCTGATCTGACGAGCTCCCAGACCAACATTGTGCCCGAAATCCCTCCTCCCCGAAAGAGAAAGAGTAAGGGTAAGAAGAAAATTGGTAGTCCCTCTTCTGCCGCTGCTGCGGAATCAAATGTTGATCCTTTTGAGGACATGTTGGGGGATAACCCAGAGAATGTGCAAGGCGGTGCTGAGGCATCAGAAAGCATTGCGGTTGGAACAGGCGACGATGCTCAAGTTGGCAACCAACACAAGAAAAGGAAAATGCCTCAGACCCGGTCACAAGCCGGAGGGGCTGCCCCCCCAGTCGGCCGAAGATATAGGCTTGGTGCTTCTAATGCTCCGGTTAATGTAGCTAAAACAAGCGCTGGAGTTGGGCTTAGCCAAGGCCCTCGAGCTCGGGCTGCTGGGTATGAGATCTCGTAGGCCGAAGCCATCGAGCATTTGAGGGCACTGATGCCTGGTCTTGCAGTTCCTCTCCCAATCTCAGCCGAAGAAAGGAAGAGGGTGGAGCGGAACACGTTGCATCTGCTAACAGCGGTAATGATCTCCTTGCTTGAGTTTTATTTATTTTGGACTGACTTTGTAAATTTTGATCTAACTGCTCATTAATTGTTAGGCAGGAGGTTTCGTGGACACCATGTTCTCGGCCCTAATGGAATTTCGGGAGACTGCTGGCGATAGTAACAACGCTGCTCTTGAAGCTGCCCTTGATGAAAAGGAAAAGGCCTTGCAATTGGCCAAAGACCATGCTGCTAAGGCACATGTTGATCGGGAGGCAGCCAAGGAGGCACATGCGGAGGCTGAAAAGCTCAAAGAAGAGCTAAATAATCAAATTAATGAACTTAAAAAGGAGGTGGGTGCAGCCAGAGAAGAAGCCCATAACGCCGATGTCAATGGTTATTTGTGCGGCCTTAAAGAGGTAGCATCTATTCCTTTTCATAGTGTTTCGCATCCCAATTTCCTGTTATCGTATTAATATTTTTTCTTTCTTGTAGGTTTCTCCCCAACAGAAAGTGGAGATAGCTGAAGAGTTTCTCCGAAGCAACACTTTTCAAGAAATCTACATTCGTCGAGGCGAGCTCGAAGCTCGGAATGCTCAAGTTCTGACTGTGCATCAGTTTTATGCAACACAGTATGTTCGTGGCGGTTTCAAACTAGAATGGTTAGACCTGTCTCTAGGACCAAACCGAGAAAAACTGCCACCTCGGACAACTTCTGAGCCGGCAGAACCTGATGAGTTCGCCTCGCTGCTAAAGAATGAGAATCTTATTCTCGGGGGACTATCACCACCGCTTGTTATGCCTGAGCCGTATCCCTCATCTGAGGATGAAGAAGATGTCTGAATTTGCAGCCCTAAGGCTGTTCTATCCTTCCATGTCTATGAACAATTTTTATTTTTAATTTAACTTGTGCATGGCGCTGCGTCGCTTTTATGAGTTTGAACATTTTATGCTTAGCGCAATCATACTTTAGAATGTTCGTCTTTAGTTTTTTAATTATTTATTATGCTCATATTTGTCGCCTTTTATTTCAATATCCTTTCTGGGTTCTTTACTTTATTTTGACAACCTGTCGGTTTTTATTTTTCATCTGCGATGAAGAGTTGAATAACGTTTTTGCTTGCCTTATTATAATTTAGAAAAAAGGCTTTGCTTGTCTCTTTGGACATAGTTTAGTTTAGTCAGTTACTGTTCTTTTTAGGGTTCCGCTCAAGATTTCTCAAATCGTGAGTTTTAATGAGAACTTACCGTGCTATACATAGTGTCTGTTCCTTGCTTGTATTTCTAAGCAATTGTGGTAATATTTGTCATTCCGGAGAGAATCCTTCGTCCCTCCTCATCCTTTGAGAGATTCTGAATGTATTGTGGTAACTTGCTTCCTATTGGGAACAACCTTCATCTTTTTATTACCTCTGACTTTAATCGGTATCTCGTGCCACTTTGGACAGAGTTTCCGTTCTATTCTTTTCTTTAGGGATTTTCGGTATCTCGTGCCACTTTGGACAGAGTTTCCGTCCCTTTTGTTGCCTCTGGCTTTTATCGGTATCTCGTGCCACTTTGGACAGAGTATCCGTTCTTCTTCTTGCTTCAGGGATTTTCGGTATCTCGTGCCACTTTGGACAGAGTATCCGTCCCTTTTGTTGCCTCTGGCTTTTATCGGTATCTCGTGCCACTTTGGACAGAGTATCCGTTCTTCTTGCTTCAGGGCTTTTTGGTATCTCGTGCCATTTTGGACAGAGTATCCGTTCTTCTTCTTGCTTCAGGGATTTTCTGCCCTGCGTACATTTTATGATGCAGATTAGATAGGACTCATGTAAACAATGAACTACAATTCGTTTTCTCGGATTAACCAAATTAGATTATGTGAACAATTCGGAGTTTGAGTCATTGATTAATTTCCCTGACTTCCCACTTTGTCCTCCAGGGTCATGTTTTGGTGAACCTGTTTTAAGTTCATACATATTTGTCCCTCATGCATGTCATAGCAGAGAGAACGAATAAAAACTTATTCAAAATATTCAAAATGCTAAATACACTTGTAAATTGAAATAAAATCTTTAATCATTATGCTCCATTTGCCTTGGAGCCAATGCCCTTGCCACTGCTTCTTCTTGTTGTGGCCGAATCCGGAGGGAAGTCACGTAGCATTTCCATCCTTCGATATGGTCTGCTATGACCTCACCTGTACCGCTAGGAGTTGGAAACTTCACCATTTGATGATAAGTTGATGGTAAAGCTCGGAAAGCATTCAAGGCAGGCCTCCCTATGATTCCGTTGTAAGCAAAATGCATGTCAACGATCACGTAATTCTCCAGAAGCATCTTTCTCTGCGGTGCTGTACCTAATGACGTTGGGAGTTTGAGCATTTCGAGTGGGACTATCTCTGGACCTCCAAATCCGTGAAGAGATGTTCTCACTGGTTCTAGTGTCTGATTATTCAATCCCATTTTAAGCAACGTAGAATTGAACAACACGTTTACTGAACTTCCGTGGTCCACTAGCATCTTGGTGACTCCATAATTAGCTATATCCACTGTTATCACCAAAGGGCAATTTAAATTGGACATTTGTATAGCATGTGGACTCAACTTTCTTAGGTCTGCTGTAGAGAAAGTAACCTCTTCATGTGGCATTTGCTCAATTCTCAGTATACTGGCCATATCGACGAAATTATCCGATTCAACCAATCTTGTGATCTTTCTCCGACCATTGGTAGAATCTGCTCCCCCCGGTCCTCCTGATATCATATTGATCATGCCTCTCCTGGCGTTCCCATCTTCAATCTGGGGGTATTGGAAAAGTTGCGGTTCATCGAATGCCCTCTGCTTATCTTTCCTAGGAGATGGAGTTCTCTTCCGGTTGAAATTGTTTTCCTGCTCTTGCACCTTCTTGACAAACTCCACAAGTTTGCCATCCTCAGTATCATGACCCTTCTGATTGTGATACTTACAGAATTGATTTGAGTACATCGTCGCCTTGGACTCCCTCATTGGTTTGGGATCCTTCAACCAGTTGAAAAAACCTCCTGCCCTTCCCTCGGACTACATATCCCCTGATGACTTGGAAGCTAAGCTGGCCAGCGCGGTGCAATTGACGAAGGAGGAATGTGAAAGGGAATTTCAATCTCGTCAACAAGGGTATCTGCTAGGCAACTTTTTGCTGGGATTCCTGGGATGCATTAATCAGTGTCGCGAGGATAGATTGTTTGCTCACATGGAGAATTGGAGATTGCTTATTCCTCGGACCTTGATACAAAATCCTCCCTCATTGAGTGAAGCCTATGCTGCTTACCAACGTGTACTGATGCACTCTCCTTCTCCTGCTCCTTTCACCAGCTTGCCACCTTCATCTTCTCATCAACCGACTCCCTCTTCGTCAAATGATATTTCCAAGTCATCCGACATCTGATGCAGTCATCTTTATGAAGACCTTTTGAAGACTTTTTTTTTATTGAATGTACGGATATTTCCCTTTTTTTATCAGATATTAAAGTGAATCTTTTAATTATTTTCTTTATTATTTCCGCACGTTTTGCTTTCCCTTACCCATCACTTATGTTCAGAGAATGTTTTATTGTCCCCCATTATAAGAGGCAATTCTCTTTGCGTGTCCAGCTTGCCAACTGCATGATTTATAATTAGTCCAGATGTCGCCTTCCCCTTGACACGTTTCTTGCTGCCACTCTCATGCAGTTCTATAAATAGGGTTCTTATTCCTTCTGTACGTTTGCAGACTCTATATTCACAATACGTTATTACCATGACTCCACCTCTTTCACGATCACCTTCTTCCTCCGATCAAGTTTCTCCTCGTCATACAAATCCTGCCTCTTCGAATGACAATACTCAAGCTAGGAAAACTGTTGGTGGCTTATCTTTGATTTTTAGAGGTTCTTCCACCATGAATCGGGTTGCACTTCCTCGTTCAAATTCCTGCATGGCTGACTCTTTACGTCTAACTTTTCTACGCCGAGAACCTTATCATCCTATAGATGGTTTATCCATTTTCAATACATATTCTTTAAACGTCAATGCCATGATGGGGGGAAGCAAAGTTGGTTCTTGCCATAGCATAGAATCTCAAGAATCAGTTTTTCAATTAATGTGCGAATACAATTTGAATCCTGATGATTTTGATGTTATTATTCCTCATGCTCATCAAAGGGCTTTTGAACCTCCTCTAGGTTATTTGACCCTTTACTCCGAGCAAATTCGATGTGGTCTACGTGTATTTTTCCATCCTATCATGCAGTCATTGTTCAAGTACTGGCAAATATGCCCTAGCCAGTTAACTCCTAATTCCTTATGCCATTTAGTAAGTTTTATACTGAATTGTTATCTTTTGAACTTACCCGTGACTCCGCATAGAGTAGGGGTTGCTTTCATACTTCGCCTTGTCCAAATGGTCTCCCTTACTTTAGCTTAGTTCATCGGGACCATCATATAAGCTTTAGCGTTCCTAGGCGACTCTCTTTTGTGGCAGACTGGAAGAAGATATATTTTTTCATTAAACCAAAAGGTTCATCTGCCAGTATATGGGACGTACCCTTGTGCTGGGGTTTAGTGTATGTTTTACCGCGCCCAGAAATTTCTGTGCGAGAAATGTCTTTTTTAAATTCTACTGGATTGTTCTCCGGATGCTACGACATCTGCTATATTCTGAAAAATTCATCAGCTTTGATTATGGCTGGTTTATAACATGGCATCGAGCTTCTGAATTTCCCCTTCGGGCCTCTGCATTCGAACCCCATTTTTCGTAAGTTTCACAGCTTTTCTGTAATTTTTATGTCTCGGGTTTTAACCTTTATTCTTATGTTTTCAGGTACAGAAATGGAACAATATGCTATCAGGCCTTTTTCTGCTAGCCTTCTCGGCCCTTTGGATACTTTCCCTCAATATTCCGATGATTCCATTTCCTCTTTCAGTTGTGAAATTATCGGATCCCGTTTGGGTCCTCAAGATTATTTAATGACCTCGGGCTTGGATTCCCTTTGTACCTCCAATATACCTATTGTCGATGCTTTGTTTAACGGAACCACTTCTGATTATATCCGTGACTCCAACCTTTCCCCTTCAGTGGGCTTAACATTATCTTTGGGAGTTTTCCCCACGCCTTCTATTAATGTGATTGATGGTGATATTCCCTCCCACTACGTTTCTCACGAGAAATTAACTCCCATCGGCAATTCTCATTCTCCTCCCCAAATGCTACCTCCATCAGGTGAAGGCACCAGTCATATTCCTGAAAATACCAACAATTTTCACCCTGATTTTCCGATACTTACCCCTGATGCCCCTTTCTGTCAGAGTTTTCTCAGTGGTTTACTAAATCAGTCTGATTACGAGGCTTTGGATGCTACTTCAATATCCCTCCTTCAAGATAGACTTTGTCGTGACCTTTGTGAGGTAAGAGATGTATACATCCATTTCTAAGTTGTAATGCCATCTTCCTCTTAACTTATTATTTTTTGTTATTAGGTATTCTTGATCACTGATGCCCTCAGATTTCAGAAGGAGTATTCTTCTAGCAATATGGGTTTTCTTTTCCGCCATCTAGCCGACTTAGAGGGGGATTTAGCTATAGCTCATAATAAGAGTGATATCTTGCAAGCTCAATATGATTCAGATCAAAGGATATTAGAATCTTTATGGAAGGAAGCCCAAGATACATCTTTTCATTTGAACCAGCTTTTGGATTTTGAACGAGAGCATTCTCAGGAGCTGGAAAACAGAATGGTCATCCTTCAAGCTCAGATTGAGGCTTCCGATGCACTAATTTCTTCTTTAACCACCGAGAGGGATGAGTTAACCTTAAGGCTCATAAACTAGGAAAGTTCCCATGAAGCCACTGCCCGTGTTGAGGCTGCAATTGTACCTTCAAGTGTTTCTCATATGAGGGAGACTCTTAGGGAGGAAATGCGAGAAATGGTCCTCATTGGCTATCGTATTTGCCAAAATGTTGTAAGAGTAATCCCAAGTTTTCCTCCCAACTTGGCCCTTTCTGATATAGAGATTAGTACCTCCTCCCATGCAATTGCTCCTCCTTTGTCATTCCGAAGAACAATGATTGCGACCGTGACTGTTATGGATCCCATCGTCCTTTCCCATGAACAACGTCGTCGTATTATTCGAGAAGGGAAACGCCCCCTGTCAGAATGATTTTCTTTTTTTTTCGTGCGTTATTCGTGTATATAGATAAGTCGGGTTAGATGGCATATGTGGAATGACTGTGTATCTTTCCGATTGTGTGTTACCACAATGTATGAAACACAGTATGCTATTTCCACTATATAAATGAAAGGCTATCTTTATTCAACCACGATTTATTTATATGTACACTCGTGATATTTACATAAGATTTATGCTAAATAATTTCTCAAAATTAAAGCATTCCAAGTTCTAGTCAGAACAATACCTTCCGATGTACTCAACTAGTACGTACCTGGTCCAATTATTCCACTTACCTTGTATGGTCCTTCCCACTTGGGTTGCAACTTGGCCACATTTTTTGATGGTCCAACTCTTTTGAGGACTAGATCTTCTACCTGAAAAGTTCTGACCTTAACCCTTTTATTATAGTGTTTAGCCATTTGAGCTTTGTATTCTTCCATTCGCACAGAAGCTCGATGCCTTCGCTCTTCCAACAAATCCAAAGCTAAAGCCAAGTTGGATCTATTGCTAACTTTCTCGTATTCTTTAACTCTCCAGCTTTCAGCTACTATTTCAGGATGAATTACAGCTTCACACCCATATGCCATGTTATATGGAGTTTCCCCGGTAGCGGAACTTAGTGTGGTTCGATAGGCCCATAACACTCCAGGAATTTCTTCCACCCATCATGCTTTGTGCCAATCCAGCCTAGCTTTTAAACTATTCAACAAAGTTTGATTGGTTCTTTCTACTTGTCCATTACCTTGTGGATAGCCTACCGATGCAAATCGATGCTTGATCTCCCAGCGTTCACACTACTTTTTGAGGGGTTCATTATCAAACTGGAGCCCGTTATCGCTGGCCAGATATCGTGGAATCCCAAATCTACATACTATGTTTCTCCAGAGAAAATTTATGACTGCTACAGAGGTGATTTTTGCCATCGGTTCAGCTTCTACCCACTTTGTAAAGTAATCCACTGCTACTAATAAAAAGCGCTTCTGTCTAGGATTGGGAACTAAGGGTCCCACCAAATCAATTCCCCATTTTGCAAAAGGACAAGCTAAGAGATTGGGTTCCCATGGAGTTGCTGGTTGATGGATTTGCGATGCGTGTTGCCTGACAAGCCTGCATTTACGCGCATATTCTTTGCAATCTTGAACCATCGTAGGCCAATAATATCCCTGGCAAATGATACGATGTGCCATGCTTGCCCCCTGAGAGTGATTTCCGCATTCTCCTTCATGCATTTCCTTTATTACCTCCAAAGCTTCTTGCTCATCAAGGCAACGGGTATGGACATTTGAATAGCATCTTCGAAATAAAATTCCCCTGTGCACAAAATAGTGAGCTGTTTTTCTTTCCATTCTTTGTTTTTCCTTCTCATTCCCCAAAAACCGGGTGGGATCTTCCAAATATGCTATGATTTCCGCCATCCATCCTGTGTTGATGGGTGCCACGAGGGTATCAGTAACTTTTTCATTTTCTTGCCTTTCCGATACAACCACCTGCAATAACGTGATGCGTCGGGTTCCAACCATCTGATGAGTGGCTATTTTAGACAAAGTATCAGCTTCTTGGTTATCTAGGCGAGATACCTGGACTATCTGGAAATTTTCAAATAACTCTTTCCTGTTTTGAACTGCTTGCACATATTTTTTCAATCGCTCTTCTTTTATTTCAAATTCACCCGCTATCTGCTGCACCACCAGTTGGGAGTCGCTATGAATGATTATTCGCTTAATATCTCCTTCCAACGCTAATCTCATTCCTATCAACAAGGCTTTGTACTCAGCTTCATTATTAGATGAAGGATAATTGATTCTTATGGCAAAATATAACATTTCTTCATCTTCAGTGTTTTTAAAGACCACCCCTGCTCCACCATGCGTTCCTAATGACGATCCATCTACATGGATATGCCATAACGCAGGTATCTTCTCAACTTGTACCTCCTTCATTTCCACCAGGAAATCTGCTAATATCTGAGCCTTGATGGCTGGTCGAGGAGCGTATGATAGATTGTATTCACTTAGTTCTATTGCCCATTTTATCATTCGCCCTGAGGTCTCAGGATGGTTAAGGATAGTTCTTAGCGGATGTTTGGTGAGTATCGTTATGGGATACGTCAAAAAGTATGACCTTAATTTTCTGGCTGCTGTCACGATGGCAAGTATCAACTTCTCTGTTTGCGTATAATTCTTTTCTGCCCCTGGCAAAGTTTTGCTGACATAATACACAGGTCGGTGTTCTCCTTCTAGATCTTTCACTAGCACTGCGCTCACTGCTTCTTCTCTGGCTGCCAAATATACAAACAAATTGTCCCCTGGTCCAGGCTTTACCAATAGGGGTGGGTTTACCAGATATTTCTTTAACTCTTCAAAAGCCTTTTTACACTCTTGATTCCACTGGAAATTCTTTACATTCCTTAAGATCTTAAAGAAGGGTAATCCTTTCTCCGCCGATCGAGAAATAAACCGGCTAAGCGATGCCATTTTTCCAGTTAGCTTCTGTACCTCATTAATTGTGCCAGGATATTTCATTTCTATGATAGCCTTTGCTTTCTCCAGATTCACCTCTATCCCTTTTTCTGTTACCATGTATCCTAAGAATTTTCCACCCCTAATTCCAAAGGAACATTTTTTGGGGTTTATCTTCATTCCGAATCTGTCCATGATGATTAGAGCTTGCTTTAAATCTTTCGGATGATCCTGTGCTCTTTTACTCTTTACTATCATATCATCAACATAGACTTCCATGGTGTCTCCAATTACTTCTGAGAACATTAAGTTCACTAATCTTTGATATGTGGCTCCGACATTTTTTAATCCGAAGGGCATTACCATATAGGAAAATGTGCCTGCATCTGTAATAAAACTTGTTTTTTCCTGATCTTCCTCAGCCATTGGAATCTGATTATATCCTTGGTCACCATCCATCGTGGATAATAACGCGCATCCAGCTGTTGAATCTACTAATTGGTCAATGCTAGGTAAAGGGTAACAATCTTTGGGACAAGCATCATTTAAGTTTGTGAAGTCAACGCACATCTGCCATCGTCCTCCAGTTTTTGGTACTAATACTACATTGGATAGCCATTCTGGATAAATTACTTCTCTTATCTGCCGTAGTTCCAGTAGTCGCTGTACCTGAGATCTAATTATTTTGTTTCTTTCTGGTCCCATGTTTCTCTTTTTCTGCCTGATGGGTTTGAAAGTGGATTTTACATTAAGGTAGTGCTGACATACCTATGGGCTAATCCGTCCCGGAGGACCACCTTCCCATGCAAAGAGATGGAGATATTCCTTCAGAACGATAGTCATTTCCACCTCTACTGTGGGATCCATTTCCTTTCACATCTTAACCATTTTATTACCTTCATCTAATTCTACCATTTTTAACTCTTCAACAGGTTGTACTCGGATTTCCTCCGTCTTTTGTTTCTTCCCAGGGGTATAGAGTTTTTCTGCTATCTCTGTTGGGATTGCGTTCATACGACATTCCCTTGCCTTGACCTAGTTACCCCGAACTTCTCCGATACCCGACATGGTGGGAAATTTAGTTTTAAGTGTAGAGTAGACGGTACGGCTTCGAAGGCATGTATGGATGGTCTTCCACATATGGCATTGTATGTTCTGGAGGATCCTTCTACAACCCAGAATTGCACATGCTCCGTTTGTCTTAACGCTCCTTCTCCCCATGACATGGGTAATATCACTGTACCTATCGTACGACTGGATTCACCTGAGAATCCTACTAACTGGATTTCTGTAGGTTCAAGGTGTATCTTCTTCAACCCCATTGCCCCGAAGGTCGGAGTGAACAATACATCCACCGAGCTTCCGGTATCTATCAAGATCCTTTGTATCTCAATCCCCATGATGGTAGCTGTGATTACGAGTGGATCCTCATGAGGATACACTATTCCCTTAAGATCCCCGGGCCCAAAAGAGACCACGGGTAATCTTATTCCTTGTAGGGAACATACCGGTAATCCTTGCTCAACCTTTTGGACTTCTTTTAAGTATCTTTTCTTTTGTCTTGAGGGGGTGGTAGATATATCGCCTCCTTCAATCATGTTGACTATTCTCCCTGACGAGGGATTATCTTGATAAGATTTCGGGGGAGAAGGTAAAGAATTCACAAGGTCCTCTTGTTCTATCTTTTCTTGAGGGACTTCAGTGACACTTTCCCTTTCATCACCTGTGGGTTTTTTTCTTTCAACTGCTCGATTATTTCTATTGTCACTCAGATAATCATGTAAATATCCCATATCCAGCAATCTATGAATTTCATTCTTCAGGTTCTTAGATCCATCAGTGGTATGTCCGTAGGCTTTGTGATATTTGCAGAATTTTCCTGTATCTTTCCTTTTGTACGGTTGTCGAACAGGCATTGGCCAGGAAAAATCTTCATGCCCTTTCATCGCATTGAGTACTTCCGTCGGAGTAATGGTTAGCGTGGGTAATGGAGTGGGTTGCAAATGTCGTTTCACCACTCCTGGATTATCCCTTCGCTGGGGAAGTCCCTTTACATCCTCTTTTTCTTTTGCCTTGGAACTTATGTCAGCACTTTCCGCTTTTAATTTCGAACTTTCTGCTTCTTCCATGAGAATATATGTTTTTGCTTTTGGCATGAGCTCATTCATATCCTTCACCCTGTTCCCTATCAAGTATCGAAAGAAGTTTCCTGACCTTAAGCTCTGTGCTAAAATGTCAGCTATCATAGCTGGATCAACATTGGGAACATCTAACACTTCGTCAGAAAAGCGTTTCATGAAATCTCTAAGTGACTCATCTTTTTGTTGCTTGATAGTAAATAAGTGGCATGCTGATTTAGGGTATCGTCTATTACAAGCAAATTGCCGTACGAATAGACAGGCTAACTGAGAGAAGTTAGATATTGTGCCAGGCGGTATCTGTGTAAACCATGACTGAGCTCTTCCTGTTAAAGTTGTGCGGAATACTCTGCAAAGTACAAAGTTAGGAGCGGATTGCAGATCCATCGTGGCTATGTACTGGTTAATGTGATCCTGCAGATCTTTCCCATCTTTTTCCCCAGAGTATACAGGCAAGTTAACAGATCTGGCATTAGCTGGAACTATGGCTTGGGCAATTTCTGGGATAATTGGGGAACCATGATATACTGGTTCATCGACAGGTGCGATAGCCCTTTTCATGCTAAGCATTTCTCGCCTGAGATAGTTCATCATTTCCCATAAAGAGGGGTCATTAACGTGAGTAGGAAACATATTGAATATTTGTCCTATAGGCATCCTGTTGTCAAATCCACCCATCAAGTTAGGGTTTCTATCCCGATACCCTCTATCCTGGTACACTGGTCGTTGTGGTTCTTGCAATGGGATTTGCGTCATTCTAGATCCTTGTTCTTCCACCTGATACCTCTCCCCACAGGGCTGTAAGGGTTGGGGTGCTGGGGGTCTTTAAAGTGTTTGTGATGCCCTTCGCAAAGCCGTTCCCATTAAATCTTCAAAAATTGCTCTTGGAACATTTATGTAGTCAGTATTAGGTGGTGGAGGATTTTCTAGAGACACTTATGTGGATTCTTGAGGCATATTTTCACTATGATTTTCCCTTTGTTGCTCCGAACTACCAGATCACTCCATCGACTTTGAGTGCTTTAAAGGTGATGTAATTTTTTTATTGACGTAACTCGAAGGCAATGATCTACGGCGTTCCCACAGACGACGCCATTGTTAACTCAAGAGAGTAAAATTATTTTTTATTATAAGAAACGCCTTGCCCAATAAGTCAACAAAGAATTACAATACTTTTTCAATTTTCTTTTTTTTCTAATAATTACTTTCTTAAATTTCGATTGCCTTCCCTCTTGACAATATTAGAGTATTTATAGATGGCCAATTGATAGAAGAGCCAACTCAAATGTTCAAATCAGAAGACACTTGTCAAGTTTATGAGCTGACAAAGCTTTTACTGCGTTGACACCTTGTCTACGTAAATCTGATACACCACCACTGGTGATGACATCTGGTTTCTATTATGCTGATATATCCTTGTTGTTGACACCTGGCTTTTACCTTGCTGATATATCCTTGTTGATATATCCTTGTTGATGACACCTGGTTTTTACTTTGCTAATATATCCTTGTTGATGACACCTGGTTTCTATCCTACTGATATATCTTGATCTCCACGATACTAATACATTTTTTGTCGTGCCATCGGGTAGATAGCTTTATCTTCCTATCGGAGGACTTTGCATTTGGCCAGCGCATCACCTTCGTGAATATAATGCCATCGGGTAGATAGCTTTGTCTTCCTATCGGAGGACTTTGCATTTGGCTAGTGCATCACCTTCGTGAATATAATGCCATCGGGTAGATAGCTGTATCTTCCTATCGGAGGACTTTGCATTTGGCCAGCGCATCACCTTCGTGAATTTAATGCCATCGGGTAGATAGCTTTGTCTTCCTATCGGAGGACTTTGCATTTGGCCAGCGCATCACCTTCGTGAATATAATGTCACCGGATAGGTATCTTTATGTTCCCATCGGAGGACTTTTTATATTAGGTCTTCGCGCATCGGATCGTTCACTTGCTAAAGTATCAACGATTATTTTAGGCATCATATAGTCATCCAAGACTGGTAGTGCCTATTGTATCGGATACTCTGTGAGTGATTTTGTCCTGCATTGTTGCATGTAATTCTAAAATAATCTTAACGATAGTAAATGATACCACGAGGGCTATCCATATCTTCATCCGATAGTAATTTAATTTCCCAAGGGGTTAACAACCAACATTTCCACAAACTCCCTCATTTTCATCTATGTAGTCCAGTCCTTCGCTAATTGGCAGTTCACTTTGTGATTGACTCTCATTCAATGGCACATCATCCTTAAAAACATCAACTATTTTCCTTGTAGAACCCACCAATGTCATCTCCAGTGCTTCCTTATCATTATTAATTGTAATATAATCCCTTGATACAAAATTAGAAATGTAACAGATCCTTACCACACTAGTCTTCACTTTAAAACCAACTTATTGTGCCATGATCAGTAGTTCTATCATAGACATTTCATTCCCAGTACACGAATCTATGTAGCTAACTTGTCCCTCCAAATAAACAACTTTTCCCAAACTCATTAACTTCCCAGAATGATGCAGTATGATGGTGAAAGGGTCATCTTTGTCTCCAACTGAAAAAATAAAGTGGAAAAAAATATCATGCTATTACCATGTTGGGCAACATATACACAAATAAACCTACATATCACGTGGCAAAAGTGAAATATAGGATCGCAACAAACCATACACTCAGTGGCAGACAAAGTGTGAGAAAAAAGGGGGGAAAAGTAATACTTTTCCACATGCACACAACTAATTCATCAAATACAGCCAAAACAAGGGACCACACACCCATAATTCGCTTAAAAAATGAATAAAGTAAATTAAAGAAGTATGGTTTCTTACCATAATCTGGCGTGAGTGAACCTTGTGGAATAAAGTCGCTTGGTGCTCTAACTTTCCAGCCCATTATCAGATCATACGAATCAGGTAGTGTATGCAAGAGATTGAGGTTCACTTTGGCAGATTCGAGATTGATTTTGGGATTAGGGTTTCTAGTTTTGGCGGGTCGAGATAGATGAAGTATCTGAAAAGGGCGGGCTCGGGGGGTTATGTATTTGTTTTTTAATTTTTTGTTTTTTCATCAAATATAAGGTGAACTATCGATTTTACCCCTCTCGAATGACGTTGACATGGCGTCATTAAGTTGAATGGTGACGTTTTTTGGCCGAGATAGGTCGAAAAGAAAGTTGGGACAGTCGACTGCCAAAATTTAAAACTTTGAATATGTAACTGACAAAATTGAAAGTTCACATAGGTATGAACAAAAATAGTCAATGTTTGGATAGGTATCTGCATTTTCTTATTTATTTATTGTGTTAACTTTCACTCTTTTTGGTTAGAATAGTATTGGTACACTAGTTGTGTCTTTTATAGTATTTTTTGGATACAGGTCATAACTTTGTTGTAAACACGGATTAAAATTCCTCTTTCAGGCTAGCTATACTTTGATTTACTAAATATATTAGTATCTTCCTTCATTTCTAGAAGTGCTCCAAGATATGCCATACATTTTTTTTATTTAAATTGTTTTTCTGTACTTTAGAAAATATCCCTAATTCTTTATATTGTCTCGGAAACCAAAATAGTCCTGCAATTTGTTTCCCAACAAATTATGCCAAAAATCAAAATCGTTATACGAGTATAATTGATCTGATATTTTCAGACTTAGGGGCTTGTTTGGATTTGCCCTCATTCGAATCGAAAGTGTTGAATAGGATAGACGCTTCTTACAAAGATTTGTACTAACGCACATACTACTGACTCAGCTTCTGGAAATCAAAATGGATAAACTCATAAACTCCAAACACCGACGACAAGTCAAATTCCAACAAAGATGACAAATGTAATTAAATCTATCTAGAAGGATGACATGACCAAACGCAGGCATATTATAAGATAATGATGGGTGTGATTTAAGATTGGCCCAATACATCGTTATTGGGCCAACCCATGAGCGCATCGAATTGGGAGAATTCGATGCGCGCATCGAATTAACAGCCTAATGCTTCTTTACTGGGCCAACCCATTAGCGCATCGAATTACCATGATTCGATGCGCGCATCGAATAACAATGATTTGATGCGCCTTTCTATATTGGTTTGTGGGCCCCATGGGACGGTTGCTATAAATAGTCCGTCCCCTTGAGTTCCGTGCATGTTTTCGAGAAGATAACCACCTCAGCACAGTCAACATCGAATCAGCCCTCTTTCGACACGCATCGGATCGAATAGCCCTCATTCGACACGCAGTTAAATAGTGTTCCTCCATTCGACACGCAAAGTGCGCATCGAATTCGACATCCAAAGTACGCATCGAATTCGATACCTTCCAGAACGACTTTGATCCAGTGTTAACTGTTCCGCATCGAACGAAGACATTCGACACGTCTGCATCGAATACCTAAAATTCGATACGCTACATTAATATTGTAATTTAGTTATTCTACCTAATAATCTTGTAATAAGTGTTTCGGACCAAGCTAGTCCGTTAATAAAGTTGGATATCATTGTTTTGATCTCATTTTGTAATCTTTTACTGTGTTCTATTACCGTGATGAAATAAGACCAAAATATTGGTGCCGTCTGTGGGAACACAAAGTTTATTAGTTTGTTAGGCAGTATGTCTAGAATTACCAGATCCCAAAGTAAAGCTCTAGAAGGAAATATGGGAGAAGCATGACAGAATACACCTGAACGAATCATGCAAGATATCGCGGGACCGTCAACAGTACCCGCAGCAGTACCAACTCCAGCAAGGAGAGAGAATCAAGGACCTCAAGCTGATGAGGTACCCGCCACTGAAGCAGGTGCAACTGGAGCCACATCAACGAGTGCCTTTATTCGAGATAATATGAAGAATGAATTGATGGCAATGGTAAAAGCTGCATTGGCCAAAGTACTCACTCCAGCACTGCCCGTTATGATACCATCTCGTACTGAACATCCAGAGACCTTAAGGGAACAAGGTTCTGTTGCCATAATGTTAAAGGGAAAGGAGAAGGAAAAATCCCAGCAAGACGACATGAGAAGTAGACATGTTTGAGAGGGAACAAAGAGTAAAGGAAAATCCACCTGAGAAGAACAAGGAAAGAAGCTAGTGTCGGTTGAGGTACAATCAAGAAGACATCTTGAAAAGAGAAAAAGGGAAAAGGAGGCAGAACGTGTTACTGAACGAAGAAGAAGAGAAGAAAGGAGACGTTCAGAAAGTCATGATTCCAGAAGGGAACGGAATGAGGAAGAGGACCAAAGAGAAGAAATACGAAGGAGAAGTAATATAGATGACAGAAGACATCCAGACGGTCATGATTCACGAGGTGAGCATGATAGAATGGTCAAGGATAAAGAAAGGCTGGAGAAAGGGAAAGCTACATCTGAGATTCAAGCGGTACAGGAGAACAATACTTACAGCCGCAGTCCATTTTGTAAAGAGATAGAGTCAGAAATCTTGGGACAGTGGGAGAAGCTCCCGGAACTGAAAACGTACGATGGGAAGTCTGATCCCCGAGATCATATTTTTCAGCTAGATAAGAAGTTGTCCCTTTACGGTTTTAAAGACAATATCCAAGCCAGGATATTTGCAACAACTCTGTCGGGAGTAGCTGTGGATTGGTTTAATCGGATTTCTCCAGGAGTGATCAAAAGCTACAGCCAACTTAGAAAAATGTTTGAAGACCAATTCTCTAGTCAATCCAGATTGGTTCTGGATCATTCCCATTTCTACACAATGAAGCAAGAAACTAATGAAAGTCTAAAGGACTTTATGAAACGTTTTAATACAGAGCTATTAAGGATTGATAGCCCGTCAAGAGAAATGATTGTGAGCATACTTTTCCGAGCAACCACAATGTTCGGTGGGGATCTACTCAGACGAAAGCCCACCACCATTGAAGAGATTAACAAAATAGCACAAGAGGTGGGTCATTTCGAGGAAATGATGGCGACTAAAGTACCTGTTGTTACAATTGTGAAAGAAAAGGAAAAAGGCAGAGAAGATCACAATCGTAACAATTACAATAATAGGAACAAGAACTACAAAAGGGATAGTTCGCCTAGAAGGTACACACCGTTAAATTCTCACATCATGGCAGTCTTTGGAGCAGCAAAGAGGAAATGACTCTTCCTTAAGCATCCATACTCTTTCATGGAGTTGAGTGATTTATTCTTTCAGATTTTTCTCCTTGGTGTTCCACAACTTTGCCTCTTCCTTTAGGGCAAACAATTCATCATCCAAGGCATCTCGCTACGAGGTAAGAGTCGTAAGAGTTGCATTATTTTTCTTCAGCTTGTCCTCCAGTGTCTTCTCTTTAACAAGACCTTGTGCAAAGTTAGCACGAAGGATCTTGATTTCATTCTCAGCGGCTTCTAGGGCTTGATTCTTCTTCTTTAGCTCTTCCATGGAAAATTGTCCAATAGTCTGAGCTGCATCAACTTCTCGCCAAATGGAAGGAATAATCTTCGGGACCTGAAAAACAAAAGCAATTAGTCATTATACACTAACAGTTCACATCAAAAAGTATATTGAAATATGCTCACCATCGAGACCATCCACTCGGAGAAAAATCTGGCTACATTCTCCTCGTGACGGGTGGCTTCAGAAGAGACATTAAGATAATGAGTGACCACATCAAAGGCCTTCTCCATGTCGGGATAGCTAGGCCTTACGCTTGACTCTGCTTTCTCCCATGTAGTATGAATGAAGAAAGGAGAGCCAGTGGGAGTAAAGCGACTTGAGAAGGCCATTCCCTCGGATTGAGAAAAGAAATTGGCAGCTCTCGGGGAAGAACTTGATGGCATCACTGATGGCCCTCCTAATGGAAAATTATAGGCATCCTTTTTCACGAATGAAGGAAGCAACTCATCCAAGAGTCCCAAATCCACAGATTGATGGGAAATACGAGCAGAAGGATCAGAGGTAGCACCTTCGGGAGGAAATTCTTCGCCTTGTAAAAAATCATCAAGGGATAATAGATGAGGACCTAAGGAGCGCTTTGGAGCACTAGGAGGGAGCACATCTGTTGAAAAGGAAAAGAAATATTGAGCAACCAGTAAAGTATAAAGTAGAAGAAAAGCAAGATAAAAAACTAACCTGATGCTAAAGTATCATCATCGCTGATCAAGATAGCTTTACCTTTCTCTATAAAAAAAAGAGGAGTATCAGTATCTAGAATGGCATGAATCAATAAGAAAATTAAAAAAAAAATCATAAATGTACCTGTGGAAGAAGGAATGTCAGGAGATGGCCTAGGAGATTGAACATTAATATCCAAAGGCAAAACAGATGGGGTCGTCGTATCCGCTGGATCCGACTTTGAAGGTATCAAAATAATGGGAATGGAAGGTTGTCCAGAAGTATCAAGCGAAGCATTTATAGTAGGCAATGAAGCATCAGGGGCATTGGAAGGATCGGCTTCGATGACAGGATCAGCTGTTTCCTTATCTGAAGGTTTAGGAGAATCCACTCCTTGCAAGTCAACAGAGTCAGATCCCCTGCTCGATTCCTAAGAAGCATCATCTATCAGCTTGCTCACTTCACTCGAAGATTTAGCCTTAGCCCGTGAAGAGGTGGAGCGAGCAGTTAAAGGCTTGTCCGATATGGATGATTTCAAATTTGACACTACAGAAGAAAACAGATTAAACAGAATAAGATAAACGGAAGGAATAAATGAGATGTTAACACAACCAGTAATAGATTTACCAAAAGTGGGCTGTATATCCTTCGGAAGATGAATGAAAGATTTGCCCTCGGATTCCACATCGATAGGTGAAATCTTGAGCAATCCGGTTGTCTTGTACAAGGTATGGTAATGTTTGGACTTTAAAAGCTCAGCAGCATCGAGTATCAAATCAAAGGATAAAGAAGTTTCCATCTTATATGAAGGAGCCTCGGGGTAACAAAAGGTACGGGAAAAGTCCCATTTACCCTCTTCAGGTTTAATAAAGACAAACTTGTCTTTCCAACTGCTATAAGACAAGTTTGTACCTACTACTACACGCTTGAGTGGATCCCGATGGGCAAAGAAGTAAAAAGGGTGACCCGCAGAACACACATTCATAGTGAAGATAGAAAAGAATCTCCTAACAGTACACTCAAGCCCTTTCGAGAGGCACCAAAAAACAAAAGCAGACAATATAATAAAACTATTGGGAGTCAGTTGACTCGGACAAATCCCACAAGCTTTAAAAACTTCGCAATAAAACGGAGGGTAAAAAGAACGAAGGCCCGCACGTACCTGAACGTGGTACAATGTAAAATGGCCCTCGGGAGGAGCATCGCCCCTCTCGTCATCAGAAGGGATATGATAGGTTATGTTTCGTGAAGAAACTTGAAATTCTTGAAAAAGAGCAGAGACCTCTTCTTCGGTTACTGTGCTTGCCACATCATTCACTTTTTGATAGCGGTGGGGTTCCGGTGCCGGAATAGCAGCGGTAGATTTCTTGGGACGTTTAGAAATGCGGGGCGATTCATCTCCCTGAAGAACCCTAGCTTTACTTTTCTTTTTGCGGCGGTAGATTTCCACACAAGCAGGATTTTTCGGCAACATCGCAGTTGTAATACCGGTGGAGGTCTCCTCCAAAGTCGCCGTTTCGGTTACAACGGCGGTAACATGTAAAGCAAGGGTATTAGGAATCTCGGAAGCCATGAAAAGCAAGAGTAGTAGAAAAATTAGAAGCAATGATCTAACGGAGAAAGAGAGAAAGCTTGAAAGAGAAGATGGAGTTAACAGCGAAACAGTGAAGAAATGGGAATGTGGAAGGAAGCTTATAAAGGACGCTCGAAGTAGTGGATAGTTAATATGCACCCACGTCATAGGGCACGTTCCCCGAAAAAAAAGGAGCCGTTACACCTTCTGGATTTCCCCCTTTAATGAAGAAATAAAGACAGTCAAAACATAAATATTCGATGGTCACTTGAAACTATATACTCAAAAAGTTCCAGATGATTAAAAATGAATACACCAGGAACTGGGGGGACTGGTGTTAACCCCTTGGGAAATTAAATTACTATCGGATGAAGATATGGATAGCCCTCGTTGTATCATTTACCATCGTTAAGATTATTTTAGAATTACATGCAACGATGCAAGACAAAATCACTCACAGAGTTTCCGATACAATATGCACTACCAGTCTTGGATGACTATACGATGCCTAAAATAATCGCCGATACTTTAGCAAGTGAACGATCCGATGGAATCATTCTTACAATGGTGCGCGAAGACCTAATATAAAAAGTCCTCCGATGGGAACATAAAGATACCTATCCGGTGACATTATATTCACGAAGGTGATGCGCTGGCCAAATGCAAAGTCCTCCGATAGGAAGACAAAGCTATCTACCCGATGGCATTATATTCACGAAGGTGATGCGCTGGCCAAATGCAAAGTCCTCCGATAGGAAGATAAATCTATCTACCCGATGGCGTTATATTAACGAAGGTGATGTGCTGGCCAAATGCAAAGTCGTCCGATAGGAAGACAAAGCTATCTGCCCGATGGCATTATATTCACGAAGGTGATGCACTGGCCAAATGCAAAGTCCTCCGATAGGAAGATAAAGCTATCTACCCAATGGCACGGCAAAAAATGTATTAGTATCGTGGAGATCAAGATATATCAGCAGGATAGAAACCAGGTGTCATCAACAAGGATATATCAGCAAAGTAAAAACCAGGTGTCATCAACAAGGATATATCAACAAGGATATATCAGCAAGGTAAAAACCAGGTGTCAACAACAAGGATATATCAGCATAATAGAAACCAGATGTCATCACCAGTGGTGGTGTATCAGATTTAAGTAGACCAGGTGTCAACGTAGTAAAAGCTTTGTCAGCTCATAAACTTGACAAGTGTCTTCTGATTTGAACATCTGAGTTGGCTCTTCTATCTATTCGCCATCTATAAATACACTAATATTGTCAAGAGGGAAGGCAATCGAAATTTAAGAAAGTAATTATTAGAAAAAAAAGAAAATTGAAAAGTATTGTAATTCTTTGTTGACTTATTGGGCAAGGCGTTTCTTATAATAAAAAACAATTTTACTCTCTTGAGTTAACATTGGTGAAGATAAACTAGAGTGTATTATTTAGCTCTTTTGTCGTGTATTTGTCTTGGTGCACTTCACATCTTTATATAGGTAGTCTTGTAACTTGATCTTTAAGATATGTTTTACAAAGTTTTAGGTAACTCTTGAAGCTTCCTTGTTGAACTCTAGTTCCTTTTAAACTCAGACTCCTTTTTGAATAACTGTTCCCTTTATTAGCATTTTAATAAATAAATACACCTTCTTCAATTAAGAGCACATCCTGAAAAGTTTTCGAGTTGCACTTGAACTCCAATTGTTTTCTTCTTTGAAAACACGTTCGGGTGACTTTATTCAAAGATGGAATCTTCAAATTATGAAACTTTTAGTGCTCCTCCTTATGTTAAGATTCGTTCATGGACATAATCAAAGACAACTAACCATGGAACTTGATTAATAAGTGAATAAATGCAAAACTAAATATCAGCAAATTTAAACCCAGAATGTTAGAAAGTTTCTGGTTTGAATGTTGTCCCAACATTGAAGCTACAATGTTTATCTAACATTGACCTAACAGCTTGCACTTTCACTATCAATATTTTTTGCAGTTGCTATATATTTCATGCTATAATCGAGTCCTTCAGTGCAAAAGGAAATCATCAAAAAATTAAATTATTTTTCCTGCATGTCATAGCTCATAAACATTACGAGTTCAAGAAATATCGATGTCAACAATGTTGTTCCCGCGATAGACGTTGTATCACGGAATTTTGGTGTTCACGAGTGTTTGAAGGTAGTCGAGCATATGTCGGTATTAACGAGTGTTTGAACCCACTTAGCCGAGCAAATTGAGCTTAAGGATAAGAGGCCTTCTAACCTATTATGTCTCACGTCCAAATAATAAATTGCAAAATTGAAGTTTTTCAGTTTTTAGATCAACTATTTTTGTTCCTATTTTTATTTTAGTGATATTCTTATGGATCCTTTGTGAATTACTATATAAAATCAATTTTTTTCCTGGAATTTATGTATTGCAAATCAAAACTAGAGCTGCTTTTTATTAAAATAAATAATTGTGTATCGAATCTTTTATGTGAAATAAAATAAACTTGAGAAAACTAGGGAGAGTGGCAACATGCAGAATATATATATATATATATATATATATATATATATATTTTGATCAAACGAAAAATGAAATTTATAAATGAAACATTGGTATTATAAGGAATACTACCAAAGAGTACAAAGGAGTTACAGACTTGTTAGCCATCAATTCTCACACAAGCTAATTTAAGCAAAGCAACGGTTGCAAACTCCAGTCAATAAATGAATATACAAAGTCCCGTCTATAAGATTTTATCCAACACCAAAGTCTTACCTTTATAATATCAACGACCTTCGCACAATCAACCTGTTCATTTTTAAACACGACTTTGTTTCTCATCTTCCAGATTTCCTACACAACAAAGAACCAGAGTTGCTTCCATTCTACGGCGGCCTTTTTATTTGTCACAATACCAACAAAGTGTTCGAGATGTTGTCTCGGGTCATTATGTAGTGCTGTCAAAACACCAAACCAACTGCATATATCCATCCAAATCATTACCGACGCAGAACACTCGAAGAAAAGATGTTTTGTCGTCTCAACTTCAGTCCCGCAAAGGCAACATATTTCATTCTCTCCGCCCGTTAAAACGCCTCTTCGCTGTAAATTTTTCTTCGTTGGAATGCGGTCAAGCAGAAGTCTCCATCCAAACATTTGAATTTTGAGAGGGAATTTTATATGCCAAATGAACTTTAGGCGGCAAGAAGGCAAGGAATCTTGAATGTCGTTTCTCACCGTGTTGTAGGCGGATCCAATTGAATATGTTCCTGTTTTATCCTTTCTCCAATCCAACAATCGTCCTCATCTTTATTCAAGTTAATTCTCTCAATCAGCCTCAACATCTCCTCGAAAAGCTCTTCCTCCCACGCGAAAAATCTTCTTCGCCATCTCCATCTCCAGATCCAGCGATTCTCATGCCACGAACCCATGTTAGACACCAAGCTCTCTTAATCTAAAGACAAGTCGAAGAGTCTTCTAAATTGTAAATTTAATGCTCCATTACCAGCCCACAAATCAAACCAAAATCTCGTTTTATTTCCTATTCCGATGCAAACTCCAATGCCTTCTTTAAACCAATCCACGTGGCTTTCCTCACGAGCTATTGGAGCAATGTCTCGCCACTATACCGAGCTATCCTTTCTTACTTGGTTGTCCATGTTCCACCATGTCGACTTCTCAAAACCACCATATCTGGACTTGATTACCTTCTTCAAAAGATTTTCAGGTTCTACGAGAAATCTCCATTACCATTTTCCGAGTAACGCCTTATTAAAAGCACTCAAGATCTTTGATGTTAAGGTCGCCATTATCTTTCCTCCGACACAATACATCCCTAGAGCTATGTCGTCAATGATTCGTAAACTAAAGTCTGCTGGTAATGAGTTGACTGACGAACAGCAGGTTCAGGCGGTGATACTTCACTTCCTGGCTCCTGGGAGACCATGAGCCAAACTATGACGTATAATGAGCATATCAAAACATTTGATGATGCGGCACATCATTTAGAGCTGGAAGTAGAGCGCCTAGAGGCAGCTAATGCTAACAGTTCTGCTTATGTGGCCGAGTCTTCCAGAGAGCGTGAGGCATTTAGGCCCAGACACAACATGCATTCGAAAAAGGCAGAAGTGCGTGCTGGTCAGGTTCAGAAGACCTCCAACACCAACCAACGCCGGAAAAGGGGCAAGCGTGGTGGTGCAAAAGCTACCAAGGGGGTATGCTTCAACTGTAACAAAGAAGGTCATTTTGCTCGTGAATGCACTGAGCAGAATAAGGTACTTTCTAATTTTTTTCCAAGTGCTTATGTAACTAGTCATGTTATGGTTGCTCATAGCTCTCCTTCGTGGATTGTAGACTTTGGGGCAACCGAGCACATAGCTCGGGATAGAATTGGATATGTGGAGTACCGCCGAGTACCTGTTGGCAGTCGAGACATCAAAGTAGGAAATGGAGCTAGCGTTGCGGTGCTGGGAATCAGCATGTACAAGCTCGATCTGCACAATGGACGCACTCTTTTACTACACGATGTGTTGTATGCCCCAGATATTCGAAGAAATTTACTTTCTTTGGTTACGTTGTTAAAGCTTGGTTTTCGCTTTGTGTTTGAAAACAATAATGCTTCCATATTTCTTGGGAACACTTTGTACGGACGTGGTTTTATTCGTGATGGTTTCGTAGTAATGGATTTGAATTATCCTATCATCGATGAATCTATTGTTCTATTTGCTATTTCGAATAATGCAGATTCTAACGTGTGGCATGCCAGACTGGATCATATAGGGGAAGATCGGATGGCAAGATTAGCTCGAGAAGGCCTATTAGAAAATCTCGCTAATGTCTCTCTTCCCACATGCCAGCACTGTCTGATAGGGAAGGCAAAAAGAAAACCATTCGATAAAGCCAAAAGAGCATCTTTTCCTTTGCAACTTATTCATTCTGATATCTATGGACCAATGAATGTGAGGGCAAGACACGGTGGTGTCTATTTCATTACATTTATAGATGATTATTCACGATACGGTCATGTTTACTTGATCTCCCATAAGCCAGAAGCATTTGAGTGCTTTAGATAATATATGGCAATGGTAGAGAATCAATTGAATTCGAGCATTAAGGCTCTTCGAACTGACCGAGGTCGTGAATATTTATCTGAGCAATTCAAAAGGCTCTGTGATGAAAGAGGAATCAAGAGACAGTTGACGATGCCTTATTCTCCGCAGCAAAACGGTGTAGCGGAGAGAAGGAATCGAACACTTCTCGAGATGGTTTGATCAATGATGGCGCATGCTAGTCTCCCAATATCTTTTTGGGGTGACGCTCTTCTAACTGCTGCCTACATTCTTAACCGAGTGCCCTCTAAGTCAGTTAGTTCTACCCCCTACGAACTGTGAACATGCGAGAAACCAAATCTGAGTAACTTGCGTCCTTGGGGTTATACGGGATACGTTCTTAGTAGTTCTCATAGATATGGGAAACTAGGTCATAGAGGAAATAAATATATCTTTATAAGATATTCTGATCACTTTAAGGGCTATGTTATGCTTGGAGAACGTGAGGATGGTAGTATAACTGAAATTGAATCACAAGATGTGGATTTCATTGAAAATGAATTCCCTAACAGGGGTGATGTTGATAGGAGTCTAGAACTCCAAGAGATTTCAGAGGAAGTGACCCCAAGTCACCAAGTTGAGAATGAAGAAGAAAATCTTCACACTCATAGGGACAATGGGAGTGACTTGACTCCGAGTGGGAGCTTTCCACTTGAAGAGAAATCACAAGTCTCTCAGCTGCGTAGAAGCTCACGTGAAAGTATACCCCATCGTCGTTTTGAGATCGAAGGGGAAGATTTTATGGTGGCTCCGCAGGATGATGGAGAACTTAAGAATTTCGAGGAAGTTCTTACATCCCCTGTTAAAGAAGAATGATTAAAAGCAATGAAAGATGAGATGGAGTCTATGAGGACAAACCAAGTATGGGACTTGGTCGATCTACCGCCTGGGCGTAAAGCTATAGGGAGAAAATGGGTTCTCAAGCTTAAACGCAAGTCGGATGGATCGATGGACAGGTATAAGGCTCGATTAGTTGCGAAAGGATATACCCAACAAGAGGGTATAGACTACGAGGAAACCTTCTCTCTAGTTGTGAGGTTTGCCTCAATTCGCCTAATCCTAGCTATGGTAGCTCACCTGGACCTGGAACTCTACCAGATGGACGTAAAGACAGCATTTCTCAGTGGAGAACTAGATGACGAGATCTATATGGATCAATCAGTGGGGTTTGAGGTCAAGGATCAAGAGCGCAAAGTGTGCAAGCTTAAAAGATCCATTTATGGCCTTAAACAATCATCTAGACAATGATACTTAAGATTTCATCGAGCTATTCTTACGAATGAGTTTACGATGATTGAAGAAGACCATTGTGTGTATGTCAAACGGTCCAAAGGGAGTTTCATAATATTATCATTGTACGTTGATGATATTCTATTGGCGGGTAATGACAAAGGGATGATTGTCGCCACTAAAGAGTGGTCGTCTTCAAACTTTGAAATGAAAGACATGGGTGAAGCAGAATACATTCTGGGAGTAAGATCTCTAGAGATCGCTCTAAGAAACTTCTTAGTTTGTCCCAACAGACTTACTTGAAGAAGGTTCTAGAGCGTTTCCAGATGCAAAACTGCAAACCTATTAACACCCCTATTGCCAAAGGTGAGAGCTTATGCCAAGAAATGTGTCCAAAGACTCAATCCGAAAAAGAGCAAATGGCTCATGTTCCTTTTGCTAGTGTTTGTTATGCAGTTGGGCTAGTAAGCAGATTCCAGTCGAACCCAGGACTTGCTCATTGGAAAACAGTCAAGAGGATTCTTAGATATCTGAAAGGAACAATGGACTATGTACTTTGCTATCAAGGTTCAGATTTGCAGCTACAAGGTTATAGTGATGCTGATTGGGGCAGCGACCTTGATGAGCGCAAATCCACTTTTGGGTACGTATTCTTGCTGAACAATGGCGCCATTACTTGGAGTAGCAAGAAACAACCTTGTATAGCATTATCCACTATGGAAGCTGAGTACATAGCATGTTCTGCAGCAGTGCAAGAAGCTGTTTGGTTGAGAAGATTCCTTACGAACTTAAATATTGTAACTGATGCCTCAGATCTAGTAACAATATTTTGTGATAGTGTACGACTCTGCCCATGCAAAGGATTCAAAGTATCATGGAAAAACCAAACACATTGATCTAAGGTTTCACTACATACGGGACATGATAAAGAGAAACGAAGTAGTCCTAAAATACATATCTACGACTCGTATGGTTGCTGATCCAATGACCAAACCTATAGCTAGAGATGTCTTTCAGACTCATGTTAGAAGTTTGGGATTGCGTAGATTGTTATAGTTGACCTTAATTTGTTTACTTCATTTGGATATTAATGCAATATGATGTTCATTTCAAGTTTGATTCCATATAGCATTTATGTTTATACACACACTGAAGTATGTCAACAGGTATGATCGGCTCTCTCACACGAGCGATCGCCTCTGGCGCTAGGTGAGCGAGCAGAGATGAGATAAATGTGTCCCTTACTTGTCTTGCAGAAGATGAGTTGAGAGGTTGATACAAGTATACATCGCCTTAGTTTGATATTAAGATGAGATCCTTGATGTTAAGGATCGAGCATAAGATTTCTCCCAAAATCTATGTAGCTTGTGTAGTAAGCTAGATGTGAGATCTCTTCGTTGCTATGCGAAGCGGACGAGTGATGGACTCAAGCTAGTCACTAGGGTGATTGGGCTAATATCTGTGCGGTGTCGATAGACATACACTCTTTTATGTGTAAAGAGTATTCCACCGCATCATGTGTTTCATACTACATGTGCTTGGACGACCATTTGTAAGAGTGAGCGAATGATTCCATGTTTCCTCACTATGTGAGCTACATATCATTTAGTGCCCTTATTAACTTTTGACTATGTCATGACGTCGAGGATTTGATGATAACTACTTTAGAATGTTATCTATGACCATGATTGATTCGGTCTAAAGGAGCATTACTGGGAAAGCAGTCAAACCAAAATCGATTGGCACGAGGGCAAAGGAAGACTATTTGATACCGCATCTCTGATAGTGTCTATCGTTAATGAATAATTGCGCGTTAAGTATGCGAAGTTATTATGGAACATATCATGAGAGTTTGGAGTTAACGTATGGCCTTGAGGTTCAACCTCTTGAGGGATTAGGCATTCATTTAACTGATGCGATCAAATGAGTCTAGGGCACATATCGAGAAGACATAGGGATTGTGCTACGCTGGTTTTCTTTCACAGAAGATTTAGTGTAGTACTCCCGACCTTGCAGGTGTTCTCGGTGGTCGCACGAACTATTAACTAGTATGAAGACGATGAAAATACACTGAGAGATGCACGACTGGGTTGTGCCCACTATGTGCGAGTGGGAGATGTTGCCAGCAAACGCCCATATGGGCATGCATTATTTCTACTCCATTATTGAGACATAATTGGCTTGATTAATTGGATTAGTTGAGATTGATTGGATTAGTTGAAATCCAACTTATTTAATTAATTTGCAAGGCATTTTGATGCCTATATAATTGAGTCTTACTCCATTGCAAAAATCCTCCAAAAGAAGTATTCACTTCTATATCTCAATATCTCTCTCTCACTAATATATAATATATATATATTAGTTCGTGTAGTTTTTCGATCGTCGGAGTTTTTAGTTCGTGGATCGGGTCAATATTATTCTAGTAATATATTCCACCGCCGAGGTCCAGGAACGCGAAGGATTCGCCGCCGGGTTCGACACAGAGGATCAACGACACAACAGGGACGCTACTATCGACTTACGGAGGTATAAATAATTTATTATTTATGTCTCGTAATTCCGCTGCGTAAATCTATTTCGGTAGTAGTATCGACGTTATTATTCAATAAACTGTTGGCAGCGGAGTTGTGGTGTGACTAGTGAGAATACGGTAAAGGCGGTTCTGTCAAAGATAATTGGTTATTAAGCGGGACCGTTGTGAGCCCACCAATTACCTGGGAACCTTGAAATCCTGTCTGGTAAGACGAGCTATCTCTTTCCGGGGGTTTACTTTGCACGACTCTGATCTACGAAACTCTCCAACTCACATGTATAATAGTT